>CM069147.1:33121486-33721486 GCA_035221665.1 Okamejei kenojei | reverse complement strand
ATAACATGACAAACAACAAAAAAAGCTCAATAAATTAAAAAAAAAACATAGTACAAACCAAAAACCTGAAGTCTGAAAAGAATAGATTGAAATGTTGGCATCATCATGACTCTCATTAAATAGCAAAAATATAATTGCTTCTTGCCATCTTAAAAGAAAATATGAAGAAGCAATTAATTACTTGCATTAAACCCCCACACAATCAATTTATTTTATATATATACATATAATGTGTGTGTCCGCATGTATGTGTATATACGGTTATGTCTGAAATAGGGTCCCGACCAATTATGTCACCTATCCATTCCCTCCACAGATGTTGCATAAACCCACTGAATTCCTCCAGCACTTTGTGTTTTTCTCAAGATTTCAGCGTCTGTAATTTCTTGTGTCTCCACGTAGAGAGGATCGCTCAGGGAACACATAAAAAAATGCTGGAATTATCTTCAGAGGGCCAGGCAGCATGTATGGAGAGAAAAGCCAAATTCATGTTAATTGTTGACCCACCTCCAGTTAAAATTCCATTTGGAATATTTTGGAGGGCCAAGAAACCAAGAACCTTGTCATAGAGTTATAGAGCATAGTTATAGTTACAGATACAGTGTGGAAACAGGCCCTTTGGCCCAACTTGTCCATGCCAACCAACATGCCCTGTTTATAATAGTACCACCTGCCTGCATTTGGCCTATATTCCTCTAAACCTACCCTATCCATGTATCTGCCTAAATATTTCTAAAACGATAGTACCTGCCTGAACTACCTCCTCTGGCAACTTGTTCCATACATCCACCACCCTTTGGTAAAGAAGTGTATCAGAAAAACTCTGGAAAGTTGTGTCATTATTATTGCTCGGAGAAGTTTAAGAAGATGTCGATAGAAGCAATTTCTGAAATGCCAGGACAAAGTAAAAAAGAGAAGCTTTGTCCTTAGAATGATGACTTAAGAACCTGCAGAATTAGACTGGAGAGCCAAAGGCAGCAAGTAAAAACAGAATTGTCACACATTGCATGATTATGATTTGGAATGTGATGCCTGAAGGGATTTTGATTCCATTGTGGTTTTCAAAAAGGAATCAGGGAATTATGTGAAGGAAATAAAAATTCCAGTGCAATGGGTAAGGAGCTGAGAAATGGCAACGGCTGGACTACATTTGAAATGCCAAATGGACACCTCTGTGCTTCTCTGATTCTATGATTCCCGGTAGGTACTACCTATGAAAATAACTAGTTATGTGTTGCCAGTTTTGGAATCTATCCATTATCCATATTTTCTGTGTCCTGCAGTTCAGTCAGCTATTTGGCCCCTCATGCCTGCCATGCTATTCGATAATGGCTGAACTCCTTTCTCCTTGCTACTTATGTGGTGGGTGGCAGAGTGTTGCAGATGATGGAGGTGCTTCTCATAACTCCATCGGATAGGGTTCAATCCTGACCTCTGCTGCTGTTTGTGTCAGGTTTGCATATTCTTCTGGTTCATTAATCTATGGAATTTTGTTTATCTTCAAAAACAATTAGTCACCATCTAAACCGTATTCTTTATTAATATAAAAATTAATCATCCACATCTACGATCTTTTTTTTAATAGTTTCCAGCCACTCCAACATGAATTAAAGATTCCAACAAAGAATGTTAGGATAAACAATCTTTATAATTCCCGTTTCCCTGCCTCATCTTATATGGTGTCTATTTTTCCAAAAGTTCCAAAATCATAAAATATAACTACTCAGGTGGCATGGAGGTGCAGTGGTGGAGTTGCTGTCTTACAGCGTCAGAGACCCAGGTTCAATCCTGTCTACGGGTGCGGTCTTTACGGAGCTTGTATTATCTCCCCGTGATCGCTTGGGTTTTATTTGGGAGATCCAGTTCCCTCCCACACAGTGAAGACATACAGATTTGTAGGTTAATTGGCTTTGGTAAAAATTATAAATTGTCCCTAGTGTGTAGGATAGTGTTGGTGTACGGGGATCACTGGTCGGTGTGGACTCGATGGGCCGAATGGCCTGTTTCCGCGCTGTATCACTAAACTAAACTAAATTAAATGATGGTAGAGGGTTACTTCCTGTTGTCCGAATCTGTACTAATTATCTTTATGTGTATTTTTTTAACTTTAAGGCTATATTGTTCCTTACTTTTCAAGTTGTTCATGTTTATGTTATCCCGTAGAGCCCTTGGATATTTACTAATTAATTGGGTCACCTTTTTTTCAAATGCCATCCACTGGTCTTGAGTAATTTTATCCACTATCAGTTTTGCCCAGTTGAACGTGGGCAGCCTGTATCTCATTGCTTCAATGTCAGCCCTTTCTAAATCTAGAAATGTAATAACTGTTTCATACTTCTTTTTGAACACTACATTGAACTCGATCACATTATGATTACTATTAGATAAATTTCACATACCGTTGGGCCGCTAACTAAATCTGGTTCATTAATCATTACCAAATCAAATGAATTAGGTCCCATGTCTTTAAACACTGGAGCAATGCCTTAGTTTCTAGTTCCTATATTATAACCATGATGATATTTCTGCAGTAGTTCATCGACTGTAGAGTACTTTAGAAGGTCATTAGGTTGTGAAAGGCTCTACATAAAAACAAGCCTTTTATTTTTTAATGAAATCCTTACATGCAGCAGCAAAACAGGCCTGTAAACACAATAGTATATGTCGTGATACTTTCAGTGACCTTTTACAAAATCACCAGATCTCCTTGATTTCAGAGACAATCTAAAAATGGCAAGTAAATATTCAAAAGCATTTAGTATAGTTTTAGTTTTGAGATACTGCTTAGAATGAAGCCCTTCGGCCCACCAAGTCCATGCCGACCATCGATCACCCATTCACACTAATTCTACATTATCCCACGTTCGCACCCACTCCTTAAGGGGCTGTCACACTGCGGCAACCTAATCCGTGAGTTAAGAAGAGTGTCTTCGACCCTCAAGCTTGAAGGCACTTGCCTGGAAAACCTCGAGCTGGATCGACCGTCAGCGATGAAACCACGAGTTGGATCGACCGACCGCACACACGCACACACAAACACATCGCAAAGGCGGGGGCCAGGGAAAGCGGGGGAGTGCTGTCTGAAATTCACACCCACGATGAAGAGGAAGGTAAAAGATGGCTGCACAGTATACGGTAAGTCCTTTAGAGAGCGTGGGGGTGGGGGGGGGGGGGAGAGAAGGGGGGAGAAGAAGAGAGAAGGGGGGAGAAGGGGGGGTGAAGGAGTGGAGACACTTTTAAGAAGTATAATAAAGTTTAGTGGCCATTTTACTTACCGATCGGTTTTCCTTGGTCCTGAAAACTCCAATGAGCCAATCAAAATATCAGCTAAGGAGATTGCCTACGGCTGCCCTCGACTGCCTGTAACTAAATAGCAACCCCATTCCACTGCACTATGAGTTAAAAAGAACCATGCCGACCAAATTTTACTCGCGGAACATTTTTCAACATGCTGAGGCCGCGAGTATTCGGGAACTTCCCTCGAGCATGAAGGAGAGTTTCAGTGACCTCATAGGACCTCCTAGGACCACCTGTCGACCATGCTGCGAGTTTTAGTCGAGGGAAAACTCGCCTAAACCCGCAGATTAGGTTGCCGCTGTGGGACAGCACTTTTACACACTGTGGGCAATTTACAAAGGCTAATTAGCCCACAAACGTAAAAAGTTGTACATAAGTATCATGCGCTATATTTTTTTCTAACACCTATTACAAGGTATCATGCGTGTTCATATAATTGAAACACCTTTTCCAGCTCAGAATGTTAGGTAAGTAAAAACAGATTATTTTTTTTCACTTAAAAATGATAGAAAAATCTTATAGATACTTTGCTTCATTAAATATAATCTGTTGCATAGTGAGATAAGCAAGTGAAGTGCATTCCCCATAGAAATAGTGGCTTATCTGTATGTGTAAGTTTATCAGAGCCCTTTTGCACGTTTCCTATTTATGGAGACCTGGGAGGAGTTTGCCTACCTGTGTGTAACACGTTATCTGGAATAAACCTTTAAAAAAAAGAGTAATTCTTTGATTAAAATGAATGTGGCAAGGGAAGATGAAGGATTCAAACCTGGTTCATCAGTTTAAAAGAAAATCCCTGAACATTTCTTGCATGTTGAAGGTAAATTATGTAAATTCTAATGTATCTCTTCTGCACCTACAACCTGCCGAAATAATCCTTGATTTAAAATGCCTGCCACAAGAATGACAAAACAGATTGCGTATTTGGTTAACATACTCACGAAGCAGATGTTGAACTGGTCAAATCCGAGAATGTTGTGATGGATTAATGACTAAAGTTAAACCTCTCATGCAGGTTTCTGGTAAAGCAAGTGAACTTTATTGGTAACTATATTTTGCACTCTGTAGCTTCCCCTTTCCCCTATCTACTGTATTTCAGTTTGACTTGATTATATCTATGTGAAGTATATCTGATCTGTTTGGATAGCATGCAAAACAGAGCTTTTTACTGTACCTCGATACATGTGACAATAATAAACCTGAACCTAAACGTAACTGCATACCTCCAGATTCAGGGACAGTTTATTTCCAGGTATTATCAGGCAACTGAACTGTCCTCTAACCAAATAGAGACCGGTCCTCACCTCCCATTTACCTAATTGGAGACTTTCCAACTATCTTTAATCAGTTTTATCTTGCGCTAAACGTTATACCCTTTATCTTGTTTCTGTACATTCTGGACAGCTGGTTGTAATCATGTAGAGTCTGAATTGCACGCAACAAAACACTTTTCACAGCATTTCATTACAATTATAATAAAGTAAACTAAACTTAAACTAAGTACAGTTCTTGAACCAAACACAAAGAAGCATAAAACGGAGACACAAGAGACAGCAAATACCGGAATATGAAAACAATATGCTGGAGGACTTGGGGAAAGGAATTTAAAAAAACCCGAAAACCTGATGCAAGTTTTCAGAACAAAATGTCAAAAATCCTTCCTCCCCCACGGATGCTGCTCGACCTGTTGACATTGTCCAGCAGGTTATTTGTTGCAACAGGAAGCATAAGTTGTCCTCTTTCCTTCTGAAGAACAACATGACCTTTCATTATTTTATAGTCACAAGGAAGTGCAGATGCTGGTTTACAAAATAAGACACCTTGTTGGAGTAAGTCAGCGGGTCAGGCAGCATCTCTGGAAAACATGGATAGGTGATGTTTTGGGTCGGGATTCTTCTCCAGATCATTGTCTGGAGAAAATGTGGCCAACCAGAGATGCCACCTGACCTGCTGAGTTACTCCAGCACTTTGTGTCTTTAATTATTTGGTGTTTGGTTAGTTCTGGTTTTCATTTGCCCGTGCGTGATAATGAAAAGATGATTAATGCTAGAGCTTCTGGGGCTGTTAGAAAGTGTCACAGCTAACGTCCTCCCACAAGATTTTTACAGTGTGTTGTGTTGGGACTGACTACATGACCAAGATTGAGGACTTTTTGTTAGATTCATGCTTTCATTTCTGTATCTAATTTTGCCTGATATAGTGCAATGAATTGCTATTGGCTCCTCTGGGCCAACACTTGTCAGACTCTTAACTGCATGTTGATGTATGTAGAATTTCCAGCATGCTTTATATTTTGAGATTTAATACTGTGGCTATCATTCATTACTTGCATGAGCCCTTCATATAATTAATTCTTGTCGAAGTTGCTCAAGGAAAATGATCTCCAGCAATACTCAAATTTCAGTAAAGATTTAGCAATATGCAACCAATTCGAATTAGATTAATGAACAATTTGTTTTTAGTTTTACAAAAATATTGGTTCATATTTGAGCACTAGGCACAGTCTGATGACGTCACCTATACATGTTCCGCAGGGATGCTGACTTTCCCCCTGAGTTACTCCAGCGTTTTGTGTCTTTCCTTGGTAAACCAGCATATGCAGTTCCTTGTTTCTACATAAACTTTAAGGTAGTTATTTAATTCACTATTAAAAAACATTGTTTTTTTTTCCTTTTTTCTGACTTGCTAAAGCCCAGGCTTTAGTGCACCTAGAAGAGGGCATAATCAAGATGATGGGAATCCTTAATGATTGATGTCACCTTTTTGAGGCAGCACCACATGTAGATGCTTTTGATGGTGGAGAGGGCTGTGCCCGTGATGGACCAGACTGAGTCCACTCAGTTTACTGGAAGTTTGTCGCAGGCTGCTTCCTTCAATTTTATGACGACAATGCCTGAGACATGTGGTCTAGTCTCTAAACTGCATTGCAATAAAACCTGTACTTTTACACTTCAGAAGCAACTTCAACTATGCAACTGATCTAATGCAAACTTTTAATGTGTGAAGAGCTAATGTCACACAGAATTATACTACAAAATATTCAAATATTAATGCAGCCCGGACCATCACACAAGCCAACCTCCCTTCCAATGCACCTCACACTACTCCAGTATTATCAAGGATGAGTCTCACATCCTTCTTCTCCCCTCTCATCAGGGAAGAGGTACACCTCTGGAATCAGGGACATTTTCTTCCCAGCTGTTAGCAGGCAACTGAACCATTCTATCAACAACTTGATAGAGGGATCTTGAGCTTGCTATCTACCTCATTGGAGATCCTTGGACTATCTTCAATCGCACTTTACTGGACTTTATCTTGCACTAAACATTAATTCCTTTGTTATGTATCTGTGCACTGTGGATGCTAGACTCTAATCATATATAGTCTTTCCACTGAGAGGTTAGCATACCAGAAAAACTATTCACTGTACCTCGGTACATGTGACATTAAACAAAGGTAAATCAAAAACTGTGATCATTCTTTTCCAAATTCAGCACAATTCCAGGAATTGTCAAGAGAAATTGCCCCAGAATGGACTCGGTGGGCCGAACAGCTTGTTTTCATGCTCTCTCTCGAAAACTACAACTAAAGCAGGCTTGAGGATATACTGCATTCTATATGCAAGGGGATGAATACCATTCACAAAGCACTGCAAAAATATTGACATAAAAGTTATTCACAACCCTTGGTTTAGTTTAGTTCAGTTTGGAGATACAGCGCAAAACCTAAAACGTAAAATATAAACCTAAACTATTGTTAGCAATTCAAAGTTCTTAATGACAATTTAAATGGTACAAAATTTAAATAAAAGTTCAAGTACTACAGAACTGAACTTCTTAAAAAAAATGTCAACAATTTACATAAATGCAATGATATAAAGCAAACTAAAAGTAGTGAGACGTAACCTCAGTCCCTTGCATCCATTCTGTTCCAATGGAAATAATATTGTGCGCCTGAATTGTGTGTAATATCATCTTTATTGGTGTTAAAAGGCATGGAAATGCTGTGAACTCTCCCTTTAGAAGAGGGATTTGATGGGTGTTCTGTGAGTAACTGCAGATATTTTTCAGCAAAGTCTGACCATTATTTGTACCTTGTACCTTCCGAAGAGTCCACCAGGGACTATACTGGAGGTTGGACAATTTTGTACTGGGCAATTTTTACATTTTTACATTTATCGAATAAATGTGATAAATGTGATGAATCAAGCCAATTAACCTACAATCCTGTAAGGAAGCCGAAGATCTCGGGGAAAACCCACGCAGGTCACGGGGAGAACGTACAAACTCTGTACAGACAGTGCCCCGTAGTCGGGATCATATTTTAACACCATATTTTGTAGTATAATTCTGTGTGACATTAGCTCTTCACACATTAAAAATGGGATTGTTGGAATGAACATGGTAAATGAGATTGACAGGAACATAAGCGATCTGTGCTGTGGGTAACACAGGTGTGTATTGATACAGATTTTGGAAAACAAATTTGGATGTTTCCATGCTAAAATGTGAAAAATCTCCTGACATTCTGTTTGTAGATTATGGTTCAGTTTTGAAATAAGCCCGTAAATTGAGGTAAACACATAAATTATACAGGCAAATAGAATAAATTTTGTGTCATTGGGGGTGGTACAATGGCGCAGCTGGTAGAGCTGCTGCCTCACAGCGCTAGAGACTCAGCTTTCGATCCTGACCTTGGCGCTGTCTGTGTGGAATTTGTACGTTCTTCCTGTGACAGCGTGAGTTTTCTCTCTCTGTGTGCTCCATTTTCCTCCCCCATCCCAAAGACGTGCTGGGATTGTGGGCTAATTGGCCTTTGTGGAATTGCCCCTAATGTGCAGGGAATGGGATTACATAGAACCAGTGTTTACAGGTGATCGAAAGTCGGTGTGGATTTGGTGGACCAAAGGGCCTGTTTCCACGCTGTATCTCTAAACTAAACATGGACGAAGGTTTCATTGCAATGTAAAATGTGTGATCTTCTCTGCATAATGTATATGGAGATTACATGCTGAGGGCCTGGAGAATGGCTTTGTGCCTTAAACCCTCACCCTTTCCGGGCTTGGGGAATCAAAGGTTATGAAGATAAATCACGCAAGTGCAGTTGTGGCTAATAATCTGATCTTCTGATCAGGGTTGAGGAGCTATGTGGTCTACTCCAATTTCTTAAGTTGTTAACTCAGATATTTATGAAGTGCATTTAATTACTGTGTACTTGGACCAAATTGAATTTCATTCAAGATGAGCGATATTGTGTGTACTTGTTCAGAAAAATCAATTCGAGTTGGCATGTGGCCTACATGCATGTTAAGAATTACTTGCGTTTCCAGTGACGACTAGAGCTTAGATCTATGGGTGTAGTGTATGTGCAAGTCAATGTGGTCTGTTAAAGACACAAAGTGCTGGAGTTATTCAGCGGGGCAGGCAGCATCTCTGGATGACATGGATAGTTGACATTTCTTCAGACTGATTGTGGGAAAGGGCAATAAGGGGAAAGAAGGCTGGAAGAGAGGAGAGGCAGGACAAAGCCTGCCAAGCCTAACAATGTGGAGTGGAATTTTTGTGTACAAACTTACGGAGCGGTGTGTATTGGGGATATATTAAGATACATTGTGCAGGAAAAGTAGAAACAGTTCATAGACACAAAATGCTGGAGTAATTTAGCGGGTTAGGCAGCATCTCTGGATAAAAGGAAGAGGTGACGTTTCGGGTCGAGACCCTTCTTTAGACTGAGAGTCAGGGGAGAGGGAAATTAACTGAGGCTGACTCTCAGTCGAAAGAAGAGTCTCGACCCGAAACATCACCTATTCCTTTTCTCCAGAGATGCTGACTGACCCGCTGAGTTACTCCATCATTAAGTGGCATCATTGTATGGTCAGAAATCTGAAATATTTGTGTGGGTATGTGTTGGAGCTGAACCTTAACACATAGCCAAATATCATGACCCTTGCAGCCTTGTGTTTTAGGGGATTTAAGAGATGGTGTTTCTTTGACGGAAATAAAGGAGTGTTCAGCTTTTGTTTTATACAGTAAAGGTCAATCAGGAGAAGGATGCAGTAGTAATTGACATTTGTTTGTCTTAAGATTTAAATATGCTTGATGTTCATGGTGTGGACACAGTACATTAAATAGTTCATGCATTGTTCCAAATGAAACTTTAAAGAAGCTAAGGTTTTAATAAAAAGGTTAAACTGTTTCTGTCGGCTTTGCACAGCCAGATAGCAAGGGTAAAACAGATAATTCTAAATCGTTGCTCCTCTGGTTTTGAGCAAGTCATTGTGAGATATGTGGAGGCAGATTCTAAACTCCCCTGTGAATGCTTTGGATTGTAATATGCAGACATGCTAATAACCATTGGTGGGATTGCTTCTGTGAGTTTGCATGCTTGCAAGTGAGTTATTTATAGCCGTATAGGTAATTGGTTTGACAGGAGTTTTAAGGAATCATTTCAGTGTGTATGGTAAAGTTTAATTTTTCTGCCTTGTGTTGTTGCTCATCATGATCCCGTTGCCTGTGCGCGCGCAGAGAACAAAGTGTCATCTGAGGAGCTTGCTGCATGATGAAATGAGCTCCAAATTAATGTGATGTTTTGAATTAGTGAAGTTGCCGTTATCAGAATGCATGCAATGTCATCAGCAACCTCTTTAGCAGTTAAACAAAAGTAGCCTGTGACTGCCCCGACTTCTCTCATGCCTCAACTGATTAGTGACATAGAGACAATGGCACATATCGATGCCTCTTAATAATATGTGTTCATTCCACCTGCAACCATACCACAGGAGTCTATTAGATTACATGAATCTAAACTTCGGAAGCAGCTTACAGACTGGGGTGCTGATGCTGATGAAAACAGCATTTCACACTCTTGTGCCTGTAATAATCTGTTTAAGAGTTAAATTGGCTTCCTTAGTCTTTAATTTTCTAATGGTGATGTGTGTTTTGCAGAGTTTGGCAATCCCTTGCTCTCCTCTCAGGCGATTATTACTGCTCTCTCCTGTCATCAAGGATCATTTTTGTTGGCTGTGTTTGTGGACTGAATGCTGCCTGCCTCGATGCACCTAGGAGCCTTGACAATTTCATTGTGGCTTTGTTGGACACGGCGGAGTCTTGTAACCACAGATTTCTGAGGAGCCAGCTTTGTGTAGGGAGTTTATTTGACTGGGATCAAGTCCTGTTTATTCTGGTTGCTTGCAAATACACTCACTGTATTTTTGTAAGTTTTGCCACATCTGCATTTGTCAGTTCAAAAACTATTTATTTAAGGCGCAAGAAAATCCTGCATTCTGACATTGTGGCTTTCTGAAAGGTTAACCTACCTTTGCTTTATATGTTCACAAACTTGCTGTATATTCTTAAACATTTTTTTTAATTTGTGTTCCATACTGGATTTTATTATTTTAATCGTGAAAAGTGATTATTGTGGTTCCCACCGAATGTTTATTTAAAGTGATCATTTTCCCTTCAATTTTATTAAATTTTTGATTAAATGTATTTCCCTCTGTGCTCACTTGGAATGTACCTGATGCATTGTAGCCCTCTTCCGAGTGTAGGATGATATGTCTGTATCTTTCCGTGGTCTATTGAGGAATGTTGTGTTGTATCACAGTTTGGTTTGGGAACAGCTCTGCCCAAGACCGCAAGAAATTGCAGAGTGCCCAGTCCTTCACACAGGGCAAACTCTTCACCAATTACTCCATCTGCACTAGCTCGAAAAAGTAGCTAACATAACAAAAAATGTGTTCCCCACCCCCTTGCCCTTCCATCCGTCAGGCAGAATATATAGAGACTTGAAATCAAGCACCACCACTCAGGAAGAGCTTCTTCCCCTCTGTTATGCTGCTGACTGGTCTTGCATAAGCTAGCATACCTTGACCCCATTAACGAACTTAGACTGTGTCCATACAACTGATGCGCTGCAATATTTAGAATTCTATTCTGCTGAGGCTTTAAGGCACAGGTCAGACCACATTTGGAGTATTCTGAGCAGTTATCGGTGGAAGGGGGAGGTTTACAGGAATGATTTGTTGTTTCTCCCCAATCATTTATAGCTTAAAAAATATATATTTTTTGGGAGGTATGTCATCAACCATATCTACCATCAGACTGCCATTAGCATCTTTGGATATTTTAACTTTTGATGTTCTCGTTGGGTGACTTGAGTTCCCACATCCTCCTACAGCAGATACTTGTTATGGACATGACCCAGACCTCCAAACAGTGTTCCCAGATCAGGCAAAAGGAGGAGGAGTCACGGTTACACATCGTCTTCTAAAGCTTCACCTCCCATGTGAGTGTTTTGACAATTATCACCCAAGTGGCTATTGGATGTGTGACAGAGCGTGAATAGTAATGCTTTGTTTTCTATGATGTTGAGCAGGGTAGCTGTGGGATGAAGAAACTGGCTGCTGTTATGTTTGACCTGATTCAGCCTGCTACATCCTTTGTGTCCGGTGCCAGAATCATAAAGTCACTATTGCTGGCAAATGAATCATTGTACTAACTCCAAGTTTCCAGTACCAATAAAACCATAAATTTCACGGTTGAAAAAATAAGTCAAAAACTTGATCCTGTGTAAGTTGACGAGCATTACATTTTGGTTTTTGCTTGATTCAATTCAATCAACCAAAGTTTGGATTAGCTTCAATATCTGATTTCAACCTTCATCCACAGTTGGACCCAAATATTTGACAAAATAATCATCTTATTGACTCAAGAAGTCACTTTTTATTCAGTTGTCTTTGCACCATGTGTTATGGATATCTTCAAGTTTTCAAGGAAGAATAATCAGCAACACTGTGGCGCAGCTGGTAGAGCCGCTGCCTCACAGAGCCAGAGACCTGGGTTCGATCCTGACCTTCGATGATGCCTGTGCGAAATTTGCACGTTCTCCCTGTTATAATTTTTACCGAAGCCAATTAGCCTACAAACCTGTACCTCTTTGGAGTGTGGGAGGAACCCAGAGGTCCCGGAGAAAACCCATGCAGGTCACGGGGAGAACATCCAAACTCCGTGCAGACAGCACCCGTAGTCAGAATCTAACCCGGGTCTCTGGCGCTGTTCGGCAGTAGTTCTACTGCTACGCCACCGTGCAACCATTGTTCAAGCGCTTTTGATTGCAACATGCGCCTTAATTTAGTTCAACCAAGAAACTGACAAGTTGCTCAAGAACCTTGGCTTGGGTTTCTTTGATTGTCTGTCACTTCCACATTATCCCCTAGAAAACCAACTATAACTGCAATCAATAGAAGCTTTAGTGAATTAGTAAATAATAACTATTTTATGGCCATGTCCCTAATCTAATCTCAGCATGCATATGGCTGTTGCAGAAAGCTAGACTGTGCTCTTGTATTGCACAATGTAATATTAATCTTTTAATTAGGTTACTAGTATGCAATCCTTCTTGGATATCTATCATCGTGTATCAAATATATAGTACTGAAAATTTAATGGAACATATTTTAGCAGCTCTTCTAGGGCAGAAAATGTACACAGTGTCTCAATTCATGTTCAAAAACAGATTTTCAGAAATAAAAGTTTGAATAGTGCCAACTTTCCACTTACACTGTTGACCCTGATTCAGCAGGGCCTTTTGCTGGAGTGAACTTGCATGAAGTTAAGTCCAGATATTCTGAACAAAACCTGTTTCTTGCATCTTCTCATAACTTTTTCCAGTCGATCAAAGGATGATAAAATCTGCAACACTGTCTGCTCATTCCTCCAGCTCTTTGCTGCAAAGCCCGCAGTCTTGCAGCTCCCTAGACCCTGGTTCGATTTTGACTACGAGTGCTGTCTGTATGGTGTTTGTATGTTCTCCTGTGACTGCATGGGTTTTCCCCGGGTGCTCCGGTTTCCTCTCACACTCCAAAGGCGTACAGGTTTGTAGATTAATTGGTTTTCGGTAAAGGTTGTAAATTGTGCCTAGTGTGTAGGATAGTGCTAGTGAACAGGTTTCGCTGGTCGGTGCGGACATGGTGGGCCAAACGTCCTGAATCCGTGCAGTATCTCTAAACTTAAGGCTAAACTAAACTCAAATGTTCCTGAAACTGTCACAGGAGGTAGTTGACAGTGGCCTGTGAAACTTGACCTTCTGATATTTGCTTGCTTCCTTTCTGTGAAGCTGCAGCAGTTTCTTCTGATGTGCTAACAACTCTCTGTTCAACATTGTTTGTACTTTCCACGCAAGGTACCAAGAGGCTGATTTAAAAGGAGTACAGAAACAAAAACTATTTGTCTTTCAGACAGCAGAAAATTTGTGTCAGGGCGACACAGCACCTCAACCTGTGAGGCTGCTACTTCACAGCTCCAGTAACCTGTTTTCAATCCTGACCTGAGAGGCTCTCTTTGTGTCTGTGTTGAGTTTCCCTGCCAAGGATTTCGACTGGGGCCTTCAGTTCTCCCCCATGTCACAAAAATGTGTTGACTGATAGGCTAAGCAAAGCAAATAGTGCTAGAGAAATTCAGCGGGTCAGTTGTCATCTGTGGAGGGAATGGACAGATGACGTTAAGGATTGGTACCCTTCCTTCATTCTGAAGATGGGTCCTGACCTAAAACATCGCCTGCCCATTCCCTCCAGAGATGCTGTCTGATCCGCTGAGTTCCTCTGGTGTTTTGCTCAAGATTCCAGCATCTGCAGTTTCTTGTAGCTTGGTCGATAGCTTAATTGGCCAATGTAAATTGTCCCTTATGCGTAAATGTGCGGCTGAATATTGAGGATGGGGGTGGGTTGAATTCCTGGGGAAATGGAGAGAAAAATGGGAAAAGTACATGATTTAGTATTGTAGTGCTTGATGGTCAGTACCTTCTGTGGCAAAGAATTCCACAGATATAAACATGTTCAATGGAACTGGAAGCTTGTGCCCTGCTTTTCTCTGACAATTAAATCAACCGTGTTTCCCAATCCATGGGGAGCTTATCCATGAGTTACTCTGAGAATCATTTGATGCTAACCTCAGACCAGACCTAAACCTAGATGCTTCCTGGTCTATAAGTTGATGAAATAAGCTTGTTGAGCAAACGAGGTAAGGAGGGGAAGAATGCCGTGGACAAAGGCAGCCTTTGTACATGGCCTTTATAGACCTGACAAAGGCTTTTGACTCGGTAGATCGCCGGGCTCTTTGGAGCATACTATCAAGGTGCGGTTGTCACGACAAGTACATCAGAATATTGTGGCTTCCACATGATGGTATGTTGGTCACAGTGCTCAGCAACTGCGGCTCTGACTCCGAGCCCTTCACTGTGGAAACGGGGGACAAACAGGGATGCATCGTCGCACCCACCCTGTTTGTCATCTTCATTGCCGCCATACTTCACCTCAATGATGAAGAGCTGCCACAGGGGATCCCAATCCTCTACAGAACTGACGGTGGGCTCTTCAACCATATTAGGTTGAAGGCCAAGAGCAAAGTCAGTAACACCGCCATCATGGAGCTTCAGTACGCGGACGACTGCGCTATTGCAGCACACTCTGCAGAAGACCTCCAGTGCATCCTGAATGCCTTTGCCAAGGCACACAGAGCCATGGGCCTAGCCTTAAATATCAAGAAGACCCAGGTCCTACATCAACCTCCACCCAACCAGCCGTCTAGCCAGCCCACTATAAAAGTAGACAACACCGCTCTTGAAAATGTTGACCAGTCCCCAACCTTGGCAGCGTTCTCTCCTCAAAAGCTAACATCGACTTTGGGGTCAACCATCGCCTGAGTTGTGCCAGCCTATGCCAGACTCAGGAAAAGAGTCTTTGAAGACTGACACCTAAAGGCTCAAACAAAACTGCTGGCCTACAGGGCTGTGGTCCTCTCCACCCTGTTGTATGGAGCCGAGTCATGGACCACCTACAGCAGGCACCTGAGAGCACTTGAACAATACCATCAATGATCCTAACGAAAGATTCTGAGGATCAGCTGGGAGGACAAACACACCAACATCAGCGTTTTAGAGGAAGCCAAGATGACCAGCATCACCGGCACAATAATGCAGCACCAACTTTGATGGACTGGCCTTGTCATCCGCACGTCCAACACACGTCTCCTTAAACAAATCCTGTACTCTCAATTGAAGGAAGGTCAGCGAGCCCCCGGCGGGCCAAAGAAACGCTTCAAGGACAACATCAAGAACAGTCTGAAAAATTTCCACATCACATCGAGCAACTGGGAGCACATTGCACTGGACAGGCCCTCCTGGAGATATCCGTGCAGGAAGGAGGTGCATGTCACAAAATGGAACTACGCCGTGTCGAAGAGACAAAGCGACAGCACTGTAAGGAGAGAGAGAAGGGGGCTCGACGACTACCAACCGCCGCTATCCTCCACTGCCCCCGTTGCACCAAGGTGTGTGGAACGGCTTCTACAGACATCTGCAAACCCACAAGTAGACGACCCTATGGAGCGGAGACGACAGTCATACTCGTTTCGAGTAACCACCGATGATGATGAAGGAGAGGAACACATCTACTGTAGATGGATTGCTCCCACGTGACTGACACAAGCACTGAATTCATGGTAGAGATGGTTGTAGCAAACAATTGTAACTTTCACTGGGCCATTTATCTGTATTAGATTTTAAATAGAATTATAAGAGTCAAAGTGCCATAATTGTTGTTGGATGGGAGAGATGATTCTTGATGAAGAATATTAGGTACGATCAATCCATTATGAAACTTGATTATATACCAATTCACATTGGAATTAATATATTATTTTGGAGATACAGCAAGGAAACAGTCACTTTGGCTGACTGAGTCCACATCAACCAACCACCCGTTCACACTAGTTCTATGGTATCCCATTTTTCCATCTCCCCCTACATATTCAGGGCATTTTGCGGAGGTCAATTAACCTACAAACCGGCATGTTTTTGGGATATGGGAATAAACTGGGGCAGCAGGAAGAAATCCATGTGGTTACAGGAAAAACGTGCAAACTCCACATGGATAGCACCCAAGGTCATGATTGAGCTCGGGTCTCTGGTGCTGTGAGACCATATGAAATGACCTAAAACATATCTCAACTCAACAAAATGGTGCTAAATTTGGTGTTGTGTCAATCTTTTAAGTATTCTATCGTCTTGTGGAATTTCTGAGTCCGGCTGAAAATTCCTCAATCCCATGGTCAAGGGATGAAAACACAGTGGAAACTTCTGTCCATGTTGTAGTACACATTTCTACCACAAGATGCTGCTGGTAATCTTCTAAAGCTCAGTCATACCATCTACTGGCATGGATTGTGCAATAACATCAGAGAATAGGATTGTGGATCTGAATATTCATCATCACAGAGGTTTGGGAGCCTCTTGGCTTGCCTCTCTAGGTCCCTTCCAACCCTCTGCATCATCCATTGAACTGGGCTTTGGCAATCAATGAATTGGAAGTCAGCAGAACTCACAGCAATCAGACCACTTTAAGCAAGCAAGTCAATCGCCCAACAAGCAGCAAACAGAATCTAGTTAAATGTTGCACTAAAACTTGTCTAATATGTGCACGTCAGCCAACAACCGGCACAGTCTATCTAATACGTGTTTTTAGATTAAAAAATAACTCAAGATCAAAACCGTACAAATGTCCCCTGATGAAGCAGGGCTGGTCTTTCCAGTGGAATGCAGTGAGTGGAGGATAGCTACAAATGGTGTGTGCAACATCCATTCTATTGCATTACTTTAATGTTTCTAATAGGAGAACTGTCTTTCTGACCAGAAAATAAATTAAGTGTCTTCTTTCAGTAACTAATTGTTTTTAATGGTTTTAAATGACTGCAGATTGTGTGAACAAAACAGTTCAGAAAGGTCTGCTGTTCTATTTCCAGTGTTTGCAGAGTTAGATGATCATAGCCAGGCTTTTAGTTGCAGTTGACTGGGTTAGAGAGGAAACAGATTGCCTGTTTCCATCTTTACAAGGATTATGAAGAGATTCCTCCATGGAGTGGATGTTAAATAACAGGATTGAGCTTGCTTTTTGTTCATTTCTTCTGTCGCCATTAACCTCAGTCTTCAATGTTGTTATTTTCGTAAAAATATTCATCTAAAAGTTAATGTTTTTGGAATGAAACTTCATGAAGGAGAAAAATGACATCCCAATCACAGTTTTACAATATACCAATACAATGTTACAATATTCAAAAGAACAGCACAGTGACACAGCGATAGAGTTGATACCTTACAGTGCCAAAGACCTCGGGTTCGATCCTGACTATAGGTGCTGTCTATACGGACTTTGCATGTTTTCCCTGTGACCACATACTGTATGTTTTTTCTGGGTGCTCTGGTTTCCTTCCACATTCCAAAGAGATGCAGGTTTGTAAGTTAATTGGCTTCTGTAAATTGTACCTAGTCCGTAGGTAGGGTGTACGTAGGTGGGTGTACGTAGGTAGGTGGTGTACGGTGTGATCATTGGTCGACATGGACACGGTAGCTCGGAAGGACTTGTTTTCACGCTGTATCTCCAAACTAAACTAAAACTACACCTCAGTGTTTCAGTTTATTCAAGAACATTTGAATAATTTTACAACCAGGTACATGGATCGGAAGGTTTCAGAGGGATATGGGCCAAACGAGGGCAGGTGGGACTTGTGTAGATGGGGCATATCGGTCAACATGGGCAAGTTGGACCAAAGGGCCTGTTTCCTTGCTGTATGACTATGATACAAATAATACCTCATAGCAATCTCTACACCCAGAATCACATAGTTTATGACCTGGAAAATTTATCTTCCTGGAAGTGGTGCCTGAAATGCTTGAAGCTCTGCAGCAGTATCAGGCAGGTATTTCCATTCAAAGTGACAATGAAAGTGTCAGTTTATGTCACTGGATAACTATTAACTCTGGACAACAGACTTTTCTGCAGGCATTGTGTACACTGTGAACACAGCTTCTCAATATATTTTTTCTCGCTTTCTGAAGATGTGAAAACATGTCAGTAAATAAAATGAGCAAGTGAAATAGTCTGGAAGAGACTGTCATGTATCTAAGGTGGTTCAGGCAATGTCTGAAGTCACAAGGGCAAAGTATAAATAATTTGCAATATTCTAACTCTCATGTACACATTTAAACCTAGTAAAAACCCCAGACCAGTGCTTTCAGTTGCTGCATTTTGAGGGTTTAATTTCCCCTTAGTAAGCTGTTACTTTTGTTAGAACTTGTTTTTTTAGTCTCTTCTTTGACATTTTTTCTGGTTTCTGTGACATAGGACTATCGCTTGGACTTTATTCCTTTGAGCGCAGGAGGATGAGGAGTAATCTTCTTGAGGTATACAAAATTATGATAGGAATAGATCGGGTACAATCACAGAGTCTTTCGCACAGACTAGAGGAATTGTGAACCAGAGGACATAGGTTTCGGTGAGGAGGTAAAGATTTAATAGGAAATCAAGGGGTACATTTTTCACACAAAGAGCGGTGGATGTATGGAATGAGCTGCCAGAAGATGTAGTTGAGGCAGGTACTATCGCAACATTTAAGAAAAATTGTAGACAGGTACTTGGATAGGAAAGGTTTAGAGGGACATTGGCCAAATGCAGGCAGGTGGAACTAGTGTGGATGGAGCATGTTGGTCAATGCGAGCAGGGCATGTTTCCACACTGTATGACTCTATACAGTTTACTTTGCAAAAAATTGCACTTTGATGTATAGTTATCTCATTGGTCACAAATACAAGTTTAGCATGTAAACAAATCACTTAGATAATAGGTAACTGCCAGTTACAAGAAACCAATCTTAGTGTTTTCTCTTTGATATGACTTGAAAAATCTAACGCTTAGGTGTCCAGTCTGTCATTCTAGTAAATAACCTCTTACGATCTCAAGTGGAGAAATTAGGTTTCCTTTATAACAGGTTTTAATAGGTAAGTTGATGCAATCCGTTCCATAATTTGGGAACTCATTACCACAATTGAACTTTGGGCCATGTGTTATTTTTCATCTTGTGGAGCAGGTGACCAGAATTTCTATGGCCTGTGTGGAAATTCAGTGCAGGTACGTGGCCTAGTGACGACTTAGACACATAGAGGAGAGAGATTTATTAACTTGAACGTGAGGGTGTGGCGAAACAGGCATATTGTGCGATCTAGAAGGCTGATTGCATGCTGGTCTACAAAGATTGGGGCATTGAATATAAAAGTTAGGATGTTGTGAAGCAAATTTACAAAACCGCACATGGAGTATTGTGTGCAGTTCTGGTCACCATACTTTCGAAAGAATATGGCTGTACTAGAAGAATGCAGAGGAGATTCACCAGGATGCTGCGTGGATTGGAGGGCTAGTTATAGAGGTTGTTCAGATTAGGTTAGTTTTCCCTTTGAGCAAAGGAGGCAAAGCGGTGACCAGTTAGGTGTGTATAAATTGATGTGAGGCCCAGACAGAGTAGAAGGAATGAATGACAAGTGGGTATAAGTTTCTGAAATGAAGGGGCTTTAAAATGAATCTGTGTTCCATATAGAGTGAATGATATTTGGCACCGGCTGCCAGAGGAGATTGTGGAAGTAGATATAATCTAATGGTTGCATTTAGTTAAAAAGGCACAGAAGGAATACTGCATTAGATTCAATGTACTGATTTATGTTTAACTGTAAAGCTCCAATCTATTTATATATTTTGAAAGTTGAATTGTATACTTCCCAGCTAACTTCAAGCATTCCTTTTTTTTAAAGATCCATTTACATTTATCTTCAATTTTGCCAACATCCAAGCTGAAAGTTCAACAGACCTGAATGTGTGTTCCAGTAGCACAAAGTTGGAATTTCAACAGAAAATAGAGTCCACCTTTGGAACTAAATTGGAGAAAATGTGGATAAATGTGATCTGGGCAGCTGAGCAAAAAGGATGTGCTGGATCGTAGGGCCTATTTGTAGAACCCTGTGACTTCTGAAAAAGGGGACAGGACATGAAATATTGCATGCAATGCACAGTTACAGATTTGATATACATGTGCAACTTGCTTAGGTTTCCTTTCCACTTCATGTTGACAATCCAAGCAACTGATAAGCCAGAAATGGTTGATGAGAAGTTAATAAGGATAACACTCTCAGTTTTGTTGTCACTATGGTTCAAAAGACCTGTTTCATTGCATGACTTTTTCCTTGCTAACAACAGTCAGAAAATAAACTGCTCACTTGCTTTTATTGCAAAAGTTAAACCATGTGGTAGCAAATCCATTTAGCCTTCAAAACTAATTAAGTAGAGTACATAACTGCTGCATGTGTGATTATTTTTTCTTTGTGCAGACATTTGCCAGAGAAGTTTGCAGTTCTGTTCATTCAAGATCATCACCCGACGTTCTTAATAAAAACGAGTTTGAATAATATCAGTTTATACTTTTAAAATCTTTTGGTGCTGATTTGGTGCAGTTTAATTAGTCAACTTCATCAACTGTGACATTGAAAAGATTACCTTAAAACAGGAGCCATCTCTCCAGGTTTGTTATCAATGTTCATTATGATGCTTGTCAGTGTGTTTGACCAATATTGCTATTGATTGCAGTGATGTTCTAAGAATACCAGTCTTCTTAAAGGTGTCCCTAATGAAATAATTATTTTGCACAGTGGGCTTGTCAGCATCTGAAAAGGAATACTATATTAGATTTAAGGCACATATCAATGTTTCCCAGTAAACTTCCAGTCTTTTTCCATCTTTTGAAAATTGAATTGTATACTTTTCAGCTAACTTTGAGCATTCCATTTTATTTATATCCTTTTACATTTAGCTTCAATTTTGCCAACAACAAAGTTGGAAGTCCAACAGAACTGAATGTGTGTTTTGTTAGCATGAAATTGGAAGTTCAATGGAAAATAGAGCCCACCCTTTGAATTGAATTGGAGAAACAAAAATTGCAAATGCTGGAATCCATGAGCGAAATACAGTGCTGGAGGAACTCAACAGGTCAGGCAGCATCCGTGGCGGGAATTGACAAATGACATTTTGGGTCAGAGCCTTTCTGCAGTTCTGACCCAAAATGTCATCTGTCCATTCCCACCACAGATGTTGCCTGACCCACCGAGTTCCTCAACCATTTTTTTCCCTTTGAATTGAATTGACGGTTTCACTGACAGTTCATTTGAATGCTTTCTCAGTAACTAACTCAGCAGGTCGGTCAGCATCTGGAAACCTTCTTCAGACTGAGGTTTCCAGCCTTTTTCTGCAGAGATGCTGGCTGACCCGCTGAGTTACTCCAGCACTTTATGTCTTTCTTCACTATAAGCAGCACCCTTCCTTCCTACACATTACATACAGCAAATACCAGCGGTAAAATGAACGGTTAATTTACATTGCAATTTCAAGCAAAATTGGACCATTTGTGTGATTAGCTTCTGACAATGTCTACAATGGCTCAGCTGGTAGAGCTTTTGCCTCACAGCACCAGATTCCAAGGTTTGATCCTGACCTTGGGTGTTGTCTGTGTGATGAGTTGTACATTCTCGTGTGTAACCGCGTGGGTTTTCTCCGGGTGTTCCGGTTTCCTCCCACATCTCAAAGATGGCAACTAGAACTGAATATTGGGTAGATAATGAGGTTAATTGTCCTCTGTAAAATTGACCATAGTGTGTAGGGAGTGGGTGAGAAAGTGGGTAACATAGAACTAGTGAGCGACCAGGTGATCGATGGCCAGTGTGGACTCGGTGGGTAAAAGGCTCTGTTTCCATGATGCACCTTGAAACTAATTGTGTTGGCTCCACAGCTAGTAATGCAGAGGGATTCTCAAAGGCAGCAAAGCAGTAGCTAAGATGCATATTTTTATAGTAATGCCTCTGAGGGCATATATATTTAGTGTTAATAAATATATATATTACACATGGTACACATGTATATACATCCACACAGTGTGTGTGTATATATATATATATATTCAATTCAATTCAATCTTTAATTGTCATTGTGCAGCGTACAATACAAAGACAACAAAATGCAGTTGGTATCTCCGAAGGGCGAACTTACGAATAAACAAGTAATACATATATTTTTAGTTTTATATATGTATTTGTTTGAACTTGAGCAGATAGGATGTCTCTATCCACTTCAGAATTCATTATGCTACTACCATCAGCAGTTGCATCATCAATGAAAATAAGTATACCAGTACCTACAGCAGCTATAGATGCCCAGGCCATAACACCCCCACTATTCACAGATTTGGTGATATGCTATGGATCTTGGGCAATTCCTTCTCTCCTCCATATTTTGCCCTTGCCATCTCTCTCATATAAGATCTTTTTTCCAGAACTGTGGTTGCTCTTTGAAGTGCCTCTTGGCAAGCTATAACCTGGCCATCCTATTTTTCTAGCTAACCAGTGGTTTGCATCTTGTAGTGTAGCCTCTGTATTTCTGTTCATGAAGTCTTCTGCAGGCAGTAGACATTGACAAATCCACACCTAACGCATGAAGAGTGTTTTTGATCTGTTGGACAAGTGTTTGGGGATTTTTCTTTATTATAGAGATAATTCTTCTGTCATCAGCTGTGGAAGTCTTCCTTGGTCTGCCAGTCCTTTTGCTATTAGTAAGCTCACCAGCGCTCTCTTTCTTCTTAATGATGTTCCAAACAGTTGCGTTAAGTAAGCCTAAGGTTTGGCTGATGTCTCTAACAGTTTTATTCTTGTTTCTCAGTCTCATAATGGCTTATTTGACTTTCATTTGCACAACTTTGGCCCTCATGTTGATAAACAGCAATAAAAGCTTCCAAGGGTGATGGAAAGACTGGAGGAAAGACTAGGTGCTGAAAGTTCTCTTATACCTCCATTAAGGAGGTAATTAAATGCACCTGAGCAATTACACACGCCTGTGAAGCCATGTGTCCCAAACATTATGGTGGCCTGAAATGGGGGGACTAAACACAGTAATTTCTACATGGTACAAAATGTATAAAAATGGCTTTTAATAAAATTTGACAGTGCTCTTTAACCATATGTGATTTTTTCTATTACAAATCTCAAATGTCAAATAAATAAAGGATGGGTGTTTGTCCCAAACATTATGGATGGCACTATATATAGATAGATAGATAGATAGATAGATAGATAGATAGATAGATAGATAGATAGATAGATAGATAGATCTATATATATATATATATATATATCTATATATATATATATATATATATATACTGTGTTTAGTGTGTGTGTGACCTATCTATATATGTACATATTTATATATATTTGTGTGCACATATGTTTGTGAGTGAATCTACGCATAAACCATCTAGTTCCTCTATTCCTATATATTCCCCCAAATCCTTCCCTTCACTAGCTCACAAAGGGCAGTTTGCAGTGGCCAATGAATGTTCCAACTGCATTGGAATGTAGGGGGAAACCAGAGCTTCGGGGAGAAAAACTCTAGGATCACAGAGAGAACGTGCAAACTCCACACAACACTAGAGGTCCACAGGCCAGGTGAATCCAGGTGGCTGGAGCAGAGAGGCAGCAGCAGCTGTGTCACTCTGCTTCTCCATTATGCTTAAAATCTATCCTGAAACATTTTTCTGAGGGAATTAGATTCCAGATACATAAAAATCTGATTTTGGGAGTGAAAAGGAGTAATTATGTCTCAGAGCACCTTGAGAACTCACTCACTTTTCTTGAAACAAAGCATAACATTTTAGTTGTGTTTTATGATGGGAATCATTCATATTCTCGTCATTGGATTCTGATATAATTCAGGTGAAGTCTGTATTACAGTGCACCTTACAGAAAATCAATCGCAGCGACTTTGGATAACCAGACACTAAATTGAGCACATCCACACCACCTTGGAAAACCTTGCACAGAAAAGCTTAACAAAACTAAAGCATTGTTTTGTGCCTATTTGGAAAAGAACAATGTCCAGACTAATGCAACAAAATGGTAGACCAATATAGCAGGGAACAGTACGGTACAGGAACAGGCCCTTCAGCCCACAATGTCTGTGCTGAACATGATGCCACAGCCAACTCTTAGCTGCCTGCACATAATCCATATCCCTCCATTTCCTGCGTATCCATATACGTATCTAACAATCGTTTAAATGCCACTGTTGAAACTGCTTCCACCACCACTCCACACGGCACGTTCCAGACATTCACCATCTTCGGTGCAAAAGAAACTTGTTCTTCACAACTCCTTTAAACATTGCTCCATTTACATTGAAGTTATGCCCTCTAGTATTTGATATTTCTGTCCAGGGAAACATTTTCTACCCAATCTTCAGTTCTATTTGCCAAAGCGCAAGAGAAAGCTGCAGAGAAAATGTTTACACCCAGGGTCAAAAGTCCAAATTCCAAAGCTGTGGGGAAGATCAATCCCATTTCTGGTTTTAAACTCTAACTTGACTACAGCACAATGGATATAAACTGGTAAAAAAAATCTTCAAATACAGTCGGCACTTCTTGCAAACTATGAACAATATCTGTGATAATCTCAGTGGCAGAGCAATTCAGTTCTGTAATTATATGGAATGAATGAATCTGCCTTGGTGCTCCGCTTGCAAGTAACAACACGACATACAGAAAACAATTAAGAATAAAACATAAGACATTAAAACATTAAGGATAAAACATCATAGTTTAAACATGTGAATTAAATAAAATACCAGAGCAAAAGGAGGCTACAGACTTTTGGTTATTCAGTAGAACTACTGCTTGTGGGGAAAAAAATCTGTTTGTATGACTGGCCGTGGCGGCTTTGACAGTCCGGAGTCACCTTCCAGAGGGAAGTGCTTCAAAGACTTTGTGTCCAGAGATGATCTTACCCGCTCGCTTCCTGGCCCTTGCAGTGTACAGTTCGTCAATGGGGGATGGTTGCAGCCAACAACCTTCTCAGCTGATCGAACGATTCGCTGCAGCCTCCGGAAGTCATGCTTGGTGGCTGAGTCAAACCAGACCATGATGGAGAAGGTGAGGACAGACGATTCTGTACGGTGGCCATATAGAATTGGACCATCATTGCTTGTGGCAGATTGTTTCCTCAACTGTCACGGGAAGTACATCCTCTGTTGGGTCTTTTTGACTGTGGAGTCGATGGTGGCCTCCCATTTAAGGTCCTTGGAGATGATGGTTCCAAGGAACTTAAAAGACTCCACAGATGTGACTGTTGATGCTGAGTGGGGGGAGGGGAGTGGGAGCTCTCCCAAAGTCTACTATCAGTTCCACTGTCTTAAGCGCATGGAGCTCCAGGTTGTTATGAAGGCACCAGGACGCCATCTGTGGCAATTCCTGTCTGTAGGCAGATTCCTCCCCATCCTAGTCAGTCCAATCAGGGTTGTGTCATCTGCAAACTTCAGAAGCTTGACAGAGGATTCTGTGGAGGTGTAGTCGTTGGTGTAGAGAGAGTAAAGGAGAGGGGAGAGTACGCAGCCTTGCGGTGCTCCTATGCTGAGGGCCTGCGGGTCCGAGATGTGTTTTCCCAGCCTCACACTCTGCTTCCTGTCTATCAGGAAGTTGGTGATCCTCTGACAGAGGGGATCAGGCACAGTCAACTAGGACAGTTTGGAGTGTAGTAGATTTGGCACAATGATGTTGAATGCAGAGCTAAAATCCACAAACAAAATAGGTGCATAGGTCCCCTGGCGGTCTAGGTGCTGGAGGATGAAGTGCAGGCCAAGGTTAACTCCGTCATCCACTGATCTATTGGCCTGGAATGCAACCTGCAGAGGGTCCAGCTGGGGGTATGTGATATTTTCCAGCTGGGCCAGCATGTCTGTCAAGGGTCTTCATGACTACAGAGGTCAGTGCGACAGGACTGTAGTCATTAAGACCAATATTCCTTGTAGTTTAGGGTACAGGGACAATAGTGACTTTGAGGCCAGCAGGGACAGAGCAGGTTTGTAGGGACTGGTTGAAAATGTCTGTATAGACCGGTGCCTGCTGTTCGGCACAGAGCTTGAGTGCAGAGGGGCAAACATTGTCTGGTCCTGAAGATTTACGGCTTTTCTGTATTCTGAATAGCCTCTCCGCCACCTCAATTTCTATTGTTGGTGATGAAGAAGTGGCCAGACTGATGTTGGACAGCAAGGATGGGGTGGGTAGTGGACGAGGGCCCAGACTTTGTAGACTGGAGGAAGGCTGTAAGTGGGTGTTAAGTGGTGATTGGGGAGGAGTGGGTGGGGAGGGATCTAGTCTTTGCAGACTGTAATCGAACCTGCAATAGAACTCGTTAAGGTCGGTTGTCAGCTGACAATTGTCCAAAGAGCGGGGGGGGGGTTCCTCTTGTAGCTGGTGATTTCTTGCAAACCCTCCCAAACTGAAGAAGATTCATTAGCTGAGAACTTGCTCCTCAACTTCTCAGAGTACATTTCCTTGGCAGCTCTGATTCCGCTTCTTAGCTTGTACTTGGCCTGCCTGTAGCGGTCTGCATCCCCGCTCCTGTAGGCCTCATCTTTAGACTGGCGGAGCTGTCTGAGTTCTGCTGTGAACCAGGGCTTGTCGTTGTTGAACCAGATCTGGGTCCTAGTGGGAATGCAACTGTCCTCACAAAAGCTGACATTATCACAGTGTCTGTATATTCATCGAGGATTGTGGTTGTTTCCCTGAACACATTCCAATCAGTGCTGTCAAAGCAGGACTGTAGGTTCTCAATGTCCTCGCTTGTCCACCTTTTCATTGTTTTGACCACAGGCTTAGCAGATTTTAGTTTTTGCCTATCGGTCAGAATAAGGTGAACTAAACAATGATCAGAGAGATGCAGAGCTGTCCGGGGAACAGAGCGACATGCGTTCTTGATTGAAGTGTAACAGTGATAGGGTGTTCTCTCCCCTCTGGTGGGGCAGGTAACACGAAGTCTGTACTTTGGAAGCTCTCAGCTGAGGTTAGCCTTGTTAAAGCCCCCCAAAACAATGACTCCGGGAAGTAACTCTCAACTCTCATTACCTGGTCAGGGAGTTGCGCCTGCGCTTCACGTACACAGGCTTGGTGGGGGGGGGGGGGGGGGGGGATGTAAACTCCAGCGAGAATAAAATAAGTCAATTCCCTCGGAGAATAAAAGGGTTTTCAATTTATTAAGAAGGATTCTAGATTGGAAGAACAGATCACACAGTACCATGATGTTGCTGCACCAGTCCTGGTTAGTATAGAAACATATTCCACTGCCTCTTGATGTTCCCGCCGCCTCTGCTTCGTGGTCCGCGGTATGTAGTTGAAAGCCAGCCAATTGCAGCTCATGGTCTGGGGTCGACTCACACAGCTAGGTCTCGGTGAAGCACAGGGCGGCGGCTCGAAAGAAGTCCTTGAAAGGGAATTACAAGCTGGATTATAAGAGACTTATTGTTATTGAACGAGAATTATTTCCATTGTAAGATCACCTAAATGGACCGAATAGTTTTCCCCATTTAAATCATCATGGTGTGTGTGTTTTCTTCATTGTTCTTGCAAATGAAGAAATCGTACATTTAACTTAAGTAAAATCGTAACTTAAATTTTTATTGTTTGCAAAACATAGAACTGGACATCACAGGAACAGGCCCTTTGGCCCACATTGTCCATGGTGTCCATGATGCCAAGTTAAAGTTCTCTGCCTGCATGTGACCCTTATTCCTCCATTCCTCACACATCCATGCGCCAATTCAAACGCCTCTTAAGAGTCACTGTCATACCTGCCCCCACCACCACCCCTGATAGTGCATTCCAGGCACCCACCACTCTCTATGTAAAAAAATAACATGCCAGCACATCTCCATTAAACCTTGCCCCTCTCACTATAAAACCACGCCCTCTGGTCCTTGACATTTCCACGTTGGAGAAAAAGGTTCTGTCTACCACAGCTATTTCAAGGATCTGTGCCTAGGATTTGTCTTTGATTATGTCAGCCTTTTGTAAATATGTTTTCTTTACCAAAAAAAATTCTGATACAACTTTTGGAGAAACTGTTCCTGATTATGGAAATTCATTCCCATTTACTTACAGCAATTGCAGGAAATTCAGCTCACAGCACCAGATGGCCTATTCCTGATTCTCATGATCTTATATTATGACTGGTCATAGCTTGTGTGGGTTGCATATTTGGGTATGATGCATTGTATATGTGGTTTTCATCTAGATCCCTGCCAATAGTCTTGGTTTAGTTTTAAACAAAATGTTCGTAATTTGCAAAGGATGGAATTGCTGAGAAGGAGTTGTGAGCAATATTGGTTAAGCTGACGGTAAATATGAAGTTATTGTTTCAAATTTCCAGTGTCCACTGGTTTTTTTTTTCTCAGTGTGATAGGCCAGGCAATAATTGAGGCAGAAAGTGTTGAGAAAGATCTTCTGCAGCCTTAGCCTTTCTAGTGCCAGGAATCTATTCTTTCAAAAGTAAACATCATTGGTTTATGTTACAGAACTGTCAGTATATTTGCGAGAAGACGTTGGTGACTTCGTTTTTATTTGCTTTCGACAATACCCAATGTCAGTTCAAAGTTGTGTCCGGGTTCACAAACTGAATCAAGAGATCTGAAACAAAGATACACAATAAACATGTTGTGCCTCTGACACTTAGCTTCTCATAGAGAGACCATCTGCTCCCTGATGATTTTGATGTCTCCATCATCTCTTAAGGTGTTTAATTTTGTATTGTGCATTTTCTTTTTTTTTTGCAAACTGAATAGGTATTAATTAGATTTTTAAATTTGCTTAGAGTTTTGTTTTTAGAAGGGCAGGTAATGTAATGCCACTTTTTAAGAAAGGAGGGTGAGAGAAAATGGGGAATTATTAAGTTTTCAAGAGAGAGTTAGATTAGGGCTAAAGGAATCAAGGGATATGGGGGGGAAAAAGCAGGAACAGGATACTGATTTTAGATGATCAGCCATGATCATATTGAATGGCGGTGCTAGCTCAAAGGGCCGAATGGCCTCCTTCTGCACCTATTTGTCCATGTTTCTAGAGACACAGCGTGAAAACAGGCCCTTTGGCTCACCGAGTTTCACTGACCATTGATCACCTGTACACTAGTTCTATGTCCTACATACTAGGGGCAACTTACAGAAGCCAACTAACCTACCAAACTGCACGTCTTTGGAATGTGGGAGGAAACCGGAGCACTGGGGAGAAACTCACGCGGTCACAGGAAGAACGTACAAACTCCATACAGACAGCACCCTTCTTCACCCGTTTTTCAATATCCAATGTAAAACTCTCCATGCTCCAGCTATCATTACATCCTGAGAATTGAGAACTAGAGGACAGAGGGTGCAGGGGAAAGAATGAATAGGAACCTGAGTGGTAATTTTTCCACACACAGGGTGATGGCTGAGTGGTAATTTTTCCACACACAGGGTAGGGAACAAGCTGCCAGACGAGGTAGTTGAAGCAGGTACTATTGCAATGTTTTAGAAATATTTAGACAGGTTTAGAGGGATATGGGCCAAATGCAGGCAGGTGGAACTAGTATATCTGGGACACGTTAGTCGGTGTGGGCAGGTTGGGCCGAAGGACCTATTTCCACTCTGTATGACTATCTGATTCACAGTTGAAATGAACCCAATTCATTAGAGAAGTATGGAGTTGTTATCCTTCTGTGATCTTTTTTAAAATAAGTTGGAAAAAACATAACATAAAGTGCTGGAGTAACTCGGTGGGTCAGAAGCATCTGCGGAAGGAAGGGATAGGCAACGTTTCAAGAAACAGATGAAATGTAGTATTTATCTTTGAAATTTTGAGACTGTTTTAAGAACAGATTGGATTGTGACCCTTAACATTTGTCCATAAATTCTGGCTCGAGTTTCTTGATCTGGCACACTTCCACGACAGTGAGCTAGCTAAAAATAAAAGTGGACCTTCTGTTGACTAACACTATCATCAATTTGGCAGTAAAGCTTCTTCAGCTAAACCACCTTCAGAGCAACATTAAGGAATATTAAGATCTGAATTTTACATCTAATGGTCGGTGTCCCCCGACGGCAGGAGAACAAAGAAGGGAAGAGATTTAACTCATTTTTTGCCTTCCATCACAGTGGGGAATGTGGAGGAGTCACTGTGGTGGATGTTTATGTTAAAATGTATTTTGTGTGTTTTGTTGCATTTTATTCCTCATATGTTGCAAAACATACTTGGCTAATAAAGTATGATTTTGATTATGATCAATAAATTTCCCAGGGACGCTAAATAAACTTCACATCAAAATCACAATCCCGTTTTGTAGTTACTTCATCACCCCTGGCACTGGTCAGATTTCCCTGCCCACCTCTCTCCTCCCCCTTCTTCTAATCTTGGCCTTTTTCAAAAGAAGACCAGATCAATAAGATGGCGATATTGCACATAATATCCATAAAATATTTTAAGGTATTGCAAATAATGTTAGATTCTAAGGACTTCAGAGTTATAGATTTCAGAAGAAATACATTGGGGATCTTGGAACTATCTTTAATCGACCCTCAATGTCATATCCTGCACTATCTTGTACCCTTTATCTGTGCACTGTGCCCAGCTTGATTATATTCAGAGCGCGTGGGTTTTCTCTGTGATCTTCGGTTTGCTCCCACACTCCAAAGACGTACAGGTATATAGGGAAATTGGCTTGGTGTAATTGTAAATCGTCCCTAGTGTGTGTAGGATAGTGTTAATGTGCAAGGATCGCCGGTCGATGCGGACTCAGTGGGCCGAAGGGCCTTTTTCCGCGCTGTATCTCTAAACTAAACTGAAAATGTATCGTTTATTTGACCGGATAGCATGCAAACAAATGCTTTTTCACTGTACCTGGGTACACGTGAAGATAATAAACTAAACTAAACTAGATGCCTCTGAACATAGAGCTTATAAAAACATACTTGGTAGCTCCTGCAATGGTGACATTTGACCACTATGTTTTTTCACTCCTATATTTTACAGATAGAAACTTGGTCGGTGAGTTAGCAGTTGAGTTTGTGCGGTGAATGTGATGGCAAAACCTGGATGTTCAAACCAACCAGAGAAACAAAAGATTGACACAAAATGCCAGAGTGTCTCAGCGGGTCAGGCAGCATCTCTGGAGATAAGGGATAGGTGACCTTTTGGGTCGAGATCCTGTTCAAACCGTTATTGAGAATTGCATACATTTGAACGATTTAGGGAATGGAGAAAAGTGGAAAGTAACATTGTCATTTTTTTTCCTTTAAAAACATTGCTATCTTGAGCTGTTGTGTGAAAAGTGGTCTTAATTCTACATCAGTGGTTTTCCTTTGGGTTGTCCCTTAGTTTCACTGTGCCACTACCTCACCTTGGAACTCAAAGTGCTTTCTGAAGCCCGATCTAGGTTTGGAAGAGGAAAGCAACATCTGCAGTACAAGGAATCTTCCCATCGTCCAAATCAACATAGCAGACATGTCTTGCTATGTCTTGCGAGATAATGCTTATAATACAGCTGCATGAATATTTTACATGCATTTTATTATATTTTGCTAAAAATGCTATGACAACTGAAGCAGAATTAGCCACCACTGATCATATCTTTGTCAAGTTTTGCTCATTTTTAATGCATAAGTCAAGTGATGTCGAGCTTTTTGATTGAAGTCTAAACCAATGAGCATGTCCAAGAGCATTTGGTTTGTGCTTCAACTTTCTTAAAGCAGCATTCAAATATAATTGAAATTGTTATAATATTATAGCAAAGCAAATGCTCTTGGACACGTAAGAGTCTGAAGAAGGGTCCCAGCCCAAGACATCACCTGTCTCCAGAGATGCTGCCTGACCAGCTGAGTTACTCCAGCAATATGTGTATTTTTTTTGTAAACCAGCATCTGAAGAAGGGTCCCGACCCGAAACGTCGCCTATCTCCTTCGCTCCTTAGATGCTGCTGCACCCGCTGAGTTTCTCCAGCTTTTTGTGTACCCTCGATTCTCCAGCATCTGCAGTTCCTTCTTTAAAAAAAAAAAAAAATCTGCAGGCCCTTGTTTCTTCAAATATTATTCATATTTTTGGAGCTCTTTAATATGCTCTTCATCACATATGCAAGGCCAAGGCTTAAAAACAATTACACTTTACGATGAAAAGGAAAGATTTAATAGGAACCCGAGGGTCAATTCTTTCACACAGAGGGTGGTGGGTATTTGGAATGAGATAGTGAGGCAGATATTATATCAGCATTTAAAACACATTTGGACAGATACATGGAAAGGAAAGGTTTAAGGGGCTGTCCCACTTGGGCGACCTAATTGGCGAGTTTAGAAGAGTTTATGAGAGTTTGAAAAAAATGTCATGTTGAAGACCTCCTTCGACTATGTTGAAGACTAAGTTCGACTAGCTACAACTAACTTCGGGAAAATTGGACACTGAATAGTGGAGAGTGAAGACGATCTCCTTCGACCTCCCTTCCCTTCGACTATGATGAAGACTATCTATGACTACCTTCGACTACCTTCCATTACGTACGACTAACATGCCGACCTACTACGACCAAACTTACGAGAAAAAAAAGTATCGATTTTTCCCATGGTGACCTATTTTTACTCGCGGGCATTTTTCAACATGTTGAAAAATACGCGCGACCTAGCTGAGGTCTCGAGTACATGGGAGCTACTCTTGAGCATGAAGGAAACTTACAAAGACCTTCTAGGACCTCGTGTCAACCATGCTGGGAGTATGAGTCGAGGGCAAACTCGCCAGAACTTGCGGATTAGGTCGCCCAAGTGGGACAGCCCCTTTAGAGGGATATGGGCCAAACGCGGGCAGGTGGGGCTAATGTAGACGGGGCACCCTGAATTGAATGGGCAAGTTAGGCCGAAGGGCCTGCTTCCATTCTGCATGACTCTATGACACTAAAATGGAGGAGCAAATGGACCAGAGAGCAATGCTGTTCTTTGGTAACAATTTCCTTTGAAGCTGAGAAAAAGTAAGCGATGTACTGACAGAAAATGGACTTTAAGGTTTGAAGAACATGGGCACCAGTCAGTTCAAGATGCACCTAATCAATTGCTCAGGAGTGTTATATAACTCTCTCGATGCAGCTTTGAGATTGAACATCAGAAAACCTCGTACAATATCTGCTTGGCAAAAATATCACTTCATACTTATTTAGATGGGTCAAGAGAATTTATCACATCTGCCCTTTTATGTTTCCAAGGCATTTTCGTATTCATAATCCCTTTTCTGAAGAGAAATTCCACTTCCAAAAGAACATTGGGATTTAAAAAATGACAGGAAGCAGTGACAAAGTGAAAAAGTTCCTTTGCAATTTGGAGGCAATTAAGACAAAAGTGAAAATGATAACGGAGAAGTTTCTAAAAATGGCAAAGGAATAAAAAGTAGAATTTTAGTTTCCCAACAACTAAGTGATGATCTGAATGAGGCTAAGAGTGTGTCAGCCAATGAGAGTTCAATGTGAAAGGCGGTTCAAATGGCAAAACGGAATGATAAATTCACTGGCGTGCAGCTGTTAAATGTAACAGTCTAGCCATTTACTGTGGGTTCACGGGTGAATTTATGATGGCATATGGAGATGTCAGCTGGCTTGATCCGAGGAGAAAGGGCTGTAAAAACCCCACCACTGAAATACCCATTGTATCTATTAACAAGTCTTAGTTTTGCTGTGTTTCTCTTGGTTCATGCTTTAGTTTAAAATTAGTTTTTACAATTCAGATTTTTTTTAACATTTTTTTTTCATCGAGAGCTATTGGCGATTGTAAATGTGCGATGATTTCTTTAGTGCTCCCAAACTGAGAAAATGCCATTCGGGTGATGAATGAACCCAGTCTCTTTTCTCTCATCAACCCCACCATGAACATTAAAAAAAATATTTCATCGAACGTAGACACTTTTGACAAGGCCAGCATTTGCTGCCTGTCCCTAATTGCTGTTGTACTGAATAGCTTATTAAGCCTTTTTTGAATAGAGTTAAAAGTCAATCACTTTGCTGTGGGCCCGACTGGGTGAGGCTAACGTGCATTAGTGAACCGGATGGGATTTTATGACAAGCTGGTAGTTTTATGATCACCATTACTGATGCTAACTTTTGATTCCAGATTTATTTAATTAACTCTATTTAAATTCCCCAGCTGCTGTGGTGGGTTTTAATGCTTATCTCCGGAACATTATACCAGGACTCTGGATTATCAGCCCAATAACATAAGCACTGTACTGTCACTAACTTGTAGAGGCAAGAGAATTGCCACCAGTTTAAGAATTTTCTCACTAAAATATGAAATTATGAGGCAGGAATACCCAAGCCTAAATGTTATTTTTCAGAGTAAGTTGTTTTAAAATTCAAATGTTGTTTCTTTTGATTTTTGCACTATTCCTATTATTTGCCTTGTTCACAGGAGCAAAAGAGGAGAATCTTACTTCTATCCTCACAAACCTTGTTCATCTAAATAAAATTGTAGGCTTGAAAACATGCACTCAGTGCTATCTGTGCCTTGAGACAAACTGTTTCAGCATAGTTAGGATTCTGGCATCTATTCCATACATTGGAAAATTATTCAGAGATGTTATTATAATTATAGGGATACAGCATGGAAACAGGCCCATCGGCCCACCTGGTCTACACTGACCATCGATTACCCATTTGCTATGTTATTCCACTTTTGTGTCCATTCTGTACTCACTAGGGCCAATTTACAGAGGCCAATTAATCTACAAACCCCCACGTCTTAGGGCTGTGGGAAGAAACCAGAACACCCAGAGCAAACCACACGGTCAGTTCAGTTTTGTTTATTGTCACGTGCACCGACGTGCTGTGAAGAGCTTTTTGGTGCATGCAATCCAGTCAGCAGAAAGGCAACGAATAACAATCGAGCCATTTACAGTGTATCGATACTTGATAAGAGAATAACGTTTAGTGCAAGGTAAAGCCAGCAAGGTCCGAGCAAGGATCGTCCAAGGGTCTCCAATGAGGAATATAGTCAAAGGAGAACATGCAAACTTTGCATAGACAGCACCCAAAGTTAGGATAGGACCTGGTTATCTAGTGCTCTGAGGCAGCAGTTTTCCATCATCTGCACCAGTGCTGGTTCTCATTTTCTGTCCATGAGAAAAGAACAACTTCAATCAGGTTGTTTACTGCTCAATAAATCTGCTCACAATTATCAGCAGTGTAAGGAAAGGTGTTTTTGACAGTCCTATGAAATAGCTCTCAATTCACAGATAACCTTTATTTTGTTAATTTTCTTCTTTCAGCAAGTTCACTTCGCACCAGACCAAGTGACAGAGACTGCCCTTAATATGACAGTGACATTTGGCCAAATGGAGTCATAGAAACAGGCCTTTTCAGCTCAATCCATCCAAGGTAACCAAGATGCCTATCTACATTAGTCCCAATTGCTCATATTTAACCCATAAATCTCTGAACCTTTCCTATCCCTATACCTGTCCAAATATCCCGTAATGTTGTTATTGTACCTGCCTCAACTACTTCAACTGGCAGCTCTTTTCATTGACGTATCATCCTGGCATCAGGGAGCCCTGGTAAAACTGAAGTCTAGGAATAGGGAAATCCACATGCTGGATTCGTACATCACCCAAAAAAGATGGTTGTTGGAGGTTAATCATCTCAGCCACAGGCCAAAGTTCTTCAAGACAGTGGCCCATTGCAACCATCTTAATTTGATTCTGTAAAGAACTTCCTTCTATCGCAATGTCAGTATTTCACAGATAATGTTCAATTCCACATGCAACTTCTTAGAAAAACCAAACATGCCATATCAAACTGCGTACATGATAACTTAGTCAGGTTTTAGAAATGGTCAAGTTAGAAGCCAGTAAGCTTCATGTTTAGTGAGTACCAGGCAAGAACTGTTAACAACAGGGTAGAGTCCAACTACCAATCCCTGATTTTCAACAGCATTGTTCTTGTAATGTCACCCAACTATCTATATCCTGAGGATCATTATTTACTGGGATGTATTTTATTTGTCTATTTATTGTTTGTCTGTTCATATTACTCAAAGAAGCACTTGCAACCACTTTGTCTTGTTTGCATTACTTCTCAACTTCGTAAAAGTCATTGTTTATTGCTGGAGTGAAAGTACAGAATGGTCAGATTTATTACTGTTTTAACGAAATTGTAAACCAAAGCATTATCATGGATTTGGACTGAGTTTTGATAGAAGAGATAAAAAATAATAATTTACTTGGTGATACGAACTAGTACGCACACAAGATTGTTGTATGCAATGTTTTGTGTGGTTGTGGGCAGAGCGAAAATAGTGACAAATTTATGTAAGTGAATAAAACCTAATAGCCCTGTCTCACGGTGCGAGTCCACCCACGAGTGACCCCAAGTGAAAGAAAAAAAAACAGACTCGTGGTTATGTACGAGATTTCAAGTTTATGTGCAAGTGTTTAACCGAGTTCCCACGGGTATGTCATTTCTGCGATGTTCCAAGTTACTCTCCCGAGTTACCGAGTTCCTCTCCCGTGTACTCTTGAGCCAACCGTGAATGAAGGTATGTTTTAATAAGCAACAGTGTTAAAGAAAATCTCCACCCTGCGGCTTTGAGTTAAAGATAGAATTCAGCGCGGCCGCATCTATTGATATGACCTACAAAGGGAAAATGTGCACCGTCCAGTGCCAGAGCAGTTATACTTATCATTTGTTTGAAACACACATCACGTAGTTAGAAGACCAGCGGGCGAAGGTTTGTTATATTTGTAGGGGCAAGCGAAATATAGTGCTGATAGGTCTGAGGCGTTGCACTGTAGGAGGGCTGATAAATTAGGACATGTGCAATGAGTGGTAGCAACATTGGGAATATCGTATCAACAAGGAACGTTGTTGTACAAGTGAAAAAAATCGCAGCTGGATAAAAGATAGACGCAACGTGCCGGAGTAACTCAATGGGTCAGGCAGCATCTGTGGAGAAAAAGGATTGGTGTTGTTTCGTTAGAAGGGTCCCGATCCGAAACATCTCTCCAGAAATGCTGCCTGATCCGCGGAGTTACTCCGGCACTTTGTGTCTATCTTTGGTATAAACCAGCATCTGAAGTTATTTGTTTCTACTTAGCACAGCTAGATGTGGTGGTTAGGAAGATGGTGATACAAAAGCTGCAACTGTTGTCATCTTGGGCAAAACACGAAGCACTGGAGGAACTCAAGGGGTCAGGCAGCTTCTGTGGAGGGAATGGAGGGAGACTTTTCCTATTGGGACCCTTCTTCAGACCGATAGTGAAGAATGGTCATTCCGAAGAAGGGTCGCGCCTTGAAATGTCGCACTCCATTGCCTGACCCACCGAGCACTGATCCACCAAGCACTTGATGATTTGCTCAAGGTGGGTTGCAACGTGTACGGAATCCTTGCTTTCATTAACCGAGGCTTAGAAGAGTCGCCAGGTTATGGTAAAACATTCTAAAGCATTACAGTAAAACTACATTAATCTAACATCCTTGAGACTTCAGTGGCGCCCAAACAAGCAGATTTTCCAGAAAGGACACAAAGTTCTGGAGTAACTCAGCGAGCCAGGCTGCATCTCCGGAGAACATGGATAGGTAGTGTTTCGGGTCGGGGCCCATCTTCAGAGTCTGAACCCTGCTACCGGAGAGTACGAGTTTCTGGACGGTCTGGTGCTGCTCCCGCCTGACCCGCTGAGTTACTCCATCACTTTGTGTCCTTTTGTCTAAACCAGCATTTGCAGTTCCTTATTCCTACAGCAGATTTTCCAGTCTATTGGATATCCTGTATTCACATTTTTTAATATGTTTGACAGCAGTGCTACATTTTCTATTGAACCGAAGAACTTTAGAGGGAGTGCGGGCATCAGAAGCAGGTGAGTTTGACGGGAGCGTGGGAGCCGCACGCACTTCCCCAATTCTGCCTCCACTCTACACCTCTTTGTCTCACCACGCAGACCAAACTCCCCACCATTGACTACAACTGCATTTCATGCTGCTTCGGGAAAGCAGCCAACTTAACTAAAGACCTTTCCTACCCGGGCCATTCTTTCCTCTCCCCGCTCCCATCGGAAGAAGAAACAGAAGCTTAAAAGCGCGCATCAGTAGAATCAGGAATGTATTATTTCCCTCTGTTATCAGGCTTCTAAACGGCCCTTCCATAAGTTGGGGGACCGTCCGATTCTCCTCTACCTCATTGTGGCCATTGGACTTTGTCTCTGGAATTCAGCGGTCAAATATTGAGAACGACAAGATCTACATTTTGTTTCTGTCCCGATCTATGTACTTGAATTTAGTTTACTTCTATTTATGTATAGTATTATCTGATTTAACTGGATAGCATGCAAAACATAACTTTACACATGAAAGTAAAAAATCTAAACCTAATGTTGTTTGTATCGCGTAGTTGTGCATCGTCGTGGTGAGTTTGTCGGTAGCAAGCATCTTTCTGAAAGCAATGAATGCTGAGGGCAAACCTTAACAACCTGAATACGGACTTCCAGAAGGATCTTGACAAAGTCGCAATACGTGGTGTAAAATAAATATTGAAAGCATATTGCTGTCACTTTCAATGCTGCAACTATTGGAGTCTGGTCTCGGGTAACTCCATTCCCACCTGGGAAATGAAAAGTTTCCATTGACTGTGCCACGGTGGACTCACGAGTCACTAAGGTAAACGCACGGGCCACTACGTTATTACAACAAGTTTAAATGTTTAAATTTTTAACTTGAACAGTAAATTTGACTCGTGGAAAACCTCAAACATGTTTGAATTTTTTCACGAGTGAACAAGTTTCACGTGTACCTGCCGTTAGCGCCACGAGTCGCTAAGTTGCGCGCGCGAGTTCCGATGTTCCCGCTACATTAATTGTAGGATCAACTCGCACCGTGAGACAGGCTTTTAATACTGCAGGACATGGTGCAAAGGCAGAGAGTCATGTCATTGGATATGGGTTAAAGTGAGCTAAAAGGCAAAATGTCCACAAACATTAACTATGTGCGACAACTTGCGAAAAGGTTGAAAATTAACAGCTTTAACACAAAATTTTAAAAATTCACAAATTAACACAGAATTTTCTCCAAATCGACATCTTTTTTTTAGAATATACTTGAATTGATTTCAAAACAAAGAAAAATGCTCTATGTTCAATTTTCCTACATTGGACCACATCTGCCAACATCTTGCCTACTCACTAACATTTCGATACCCAATCACAATTTGCTAATATCTTGTTGTATTATCAGCAAATTTGTCAACAATGCACTGTCCCTTCATCCAAGTCATTAACATTGATGGTAAACTCATCTGCCCTTTCGTATTCAATAGCTGTATATTATGGTGGTAGATGTGGTATAATGGAGAACTAGTGTGAATGGGTGTTTGATGGTTGGCATGAACTCAGTGGGATGACAGGCCTATTTCCATGCTGTTTCTCAAAAGTGCGAGATGACTGAATAGAAATGTTTAAGTTCATTTATCAATAAGATGCAACTTTAAAAGACTTTACTTCAGCCGCAGTTGGAATAATGTTTGGAATTCTGGTCGCCCCATTAAGGGAAGAATGTGAAGGCTTTGGGGAGGGTGCAGAAGAGGTTTACCAGAATGCTGTCTGGATTAAGGTATATTAGCTACAAGGAGAGGCTGGATGAACTTGGATTGTTTTCTCAGGAATGCCAGATTTTGAGAGGAGACCTAATAGAAGTATATAAAATAATGAGCGACGAAGATAGGGTAGTCAGTCTGAATCTTTTACCCAGGTTGGAAATATCAAAAACTAGAGGGGATAGCTTTAAGGTGAGGGGTGCAAACTGCTAAAGAAGATGTGCAAGGCAATTTTTTTTACACAGGGAGTGGTAAGTGCCTGGGACACACTGCCAGGGGGGGTGGTGGAAGCAGATACAACAAGAGGATTTTAGGTAGCACATGGATATGCATGGAATGGAGGGATATGGATTATGTTCAGGCAGATGAAATTAATATTTCTTGGCATGATATTCAGCACGGATATTGTGGGGTGTAGGCCCTGTTCCTCTGCTGTACTGTCCTGTGTTCTATTTGAGATATAGCAAAGAATTATCAACTTTTTAGTTTGGAGATACAGTGCAGAAACAGGCCTTCGCTCCACCGAGTCTGCGCCGACCAGCGATCCTCGTGCATTAGCACTATCCTGCAGTCAAGGGACAATTTACAAGTTGTCCTGAAGCCAAATTAATCTGCAAACCTGTTCATCTTTGGAGTGTGGAAGGAAACTGGAGCACCCGGGGAATACACACTGGGAGAATGCACACACTCCGTAAAGACAGCACCCGTAGTCAGGATTGAACCCAGGCACGGAAATCACTATCAAAACATGGGGGGGGGACACAATGTCTTGGCGGCCGCACGCGCATGCACGCATACACTCGAGGCTTCGGCCGTGGGCCCTGTGGACGGTGACATCGGAAGCTGAGCTGGTTGGTGACCGACTCTGAACTCCAGCAACAGCAGTTTCGTCTGCTCCAAATCGTGGGGCTTGAATCGGCCCGTTCGCGGGGTCTTTCATTGGCCGGCTGGGGCTTCAACATTAGGAGGCTCGATCGCCTCGATGCAGCAGTTTGATTTTAAGCCGCGCTGGGCGCTGAAAGGCCTCGCGAACGGGCCGATTCAGCCCTTAGAAAGCTTCTGATAAAGTCCGGATTACAAAACATGGGGGGACCTGTCTCTCTCGTCACCCACAGGATTTCCGCCCATCCGGCGCTGTGCCATTTACCACTGTGCAACCTACTGTTCCAATGGCTACAGGATCAATGTTAGAATTCACAATTTTGAGGTGATTTTAAGCAATATTTTTAATGGTATTGAAACGGTATGACCTTATATATCATCTGTAACCCCATCAATAATGATGCTGTAATCACTTGTATTTTTTGGCAGAGAGAATCAAACTGTCCCAAATGCTTCTTTTCCACTCCACCATACTTCTTAATGCTTGCAGGTAATCTACAGAGGGGTAGACAATGGAGTCATAGAGTGATACAGTGTGGAAACACACACTTCGGCCCAACTTGCCCACACCGGCCAACATGTCCCAACTACACTTGCAGGCATAGTCTGCTGATGTTGTACACCATCCAGGAATGTTTATGTTATCAACACTATTGAAAACACTAGCTTTTAACAGTGCCAACGGTGACGCAGTGGTAGAGTTGCTGCTTTATAGCACGAGACCCGAGTTTGATCCCGACAACGGATGCTGCTTATATGGAGCTTGTACATTCTCCCTGTGACCTCGTGGGGTTTTTTTCCGGGTGCTGAGGTTTCCTCCCACATTCTAAAGATGTGTAGGTTTGTAGGTTAGTTTGCTTCTGTAAATTGTCCCCATTGTGTAGGATAAAACTAGTGTATGGGATTGCTGGTCAGTGCAGACCTGTTGGGCCGAAGGGCCTGTTTCCATGCTGCATCTCTAAACTAAACTGAACTACAAAAAAGGACTCAGCAGGTCAAGCAGCATCTCTGGAGAAGATGCCTGACCCGCTGAGTTATTCCAGCACCTTGTGACTAGTTTTGTAAACCAGCACCTGCAGTTCATTGTAGCTCAACCTCTGACTACAGTCTAGTTAGCATAAAATAAAATAACCCAGGCATCTGAAGCCTGAAGTGCAGAACATAATTCTTGTAATATTGTGATTGGTGTTAACAAATACTTTGAGGAGAAAGTTACTTCACTCACTTAGTGCAACAGAGAGTGGGATATACAGTGCCCTAAACCCATATTCAGCAACGTTAGCCAAAACATTCACACATCGCAGATAAGCTTATTGTAAATATAGATTCTAATAATGACCTATGCAAGAAGCAATGTCTCAATTTTTTAATCCTCTTTGCAATGTCTTCCATTCCCAGCATTACAGCTGCCTTGCATAGAAGCACGAGCTCTCTGACTGATTGTGCTTCCAAAATACTTATCTGTCAGTCACCAATTCATAAATGGAAACTAAATATTTTTAGCAATGAACTGCAAAATCTGCCTCCATATCAAGTTTCATTTGAAAATACTCAGACAAAACTTTGTTTTTTACAAGCCAGCAGATGGTATCTGTCGCAAACCTGAAACAACAGTTGATGGTCTATTTACTCTGAGCACTTTGGGGAAAAACAGCTTCCAAATGATCCTTGACAAGTAAAATGAAAAATCGAAACCTTGATAATCTGTCTCAGTGTACAGTGCCAGCTACTTTCAACTGCACAAAGCAAATGGGGACAGAGTTACTGCGTAGTTATCATGTATATCTATCCCAGTCATTTAAACCTGTTGAGGACTGATCAGCTTTCTGCAATCAAATAATTGGCTACAAACTAGGGTTTCCTATAAAGATGGTGTTGTGTAGTTGATGCTGATTGCCACTGGCTGATATATATTTTGTCCAAGGAGAATTTGGCACTCTTTGCATGCCACTCATTCACCTTGCTCTACTTGTGTCAAAGGCAAAATCTAAATAAGCTGAATCAAAGTGTAATATTTGAAAGGTTTCCAAACCAGTGTTTACTGGTCGTTCATTTTGGAATAAGTATAATAAAACTGAGAGTTGTTATCATTACGGACAGTTTATATTTTAGTGGCAGAAATAGTTTGCAGAACCAACAACTGTATAGCACGATGGATGGCACAGCTGGTAGAGTTGCTGCCTCACAGCGTCAGAGATCTAGGTTTGGTCCTGACCTCGGGTGCTGTCTGTGTGGAGTTTGCACGACCTCCCAGTGACCGTATGGGTTTCCTCCCACATCCCAAAGATGTGCATGTCTTTAGGTCAGTTGACCTCTGTAAAATTGCTCCGAGTATGTCGGGAGTGGATGAGAAAGTGGGAACTAATGTGACCAAGTAATTGATGGTCAGCGTGGGCTCGGTGGGCAGAAGGGCCTTTTTGCATACTGTATCTCTAAACTAAAAACTAAACTAAACATTCATGGCCTCGAAGTGCACGGCTTGTTAGAACCAGCTTACCCTTGTTTATTTTCACTTTCACAACTCTAAGAGTTTAGCTTTGTACATTATCAGCCTTATCTGCAATTTCACCAATTGGTGTCAGTACAAAGCCAAGCAAGGGATAGGTGGAGAAGACTGCACATTTGATAGATTTCATGGGGATTCAAGGACCGTATTTCTCTCTTATTGTAAACATTTATTTTGTGTATAGTGGCACTGGAGTTTTTTTAAATAACTATTTTGCCCCACCGGAATTTAACAGTTTCTGGTTGAATAATATAAATAAGTACATGCTTATCAGTAAGTAACAATGTACTAACAGAGCTCCTTTCTGCAGTATGGTTTCAGCTTATATTTAGTTTTAGTGCATTAACCAGGACATGATTTTTGGGGCAATGTGAAGAATTGTAATCATATAAGCATGGGAGTGATTTACTTATGAACATAATTTGTCAAGAATGAGGAATAGTCTTCATCCTTTATTGTTTCTCCTGTTGTTCTTTGCTAGAGAATCAAAGGCGTAAGATAATTAAAGAAGGGCACAAAATGTTTTATTACATTGGGGAGCATACGTCCATGGAGAATGGGCAGGCAGAAAAATTACCAGAGAATGCTGCAACGAGGTAGTACATAAATTTAAAGTCACAACTTGATCGAGATGTTTTGTCAAGATTTGTTTCTTTATCTATAAATTACAATTTTCATTGGGGGTTAAATATTCATGACATTTTGAAACTTTCTTTTCAGCTTTCTCCTTGGAATTTAATCTGTAATAGAACTATATTCTTTTGACAATCTAACATAAGTGTACTGAAGAGAGCTCAGGATGTGTACGTCCCCATGAGAGTGAAAGGCAAAGCAGGCAAACGTAAGGAAGCTTGGCTGACGAGGGAAATTGAGACGTAAGTCAAAAACAGGAAGGGTGCATGGGACAGGTATAGGCAGCTAGGATCAAGTGCATCCATTGAGGAGTTTCGGGAACTAAAGAGCAAACTAAAAAAGGAGATAAGAAGGGTAAAAAGGGGCCAGGAGATAGCTCTGGCAGATAGCATAAAAGACACTCCCAAAAGATTTTATAAATACACTAGACTAAGTTGTAGAAATTGAAGAATGGAAAAGGCTAGGGCAGTTAACTGGATTCTAATACACTTTGGCTCGTTTCAATGATATATTGAAAAATTAAGTGATTACTAGACTAAGTAGGACCCAGTATCACACGGGAGGGCTGGTCCCCCAACGCAATATTCCACCTCTCCACCAATTCCAATATTGGTGGCCATTGGGGGGGAGGGGGGGGGGGCTTTCTGGAGCGCTAGTATGGGTGTTGTGGGCTGAAGGGACTGGATTCCAGAGAGCTAGTATGGACATTGTGGGCCGAATGGATTCTTGGGCTGGCGGCTCAGTCACTCAAGCCTGTTGTGCTGGCATCTCACTCACGGCTGGTGGGCTGGTAGTTGACTCACGGCTATTCCTTGCAATTCCATTTCAAGCCGGCTGCAAAGCCACCAAATTCAAGTGCAGTTTCTTACCACTTCAAGCAGGGTGCAAGGCCACCAAATTCAAGTGCAGTTTCATACCATTTCAAGCAGGGTGCAAGGCCACTATAGACAGCAAGTCTTGACCTCTCCCTTCTCCATCTTGCAGAGACTGAACCACGTCCACACTTCTGGGTTTTAGAGTCCTCTCCCACCAGAAGGGGCGTGGCCTTCATGGCGTGATTGACAGGAGAGAGAATCTCAACATTTTTTAAACACGAATAACTCTTTTATTTTTCATCGATGGGAAAACTCCTCGGCACCTGATGAGCAGAGGGGGACTCCGAGTAAGATGGCCAAAGATCAGAGCCGTACGTGGTAGCATTTGTTTTCTAAAATCAATATAAAGCGCAAACAGGAAGTGCTCAAGATTAGACTTTTAATTATATAGAAGGCAAGGCAACTTTAATTAGGCAAGGCAACTTTAATTAGGCAACACAGCTTTAGCATTTCCAAACCAAAGGCAACACAGCTTTCGCATTTCCAAACCAAAGGCAACACAGCTTTCGTATTTCCAAACCAAAGGCAACACAGCTTTCGCATTTCCAAACCAAAGGCAACACAGCTTTAGCATTTCCAAACTATATTTTCAAACCACATTAAGGGCACTGACAGGTCAGTAAAACCACTCACAGTTTAGTAGACATGTGTTCAGTGTTATTCACAGCTCAGTCTGAGAGATGTGACCCTCTCGCTTCCCCCATCTTGCAGAGACTGACTGAGGCACTCAACACTTCCGGGTTTTATAGTCCCTCCGGAAAGGGCGTGGCCTTCAGGAGAGAGAAGCTCAACATTTTTTAAACACTAATAACTCTTTTATTTTTCATCAATGGGAAAAATAGTCTTGTCCTGCGTAGCGGAGGAGGACTCTGAGTAAGATGGCCAAAAATCACAGCCGTAAGTGGCAGCGATTTTTTCTAAAATCAATACACAGCCCAACAGGAAGTGGTCAAGATCAGACTTTTAGAAATATAGATAAGGCGGAAAATGACAACTGGAGAGAAAGTGGAACCTCTCAGGAATAAAAGTGGTCACCTCTGTGTGGAGCCACAGGAGATGGGCAAGGTCCTCAATGAGTATTTCTCCTGTGTATTTACCGACAGTAGGATGGAGGAAATGGAGCAGTCACTGGAAGTGTCATGAGAGCAGTCACGGTTACCATCGAGGAAGTACTGAAGGTACTGTCGTGTTTGAAGGTGGACAAATCTCCGGGGCCTGATCAGATATATCGGAGGACATTGCGGGAAACTAGAGAGGAAATCGCGGGAGCCCTGGTTAAAATTTATGAGTCGTCCTTAAATACAGGAGAGGTGCCAGAGGATTGGAGGGTGGCAAATGTTGTGCCTCTTTTCAAGAAGGGCTGCAGGAAAAATGCTGGGAATTATAGGCCGGTGAGCTTAACATCTGTAGTTGGTTAGTTACTGGAGTATTCTGAGGGATGTGATATACAGGCATTTGGATGGGCAATGGCTGATTAGGGACAGTCAGCATGGTTTTGTACGTGCGAAATCATGTCTCACAAATCTGATTGATTTTTTTGAAGACGTGCGCAAAAAGGTTGATGAAGGCAGAGCTGAAGGTGTTGTGTACATGTACTTTAGTAAGGCGTTCGACAAGGTGCCACTTGGTAGAATGCGCTGGAAGGTTAGATCTCATGGGATCCAAGGAGAGATAGCTGAATGGATAGCAAATTGGCTCCATGGAAGGAAGCAGAGGGTGATAGTGGAAGGTTGCTTGTCGATGTTTGTCATCTACATCAATGATTTGAATGAGAACGTACAGGGCAAGATTAGCAAGTTTGCTGATGATACAAAAGTTAGTGGTTTTGCTGATAGTGAAGAAGGTTGTGAACGGTTGCAGCAGGATCTGGATCGATTGGCCAGGTGGGCGTAGGAATGGTTGATGGAATTTAATACACAGAAGTGTGAGGTGTTGCATTTTGGGATGTCGAACAAGGGCAGGACCTACACAGTAAATGATAGGCCTCTGGGTAGTGTTGTATAGCAGAGTGCTCTAGGAGTACAAGTGCATGGTTCCTTGAAGGTCGAGTCGCAGGGGATAATGTGGTCATAAAGGCTTTTGGCATTTTGGCCTTCATCAGTCAGAGTATTGAGTATAGAAGTTGGGAGGTCATGTTGCAGTTGTATAAGACATTGGTGAGACCGCATTTAGAATATTGTGTTCAGTTCTGGGCACCATGTTATAGGAAAGATATTGTCAAGCTTGAAAGGGTTCAGAAAAGATTTATGAGAATGTTGCCAGGACTAGAGGGTGTGAGCTATAGGGAGAGGTTAAGTAGTCTGGGTCTCAATTCCATGGAGTGTAGGAGGATGAGAGATTATCTTATAGAGGTGTATAAAATCATGAGAGGAATAGATCGGATAGATGCACAGAGTCTTTTACCCAGAGTTGGGCAATTGAGGACCAGAGAACATAGGTTTAAGGTGAAGGGGTAAATATTTAATAGGAATCCGAAGGTTAACATTTTCACACAGAGGATGGTGTGTGTATGGAACAATCTGCCAGAAGAGGTAGTTGAGGCTGGGACTATCCCATCGTTTAAGAAACAGTTGGATAGATACATGGATAGGACAGGTTTGGAGGGTTTGGACCAAGTGCAGGAAAGTGGGACTAGGGAGGCTGGGGCATTGTTGGTCGGTGTGGGCGAGTTGGGCCGAAGGGGCTGTTTCCACACTGTATCACTCCATGTATGACTCTAATCAGTACCTATGCTGCATTTAATGGAGCTCCATATATATATTTGATTATATTTGAATCCTATTCATTGTCCTCCAATCTGTTATGTAATCTAGATACTTGAACCTATCCAAAGGATATTAGTATGGATGCAGTCCATGATGACAGTCCTTTCTTCTTGCTTTTGAAAAAGGATTTAAAATAAATCTGTCTGCTCCTTTTTTCACATTGCCAGTGCTGAGCTTTACTGTAAAAAGAAGTAATGGTCGGTCCATCCTTCAAAGCATCCAACATTTCATGAAGTAATTCAGCAGGTCAGGCAGCATCTCTGGAGAACATGGATATGTGATGTTTCAGGTCGAGACCCTTCTTCAGACTGATTGTCTGGGGGTTGGGGGAGAAAGTGGGGGGAGAAAGGGGAAAGGCAGGACAAAGTAGAAGCAGGCAATAGATCGACACGGGCGGGGGTTTTGATGGGCAGATGGTTGGAACAAAGGCCAGAGAAAAGAACAGTAGGAATGAGACAGTTTCGAAGTGTTGCGGATTGTGAAGCCAGCAGGGAGGAAAATAGAGGTGGAGGAGGGTGGGAAAAATTGGTGGGAGGTCCAGGTGGGGCACAGGGAGGGAAGGGGGGGAGGGTTATTCAGTTTCCCCATCTTCACCCTTTTTACATTGTTCAACTTTCTGCACTTTTCCTAACCCTGAAGAGATTGTATTGGGTCTCGGGTTAACTATAACATAACTGTGATCTTAGTCCTCTGCTATATTTTTGCTCGCTCTCTGCTCCTCCTCCTATCTGCCTTTGCTCAGACCTGCCATGTGTCACTCAGTGGGAGTGACAGTGATTCATTTGGATTTAAAAATCTGACCTAATTTAATGCGTGTCACTCTTTAAAATGGACACAGCTCCATATGTTTGAAAGGGTTTGCAATCTGTCTCTGCTGCTGATCATATATCTCACTCCTGACCTTTTTCCGATGTTGACAGCTGCCTGTCCCGTTCCCTCCACATGTAATATCCTCTTCCATCTCCCACCCGATCCTGGTTCTATCGCAATGTCACAGCAGCATTGGCTCCCGCTGTGGCTGAACTTTTACTTTGCGTTGAAGTATTTTAAGTTCCCGATACAAGCAAGTTGCAAGCCGCAAGTTCTTGAAACGGTTACGGATACCAGAAATGAGCACTCAAGAGCAATCTAACTGAGCATAGACACAAAGCTGGAGTAACTCAGCAGGACAGGCAGCATCTCTGGAGAGAAGGAATGGGTGACTTTTCGGGTCGAGACCCTTTAATCTAACTGAGCATTTTGTTTCTTTTAAAGCAAGAAAAAGAAAGGAATAAATTTACTGGGATGAACATAGCACCAATTTATATTGGTTCTGACACCAGATTTAAAATTTAATTCTGGCATAGCTACCCTGATAGCATTAAAACTCACGTGACCTTAGACAAATTGTCTGGCTCTGCTAAATAAAGCTCTATTGCAATATTGAATTTCTGCCACTAGAGACTCTCATTGAATGATGGAAATTGCCGCTTTTTGTTTGATGACAGAAAACTGGTTACCCCAACACGACAGCTTATTACTAATTTTTCACTGGTCCAACGAATATACTGATTGAATTTTCTCTCGCTATTCCCAGAACTCCAATCTTTGCATTTCCTTCTAATATATTTTCTTTTTATTCACCTGTCCTGTTTTTGAGAACTTGGGATGATATGACCTGATCTAAGGTTTTCTCTGCTCCTCCTTGACAACAAGCCTTGCCGAATCCCAAATGACTACCTTATCGTCCACTGTGACATTCTGCTTTTATATACTTAGTCTCACTCAAAGAAGGGCAGGAATAGCTATCAGGGTAATGACAAACCCTGGCCTGATTTGTGTTGATAGGATTTTTCTCTGCAAAGGACTCAAAGTCATTTCAGGCAGCTGGCCAAAGGATAAAACTTTCAACTTTCCCATCCTTCCTTCCACATTCTCCAATTGATTGGATTATTTGCCCACCTGCTGCTCACCTAGTTTCTCACCCATAGTCGGAGGGTTATTTGAATTGAATCATTGAATTGAATCATTGCATCTGATATCTCTTAGTTATTGAACAGATTCTGGCAACGCAAACAGCCATTCATCCCACTGCAAGGTAAAAGGTTACGGAAGGTCACAGAGAGGGTAGACAGTCTGAACTTTTTTTTTCTTAAGGTTTGAAATGTCAGAGATTTTAAGGGAAAGTTTAAAGTCGATGTGCAGGGATTTTTTTTTTACACAGTGATGGGTTACTGGAGCGTGCTGCTGGAGGTGGTGGTGGAGGCAGACATGATAGTGGCTTTTAAGTGGCTTTTAGATTGGCAAGTGATATGCAGGGAATGGAGGGACATGGATCATGTGCGGGCAAAGGAGATTAGTTGAACTTGGCAGTACGTTCAGTATGGACATGGACCGAAGGGCCTGTTCCTTTGCTGTTCTGATGATTTTTCATAAGCTCCTAAAAACCAAAATGGCTAATGCAGTCCTGAATAACAAGCTCTACAACAATCTTCATATCAGAAGCTGGGTCACTTGTAGCATTTAAGAAGTGGTCAGATGCGCATTCGAGCCACTTGTGCTTCGAGTGCTAGGACCTCATGCTTGGCGATGAGATTATTGCGATGGAAAGGTGTCCACTGGTCATCATGCAGGACTAGGGCTGAATGGCCTGTTTCCATGCCGCACATAATTCTATGATATAGCAGGAAAATACATCGAAAAGAACATACCTGTGCGGAACATGATGCAAAGCTTAACTAATCTTATCTGCGTGCACGTGATCCATGCCCCTCCATTCCCTGCATATACGTGTGCCCAACTAAAAGCCTCCCGAACATCAATATCGTATCTTCCTCCACACCATCCCTGGCAGTGCATTCCAGGCACCCACCACTCTCTATGCAAAATAAACATGCCCTGCACATCTCCTTTGAAACTGTATCCCTTTCACCTTAAAGCTAAGCCCAGGTGGGGAAGCGAAAACTCCAAGAAAGGAGTCATTTGTAAACTAATTTATTTCTTGGCATGTCCCAGCGTGCAAAAAATAAATGCACATTTGGAACTAGATGAGCAGGATAACATTTTCAGTTCGTACTGGGGTGGGTAGGAGAAGGCTTATGCCTTCCTGCTTAATTTACACCATTGGGATTCATCTTGGCCCATTCAAAAATCCTGTCAGATTTGTGTAATGAAAATAGAATAGGAACGTATGTTTGTTTTCATTTCATTTCACTTCTGAACTCAGCAGGGACCTGTAAGTGTTGCATCTGGTCCCTCTCTTTGTTGTCAGTCTCAACAACACACAACATGCAGTTATGTTGAAACTCCTCATCCCACACTTGCTGCCAGCTGTAGTATCCGAACGGCACTGTACCACACCAAAAATAATCATTGCTCTTTATTTTCCCTTGGGTTAGCCAAAGGCATTAGAAGTGTCTCGGAATGCCAGTGGCAGCTGAAGGTTTTCTCTTAGCTTTGCTCCTTTCTTCTGATTGATTAAATTGTGCTTCTTTCTCTCTTTCACCTTTTTCTCACTGCCACCACAGTGCTCCTTCCATTTCTTCTTCTTCTCGAGACACTGTATCATTCCTAACCGTGTTAATATAGCCATAAGATAGATGCTCTTCAACCTCTTGCCCATGAGCCTGGTCTACTCTTGTGATCCCAAACACTATGTGTTGGAGGATAATATTTGACTACAGAGTGCACGACATCCAGATCACATCCAATCCTTGGTTGATGGCTGGCGTCTACTCATTCATAGGATTTGGGCAGTGCAGGGCAACATTTATTGTCAAGTACCAAAATAAGAGGCTTACTGCACCCTTTTGAAGGGCACCAAAATATTAATCATATAAACCAGCCTGCCAAATAATAGAGGACTTTCTTCCCTGAAGGACCAAGGCCAACTGTGTTACTGAAACTAGCTTTTCATTCCAGATGTATTTAGGTTAGTTGAGAGATAAGGCATGGAAACAGATCCTTCGACCCACCAAGTCCATACCGACCATTAATCATCCACTCACAGAAGTGAGAGGAAACTCCACACGACAGCGCCAAGGTCAGGATCGAACCCAGATTACTGACGTTGTGAGGCCGGCTCTTCGGCCCACAGATTCGGGTCGACCAGCGATCACCCCGTACACTGGCATTATCCTACACACTACGGGCAAATTTACAATTAACCTCCAAACCTGGCTGTCTTTGGGCTGCAGAAGGAAACCGGAGCACCCATAAAAACCCCACATAGTCACAGGGAGAACATACAAACTCCGTACGGACAGCGCCCATGGTTAGGATCGAATCCGGGTCTCTGGATTCCACTGCTGTGCCACTGAACTGCACCACTAAATAACTGAATTTAAATTGCCCCGCTGCCATGATAGAATTTCTGAACCCATATCTCTGGATCATTAGTGCAGGCTTCAAGTTTACGTACTATTATCAATCTAACTGCTTTGCCATAATATCCGTTGCATTCTGCGATTAGCAGCCAGGGATAGGATCCAGGTTTGCACTTCTTTTCCCCTCTCAAGCAAATTGAGGTAAATTATTCTACTCCCGTCACTCTCCTGATTGAGATTAGTCACAGCACAGGCTAAAATGTAACTTGGGATCTTCGCAGCACGAGTTTCACAACAAGCAATCCTTGCTTCACTACGTTACTGGGGAAAGACATTTTGTTTCTTCTCAAGTAAAATCTTGCCCAGTGTATTTTGAAATAAATTCTTATTCGCTTTATATGCTCTGATAAACTTCATGTATATTTTACTACAACTATCTATGCCTTCACACAGATTACTTGTTTTAGTGTACATCTTTGTAACACATTCTCAAGGGTCTCTTGTGCTATATTGACTGCAGACATTGTGTATGCAGGAAGATCTAGACCAAGCATTCTGCCACAATGATAAACCTACTGTATTGATTTGGGGCAGGGGTGGTGGGTGGGGATATGGTTGTGATCACCATTTTGGAGGTGATCTCTTATCTTTTTGATGGATTTGAAAAATGAACTAACCTGTTCTAACCTGGTTAAAAAGAAAATACTGGGCATAAACCGCTTTTTGGAAATTGAACATCTTGGTTTATTAATTTTGATCCTACGTGTTTTTAATTAAAACATAATCGGCATTTGTTCAAAAAGCGTGCTGCAAATGGAGTATTTTGTATTTGTATTGTTTATTGAAATGCAAAAAAAGATTTAAAAAATAACTGCTTTGGGGAAATATATATAGGCTATTGGTACCAAGGCACAGGCAGGAGTCATTCCTTTTAAAAAGTGGGAGAGAGAGAATATTAGAGAGGTAAAATTGAACAGATATTTGCAAGGTTATTAATAATACTAAAGTAATAAAGTAAAATTGTCCTCTTGATATGCATGTTTTGTAAAGCCATCAGGCAGATTAATAATTTTAATAAAATATTATATCATATTGAGTAATGACCAGAGTGAGTTGAACACTTGGGATCTGGAAAATAAGGCATGTTGTGAATTCATTCTCTTTATATGCATAAATGCAGCAAAGTATATCCTTATGAAAAGCTGCCATAAGCTCAATAATCAAAACATGATGCAAGAGTAGGAGAACAAAGTAAAAAATAAACAAGATAAAAATGGGATATTGCCATCTCACAAGAAACAATGTGTAAGGCAAGGAGAACACTGTAAGAAATCTGAATGTCCCCTATTCAAAAGGCCTTCTAAATTGTATGTATTATCTGCCTGAGGTACAAGCAACTATGAAACATGCACATCAATATTAGTTTGACATCTTAAAAACATTGACATTCTAATAGCCTTAAAACAGATTTTAATGTGGTGCTTAAATATGATATGTTGTGTTTCCTATACAGTGGCTCTATTTAGAAATTGTGTTAGGGTCTAGATTTTAGAATGGGCTACTTTGGGTGTGAACTCTGGTGGCATAGAGAAGGGTAATGATGTGAATCCAGCCATTGTTAGTGGGCCAAACTTTAACTGAAATGCAAATGTCATTTTCTGAGCCCCTAAAGAAATATGTTTTTCAGCTATTAATATTTCTTGTTTAATGGCAAAATTATTAAATTTTCTCAATACTACATTTTGCAAGCAGTTTATTTCCTGATTAATATTTTTCCAGTTGTAGCTCATTCTTCTGTCTTTGAAGATATGTTGATCATCTTTATTCCATTCCAATGCTATTCAATTGTTATGGAGTCGTCTTTAGTTATTTTTGCCTTATTTTTTGGATGTCATGTCGTTTAATTCTCTCCCTCTTTCTCTGCCTATTAAAGCCTTCTCTCGATCCATTCTTTAATCATCCACCAGATCTTCCCCTCCTTTGCCTGCTATTTATTTCCTGGTCTTTTTAGATCAGTGTAATGTTTTGAGGACCTTTTGTTTTGTATTGAAGTTGCAAAGTGGATTCATTACCAGTTGCAAATTCAGGTTGAAGCAAAAAAAAATGTTTTGACAATGTCTCCTAAAATCAGAATCACACAAGGACATATTTTGTAAACTGCAGCAAATTAGTGAGTGAGAGGAAACAAACGAGAGAAAGGTCAGTAGATTCAAATACAAATTTGTGTTTATCAACCTCAATTTGGATTCAGATGAAACCTAGAGTGTGGCATAGAATTAGTAGCAAGAAAGGGAATATTTGGTTATACATTGATATAAAAAATGAGGTAGAGAGCTTAATCAATAAACTCTCTTGAATCTTGAATCTTAATCAAATGAAATCTAAAAAAAGCCTCTTGACTAAAGATCCTTTCATAACAATTAAATAGCACTAGAACTGAATAAAGGTGGTCGAATTTTAGCAATGTACAAATGCAACTTAAATGATAATTTTTTCATTATATTTCATCATTTAACAATGTATCACACTGTACAATTGTTGTCCAATTTAACCTGGATAAAAACAACTATAAATGTCACATCAGTTTTAAATATGCTTGCCCCTGAAAGTGACAAATGATTGCTGCCATTTTTAAGATTGCTGAAAAATTAGATACCAGAAACTTTTAGTGCGAAGAATAAACTTTTATCTCTCAACCAGGATTTGTTCTGTGTAGTAGAAATGAACAGAATGCAAGTCAAACTCTATGTTTGGACCTAATTCAGGATTATGCAGAGTTGGTAGCGACAGGATTACTTGGACAGTTGCAGACTGCGTCACTGCTAGAAATATAGCTGTGCCTTAAATATATAGATGTTGCTTTGACTAATAGGTGTGCAGTTTCTGCTGTTTTGAATTATATTTTCACCTGATTTTCTGATGCCCCCCTCCCCGCCCCTCTCGGTTATGGGAAGCCACACTTGCTGCGTGATTGAGGCAGCTGGCAAATTGCTCAGATCTCTTGCAGATAAACTTTTGAGTGCAGTTTCATGGCGATTTTTTGCTGCAACAGACATAAATCCAGGATGAAACTTGCACGTCAAAGCTATTACATCCGGGTGGAATCTGCATAAACAGAAAAGGGTTGAACACCTAAATCAGGAGCAGCTTTCAAACTGAGGACCATGGAATATCTGACTGCTACGACTGATTTAAAACTCGCAGTCAGTGAGACTTACCCTTGCATTCCAGTTCTCTCCAGATCAGTTCCTCTGGCCAGTCATCTTGTATCTCGTGCTGGAGCGGCAACATTACTAAAATGCAGCATCAGTGAGGACAATGCTGCTGAGGAGACAAATGCAGTCGTGTATACCTGCAAATGCAGCCAAGTTAATATCCAGTGTTATTTAATCTTCAGCCTATTCCCTTCGTTCTTTAGCTGGCAACCAGCCTGGCTTATGAACAGAATGAATTTCAGGACTGGCATTGTATTTTCAGGATGATGTGATTTTGATCGGAGAGACAGCGAGGAATTTACAGCAGTGAGAATAATTTATTCTCTGGATGCTGGATACATTGTCAGGTCTGAATTTTGAAAGTGCAAGGGACAGTAGGACAACTCACAACTGCAATTAAAACAGAGGAATAAATGGTGAAAATCGGAAATGAGACAAAAATGTATTGGTAGTTCCACAACTACCAAATGCTTCCAGCGCCTTCAAGGTCGGCTGCAGGAGGCGCACCCCGGTGCACAGAGGCGGTCAGGCAAGGAGAGAGATGTTGGTTCGTGGATCGAGAGCAACAGAGGAGGCCCTGCAGCAGCCTGAGGCTTACCTGGATTGCGGACACTCTAGTACATTCAGCATGTGGACTTTGGACTTTTTCTTTTGTAATTGGCGCCAAAATATGTCGAGGGGTGCAAGGATTCCAGTGTGCAGTGCATACGTGACAATAAAGAATCATCCAACCATTGAGCATCTGCCAGATAAACTCCGGTACATTGACTTGCTCTCTTTCAGGCTATTAATGAGCTGTACAATATCGCAAGAATGAACTCTCGAGTTGTCATTTATTTTTAAACCAAAAGCACATGTATTTTGCTAGGTTGGTGTTAACTCTCATGTAAGTGCCCAAAGGGAAAATGCAGTAAATACTGGAGAAAGAGATAACATTTAAAGTATTCACTTTTTGACTAGCCCTCCTGAGCCAACGATATGATTAATTGTCTCTGACTGGTATTTCAGTCATTAAGACAAATATATAAAATGAATGATTCATTTGATGCTGTATTGAAAAGATAAATTAAGAAGTGTTCTGCAGTTTCAATTATTGCTTAATTATTTGCTGTGAAATATGCATGTAAGGAGAATAGATATTCTGTTTGCGCATTAAGGCTGTGGGCATGCTAAACCCGAAAAGGTTTCAGCACTTAGAAGAGGTGTTTTCATGTTTCCTCATTCACCAGGCGTTGATGGTAAGATTTTTTTTTTTTTTTAAACAGTGAAAGGAATTGCTTTCTCTTTTAGTTCTTACAGTCAAATCACTTTGGTCTAGATAACCTTTTTCTGTTAGCAAGTTGAAAACATTTCCATCAAATGGGTAATTCTGAAAGACACCTGACATTACTATAGCCGGAAAATAAAATAACAAATGATTAACCTTCCGAACTCACTTGTTCTATACCTGAGGCTGGCCCATTTCCTGTTACAACAGGAATGTGGCTGTCTGGTTGAAGGCAGGCAAATGAGTAAATGGGAGCACAACTTTTCACCAAAGACAAGTCAAAAGACTTTTTATCTGATCAGCATAGATAACTGTTGCAAACTGGCTCGTGCTCATCTGCTTGTCTTACGTCATTTGACCACGTCCTGATTTACGCTGAATTTTAGGTTAGGATAAAAGACTTCAAATCTGGCATGACTGAGTTTGAAGCTGTAGCTTTTGTAAACCAGGGTGCTTTGAAACCTGTGCTATCAAATAGGGTTTTTTAGTTTAGTTCAGAGATACAGCATGGAAACAGGCCCTTCAGCCCACCGAGTCCGTGCCAACCAGCAATCACCTGTTATACTGATTCTATACTACACTCTAGGAACAATTCACAGAAGTCAATTAACCTACAAAACCTATACGTCTTTGGAATGTGGGAGATAAGCCGGAGCAGCCGGAGAAAACCCACACGCAGAGAGCTTGCAAATTCCATACAGATAGCACGTCAGATAGTCAGGATCAAACCCGGGTCTCTGGTGCTGTAATGCAACAACTCTACTGCTGCACCACTGTTTTTCTTTATTTCCGTACTGGATTTAAAAAGGGGGATGGAGCTGGAACTAATTTGAGTCATGCGCTGCCTTTAAAGTAAAAATTAAGCCGATTTACATTGTCATACAAAGAAAGAAGATTTTACTTTGGTTCAGGTTGTTTTAAAGCAGAAGAGGATAGCTATTTCTCCTTTAGGAATAAAAATTAAAATAACTGACTCAGCTGGAAGCAGGGTTTTGGGATATGCAAGTTTGAACCCTAATTTTGACACAGAATGCACCATGGTGCCTATATGTATTCATAAACAGAATTGGAAGTGAACATTTTACAGAGATTGTTTTGTAAAATCCTGCTATCCATCATTTGCTACTACATTGTTTGTGGTATATAGCAACATTCAATAATGGTACGTCCAAATACCTAATAATGGTATGTATAAATAGCAAATATATTTGAAGAAACATAATGGGCCTGTTCCACTTTAGCGACTTTGTAGGCGACTGCAGGAGACTATGCAGTCATCACATGGTCACCACATCTTCGCGGGTGGTTGCCGGGGAGTCGCCTTCATGGTCGTGAGGAGTTCCCTCATTATGGTCGCTGCAAATTTTTCAACATGTTGAAAAATTAACAATGTCTAGAATTAAGCCGTCATGGAGAGTAGCAAGAATTCTCATGCCGTAGGTGGGTCGCCAGGAGGTCCTAGTGGGTTTCCAGGAGGTTGATGGTTCTTGTAGGTTGTAGCCCATGCTGACCGGTGAATTTCATTGGCTCATTGAGAAAAAAAACGTAAGCAGTAGTTTTCAGAGCCAAGGGTAACCGACCGATAATGTTAAATGTCCGCCAAGCTTCACAGCCGTGTATCTCTGGCTTCTTAAAAGTTGTCTCCACTCCTTCTCCCTCCTTCACCCTCCCCTCTCCCCCCCCCTCTTTTAAAGGACTTACCGTACACTGTGCTAGCTGTCTTAATTACAGCGCCGACCTTCCTGTTCATCGCGGTGTGTGTCTGTATCACCTTGGCTTTGCACCGTGTGAATTTCACTCAGACAGTGCTTCCCATGCTTGTCCCCCGTCTGCATAACGGGCTGGTGAAGGAAGCGATGTGTGTGTTCCACTCTGACAGTCGCCGTTGCCGGTTTTTCAGGCGACTGCCGGCAACTTGACAGTCGCCGGCAGTCGTTTGAAAAATCGCCTTAGTGGGACATGCCCATCATGAAGATTCTGCCATTGGGTGTTTTGATGCAAATTCACACGTGATTCATTGGAATGTGAGCATGTAAATTGACACAGGGACATTTTTAATGGGAGGATATTCCCACAGATTTTGTTCCTTATTACACAGCACATCGACTCCTAATAGCTTACTTAATTTTTGTCTTACTGTCCCAAACCCTTGCAGTAATTCTTAATTGGGCACGAGATCTATCATTGTCAGTGATAGGGAGTAAATTTGGAGATAAATAGCTCGTGATGATCAAGGGTGTTGAAATATTGTGAGAGTACATTTCTGGATGATGTGTGCCCTTTTGTTCTTTGAAAGAAAGTCCAATGCAGCTACATAATTGGCCAATGTTTGCGACATACACATAGTGAATGTTCTTGATGAAACATCGCAGTCAGAGTTCTATCACAACATTCACTAATCTGTGCTGCAATGTTCCTTTTTTGTGTTTTGTGCTTGTGGCAGATTGAGAATTTATTTAAATTTCTATACAAAATCAATAATGCAAACCTCGGCACTATAACTAGACAAATGGGTACGAGATGAATTGATCGATTGAAAGATGCAGCATGGAGACATGCTTTTTGGCCCACCAAGTCCACAGCGAACAGCAATCACCCGTTCACACTAGTTTTCCGCCATCCCACTTTTGCATCCACTCCCGACACACGAGGGACAATTCGCAGAGGCCAATTACCTACAAACACGCACATCTTTGGAATATGGGTGGAAACCACAGCACCCAGAGGAAACCCACACAGTCACAGGGAGAACATGCAAACTCTACACAGACAGCACCCGAGGTCAGGTTCGCACCTGGATCTCTGGAGTTGCAACACTGAAATTTGTGCTTCATTTTTTTGAAACAAGAAATGAGCATTTCTCATGTTGGAATCTCCTTTGAGTCACTGAAGCTGGATCATTACTGTCTGTATAATTTCCAACGCAAAGCAGATATAACAAGGAAAAGCCTGTTCCAGTGCATCAACCAGCTTGTGTTCTGTGGTTGGCTCATATACGTGGCTTTCAATTGTCCCTCAAATACAGCTCTCTAAGTTGGCATTTCTCATCTCTGAGTCAGAAGGTCTTGGATTTGGTTCTGGTCCAGAGTTTCAATCATAAAAATCAAGCTGTCATTCCAGTATTGTTCTGATGGAATGCTGCATTTTATGGAGGTGCTGCTTTCAGATGCAATGTTACACCACCATCCATGCTCTCAGGCAACTTTAAATCATCAATAGCATTATTGAGAGTAAATTTGTGAAGATATCCTTGGCTATTTTGCATCTATAAAGCTACAACTTCTTCCCCACTTGTTTGATGCACGCATATTGTTGCCGATGAAAATACAAATCAAAACAAAGATGCTGGACATCTCAAACAAAAGGCCATTTGACTTGTACATTGTACATGTATCTGTACACTACCGATGGCTCATTTGTAATCATAGCCTTTTCGCTGACTGGTTAGCATGCAAGACAAGCTCTTCACCGCACCTTGGTACACATGACAATAAACTAAACTAGACTTGAAACATTAACTCTGTTTCTGTCTGCCACCTGATTTGCTGATTGTTTCCAGCATTTTCCGTACTCATTCAAGGAAATGTTAACAGATAGAAACAGTGTGTTGTATTTAGTTTCTACAATGTTGGTGTCATTAACATTTAGAAAGCAGAGTTTTCCACGTTTATGAAATTGAACATTTAGCAGGGAAGTCAGAGTATGAATTTGTTCCCCATTGTGTTTAGTTTAGAGATGCAGCATGGAAACAGGCCTTTTGTTCTACTGAGTCCACGCTGACCATCGATCACCCTTTCACACTTGTTCTATGTTTTACCACATTCTCATCAACACAACGGGGCATTTTACAGAGGCCAATTAACCTATAAAGCCACACGTTTTTGGGATGTGGGAGGAAAACCCACAAATTCACAAGGAGAACATGCAAACTCCACACAGAGAGCACCATAGATCAGGATCAAATCTTGGTCTCTGGTGCTGTGAGGCAGCAGCTCTGCCAGCTGCAACACACGGTGTTACAGATTAAATTCCATGATAATTAAATTATTGAAGGTGGCACAGTGGTAGAGTTGCTGCTTGCAGTGCCAGAGACCCGGCTTCGATCCTGACTGCGATTGCTGTCTGTATTATGTTTGGACATTCTCCCATGGGTTTCCCCTGGATGCTCCGGTTCATTCTCACACTCCAAAGACGTTTGTAGGTTAATTGGCTTCGATAAAGATTGTAAAGTGTCCCTAGTGTGTAGGGGATCGCGGATTGGGTGGGCCGAAGGGCCTGTTTCCATCTAAAACTAAACTAAAACTAAGATAATTTAATAGGGAGAGACGTGAAAGAAAGAGAAAGTGCTTTCTTCAACCTTAGGATAGCCCAAGCCATTTGCAGAGAGTGAAGTACCTTTGGAAGTGTAGTCACTATGGTAATGTATTAAAATGGTAATATGTTGCCAAATAAATCTCTGATTTTTTTTTTCTTCTTCAGTATGACTGCTGCCATTTTCAGGATGTGTGTGTGTGTGTGTGTGTGTGTGTGTGTGTGTGTGTGTTTGAATTCTCAAAACCACAAAATTGTGCAGTGATTGCAGACTGTGCTGAAGGTAAGAGTGGAAAATGTGGCAGAAGATGATGAGACTAACCATACTTGCTTCTAAATTGAGCTCCAATATGTGCTTTCATCACATTATCTATTTTAAACTGGTGATCCAAAACAATGTAGTTGTGGTAAAACATCTCGTCCTTTGTTCTGAGGAAATATATCCACCTGTACTGAATTGAACTCTTCTACTCTTTTAAACCTCTGGTTAGTTCAATCTCAATAAATAACATTTCGATCACAAAGACAAAGCACTTTGGTTTTCAGGGCATACGGCAGTATTCGGTTTTGACTATTTTGTTTCAACGTGTGAAATGTTTAATTTAAGAACTGTGGTGGGGAGTGGGGGGGCGGGAAGCTTCCGTGTAGTTCTACAGATTTATGGTATTAATTTCCCAAAATACTAACATTTTAGTTCCTAAGTTGGAAGTTTCTGTGCTGTATAACTCTAGTGTATAGAGTTATACAGCACAGAAACAGGCCTTTCAGCCCAAATCGTCCATGCCGATCAAGATGCCCCATCGAAGCTGGTCTCATTTGCCTATGTTTAGCTCATATTCCTCTAAACCTTTCTTGTAAATGCGCTTGTCCAGGTGTCTTTTAAATGCTGTTATAGTATCTGCCTCAAATACCTCCTCTGGCAGCTTGTCTCATATACCTGCCACCCTCTGTGTGGAAAACGTTGTCCTTTAGATTGGTATTAAATCTTGCCTTTCTCACCTTAAACCTGTGCCCTCTGGCTCTTGGTTCCCTTGCCCTGGGCAGAAAAATGTGCATTTGCCCTGCCTATTCCCCTCATCAAAATGTTATTAAGCTTTTCGGTGACCAATTATGATCTTTTTGTAATTTTATATAAAACAGCACGTGGGAAAAATAAGATAAATTGCAATTATGCAGAAGAACCTGGCAGGAACATCTTCTGTCTACATTCCAACCAGAGAGAGCAAATCTGTTGTAAATACATCCACATTTCAAAAACACTGATGTCTCACTAATTAATGGTAATTAATTGTAAGTAAATTGATTTAAATTAACTTAGGAGAAAAGAAAGCTTTCCCAATGACAAATTATGCTGTATGTAATTGTTTTTTTATTAACATCAAATAATGTAAACTGGAGGACACCAGCCTACTCGAAGAGTTAGTACCTAATGTCCCATATCAGATCCTTACAATGTCATAACTGAATACAGATTAGGCAGTGTCCTTTTATGTAGGTTGAACTGGAGAGAGCAAACTACTGCTGCTTGCCAACAATATTATCTTGGTGAAGCCCATTGCTTCCTCTCCTGGTTTACAAAGGCATTGCCCAAAATCATGCGGAGCTGTGAATCAAAAGGGTCAGGGCATTTGGGATGCGTGGCGCACTTGCCTTTTTATTGTGTTGTGGAAAATGAACTACACTGACCGACCGCGTAGCAACGGAGGATGTGCAGAAAATACAACCGCTGCTCTGAAAAGTTCCTCTTCAGCAATAGGAAAGGGACATTTGCGTTGCCTGGAGAAAATGTTTCATGGTCTTAGGTTGCATTCAATGCGCCTTAATTGCCTGTGTCAGCAGGGTTTGTGGTTTGTCTTGCCCGTTCATGTTATAAGCAAGTGATTTATCTGCTGCCGCGTGTGTGTGCATGTGCGTGAATGTGTGCGTGTCTTTGTGTCTGTGTTTATTTGCGTCTCCACCCACCTGCAATTCTCTTCCAGTCGAAACACTAAGCAACCAAGTGATAAATCTGTGAGGTTGTCAGTGCCTTACCCTGGTGCTACTTTGCCCTCAATTTCAGTTAGATGGGCCACCGTGAGCTTATTACGTACTGGATATTCTGTGACATTGACTTGTGTCCTGCCGAATGTAGAAAAGAAGCTAAGGAGAGTAAATAACACCTGGCCAAAGCCATCTGGGGGAGAGAGCTGGGGGGAAAAATAATAGTTTTCATTATTTACTATCTTTAAATGAAGCTGATGACACTCTAAACCTGCTGGAAGAAAATGATGAAGAGGATGCACTCTGAGGATACTGTAATTAGCTGGCTTTGGTGTATGGGACCATAATACGGGGAGAAGGCAGGAGAATGGGGTTGCAAGGGAAAAATACATCAGCCATGATCGAGTGGCGGAGCAGACTCAATGGGCTGAATGGCCTAAATCTGCCCCTATGTCTTACCTACATCTTGCAGTTTTTCATTAAAAATTCAACCTATTCTGTCACATTAGACAGTTTTTAATATGTATTACCATACTGTTATTTTCAAATTATAGAAAATAATTTAAAATTATTGAGGCTTTTCAACAAGTACATAGATATGGATCGATTTTAACATTTAAGAGTAAAGTGGATAGGTATATGGACGTGAAGGGAATGGAGGGGTATGGTCTGAGTGCAGGTAGATGGGACTAGGGGAAAACAAATGGTCGGCACGGACTGGAAGGGCCGAGAGGGCCTGTTTCCGTGCTGTAATTGTTATATGGTTATATATGCAGGGAATTGGATCATATGCAGGCAGATGAGATTAGGTTATTTTGGCATCATGTTCAGGACAGACATAGTGGACTGAAGGGAATGTTCCTGTGCTGTACTTTTCTATGTTCTAGTATTCTATGTTCTATGAAAAGTGATTCATTCCACATTGATGCAATGAAAATATAATTCTGAAGAAGGGGCTCAACCCAAAACGTCACCCATTCCTTCTCTCCAGAGATGCTGCCTGTCCCGCTGAGTTACTCCAGCATTTTGTGTCTATCTTCGGTTTAAACCAGCACCTGCGGTTCCTTCCTACACATAAGTGAAGTAAGTGTTTTTTTGCAGGGAGTGGTTTTGAACAAAAGTACATGTTGGGCATTTTTAATAACTTTTAAAAAATCACTAATTGTGCATTAATTTTTGATTAGTGTAACGCCCAGCTGCATAAAAACTGGCAATGATGTCAACCGTAGACCAGTTCAGACACTAGCTGAATTATTTCTTCCTCAAATCTTTATTTTCTTCTCCATCCCACATCTGGCCTCACTATGATTCATCCAGGCATTTTCTTCACCACCGTTACACCAGTAACGAGCTCATCCCTAATACAAAAAGGGATTTGTCAGTTGTCTAAATGCACATTTTGATAGGCATGCTCAATGTATGCAAACCAAAATAAAGGAATGAAAATGAAAATTCTGCAGGGTCAATATTTATTGTTGCCATACTTTTTAGTAGAGAGATATTTATGCGCTCACCATCACCATGGCTTGGTTTCTGAGCCATATGTTTTAACGGATTTATTTTGTACAGTGGTCAACTACGTATCTCCTTGCACCCAGGCCATCTTTGTAAAAGAGCGATACAATTAGATTCTCTGTACTTTTGTTCATTCTGCAATCCTTCAGTTATTGCAAAGGGGAAGTACAACGGGATCTGGGCAGGGACTGCGGAATGTTTTTGAAAGTGGGAGGGATGAGCGATCACTGATCACTGGCCTTGGGGGTACCCGGTGAGGGAGTGGAGCGGCCGAGCGGGAGGGAGAGTGGCACAATTATTATTTTTTATTGTTCCTCGACCTCCAAAAACTGGGGGATAATACAGGCCATCCTCCCAACTCAAAACGTGGAGGGATATATCCACCATCCCCCCCCTCCCCTCCCTCCCTCCCTCTCTCTCGGGGTCATCTCTCTCTCTGGGCCCTCCCTTCCTCTCTAATCACAGTGCTTCGTTCACTGCCCCATATCTCGACTGTGAACCGCACTGTGATTGGCTGTTGAGGGGAGGGAGGGTTTTGGGGGGGCAGTCAGTTTCCGCCAAGGCTGGTCGTGGTTTTGCCGCGCTCACTGTGCGCTTGTTCTGAGATTCTGGATATCGGTTGTCCTCAGAAGAAGAGAAAAATATACGGCTGCGGGCCGGATAATTTCAGGTTATGAAGCATGCCTCGCCAAACGTGGACTGGCTGCAGCCCCCCCAGCCCCCCCCCCCCACCCCCTCCCCTCCCACTCCCGCGGTTCCGCGGCCCATGCTGGGGTTCCTTGTTCTTCAGTCACTGAATGTAAGCATGCAGATACAGCAGGCAGTGAAGAAAGCGAATGGCATGTTGGCCTTCATAACAAGAGGAGTTGAATATAGGAGCAAAGAGGTCCTTCTGCAGTTGTACATGGCCCCACTGAGACCACACCTGGAGTATTGTGTGCAGTTTTGGTCTCCAAATTTGAGGAAGGACATTCTTGCTATTGAGGGAGTGCAGCGTAGGTTCACCAGGTAAATTCCCGGGAGGGCAGAATTGTCATATGTTGATAGAATGGAGCAGCTGGGCTTGTATACTCGGGAATTTAGAAGGATGAGAGGGGATCTTATTGAAACATATAAGATTATTAAAGGTTTGGACACGCTAGAGGCAGGAAACATGTTCCCGATGTTGGGAGAGTCCAGGGGCCACAGTTTAAGAATAAGGGGTAAGCCATTTAGAACGGAGATGAGGAAAAACTTTTTCACACAGAGAGTTGTGAGTCTGTGGAATTCTCTGCCTCAGATGGCGGTGGAGACCGGTTCTCTGGATGATTTCAAGAGAGAGTTAGATAGAGCTCTTAAAGATAGCGGAGTCGGGGGATATGGGGAGAAGGCAGGAATGGGGTACTGATTGTGGATGATCAGCCATGATCACATTGAATGGCGGTGCTGGCTCGAAGGACCGAATGGCCTACTCCTGCATCTATTGTCCATTATCTATTTTAAAAAAATATGTAGTATCAGTTCTCCTTTGTGAAGTTTAGTTTAGTTTAGAGATAGAGCGTGGAAACAGGCCCTTCGCAGACTTGCTGCATGAAGCCATTTCTGCTCATCTTCTCTCTGGGCCTTTAGCATTTGCTTTAACTCTGCTTTAACTGTTTTCTTATCTCACAAGTTTTTACTGAGTCTGAAACATGGTCCCAATCTGAAATGTCGCCAGTCCATGTTCTCCAGAGATGCTGCCTGACTTGCCGAGTTACTCCAGCACTTTGTATCTTATTTAGTAAACCAGCATCTGCAATAACTTGTTACTAATCTCTCTTTCAGGGGGGAAAAAAATCTTGCCGCCTTATCTGAATCAAAACTCCCAATTTTATCAACTGATGAATTAATTAATGTTCTTTTATCTATGCTAAAGATTAATTAATGTTGAGTGAGAAACTGAATTAATGATCTCCCTTCTTAGAATCCTTATTTTACTCACCAAATCTTATTGTTTTTAATTAATTTTAGTTTTAAGTATTAACACGTGAGTCAATGTATTTCCTTAGCTAGATTGGTTACATATTCAAATTCCAATTCTTTCTCATTGATTTTGTTACACAGTAACCTCTGGGTCAGAATTTGTGATTACAAGTTCCACAGTAGGCCGTTATACAAATAGTCAGGGTTAGTAATGTGGGAGTAGAAACATAGAAACATAGAAAATAGGTGCAGGAGTAGGCCATTCGGCCCTTCGAGCCTGCACTGCCATTCAATATGATCATGGCTGATCATCCAACTCAGTATCCTGTACCTGCCTTCTCTCCATACCCCCTGATCCCTTTAGGCACAAGGGCCACATCTAACTCACTCTTAAATATAGCCAATGAACTGGCCTCAACTACCTTCTGTGGCAGATAATTCCAGAGACTCACCACTCTCTGTGTGAAAAATGTTCTCCTCATCTCGGTCACAAAGGAACTCCCCCTTATCCTTAGACTGTGACCCCTTGTTCTGGACCTCCCCAACATCAGGAACAATCTTCCTGCATCTAGCCTTTCCAACCCCTTAAGAATTTCGTAAGTTTCCCTCCTCAGTCTTCTAAATTCTAGTGAGTACAAGCCAAGTCTATCCAGTCCTTCCTCATCTGAAAGTCCTGACATCCCAGGAATCAGTCTGGTGAACCTTCTCTGTACCCCCTCTATGGCAGGAATGTCTTTTCTCAGATTAGGAGACCAAAACTATACGCAATACTCCAGGTGTGGTCTCACCAAAACCCTGTACAACTGCAGTAGAACCTCCCTGCTCCTATACTCAAATCCTTTCGGTATGAATGCTAACATACCATTTGCAACTGTCAGAAATATTGAAGATAGGCGCAAAGTGTTGGAGTTACTCAGCGGGTCAGGCAGCATCTCTGGAGAACATGGATGGGTGATGTTTCGGGTGATGTTTCTCCAGAGATGCTGCCTGACCCCACTGAGTTACTCCAACACTTTGTGTCTATCTTCGGTATGAACCAGCATCTGCAGTTCCTTCCTATACTTTCAGAAATATTGTTGCCCTTCAGGTGAAATGTTAAAACATGTCTGTCTGTCTGCCGCAGTTGCATAATATTCTTCAAAATATGGGTAGTTCTTGCAGTGTTCTGGCCAATATCCTTCCTTCAAAAGAAACATTATTTATTGCTGTGCTATTGATAAGACTTCACTGGAATGTATATGAAAGATATTTGCTTTGAAATGTCAGTACACAATGCATATCTTTCATGTGCAGAGTTTGGACATTGTCATGTCACATAAGAATTTAGTCACATTGGAGGACTGTACTCACAGTGGATCTCTCAAGGTGTACTCCCATGGGAGATGGGGTGCTCTCTGAATGACTGAAGTTCTGTACTCATTTATGGGTCTCAAAGTTCTGTCAGCTTCCCAGTGAAGATGCAGGGGTTGGTGGAATAGCGGAGATGGTGTGGAATTCGGATGATTACATAGCGTTTGTGGTTTGTGCAGGAATTAAGGGACAGGACAACATTTGAGGCTGACAGAGGAAGGGAAGGTTGGATTGGAAACGCACTGCACTTTGGAGGTGGGTGGCTGTGAATCCTCTGTACATCAGTAAGGAGAACTTATTGAGATGGATACAACCTATTCAAAGGGATAGTGGTGTCCAAGGATTTAACTACATACATTATCTACCTGCTGATATCCATCCTGGTACAGAAGGACAAAGATCTTATTGTCCACAAAGTGCCATGCATTGGATTGCCCCAGATGAGATGGTTCAACTTCGCCTGTGCAGTTTCAGAGGAGAATTTGGTTGCAGCGGTGATGGGAAAATTACATTGGAATTAGAAAGGTGTCTCAGACCAGCAGGTGAGGGCAGAATTTCACAATTGGCATGGTTTGACCCAGAAGTGGTTACAAGTACAATGTGCTCTCGGCCGTTACAATTTTCAGTAATGCTGATTAAAATAAAACCATCACTATTCCATCCAATTTCTGCCCATGATTTCTGCCCACGCATCATATGAATAAAAGTTATGAAGGCTCTTTCTTTGTGCTACGGTGCCTCTTAACTGACAGACATTTCACAGCAGGGAGCAAGTCGAAGCCAGAGGAAAAAATTGGAACAAGAAGTTAGATCCATAGTTATTTCTGCCTGTCTAGTTGGATGAATTTCTGGGTGCCGCAGAGAGACCTATAATTACTCTAGATGCCTGGCTTTCCACTCACTAAGCACTGAGTGACCTTGAGTGTTGGAGTGGCAGGTAAATAGGATCTCAGTAGTTTCTTTCATCGGTGGTGAGTAATTCATTTATAAGCGTGCAGAAGGAATTTTATTATTAATAACAGTTTCCCCTCAAATTATTGATCTTTAGACTTTAGGGATACAGCTCCGAAACAGGCCCTTCGGCCCACCGGGTCCGCACCGACCATCGATCACCCCGTTTGTTCGCACTATCTCACACTCTCGGGACGACTTACAAATTTTTCCCAAAGCCAATTAACCTTCAAAACTGTACGTCTTTGGGAAGTGTGAGGAGACTGGAGCCTCCAGAGAAAACCTACATGCTAGCATGGAGAATGTACGAACTCCATACGAAGGGCGCCCATGGTCAGGATCAAACCCGGGTCTCTGGCACTGTAAGGCAGCATGTCTACTGCTGCGCCACTGTGCCGCCCTTGGCCTTGTACCATTAGAATTCAAAAGGAAAGTAAAAAAGGAGAAAGTGAAAATGGGAGGGTAAGAAGTTTTATTTTTTATGAAGAGTACCACCAGCATAAATTGTATATCAACAAAAATCAAAATTAATTAGAAAATGATCTTCAACGGCTCCCTTTTATTTTTCAGTATGTTTTTAAACAACAGTATAAAGCAATTGCTGCCAGCATGATGAGTGAGAACAGCTCGCTTGCTACTGAGGCACAGAGTGTAAGAGAGCTGCATTAATATAAATAGAGCTACAATCATTAAGTGGGGGTGCTTCAGTGATTGTGTCACACCAACTAAACATGTTAATTCCGTTCCTTCGCACCGTTGGGCACAGTAACTCCTCCAAGTCAATTCCCCTGATGTCATCTGTACTCCCTGTTTAAACCCACATATACAAAATGTTCAACTGACTGTATCAGGCGTAAGGACACATAAAAGATAAAATATAATTAACGTTAATGAGAATTCTTTGTAAGTGATTTTCTAAGCTGGGTATTACTCACTACCTGATAGGATGCTGGAGCCGCAAGCCATCATCACACATATAAAAGTGGAGTTATAGTTATACAGCTCGGAAACAGGCCCTTCGCCCCATCCTGTCCATGCTGACCAAGATGCTCCATCTAAGGTTGTCCCATTTGCCCACGGTTGGTCCACATCCCACCAAATCTTTCTTATCCATGTACCTGTCCAAGTTATAGCATCTATTTTCCAAATATTTACTCTCTTATTTCACTCAGAATGTAAAACAGCCTGAAAATTTTTAAGTCCAGATTCAGGAATAGCTTCTTCCCAACAACCATCAGGCCATTGAACACTACGAACTGCAACTAAACTACCACTGCCTCAATGTAATAACATTAAACTGAATATACTGGTTTACACCAACGAGAGACACAAAATGCTGGAGTAACACAACTGGTCAGGTAGCATCACTGGTGAAAATGGATAAGTGACATTTTAGGTCAGGATTGAAGAAAGGTCACAATTCATTTTCTGCAGGTATGCTTGCTGCCTGACCTGCTGAGTTACTCCCAGCATTTTGTGTCTATCTACCACTGCCTGAGTTGCATTAAGGACTTTGGGCTTGTTTAATTTTTTGTACTATATTGTTTTTTTATTGAACTTTTTGTTTGTTTATTATTTTATCTATTGGGTACTGTGTTTACAAACCTGTTTTGCTTCTGCAAGTAAGAATTTAATTGTTACATTTTCAGTACATATATTATTAAAACACTCTTGACTCAAGACTATTTGGATGTACATCTGAAGAATCATAATTCTTGGGCTGCTGAGCCATTGCTTGAAGGCTCTGTAATTTTTTTCTACCAATATGGCACAATAACCTAATTTGTAAATATTCTATGACAGTGCTTTTGTTTTTACTCATCTCAGTTTAGCATGGCATCATTTATAGAAGGGCTGCTGTTTAAATGTGTAATGTCACTTTCTAGCCTGCATAGTGTGTACAAGCCTGCACATTCAAGGCCCACTGTGCATAGGTAACACAACTAGACTAATTGGGCATGGTTAACATGAAGGTGTTCAGCTTGTGTACATTTATGGCAATTGTTGATCATTTCCTCTTCCTCAATCTACAGGTCCATTCACCAAACCATTCACTTGATGATGAAGCTTTTGAAACTAAGTTTCATGAACTAAGCAAAAAATTAACAGCAATAGTGGATGCTCAAAATCTCTTCATCTGTCTGTAGTTCTTTTGAAATTATTTTTTAGTTGTGGAATTTTGACCTTTTTATACTGTGAATCATATAACTTCATACAATTATAATTTATCCCAGTTATCCAAGACTGCATTAGCGTTGATTCACAAGCTGCAGTATGAGCGGCACAGTGGCTCAGCGGTAGAGTTGCTGCCTCACAGCGCCAGAGACCCGGGTTCGATCCTGACTACGGGTGCTGTCTGTATAGGGTTTGTATCTTCTCCCTGTGACCATGTGGGTTTCCTCCAGAAACTCCGGGTTCTTCCCACACTCCAAAGACTTACAGGTTTGCAGGCTAATTGGCTTGGTAAAATTATAAATTGTCTCTCATGTGTGTAGGATAGTGTTAGTGTGCAGGGATCGCTCGTCGGCGTGGACTTGGTGGGCCGAAGGGTATCTGTATCTCTAAACTGGGCCGAAGGGTAGTATATCTCTAAACTAAACTAAACTAAAATATAGTTTATAAATTAAAGAAATTTGGTGGATTTATATCTGCATCCAAAGTTATTTTATCTCATTGATTACTAAGCAAAGAGTAGCACCGTGTGATGTGATGGATCTTGGCCCAGGAATGCTTAGGTTGTATGCAAGATACTGCAACCATCCTTTTAAATTTTGCTGTTGAAATGATCCATTCTTTTTTTTGGAATGTCACCAAGACCTAATCATTTAGGTTTTCTCTGAAGTGAAGTATTCTTAGTAACATATGCAGAGCCTAGGCACTTTGGCACTCAAATAGTTGCCAACAAAATAAAATCTATTGCCCAGCAAAAATAAAAGCTATGTTCTGTACAACAATGCAGCTTAATAGTTGCAAAAAATTAGCATTGGAGCTATTTGTTTTTGTCTTTTGTGACAGTTCATTGAGAAAAATCTGACTGCAGCAAAATATGCCAAAGTAATGAAGCATAGATAATTTTGACCCCACTGTTGTGTAATGATCAATGATCATTTGGGCTTTGATTGAAGTCACTCCTGCAGTAATATTTATTTAGGACAAATACCAAAGTGCTGAGAGTTTAGTAACATTGACAAGTCCGGTGATTATTCCTGCATATTTTGACATGAATTCGACAGTGTTAATGTCAGAATGCCTCACTAACCCCTCAGTAAATGCTTGGAACAGAGGAATGGAGGAGAAACATACTGTGTTTAAAAAAGAAGTGTATCAATGGGTGACCAAAGTGGCGATTTTCTTGTGAGTCTTGGGGAGGGATGGCACAGGGGCAGCATGGTGGCACAGCGGTAGAGTTGCTGCCTTATAGTGCCAGAGACCCGAGTTTGATTCTAACTATGGGTATGTACGTTTGACCTGTGACCGCGTAGGATTTCTCCGGATGCTCCGGTTTCCTCCCGCTCTCCAAAGACGTACAGGTTTGTGGGTTAATTGGCTTTGGTAAAAATTGTAAATCGTCCCTAGTTTGTAGGATAGTGCTCGTGTACAGGGTGATTGCTGGTTGGCATGGACTCGGTGGGCAGAAGGGCCTGTATCTGCGCTGTATCCCTAAAGTCTAATGAGAAGGAAAAGGTGAAGTGGAAGGGCTTCCAACAACAACAATAAAAACAGCAACAGATTTGATTGGCATAACACCTTTAATATAGTGAAACATCCCATGGGTACTTGAAACAGTCAAGAGTGTTTAATTGTACCAGCAACGCAATAATGAAATTCTTACGTGCTGCATCTCAGCTGGCCCGTTAATACAAAAATATGTAATAATCAATAATGCAATATATTAATAATTGTTATACTAAGTAACCATAATCGCTCCAAACTCTAGTCCGTAATGCAACCTTAAACATAGTCCTTTGAAGATCATAGTTGGTGAGGTAGGGTGTGCGCTGTGCGATCCTGCTGCTTTCCTACTCAGCGGCAAATTCATAATTGCCATCTATCCAATCCTTTTGTCTCACACCTTTTTTTTCATCTCTGCCTTCTTACAACCATCTGCCTATCAACCCCCCAGCCCCTTGCCTGAATTCACTTATTACTGGCCATGTTTTATCCTGCCCCTCCTCTCTTCTAGCTTTGTCCCCCATCCCCCCTACAGTAGTCTGAAGAAGGGTCCGAACACGAAACATCACCTATCCATGTTCTCCAGGGATGTTGCCTGATCCGCTGAATTACTCCAGCAATTTATGGGTTTTTTTTAAACTATCATCTGCAGTTCCTTGTTTCTACACCAGTGCCGTGCAGTTTTCAAGTGCTGAGTAACTCAGCGGGTCGGGCAGCAACACTGGAGAAAAACAATGGGTGACGTTTTGGGTCGGGATCCTTCTTCAGACTGAAGAAGGGTCCTGACCCAAAACGTCACCCATCTGCAGTTCCTTCCTACACATATCATGAAGAAACTGCGATGGAACCTCAACAAAATATTGACACTTGCTCTGTGTTAAGGGCCTGTCCCACTTAGGCGATTTTTTTTGGCGACTGTCACATTCGTAGCAGGTCGCCGAAAAGGCGTCGGCTGGACCCCCTCCCTATGACAATGACTATGACAACCTACCACCTAGTCGACATCAAGCTATGGCAAGCTACCGGAATCCGGCGACCCAATCGTCGCAACTTAGAACGTCCACCTACGACCACACCTATGGCAACCTACGACCACACAGGTGACAATCTACGACAACCAAAGTCAACCTACGTCCGCCCACGACAAGCTAGGACAAGCAACAACCCTGTCGGCGACAACTGAAGACAATTCACTCGCCGGTACCTGTCGCCGGTTGACGTAGGTTGACATAGGTAATGGAATTCACTGGTCAGCACCCAGCGACAACCAACGTCACCTGGCGACAACCTGTGTCATCCTGGTGACAACCTACGACTGCACCTTCGACAGGAGAAGACAAGCTACGTCAAGCCCACAGTCGCCGAAAATTTTGAACATTTCAAAATCTAGCAGCCACCAGAAAAACGTTACGACCCTTTAGGCGACTTGAGGACACTACTCACGACCGTACAGGCATCACCCCGCGACCGTGTGAAAATAGCCTAGTTGCCGAAAAAAATCGCGGAAGTGGGACAGGCCCTTTAAGGAGTGATTTTAACCTTCTATCTTAAGCTGAGCTGCTATGGAAAGCAACACTTGCATATATATGCTTTCTAGTGCCTCGCGATATCCCAAAACGTTTTATGATAGTCATGTTTTTATAGATATTATCCATGAATTTGGACAGTCAATATATGCACAATATAATCCCACAAACCCCAGTGAAATAATGACCGGATAACCCAATAATCCATGATATTGATTGTAGGTTAGCTCTCGCCCTTAAGCAGCAGAGTAAACTTTTCTGCTGCTTAATTCTTAAAAAGCAGCCTTTGATTTCATACGATGGAAGCTCCATGAATACAGAAACACTTGATAATTCAGTCAATCACCTTTGCATCAAACTTGCAGCATTCAGTAAATCAGTTGTGCAGATGACATTTGATTGAGACTCCATTTTGAAAGTTATTAGGACAATTCCACTTTCAGAAGGTTTAAAGTCTTCAATCAAATAATGCTCAAAGATCTAACTGCTGTGATAAGTAGATTCCCCACACTGCTTTCTGAATAAACATTAACTTTCCATCAGATAAATCTGAAAAAAAATGTTTGACACGCCACCACAAATATTATAAATAGAATTTAAGAAATGTACAGCTATTGTAATCAAGGACAACCGAACAGCAGCCTTATTTTGCAGTCCTTTGTTCATTTAGCAGAAGTAGGCCATTTGGCCCATCAAGCCTACTGCATCATTCAATCTAGCTGATCTATCTTTCCCTCTCAACCTCATTATCCTTCCTGCCTTCTCCCCATTACTCTTGATACCCGTACTAATCCTGTCCATCTCTGCTTCAAAAATACCCAATCATTTGGCCCCCACTGCTGTCTGTGGCAATGAATCTCACAGTTTAACTACATTCTGGCTAAATACATTTCTCCTCATCTCCTTTCAAAAGGTATGTCAAAAGGTATCCCAAAAAGTTAATATGCAAGTCGAATCGGTAGCAAGGAGGGCAAACGCAATGCTAGCATTTATTTCAAAAGGGCTAGAATACAAAAACAGGGATGTAATGCTGAGGCTCTATAAGGCGCTTGTCAGGCTGCATTTGGAGTATTGTGAGCAATTTTTGGTACCATATCTGAGGAATGATGACCTGGCTCTGAAGAAGGTCCAGAGGAAGTTTACAAGAATGAGTGGGTTAACGTATGATGAGCGTTTGACAGCACTGGGCCTGTACTCGCTGGAGTTTAGAAGGATGAGGGGGAACCTCATTACCGAATAGTGAAAGGCTTGGATAGAGTGGATATGGAGATATTGTTTCCACTAGTGGGAGAGCCTAGGACTAGAGGTCATAGCCTCGAAATTAAAGGATGTTCTTTTTCGAAGGAGATGAGGAGGAATTTCTTAAGTCAGAGGGTTATCTGTGAAATTCTTTGCCACAGAGGTCCGTGTAGGCCAATTGATATTTGTAAGACACAGACAGATAGATTCTTGATTAGTATGGTTGTCAGGGGTTATGGGGAGAGGTCAGGAGAATGGGGTTAGGAGGGAGAGATAGATCAACCGTGATTGAATGGCAAAGCAGACGTGATGGACCAAGTGGCCTAATTCTGCTCCGATCACATGACCTTGTATCCTTTTATTCTGAGGCTGTGCTCTCCAGTCCTGCACTCTCCCACTGTGGGATACATCCACTCTATGTAGGAAGTTCAAGGTTACCCTTGTATACTGAAAGTGTTTACCCAATTTGCGTGTGGTTTCTCCAATGTAGACACTACATTGTGAGCACCAAGTGAAAACGTGGCCATTGAATTGCTGCTTCGACTGGAAGGACTGTTTGATTCCCTGGGCACCGTAAAGAGAAACGGTAAAAGACCAAGTGTTGAATGCCTGGCAGTTGAGTGGGAGCATGCAGTGAGAAGAAGACTGGTCGATGGAGATGAAAGAACAAACCTCAAAGTCACGGGGGAACAGTGCCTTTGGGATATTAAAAGGTTAAGAGTTAGAACAGGCATGTTACAGTGAGAGCAGGATAGAAATCAGCGGTAAAGGTAATGAAATTTAATGGAGTATGTGTGTGCATCTTTTCAGAAGGTCAGATCGGTGTGTCTGACGTGTTTAATCTAGTCATTAGGTACAATGTCAATTAGCCTTAGAAAATCTCCAGTTTCAGAATTGTTTCTCATTAAGTCATACAGCGTGGAAACCAGCCCTTTGGCCAAACTCACTCACGCCGACCAACATGCCCCATCTACACTATTCCCACCGGCCTGCGTTTGGCACATCTCCTTCTAAACCTACTCTATCCTAACCTTTGTGGTTTCAGGAGTTATGGGAAGAAGGCAGGAGAATAGGGTTGAGAGGGAAAGATAGATCAGTCATGATTGAATGGCAGGCTAAACTTGATGGGCCGTTTCACCTAATCTTGCTGCTAAAACTTACGAACTTGTGAACCTTTGACAGTTGTGCTGCATTCCTGAATCCAAGGCTATTGTTAATTAATTGTTTAGTTAAAAACTTGTTTGTATGTCACTACACCATTTGTGTAACACAAAGAGGGACATGACGTTGGGATCTTTTGTTCATGAGTTACTATATTGTTACTTACCCAATTGTCCTCTCTGGTGCCCCTCCTCTTGTATATGTTTAATGTTTCTTACATATCGATGTGTATAAGATATAATTATCTTCCTCTCCTCCTCCAGCATCGCACCTGCAAGGTCATGATGGGCTCATCCTCATCACCTTTCAAAATTGGTGACAGGTTCTCCTTTCTGTTGCCTGTATTTAGAACTGAAAATGTAAGGAACACCCTCACCACTGCTGTAATTAGCAGGATCTTGATAAGTTGCGTGACAGTAGGATAAATTAATAGATTGTTCTAAACCTACAGTAATTATACTAAAAGTTATAGTCGTCACTAAATTCAGTGATCTATTTTTATAAGTTATCAGATGTGACATTTCATGAAGAATTAATTTGAGGTCTTCATCCAATAACTCACTCTAACAGGGTATTTTTTTCATTTGCTTTTCTAAATGAAACATTTCATGCTGCATCAGTATGGGAATAGATGGCAGTGAATGTGGAAATCAAATGGCTGTAGATTCCCATCAACAAACGCAATGTTCTTGCAGGTTAAGGATAGCTCAAATGAAAAAGATGGTTAAGAGCAGAGGTTGTGGTGTGGAGCAGAGGGTAACTTGAGGTACATCACACAAATTCAGAAAAATATGACAAGCATAAATATCTACTATGGTCAGTATGGGCCTGATGGGCCGAAGAGCCAGTTTCTGTGCCGCATGAGTGTCTATGACCATCTACAGCTTGTAAAGAAGAGAATATGCATTGAGGATGGAGGTGGAATGCAACGAGAAGAAGGAGGTGGTGGAATATAAGAAGAGAATTCCATTCACAATGGTTTCTGCTCTCAAGCTATGACCTACTCAGCAACCAATGTTCCAACAGAGGCCAGGATTTTGCTCTCAAGCTATGACCTACTCAGCAACCAATGTTCCAGAATTAGGCCACTTGGTCCAAACAGGCCCTTCAGCCCACCGAGTCCGTACCCTAGCACTAACCTGCACTCTAGGGACAATTTACAATTTGACAAAAGTCAATTAACCTACAAACCTGTATGTCTTTGGGGCGTGCGAGGAAACTGGAGCACCCGGAGAAAACTCACGCGGTCGCAGGGAGAACATACAAACTCCGTGCAGACAGCACCTGAGGTCAGAATCGACCTTGAGTCGCTGGCACTATAAGGCAGCAACGCTACCGCTTCTTCACCACACCAGGAGGATGTGCTGGTGCACTTATATGTTTGGTTGGTTCAGCATCTGTAGTGTGCAACCTTATTTCTGCAAGAAATCAGGAAGAGTGTCAGCGAGTGCCATGAGTCTGCATGTGTGATGTGGTGTTCTGGTCTAATAACTGTGTGCATGCTGTGGAACGTGGGTATGAGACTGCAGCAATGTGTCAGGGCAGGCAGTGGAGTATTGTTTAGTTGAGAGATACAGCATGGAAACAGGCCCTACGTCCCACCGAGTCTAAGCCAATAATTGATCACCCATTTACACTAATTCAATATTATCCCACTTTCCCACTAGGGGCAATCGATATAGGCCAATTAACCTTCAAACATGCATGTCTTTTGGATATCCCAGTCGAAACCCACACGGGTTTCAGGGAAAACAGGGTTACAGGGAAAACATGCAAACTCCACACAGACAGCACCAGAGGTCAGGATTGAACCCAGGTCTCTGTAGCTGAGAGGCAGCAGCTGTGCCACTGTGCCTCCAACCAGTGCAAACTCGTTTTCATTGATCATAAACTGGCACAATGCTTAGCCTGTCAGAGAAGTATCCAACCATGGACAGCACAGTGATTACTGGCACAAAACTTCAACATTATCCAACATTATCATTGGAAGGCATACTATAGACATCCCCACACCTTTAGGGAGAGCAGTGGATTGTTGTTCCCATGTTCTGATCATTCTTTTGTTGATAATTGTAGGATGTTGTGAGGTGTTGATTGGTTTAAGGGCCTGTCCCACTTACGTGTCCTTGGCACGCAAATTACGTGACCTCGTCGTCGCGTTGAGGCGCACGGGCATTAAATCGCGTGCGACCTTCGTGGGACCGTCGTGCCTCAACGCCACCACGAGGTCGCGTAATTAGCGTGCCAAGGACACGTAAGTGGGACAGGGGCTTTAGTGTTAGTCATGGAGTCACACAGCAGAGTAACTGGCCATTCGGCACAACTCGTCCATGCCAACCAAGCTGCCTCATCTAAGTTCGTCCCATTTGGCCCATGACCCTCTAAATCTTTCCTATTCATGTCCCCATCCAAACATCTTTTGAATCTTTTAAATTGGTGGCTATGTTTCTGACATTATGACAGCAGCGGCATTCAAGAACCGTTCCATGGTTGTCAAGTGGTTTGACACCTAATGTGCGTGTGAATGGCATTTATTTTCCTTGTTTGGTCTCAGATAATCCTCTGAGATCTGAACTGGGTTGCTGGGACCCCTGAAAGATCAGCCTGGAACCGATTGTTAATCGTGCCACATTGTGCACTAGGTCCAGATGCATTTCGGTTAATTTTGGTGAGCTTTTGTACGTTTATCGGTGCCAAACGGTGGCGACCATTGTGTACTGCCTCGGTGAGGTCTACCATATGATTTTACCAGGTTGTGTGAAAAATAAAGCATTTCACTGTATTGAGGTACATGTGACAATAAAGTATCATTGAATCGTTTAACGACATTTAAAAGGCACTTGGACAGATACATAGATAAATACATGGATTAAAAAGGTTTCCAGGGATATGGGCCAAATGCAGGCAAATGGGAATAGCTTAGATGGGGCATCTTGGTCGATATTGACAAGTCAGGCCAAAGGGCCACCTCTGTGCTGTAACACTCTGTGACCTGCCGGCATCATGACGAGTGCAATTAATATTCTAGTGCATGACACCCATGATGTTCTAAGCTGTGGAAAATAAAATATTATTTCTGTTTAATTTAGCATTGTTGTTGATAGGTAATTTTGTTTCCTGTGTTATAGTTTTCTTAATGTCCTCTAAAGTGCTTGGGTTAAGCTGCACCAGTTCGACACAGTGACGCAGCACTAAAGCTGCTGCCTCATAGCGCCAGAGACCCGGGTTCGATCCCGACCTCGTGTACTGTGTGTGTGGAGTTTGTACGTTTTCCCTTTCTGGGGTTTCCAGCGTCCTCCCACATCCCAAAGACGTTCGTGTTTGTTGGCTTATCGGCCTCTGTAAATTGCTCTTTGTGTGGATGCGGAGTGGGATAGCATAGAACTAGTGTGAAAGGGAGATCAATGGTCAGCATGGATTCGATGTGCTGAAGGGCCTGTTTCCATGCTGTAGTTCTAAACTAATACTGGAATACAATCTTGCAGCGTGGAATATGTTCCCTTTAGTGCATTTGACTTGGCAGTTTCCCCAGTTATTTCACTCCAATCCTTTTGAAAATCCAGTCCATTGCAGCAGAAAATATTGACTGTGAAAAATGCCTTTTCCCCCTCATTGAATCTTGATACGGTCCTGATTCCCTATGAAAGCATGAAACCATTTAGAAATCTAGCCACCACTGACTAGCTGCAGCACAGATAAAAATAGCTGCTGTAAATTTCATTCAACAGGTCCTGTTACAGGAAGCATCTGCAATGCACTTCAAAATGCCCCCCAAAATAGAACATCATGGCACTGTCTGTGCTTTATGAAGATGGGATTAATCATAGCCTGGAGAAAATTCCCGAGAGCTTAGCAGCGTCATTCTGATCCTTTGTACTTAAGAAAACTGCTATTTTTTCACATTGCCAAAGTACCGAGTTTTCTAAGAACAGGAAGTAACTATTCTTTGCCGCCTCACAGCATCCCACAATTTCTTCTCCCTGCAGAACGGTTTTTATTTTTTTGCATTATGCATTTATATTGACTTCTCTCAGCCTCTCCTGCAAACTTTACAACTCCTCCTGCTTCCATCTGAAAATACTTGTTTTCTTATTTTTATTTCTCATTTTTAACTTCTGTTAATGGAAACATTTGGCATAGTAAATTCTTTTTTTCTCTATAAACGATCTTTGTTGGAAGCTGGAAGAAAAATATGATTAACAAATACACTGGAAAGAGTGCGAGGCATAACTCATGTGAAATGTGCCAGTCACATAGTCTGACATGCAGTGAGACACCAAGTGTATTTAAGAGCGTTTGGCATATGCATTGGATATGAACTGGAGCAAAGATCCCATTGCTCTAAAATGAGAGCCTGTACCCCATTTGATAAATATTTGATGGGATTACAGCCATGAAACTGTTCTCTGCTATACAAACATAAAAACATAGAAAATAGGTGCCGAAGTGGGCCAGTCGACCCTATGAACCAGCACAGCCATTCAATATGATCATGGCTGATCATCCAGAATCAGTACCCCGTTCCGGCTTTTTCCCCATATCCCTTGATTCCCTTAGCCCCAAGAGCGATATCCAACTCTCACTTGTATACATTTAGTTTAGTTTAGTTGAGATTAGTTTAGTTTAGAGATACAGCATGGAAACAGGCCCTTTGGCCCACTGTGTCCGCGCCAACAAATAATCACCATCTGAACCATCTCAAGAAGGGGCAACTGGAATGGAGGGAGGGGATAGTGATTGAAAGAGAGATGGAGGGAAGCAGGGAGGGAGTAAAAGAGTCATAGAGTGATACAGCGTGGAAATAGACCATTTGGCTTTACTTGCCCACACTGGCCAACATGTCCCAGCAACACTAGTCCCACCTGCCCGTGTTTGGCCAATATCCCTCCAAACTTGTCCTATCCATGTACCTGTCTAACTGTTTCTTAAACATTGGGATAGTCCCAGCCTCAACTACCTCCTCTGGCAGCTAGTTCCATACACCCACCACCCTTTGTGTGAAAAAGTTACCCTTCAAATTCCTATTAAATCTTTTCCTCTTCACCTAGGCGGCACAGTTGCGCAGCGGTAGAGCTGCTGCCTTACAGCGCCAGAGACCTGCTTTCGATCCTTGTACGTTCTCTCCGTGACCGCGTGGGATTTCTCCGAGATCTGTGATTTCCTCCCACACTCCAAAGACATACAGATTTTTAGGGCAATTAGCTTGGTGTAAATGTATACTGACCCTAGTGTGTGCCGGATCGTGTTAGTGTGCGGGGATGGCTGGTTGGCGCAGACTTAGTGGGCCGAATGGCCTGTTTCCGTGCTGTATCTCTACACTAAACTAAACTTAAAACAATGTCCTATGGTCCTCGGTTTACCTACTCTGGACAAGAAGGGATGCAGGGAGGGGTGGGGAGAGATAGAAGGAGAGAATGAGGAAGGGGATGGATGGAGGGTAGATGGATGGGACTAAGGAAGTAATGGAGGGAGAAAACAAGTGCGGGAATGAGGGATGGGAGCAGAAATGGAGAGAGGCAGTAGGAATGGGAGGGATGGAAAGAAAAGGTGGTAGGAATGGAGAGAGAGAGAGAGAGAGGGAGGCAGAAACCTGGAGGCTATTGAGGGAAGGACAGAAGGAGGAAGGGGAGAGAGGGCGCTGAGAGACAAAGAGGGGAAAGGTAGGGTGGTTCAATGGGAAAGACAGAGGGAATGATGGAATGGAGGTCTCAAGGTATGGAAGTAAAGTGGTAGCTGCCTGAAATGAGGCCCCAATCTAAAGCCCATTCAATATAACATTCCGCAAATAATGCTCAGTTTATTTCTCATCCTAAGATGGAGAACGATGATATGATAATGGACTTCTCGTACTCCACCAGAATAACACCAAAGTGGTGACAATGTAAATCTGCCCTACATTTGTTGGACCCTCTGAAGGCTCCAAGCTTGTGCTGGCATTTTTTTTGGAGGGAAGGGGGTTCTCCACACAGAACAGGTTAGAAACATAGAAAATCCGTGCAGGACTAGGCCATTCGGCCGTTCGAGCCAGCACCGCTATTCAATATTATCATGGCTGATCGTCCAAAATCAGTACACCATTCCTACTTTCTCCCCATATCCCTTGATTCCATTGGCCCAAAGAGCTATATCTAACTCTCTCTTGAAAACATCCAGTGAATTGGCCTCAACTAACTTCAGTGGCAGAGAATTCCACAGATCGCTGAGTGAAAATGTTTTTCCTTATCTCAGTCCTAAATAGCCTACCCCTTATTCTTAAACAGCGACCCCTGGTTCTGGACTCCCCCCCCCCCCCCCCCTTATTGTTTATGGTATGCATTGTTTATTTTGCAAGCAGGAGTTAATTTAGTTCTGTTGCATTTTATGTTGGCAGCTCTCAATGCAAACTACAGTGGGGGGGGGGGGGGGGAGGCATTCAGTCAGGGGCATTAACAGAGTTGAAAAGCAGTAGTAGTGTGTTTGCCGTGTATAATATAAAGTTGTTATCCCGGGAAATTCCGTGTTCACTCCCATTAGTCTGTAGCTCCTGTATGGGCTGCTTTGTGAAACTGCACGTAGACATGGGTCAGCTGACCTGCCTGTGGCCTCAACAATGTGAAAGGTTAACGAGTGTTTAATGCTCTGACTGTGGCGCCTAAACAATGGATAGATCTCCAGACTACACTGGGAATATGTTTATATTGAAGATTAAGCCATAAATTAACTTATGAGATGTTAAGACACATTCAAGTTGGAGCCTATCAACACCTGTACACTGCGTGCACACATCGGTGAACTCCAATCCAGATACACTTGTCCACCACCTTATCCTTGCATCCCCACTTTTCCTCCGTGGATCCTCTGTGTCCTTTCAGTAACTTGTAGCCCTCAGACCTCTGCCTCCAGTCTATCGGTCCAGCATTCTCCAGTCCTCATTCCCCTTACCTCGTCTCTGTGGCCTGACACTTCCTTCACTTCCTGCACAGAACGCTCTTCGCCCTTCCCCCTTACTTCCTTTCCACTACCCCTTACCTCCCTTCCCCTTCCCCCCTCCTCCCTTCCGCCTACTTTCCTTCCCTGCTACCATCCTTCTACCCTTTCCCCTTCCCCCTCCCTCCTTTCCCTCTCCTCCCTTCCCCATCCCCCCTATCTCCCCTTCCTCTCCCTCCTTTCACCCTCTTCCTTCCCCTACCCCCCTTCCTCCACCTCCCTTCCCCTTTCCCCTTCCCCCCCCCCGCCCTCTTCCCCACTTCCACCCTTCCACCCATCCTCCCCCTCTTTCATGTTCCCTTTGCATTGATTCATATGAATTTCTGGCCTTTGTTTGTTCAAAATGATGAAGGAGCGTTCGAGGTTGCATTAAGAAACATTGATCAGGAACATGCACAGATCCAGCATGGCCAAAGGACGACCCTCATGTCTGCTGTGTCAGGCACCTTCAGCCCTACCTGGAACATAGAACAATGCAGGAAGAGACCCTTCGGCCCACAACGTCTGTGCTGAACATGATGCCGAGGTCCCTCAGTTCTCTGCATATCCATGTAAACCCTTTCCATACCTGTTACAAAGTCTCTGGTCTCTTTCGCACAACTGACAGAACCAGATGGGATTCAATTATCCTCAATCCTGAGGGACTGTGTATGAGGGAGAAGCGAGAATTTATAAGACTATTGTAGCCCATCAAACAATTTACATTGCAAGCTCTGACTGGCTTCAGCATAGCAGTCTTTAGGATTTAATGATTAAGCAGCGCTTTCGAAAGGACAATCCATTGAATTCCACATGTTACTTTGCTTTTCCAATTGCGGCTCCATACTCCCACGTAGCTTCTAATGCCATTCATGCTGGTCTAAGCAACCCTTTGATTACTTGCAACCACTTTCCAGCCGCAAATGTTCCATTCAATGTAGAATATAGAACAGTGCGGCACAGGAACAGGTCCTTTGGCCCACAATGTCCATGCCGAACAAGATGCTAAATTAAACTAATCTTCTTTGCCTGCACGTGATCTATAATCGTAATATTTCCTGCATATCCATATTGCCTTTACTTTAAACTTTGGATTTTAGAAATGCAGCGTGGAAACAGGACCTTTGGCCCACCAAGTCCTCACCGACCAGCGATCATTCGGTGCAGTAGCACCATCCTACACACTAGGGACAATTTACAATTTGACCAAAGGCAATCAAAGTACAAACCTGCACGTCTTTGGAGTATGAGAAGAGACCAGGCAAAACATATGCAGTCACACGGAGACCGTGCAAACTCCATACAGCAACCACAGTCAGGATCGAACCTGGGTCACTGGCTCTGCAAGGCAGCAGATCTACCGCTGCACCACTGTGCCTGTCTTAAAGCCTCTTAAATGTTACTATCATATCTGCCTTCACCATCATTCCTGGTAATAATAATTCAAATTAATTATTATTGTCATTTTCCAACGCAAATTACAAAAATATATTAGTCAAGTTGACAGGTTTCTCAAAAAAAAACACAACAGATTCCATAATTTGTTATAAAGGAGTGGTTAGCAAAATATGTACTAAATGTTTTATTCACCATCGCAGTGTAACTGCAAACAGGTTGGGGGTAGGGGGTGCAGGGAATGGTGCTGTGTGAATGTTGCTGGCAAAGCCAAGATTTATTGTCCATCTCTAATTGCTTCCGAACCGAGGAAGCAGTTAAGAGTCAACAACATTGATGGATTTGGATTCAAATAAAGGCACAACTATATTTTCTTCCCTCTGGGATATCAGTGGGCCAGAGTGGCTTTTACAACAGTCCTGTACTTTCAAGATCAGCATTACTAACACTAACTAAGGAAAACACAAGGAACAGCAGATGCTGGAAACTCCAGCCAACACACAAAGTGCTGGACAACACAATGGGCCAGGGAGCAACTGTGAAGGCAATGAATAGTTGATGTTTTGGATTGTGACTCTTCTTTAAATTAATTCACGTTTCAGGTAGAGAGGGATTCAGTCTGAAGAAGAGTCCCTATCCATTCCCTCCACAGATGTTGCCTAACCTGCTGAGTTACTGCAGCAGTTTGCATTTTGTTCAGTCCTCCTCATACTGTTGCTTTCCTCCATTTGTGGCTTGTCTCACATCCCAGGGCTTCATTGTTATAGAGTTACATAAGCACTGAAATGGGCCCTTCAGCCCACTATGTCCATGCCCAGATTCTTAAGTCTTAATGAAGAAACAAATAATTGCTTTCCAAATATATACCAAAGATAGACACAAAGTGATGGAGTAACTCAGCGGGTCAGGCAGCATCTTTGGAGATAGACAATAGCTTGGGTAGCTTACAACCTAGTGGTATGAACATTGAATTTTCTAATTTTATGTAACTTCATCTATTACTCCCCAGCCCACCCCCCACCCCCCCTCATCTGTCCTTGCTCCCTTTCTTCTCCTTAGCCATTACACTGTTCTGCAGTTCTCCACGCTTCTCATGCAGAAGGTATAAACTCCGTATGGTCAGCATCCATTGTCAGAATCGAACTTGGGTTTCTGGCACTGTGAGGCCGCAACTTTACAGCTGTGCCACTGTAATTCCCCTTTTATTTAAATTTCCAGTATCTGCAGGTCATTTATCATCCTTATGCTTAAAACCTTCCTGAGAGTGTAGCATTGTTTGCACACTAACTTGTTGTGCATCCTAATTTCCACCGATGCCTCCAGCTGCCTGGACCTCACCTTCTGGGTCTTACCCTAAGTTTTCCTATATCTCTGACCCTTTCAAAATCTATCTCCAGGACGAGGTTGTTAGTCTGTCTAATATCTCCTTCCCATGAACACCATCCTGTTTTGCCTCACTACACCTCTTTGATACTCTTGGATACCTTACGTCATTCAATTCTAACATCATGATAAATGTAATAGGCAGCATCTCTGTTGAAAAGGAGTAGGCGACGTTTCAAGTCGGAGTTAAGGTTTCTGACCCGAAACGTCACCTACACCTTTTCTCCGGAAATGCTGCCTAACCCATTGAATTACTCCAACATTCTGTATCTATCTTCAGTGTAAACCAGCATCTGCAGTTCCTTCCTGTAGATAAATGCAACATGGTGTTGTAATGACTGTTATTTTCCCCTCTGGTAATGATGTGCATATTATGGCTTGCAACAATTTGTTCAAGGGTCATTAATTCTTCAGTGAATAAGCCATTATGCACCAACTGCATGGGCACTTCCAACCTTCAATGTGTCTCCTAGCAAAAATAATGTGTAAATGAATGAACTTTGGCCTCGGAAATCCAAGTGAATACATTATTAAAAGTATTGTATGCACGAAAAAGTTGTAATCTCATTCCTGAATGCAGGCTACGATTATCAATGCTATCATCTCAACTCCTTGGGCAGATTGTTCTGTTTATCACTCCCAGAAATCCATTGTTCCCTTTTGTAATGCCTGGGAACTAAGGTGTGCCATGGGATTGCTTCCTTGAAAATACACAATAAAAGCTGAGCTTTCTCTTTGTGTTTAATTACTTGAAAAGTCATTAGTCAACATTAACAAAGCAGGTGTGTGTTTATCCTTGGTTTGAATGGCCTGTTTGTGTTTTGGGACAATGCACCACAAGATGTTAATCGTGCGCTTTTGCTTGTAACCTGCTCTTTTTTTTTGTTCTGTTTTCTTCAAGTGCCGCACATCGGTCTGTTACAGCCTGTGGGAAATATATGGATGGCAAAGTGCGGGAGTAACTCAGCGGATCAGGCAGCATCTCTGGAGAAAAAGGATGGCTGACATTTTCACTCATGTAGAAAAGGGATGGGTGACGTTCATCCATCCTTTTTCTCCAGAGATGCTGCCAGATCTGCTGAGTTCCTCCAGCACTTTGTGGCTATCTTTGGTGTAAACCAGCATCTGCAGTTCTTTCTTTATACATATATATGGATCACTTGCGCTTCGAAGCTCAAACTACTTTATTCTGCTCTTTGTTGGATTCTGTCCATTACGTGCAATAATTTGCAAATGAATGGCAATGCAAATCACAGTCAAACAGCACGAGAAATAGGCTGTTTGGCCCAACTTGCCATGCAGACCATGATGCCCCATCGACACTAGTCTTATCTGGCTGCATTTGGCTCATATCCCTCTAAACCTGTTTTATCCATGTACCTGTCCAGATGACTTTTATACGTCTCATCTACCTCCTTTGTCAGCTAAATCCGGAAGTGGCGATGCTGCCTGGCAGCTGCGGCTCACCTGCAGTCCATCTGTTTTTTCCTTTTCTTTTTGTGTTCTTGTGTTTGTTTTAGTCAGAATTTTGGTTTATTAGACTGTGTATGTGAGGGTGGGAGAAACAGGGTTTTAGTCTCTCCCTTCGGGGGGATGCGACTTTTCTTGTCGTGTCCCCCGTCACCGTCTCCGTCTGTGCTGAGGCCTAATGGTGGAGCTAGCGGCCTCGGAGCTATGGCTGCGTTCCAGCTTCCAGCGGCGGTGGCGGCGGCTTCAGAGCTGCGGTGCTCCAGTGGCGGCCCGGCTTCAGAGCTGCGGTGCTCCAGCGGCGGCCCGGCTTCAGAGCTGCGGTGCTCCAGCGGCGGCCCGGCTTCAGAGCTGTGGTGCTCCAGCGGCGTCCCGGCTTCAGAGCTGCGGTCCGGCTCCAGAGCTGCGGTGCTCCAGCGGCGACCCGGCTTGAGAACGGTGGCGTTCCAGCGGCGACCCGTCCTCAGAGCTGTGGCGTTCCAGCGGCGACCAGGCCTCAGTGCTGTGGTGTTCCAGCGGCGACCTGGCCTCGGAGCTGCGGTGCTCCAGCGGCGACCTGGCCTCGGAGCTGCGGTGCTCCAGCGGCGGCCCAACTTCAGAGCTGCGGTGTTCCAGCGGCGCTCCAGCGGCGACCCGGCTTTAGAGCTGTGGTGCTACAGCGGCGTTCCAGCGGCGACCCGGCTTCAGAGCTGTGTTTCTCCAGTGGCGTTCCAGCGATGGCGTTCCAGCGGCGACCCAGCTTCAGAGCTGTGGTGCTCCAGCGGCGACCCAGCTTCAGAGCTGCGGGGCTCCAGCGTTCCAGCGGCGGACCCTGCTTCAGAGGTGTGGCGATATTCCAGCGTTCCGGCGAAGGCGATGGCGGAGGCTTGGCCGCGGGCCTAGTGGACGATAACATCGGAGGCCTGGATCGCCTCAGCGCAGAGGGAGATCAAGGAGGGAAAAGCCAAAGACTTTAAGACTTTTGCCTTCCACCACAGTGAGGAGGTGCCTGGTGGATGTTAAATATGTGTTTATTGTGTGTTTTGTTTTTTATTATATGTTATGACTGCAAGGTAACGAAATTTTGTGTTACACCTTGTATTTTGCTTAAGATACCAGTATCTGTGATTCCTTGTGTCTCCAAGGTCTTATTGATTGGTGGGGCTGGCTGAAATGATGGCCTCCTGCTATTATGCATTAAGTTCTATGAACCAACCTCCAAGTGCTTTACACCTCTTCGCATAGACGAAACAAACCTTTTGGTGCTCTCAGGAATTTATTATCATACCAATCCCCACTGCAAACAATGTTTTCATGGGCTCTAGGGCCTTTCATAAATGCTATGTTCCAACCAAATGCACAACACTCCAAAAAAAAATCACTTGGCTTCTTTATATATATTCTACACATATTCAGGAGGAGTCTTCACAAGAAAATTGACTAAATACTGGTGAATGCAGGTGGAGAACATAGGCAGTAAATAGCTATACAGCAGATCAAAGTTCTGGCATCACCTCGATGGGTCAGATGGCTGCTGCACTATGAATATGCAGAGAATGGAGGGATTTTGGTCACATGCAGACAGGAGAATAGTTTAATTTAGGGTCATATTCGAGACAGACTTTGTGGACCTTTCCTATGCCGTGTCCTGCTATGTGAACCCAATTTTTTTTGTTCAATTATTTTATGAGTCAGGAAGTCATGTTGCAGCATTATATATAGGCCTTGGGTTGGACTGCATATGGAGTTTTATGTGCTGTTCTGGCCGTCCCATTATATGAAGGATGTGGAGGCTTTGGAGAGAGTGCAGAAGAGGTTTACCAGGATGTTGCTTTGATTTAATAGCATTAGTTGTAAGGAGAGGTTAGACAGACTTAGATTTTTTTTTCTCGAACGCCAGAGGTTGAGAGGAGTATATAAAATTACTGATAGAAGTATATAAAATTATAGGAGGCATATATAGGGTAGACGGTCAGAACATTTTCCCCAGGGTTGAAATTCAATGACTAGAGGGTATAGCTTTAAGGTGAGAGAGGCAAAATTTAAAGGAAATGTGTGGGGCAAGTTTTTTTGCAGAGAGAGTGGTGGGTGCCTAGAATGCGCTCCAATGAGTGGTGTTGGGGGCAGATATGATGGTTGCATTTAAGAAGGATTTAGATAGGGAATGGAGGGACATGGATCAAATGCAGGCAGAGGATGTTAGTTTAACTTGGCATCATGTTTGACACAAAAATTGTGGGCTGAAGGGTCTGTTCCCATGTTGTACTGCTCTATGTTTTATGAGAAGTGTGGCTCAATGGTGCAGCGGTTATGTTGCTGCCTTACAGCGACAGATTTAATCCTGACTACGGGTGCTGTCTGTATGGAGTTTGTCCATTCTCCCTGTGTCCGCATGGGTTTCCTCCTGCATGCCAAAGATGTACAGGTTTACAGGTTAATTGGCCTCTGTAATTTGCCCTTAGTGTGTTGGACACAAAACTGGGATAACATAGAACTAGTATACAGGTGATCATATACGGCGTTGACTCAGTGGGCTGAAGGGCCTGTTTCCACGCTGAATCTCTAAACTAAGCTCAATCTACATCAAGCCTAAGTGAAACGTGCACTTTGAACAAGCTCGCACTTGGGTTCTAACATTCTGAACCTTTAGTTGCCTAGCTGCCTAATGTTTTCTCTTCATTGGCACCCAAGTCCCTGACATCTACCACCTGCAATAATACATACGCCACGGCTTTTTCTAACTTATGGGTCAACTTTCCAATCTGCCTAAGATCTGACATGTAGTGCAGTGCTGATCGTTTTACAGATGAGTACGTTTATTTTTACTGCTATTTTTCTTCATGGAATATATCCAACGGTCTCGCTTTAGATCAGATGAATCTTTCTGAATATTGTTTAAGTAAATGCAATTTACTTATTAAAACAACATTTCTTGCATGACCCCTGTCAGTGTAACTGTGTAACAGGTTCGCCCCATATGGAACTCTGGTTTATACAGAGCTTTCCGACGGTAAACCGCTGTTAAGTCCCACTATGCTGCTCCATGTGGATCTTGGCTCATTTCTCAAGTCTCCCCTTTGTATTCCTCAATCTCTGCTAATCAGAACCTAGCTGTAGGTCTTTTCGAAGAAAGGGCAGGAATATTTTTAAGTTATACCCCTTGACATGGGACGTGCTAAACGTGCTCTTGCAGGTTTCTGGACTTGATTTCATGTTGGCACCAGTACCAGCGACAGAAGTGGGTGCTTGATGTTTTTGTATTATATTTCTGGTGTATTTCTGCAGCTGGTTAATATATTTAATGTACGGTTTTTGGAAAGGTTGATGAACCTGGAATTCTGAAAAGGCCTCTGTGATGAAATTTAGTCCAACACAGAAAAAAGAACGTTTACTTTTTTGTTCACAGATACTGCATGGAAACACCGAGTTCACGTTGACCATCGATCGCTCGTTCACACTAGTTCTATGTCCTCCCCGCTTTCTCACCCATTTTCTATACATTAGGGACAACTTTACAGGGGCCAATTAATCTACAAACATGCACGTCTTTGGGACCTGACGGTAAACAGGAGCATCCGGAGAAAACCCACCCAGGCCACAGGGAGGACATGCAACTCCATGCAGACAGCACCCGAGGTCAGGATCAAACCTGCATCTCTGGCGCAGTGAGTCAGGATCCCTTCCAACTGCACCATTGTGCCGCCCTCAAATTGAGTCCACAAATTGTGAAACCATGCGCTTCCAGCTGGAAAATAAAACACATTTTATAGATCAGTTTTCCTCTTTGACTAATAATAAATCTAATAATTATATCTGATGATATTAAATATAACGACACAAGACAATAGCCATCCTTAAAGAGTTTTTCTCAATAGCTGATGTATCATATCGAATATATCCATGCATCATAAATGAGCATTTTATTTTTGGCCTTGTTTCCTCTCCAGTGGTACAACCACAGACGTTCATTTGTGTTACTAATGGGGGAGTTAAATTGCATTGTTCAATGCAGCTCGTGCTGGGTGCAATAAGATTAAGGCAGGAAAAGAGATAAACTCAGCTGGCTCATTTCCTCCTCCACAAATTGGGCTTTTTTTGGAACACGCTACTTAAATTGGATCCACATCCTGGTCAAATACCTTTCATATCAAGTCATTAGAGTTTGTAGTGCAATCAATGATGAATCAGCTAATGGGGGATGGGCAGTAGACTCAAGGAACTTCAGATGATGGAATCTCGCTTAGAGCACAAAATGTGGAGTAACTCAGCAGGTCAGGCAGCATCTCTGGAGGACACGGATAGGTGACATTTCAGATCAGGACCCTTCTTCAGTATGAAGGCCCGCTGAGTTACTCCAGCACGTCATTTTCTGACTCAATGTGAAATGTGTTGGTTAAATCTAGTGAATTAAGGACCTGTCCCACTTACGTGACCTTTTCGGCAACTGCCGCCACCCGTCATAGTTCACTGAAAGTTTTCAACATGTTGAAAATTCAGCGTCGACCATAAAGACGCTACGACTCTTTGGGTGACCAGGAGACCTCTCACGACCATACAGGCGACCCCGGCGACCTCTCATGACCATACAGGCGACCCCCTGGCGACATGCCCCCTGGTGACACCCCGCGACACCCGCGACATGTCGACAGGGGTCGCCTGTATGGTCGTGAGTCACCCAAAGAGTCGTAGTGTCTTTCTGGTCGCTGCTGAATTTTGTTGAAAATTTTCAGCGACCTATGCGTAAGTGGGACAGGCCCTACAGACCAACTTAAGCCAACTTCAACATTTGGATGAATTATTCACGAACAAAATACTTTGTTCTTAAATAGTAAGTGAAGTTTAATGTGTGATATTCGTTCTATACCATCCACAAATCCACCTGTAATATTCATAAACACCACTCATTGCACCTTTACCCAAAGCTTATATAAAAGGGATGATCAATCTGTAATCTAAGACTTGCCAATATAACCCTGTTATACTTCACTACTTCTGCATTTTGCATGAATCTGCAAACTATTGTGTGTTTGTTTGCGCTTCTCTCTGTGCCTTGTGCCCTGATGAGAAGCTGAGAAGATCGGACCAACAAACAGAAAGCATGCAGGAATGGTTCCTGCAGAGCCAGAATCTGCGAATAAATTCTGTTGCGTTTTTGGATGTGTATTCATCATACGTAACGTTTAAAGGAAAAATACCAAACGACTTTTACAGGATTGGGCGGCACAGTGGAGCACAGTAGAGTTGCTACCTTACACCACCAGAGAGCCAGGTTCATTCCTGGTGACATACGCTGTCTGTATGGCGTTTGTACATTGTCTCGGTGATCCCATGGGTTTTCTTTGGGTGCTCTGATTTCCTCACACACTCCAAAGGTGTGCACGTTTGTAGGTTAATTGACATCTGTAAATTGCTCCTAGTGTGTAGGATAGAACTAGTGTATGGGTGATCGCTGGTCGGCACGGACCCGGTGGGCCAAAGGGCCAGCTTGCATGCTGTATCTCTAAACTAAATGAACTGGATTGGGGTGTTCCGAGCATTAACCAATTTGCATCATCTGATTGATACGAGCGCATTTCTTTTGATGAATTATAATGTCTATTTTCCCCATGGTCCATCTGAAAGCAGCTTGGAGATTGAGGACAATGAGGGGTCAGCATTGCTGACCTTATTGACCAGGCTGCTCAGCTGCAGAAGCCCTTACGTGTGGTGAGGCCGCGTCTGTTGTAACAAGCCCGGTGCACTTGGCCTGCGATACATTCCCTGCAGTAGTTCGTCTTCGACTCACTTCCTGAGTCCCGTTCCTCCTGCTGACAAGAGCCCAGCGGAGGCTTGGAGTAGCAGCTGGGCTCAGCAGCTGCCTGGCTCCAGAACACTCGATTAGAGGCTGTGCTAACCTTGCAACAACCTGGTGACTTCATCATTTTTCACCTCTTTTTCTCTCTCCTTTTCTGAATCCCGACGTTTCTCCGTGGGCACACTTCCACTGTCACTGTGGGGTTTGGAAAGGTGCACGCTACATAGACCAGCCTGGATGATGGATGCAGAACACAGTCACATATTTTTAACCTATCACAACAATGCCGTTTTGGTCACTTTTTCAACTAGAGCAAAATGACAAATGCAACATCGGTATCACGGACATTTATTAAACACTGTAAGGCCGGATTACACTAACTACCTGTCATAGGGTCTCCATTATCCGAAACATGAATGTTCCTCTTTCTCTGCCATGTGGGGATACTGAAATATGTTAGCAGCAACTATTTTTTAATGCACGTGTGCGTGTGTGGTATTGGACATATTTATCAATGAAAATAACCTGATTTGTGTTACCATTGCCGCAATACTAATTGGGCATGAATGCAAGCATTATGCTTTATAATGCATTGCAGTTTAGGGTGTTTTTCAGTCATTATGAAGTTCATGAATACAGTCCTATTACATCGCAAAACAATTGCACACCGGAAGGCTATTCTTTTTGTTTTCCCATCAGCTTCTCCCACTCTCGCTTCCTTCAGTGTTATATTTAGTAGGTCACTTATTCCTCAAGATTCTGTTTTGAAGTCGTTTGAACCCAGCTGATTTTGCTTGCAAAGGGAGGAATGATTTTAAAGTACATTAACATGTAAAGTACATTGAATAAAGACTGCAGCAGTTTCCATCAACACGTAGATATCACCACGTACCTTAAAATCCAAATTTCATCAAAATCAAATATGTTCAATTTGAGTTAAGTTACGCACAATTGGGATTTAAATTTGTTCCAAAATTGTACCCATCTAATTGCTCAGGAGCAGAAACTGTCGAGTCCTTTTATCGGTTGATTCGAATTATTTATCATTTGGAAAGATACTAATGACTAATTATATTTACTCCTACATATTTCTCTTGAACATTAAAACTTTGTTTTGGTGTAGATCCATTAACATGGGGAGCTTCTCTTGTATCTCACACAAGTAGCAAGCAAATTAAGTACCGTGATCAAGAACATATGAACAAATGCAGGTCATTCAATCTCTTGTCCATTTTTCCATTCACTAAGACCAGAATGACTTATATCCCAACTTCCTCCATTTGCCTTGGCTCCATATCCTTGGATGCTTTAATCTTGCCAAATGTACTAATGTCAGACTTAAAATGATTAATTTAGTCAGCTTGTTGAAATGGGAAAAAGACACAAAAGTGCTCAAGTAACTCAGCGAGTCAGGCAACATCTCTGGGGAACATGGATGGGTGACATTTCAGATTGGGACCCTTCTTCAGTCTGACCTGCCGCTGAGTTACTCCAGCTATGTGTGTGTGTGTTTTTTGTGCATTAAACAGCATCTGCAATTCTATGTTTCTACTGCTGGAATGGAAAACAGTCCAATATTTCTGACACAATTTGCTAATTGAAGTTTTGAGCAAATGAATGACCTGGCTCTAATTTACAGGTATGTGTGTATATAATCTCTGGCCTAATCTAATCAAAACGATGACCAGGCTTTAATCTAGAGTGGCCCGGTGGCACAGCGGTAGAGTTACTGCGTTACAGTGCCAGACATCTCGGTTCGATCCTGACTTTGGGTGCTATCTGTACAGAGTTTGTACGTTCTCCCCATGACCTGCATGGGGTTTCTCCAGGATCTCCGGTTTCTTCCCAGGCTCCAAAGACGTTTTGGATTGTAGGCTAATTGGCTTGTTATAATTGTAAATTGTCGCTAGTGTGTGTAGGATAGTGTTAGTGTGAGGGGATCGCTGGTCAGCGCGGGCTAAATGGCTTGTTTCTGCGCCTTATCGCTAAACAGAGAACATAGAAACATAGAAAACAGGTGCAGGAGGAGGCCATTCGGCCCTTCGAGCCAGCACCGCCATTCATTGTGATCATGGCTGATCGTCCCCAATCGATAACCCGTGCCTGCCTTCTCCCCATATCCCTTGATTCCACTAGCCCCTAGAGCTCTATCTAACTCTCTCTTAAATCCATCCAGTGATTTGTCCTCCACTGCCCTCTGTGGCAGGGAATTTCCACAAATTCACAACTCTCTGGGTGAAAAAGTTTTTTCTCACCTCACTCTTAAATGGCCTCCATTTTATTCTAAGACTGTGACCTCTGGTTCTGGACTCGCCCAACTTTGGGAACATTTTTCCTGCATTTAGCTTATCCAGTCCTTTTATAATTTTATATGTTTCTATAAGATCCCCTCTTATCCTTCTGAACTCCAGTGAATACAAGCTTTGTCTTTTCAATCTTTCCTCATATGACAGTCCCGCCATCCTAGGGATTAATCTGGTGAACCTACGCTGCACTGCCTCAATCACAAGGATGTCCTTCCTCAAATTAGCAGACCAAAACTGTATACTCCAACAATACTCCAGATGTGGTCCTACCAGAGCCCTATACAACTGCAGAAGAACCTCTTTACTCCTACACTGAAATCCTCTTTTTATGAAGGCCAACATTCCATTTGCTTTCTTCACTGCCTGCTGTACCTGCAGGTCAACTTTCAGTGAACGGTGTACCAGGACACCCAGGTCTCGCTGTACCTCCCCCTTACCTAACCTAACCCTATTGAGATAATAATCTCAACCCCCTTGTTTTTTGCCGCCAAAGTGCATAACCTCACATTTATCTATATTATACTGCATCTGCCATGCATCTGCCCACTCACTCAACCTGTCCAGGTCACCCTGCAACCTCCTAACATCCTCTTCACATTTCACACTGCCACCCAGCTTTGTGTCATCCACAAACGTGCTAGTGTTGCTCCTAATTCCCTCTTCTAAATCAATAATATATATAGTAAACAGTTGCGGCCCTAACACCGAGCCTTGCGGCACTCCACTCGCCACTACCTGTCATTCTGAAAAGGACCCGTTCACTCCTACTCTTTGCTTTCTGTCTGCCAACCAATTTTCTATCCATGTCAACACCCTACCCCCAATACCATGTGCTCTAATTTTAGTCACCAGTCTCCCGTGCGGGACCCTATCAAAGGCTTTCTGAAAGTCTAGATACACAACATCCACTGGCTCCCCTTCATCCATTTTACTTTGTCACATCCTCAAAAAATTCCAGAAGATAAGTCGAGCATGATTTCCCTTTCATAAATCCATGTTGACTTGGACTAAACCTAAACTAACATAAATGCCTTCTCCTAGACCCATTCTTCAATTTCTCATGTCTACATCATTTCAATTTGATGATAATCCATTATCTGAGATAAAGTTTGACTGTAATATGCTACTCTTAATCCATTCGGCTGGGCAAGTGTCACCTTTGGTTACATTGGTTATTTCTTTACGCCAAAGAATTGATCAGACTTCAGCTTTATTATACATTGCATTGTGAATCGAGCTGATACTGGTACATTAATGTGCCAAAAAATGAGTTGGGTGATTGCTAATTCAATTTGGATTGGCATCACTTATGGAACATTGGGTTTTGTGGCTAATTTTTCCCAATTGCCCCATCGGAATATACTATTTATATTTTCATCTTGGAACTGGTTTGTTATAACTATGTTATTGGCACAAGAATCCTTGGATTCAGGATCCAGGCTATTAAACTTGGCTCGGACAAAACTCTGAACATTAATACCCCTTTATCTGTTATTTGCACTTTATCAATTTATTCATTCATGTGTGTATTTACCATATAATGGTATATGGACACACTGATCTGTTTTGTAGTCAATGTCTACTATGTTCTGTCGTGCTAAGCAAAGATAGAATTTCATTGTCCTGTCAGGGACACATGACAATAAACTCTTTTGACTTGACTTTGACTTGACTTGACTTGGACTTAAGCATTGCGTCTTTAACAGATAGTTTATTGAACACCAGTTCACACTCAAAACCTAAGTGCAAGGGTTACGTGAAGTTAGAGAAATCAATATTCATATCGCTGGGTTGTAAGCTGCCCAAGCAAAATATGAGATTCTCTTCCTCCAATTTGCATTTGGCCTCACTGACAATGGAGGAGGCCCTTTGCCTCACTTGCTGAGTGTTTCCAGCATTTTCCATTTTTATATAACATTTTTTAATGTAACATACATGGATAGGACAGGTTTGGAGGGATATGGACCAAATGCTGGCAGGTGGGACTAGTGTAGCTGGGACATGTTGGCTGGCATGGGCAAGTTGGGCCGAAGTGCCTGTTCCCACACTGTATCACTCTATGACTCTATGGCTCTATTTCCAGCTTCTGCAGCTTTTTGTTTCAACGGACTAAACAGTTGCTGTGTTAAAAATGTACATTAGTTACCCTTGATGGAGAGGACTATATTTGGCCAAGTGTTGAAATCTGAAGGCAGTCACTCAATCTGCAAAATGACACAAAGTTCTGGAGTAACTGTGTGTGTTAGGCAGTATCTCTGAAAATCATGGATGGGTGACATTTCGGGTCAGAATCCTTCTTCAGACTGAAGTAGAGGCTTGACCTGAAATGCCCCCTATCCATGTTCTCCAGAGATGCTGCTTGACTTGCTGAGTTAGTCCAGCACTTTGTGTTCTTTTTGTGTAAACCAGCATCTGCAGTTCTTTGTTTCTGCACCCAGTCTGCATTTGGTTTCACGAATTTGGTTTCTTACAGAAGCTGCACAATCTATTGAATATTTCCAGCCTTTTTTCTTATTTTGGATTTACAGCAAGTGCAGAAATTTGCTTTTAAAATATTTTGGTCATTCTCTTTCACATCATCAGGGTGTTGTAGCATCAGTTCACATGGCAGATATTTTTTCTTTAAAACACATGGCATAATTAAGCCTTCTTTGAAACGTGTGATGATACAGGATTTGTAAGTGCACACGAAATGTTCAGATTCACCAATGTTTTGAGAATCCCACTGGGGCATTAATAACCCGCTGCAGAGGAACAGAGGTGCTCGTGCTCCTAGGTAGAAACTAAGTCTTTGATGAGGCTCTGAAGGGAATGTTGTCCCTTGTTGCTTGTAATTGACCTTTAGCCACAGGATGTGGCTTTAGTGTAACGACCCTAGGCTCCTTCAACAATTGTGGTGCAGTGTTGCACGCAAATTAGATGCAGATGAGGCAGGAAGAAACTACACCTGAAGACATGTCCCAAATTGGATTTCTCTGGAGAAACCACTTAAATGCAGTTCTTAAGGTTTTTGAAAAAATTCTGGCAGTGTAAATGTAGATTGAATTAATATAACTCCCAGTGAAACACTGTGGAGTATCCTGTTTATTTATTGCAAGTTATGAAGATTTTTCTAATGGTGGAATGAAAAGGTGCTTGTTGCTTTTGCACCATTTCATCTCTATTTTTAAAACACATTTGATAGTGAAATGGGGGCAGGACAAGACTTGACAAATGATAGGTGGATACAGATGAGGGGGGTATTAATTGGCAGACGGGTTGACAAAGGCTAGAGGTGAAAAGGAGACAAAAGGGTGCCATAAGGAGAGAATGGGAGATGTGAAGTCAGAAGTGTGTGGGGAGGTAGATGAAAGGGGGACCTGATATTGTGAGAAATGGGTGCACACCCAAATTGTGCACAGCGAAGAAAGGGGGTAAAAAGGGGGTGGGTGTTACCTAAAGCTGGGGAATTCAGTTTTCATACTGTTGGGTTGTAAGCTACCCGTGGAACATGAGGTGCTGTTCTTCCAATTTGCTTGTGGCCTCGCTCCAGCAATGGAGGAGGCCCAGTACAGAATGGGAAAGGGAGTTAAAATGGTTCATAACCAGGAAACAACATATTGATATAAGATTATGATTGAAGTTACTGCCATTTTCAAGGCGTACAATGAAACATGTAACTCAGTGGCTTACAAAGAGAAGATTTCACAGCACTGATATTAGAACCCAGCATTTGCTTATTTTGAGCATTGTGTGAGAATGACTGTCTTCCTTCAGTGACTGAAGGGAAAACAGAGAATGCAGAACGACTCAGCACGTCTGGAAGCATCTGAGTGGAGAGAAACAGTGGTAACATTCTAGTTGACTAGAAATCAGGTTCTTGACCTGAACTTTTGACCATGTTTTATCTGCCAAGATGCAGTTTGACCTTTCGAATGGGTCCAACATTTTCTGTTTTTACTTCAGGCTTTCAACATCCACAGTATGGATGCAGTATGAGTGGCACAGTGGCGCAATGGTAGAGTCTTACAGCGCCAGGCACCCAGGTTTGATCCTGACTGCGGGTGATGTCTGTACGGAGTTTGTATGTTCTACCTGTGACCGCATGAGTTTTCCTCCCACCGTATGCTCCGGTTTCCTCCAACCGCATGCTCCGGTTTTCTCCCACATGCTAAAGACACACAGGTTTGTAGGTTAATTGGCTTCTGTAAGTTGTCCCTAGTGTGTAGGATAGAACCAGTGTTCGGGAGATCGCTGGTCGGTGTGGACTCGAGGGGCCAAGTAGCCTACTCCTGCACCTATTTTCTATGTTTCTATATCCATTAAAAATAGTTTGGTCAATTAGAACAGGAATTTGTTGTAGTGCAATTGAAATGTGCCTCCCAGCATAACAGTACTGCAGGAGTTACCCAATATGGTGGCTTTCAAATAAATTAATAACACGTTCAAAAAGTTTAAAACATTTAACCGCTTGTAATCTGAGGACTGTGGGTTTGAATATTATTGCATTACAAACTGAAATTAAGTCTATGAACTCTTTTGTTGTCAAAGTATTATACTTGTGTTTCTATAACTGCCTCGTGGTATAGGTAAGTGTATGTGTTTGCAAACATGGAAGTCAAAAGTGATATTTTGATATTTTGTTTCTTAAATGTTGAATCTCCTTCGTAGCTGAAAGAAAATAAAGTGGCTTCATAGTGTGTGGCAGAATTAGTTTCTATTCTCAGGCATATTAGGACTGCTTTGCACCACAGTTTTATTACTGACCAGAATCAAACACTCCTCAAATCATCTATAGTTCCCCATAAGCATCAAGTTCCTAGCACCAGCTCCTTGTCTTCCTTGTGTAATCCAGGTGCTGATCCTTCTGATTATTGAGTAAAATGCTGGCTTTGTATTGATTCAAAACACTTTCAACACTGTACCCAAATTAAGGAGCTTTAAACTTTTAACCTGCAAACCCCCTTCACTTGTGGCAGCAATGAGTAATGGACTAAGACTCCCTGTTCATTCATTCCCTCGCTTGACCCAGCACGTTATTTAAAAAAACATATTCTGTGCTTTGATTTCATGCAGCTTATAGAGAATAACTAAAGCTGAAATTCTTTTTGACCATAAACCAGATGCACAGAAATAACTTATTCTTATTGAACTTAAAATAAAACAAAAAAATGGATTGAAATACTCAGCAGGAAGGGCAGCGTGTACGGATAGAGGAACAGATTAAACATTTCAAGTCTGATGAAAGATCATCGACTTGCAAAGTTAACTCTTTCACTGTTTCCAAAGATACTGCAATTTTCTGTTGAGAAAATTCTCTGCTTGAGTATTTTATGTTTTAGTTTTACATTTCCAACATCTGCAGTTTTGTGCTTTTGTTGTTAATTATATTGAAAGATATACAATGGAAACAGGTACTTCAGCCCTCTGAGTCCATACCAACCGGTTCTATGGTCAGACTACTTTTTCATCCACTCTCTGCACACACAGGTAGATCTTAGCTTAGTAGATCTTAGTTGCCATGGTAAAGGGGCTGTACCACTGCGGCGACCTAATCCGCGAGTTAAGAAGTGTCTTCGACCTTCAAGCTCGAGGGCACTCGCCTGGAAAATCTCGAACTGGATCGACCATCCACGTTGAAACCGTGAGCTGGATCGACCGACCGCACACACACACACACACACACACACAAACACATCGTAAAGGCAGGGGACAGGGAAAGCGGGGGAGCGCAGTCTGGAATTCACACCCGCGATGAAAAGGAAGGTAAAACGGCTGCAAAGTGTATGGTAAGTCCTTTAGAGAGCGCGGGGGAGTTGGGGGGGGGGGGGGGGGGGGGGGGGGGGGGGGGGAGAGAAGGGGGAGAGACACTTTTAAGAAGTACAATAAATGTTTAGCGGTTCCTTAGTCCTGAAAACTCCAATGAGACAATCAAAATGCCCGGTCAGCGAAGTAGATTGCCTACTGCTGCCCTCGACTGCCTGTAACTAAATAGCGACCCCACTCCACTGCACAATGAGTTAAAAAGAACCATGCCGACCAAATTTTACTCACGGAAAATTTTTCAACATGCTGAACATTTTTCCGCGACCCAGCTGAAGCCGCGAGTATTCGGGAACTTCCCTCGAGCATGAAGGAGAGTTCCAGCGACCTCATAGGACCTTCTACGACCATGCTGCGAGTTTGAGTCGAGGGCAAACTCTTCTAAACTCGCAGATTAGGTCGCCGCAGTGGGACAGCCCCTTTAGTGTTGTGCAGGGTTGTTAGAAGAACCTGTTCTTGAACATGAAGTTCACAGTTCTCAGGTTCCTCAACTTTCTTCCTGATGGTGTCGTGAGATGAGAGCACAAACAAGACGGTGTGGGTCTTTGTTATTCGTGGGCTTTTTGGGGCAGCGTCTTCTATAGGTCCCTTCGATGCTGGGGAGATCAATACCTATGATGAACCAGGCAATGTCTTTCTGACCTCCTTCACACCTGGGCATTTGAGGCAACCGGTCAATATGCTCACTACCATACACCTATAGAAGTTCAATAGAGTATTCAGTGGCACACCAAATCTCAATCTTCTAAGGGAGCAGAAGCATTGATGAGCGTTCTTTGTGATTTGAGGAAGGACATTCTTGCTATTGAGGGAGCGCAGCGTAGGTTTACAAGGTTAATTCCCGGGATGGAGGGACTGTCATATGCTGAGAGAATGGAGCAGCTGGGCTTGTACACTCTGCAGTTTAGATGGATGAGAGGGGATCTCATTGAAACATATAAGATTGTTAAGGCCTTGGACACACTAGAGACAGGAAACATGTTCCCGATGTTGGGGAGTCCAGACTCAGGGGCCGCAGTTTAAGAATAAGGAGTAAGCCATTTAGAACGGAGAGATGGAAAGACTTTTTCTCACAGAGAGTGGTGAGTCTGTGGTATTCTCTGCCTCAGAGGGCGGTGGAGGCAGGTTCTCTGGATGCTTTCAAGAGCGAGCTAGATAGGGCTCTTAAAAATAGCGGAGTCAGGGGATATGGGGAGAAGGCAGGAACGGGGTACTGATTGGGGATGATCAGCCGTGATCACAGTGAATGGCTCAAAGGGCCAAATGGCCGACTACTGAACTACTGCACCTATTGTCAATTGTCTATTGTCTATTGTCTATTGTGATCATCTCATTTCTTTGTGAGACATCACTTTGCTGCACTCCTTATTCCTTTCCATTGTTCAACTCTCTTTTTTTTTTAAATTGCCACTAAATCTCCTCTTGTCATTTATTTAGGTGATACAGTTCAAATTCTAACCAACCATAATTTTGCTTAACTCCCAAATTTAGTTTTTGGCAATTATTTTAAATCATTGACCTGTGTCCACCAGTTCTTCTGCGGCTGAAAGCATGTTCCTTTTGTTTTCCTTGTCAACACCTTGATAACATCTTTGTTATCCATCTCTGCAGTAATAAAACTAATATCATCTTCAAATTGAAATCGTTTTAATATGAAGCAGTGATAATAAATCTCTTCCTTATTCACAATGCATCTTTGTCTCCATCACTAGTTGGGTTTCCCTATTCAATGTTCTTATATCATTTATTTAATATAATTAAATATCAGCTCTCTTTTCATTGTGTGCGAGAAATTCTCTGCAACCTCTTCAATGCGTCACTTCATTGTTCTGATTATTGTCAACATATACACAGCCTTTAGCTACCTCAATCCAGCTCAATCAAATCAGCTCTCTCAGGTCATAGCCCAAGTTTACTGAGGTGTGATTTGTATCTACTGCTGGGAATCTCTCCACTTTTCACAGGGGGAGGTCCAGATTTTCCTCAAACCCACCAATGCCCTTCACTGAAATCCCGATGAAGCAGCAGGAAACATCCCCGTGCAAGGACAATGAGCTTGTAGCCTCATCACGATGAGACGCCACACTTTACTGCAAAGCCTTCCACAGCCCACTGAGACCAAGCAAATGCAAGGTTATGCCTGAAGTTCACTTTCACTCGCTGTTTGGTTGTCGAATTACAACGATTGCTTTCCATTGAACAATTTTGGTTTTGTGTAGGTCTGTGCAGCATAGGGTGGAAAGTTCTCTTCATTTATTTTTGACGAAGAAACAAATAGATCCGGACCTGGGCTATTACATATGGCTGTTCAGTGTTCAGGACATTTGGAAAGAAAAGCAGTGAAAATCCAACTCTGTTCTAACTGCTGCCTCAGCACCAAATACAGTTCAATTCCACAGTGACTCTAGGGCTATGAGGATTTTTTAGCTCCAAGACTACATTTTATAAAAATAATCTTGTACTGACATTTACCTTTGGGCTGCTTCAATGCCAGCATTTTCATGTTTCAGTTATGCATAAGGGCGGCACAGTGGTGCAGCTGGTGGAGTTGCTGCCTCACAGCGCCAGACCTGGGTTCAATCCTGACCTCTATCAGTGTGGAGTTTGCACGCTCTCCCTGTGACCACGTGAGTTGCCTACAGTGCTCCAGTTTCCTCCCACATCCCAAAGACGTGCTGGCTTGTAGGTTAATTTGCCTCTGAATATTGCCCCTAGTGTGTAGGGAGTGGAAGCTGGAAGCGATGTGAATGGGTGATTCATGGTCCACATGGGCTTGGTGTGCCGAAGGGCTTTTATTTATTTATTTTTGTATTTAACCTTTATTTAACCAGGAGAAGTCTCATTGAGATTAAAAATCTCTTTTACAAGAGAGTCCTGGCCAAGACAGGCAGCAGCACAGTTTCCCAGTTACAGACAATAATTTAAAAATAACAGAGAACATATCAATAGAGTCACAGTCATAACATCATCAAACAAAGCATGTACAGACAGAAGAGCCCGCTTCAACATCATTAAGAAGAGATTTAAATCTGTTTATAGAAACCAGCTCCTTAAGTTTCAGTTCATTCTGCAGCTGGTTCCATGCGAAGGGTGCAGCATAACTAAATGCCCTTTTCCCCAGTTCAGTACGGACATTAGGTACAGTTAGTAAGAACAAGTCCTCAGAGCGGAGCTGATAAATTCCTGTGCTTTTTCGAATTACATACTTCTGCAGGTATGAAGGAAGAACACCGAGGATAGTCTTATAAATGAGGATATGCCAATGATGGAGTCTGTGGGTGGACAGGGCAAACCATCCAACTTGAGCATACAAAGAGCAGTGGTGCGTGAGGGTTTTAAAATTAGTAACAAATCTTGTTTATATGCTGTATCTTTAAACTGAACAAATGTTCTTTTTACTTGATAAAGCACAACTTATGTTGTGCACACGCATGTCATGTCATTATTATTGAAATATTCCATTCAATTTCTTTAGTGAAAGTGGAAGTGAAAATATTTATACGAGATTGATTATTGGTTCCAAGGCAGCCTTCTAGAACTTAGCCTCACCAAAGCTTACAATAAACATTAACATCCTTTTTGTTTCCTTGATTTGTTCCTATTTTGTTAACTAAAGAAACACTTTAATGGTGGGAACTAATGAGGAACAGAACTGGGATAGAACTTTATGGGACAGATGATATATCAGAAGATAATTAAGAAACGTTATACGCATGAAAGGGACAATTCTGAAGTTTTTTAGTTTTTCTCTGTGAATGCTAATTAGGCTGGTTGTGCGGCTCGGATCAATAACTCTTCCTTTATCGTCAAAGGCACTCAAAGTCTGAAGGGGAAGGAAAACATGGGATGTTGGTATTTGCACTTATTTTGATTGTTTTTGAATATAGATCAGCACATCACGGGAGCGGGCCCTTTGGCCCTCAATGTCCATGCCGAACATGATGCCAGCTTAAACTAATCTTCTCTACCTGCACATGATCCATATCTCTCCAATCCCTGCATGTCGATGTATTATGATCAATGCAATGCCACATTCGTACCTGCCTTCACCACCACCCCTGGCAGCATATTCCTGGCACCCACCACTCTCTGTGTAAAGAACTTGCCCTGCTCCCTTCCTTTAAACCTCCCCCCCCCCCCCCCCCCCCCCTTGCCTTAAAGCTATGCCCTCTCGTCTTTGTCATTTCCACACTGGGAAAAAAGATTCTGACTCCCTATCCTATTTATGCCTCTCATAATTTTATAAATTTCTGTCAGGTTGTAAGAACGTATTTCCTTCTTCCTGCTGTGATATGAAGGGTGCAGTGAGTAAAAATAAAAACGGAATCCAAAATCGGGGCATGATAATTCAATCTTTTAAGATGCAAAGTAATTTTGTGAAGTGTGGATTATGAGGTTTTCTGATGGAAACAGTTAACCAAAAAATGTGAAAAGAAGCAAGAAATTACATTTTTTGCATTGAAAATAATTGTGGGTTTAATCAGATGTTCGAAGGTTCTGTTAGGAAAATTATTCCGTGTTTAGCTACATTCTCATTCAATAATGTCAGTAATAAGTGTGTAATCATTTTGTTATTTATTTCTTTTCCCTTCCCATCTGATTTGTTTGCCTTTAATAGCAGTTATTTTAAATTTTGTTATGTGCCCTAACCATAAACTAAAGACATTTGTACTGTGTATTTATAGCACTCAAATTATTGAGTGTGCTCTTTATGGATATTACTGGTAAGCCAGAGAATTTCTAAAAATGTTCCACATACATAAAAAAATAAAAAATCTGGGTAGTCAGATTGCAGTATTGATTGTTGAAAAATGACCCTGCGTAATTCTTCAGAGGCAAAATCGCCCAATGTGGCTTTATCACATTAATCTTTTCAAAAGAAAAATTGCCTTTGGTTCTACAGTTTTTTTTCCCATATATGCAACCTAAAGCCAATTAAATTTGCATAACATATTTGGTTGTATTTGTTAACCACATTTATCTAGTTAGTAAGAAATACTATTATTCAGAAGGAAGAAAGACTGCAAAAATATTTTCTCAGTTATTCCTAATATTCTTACATTTTTCATTTATTTAGTTTCAGGAGCTGTATGGTAGTGAGCTTTGTGCATTGGCATATTGTATTTATTTCTTGGACAATTTAAGGTGTTATATCTTCTTAAGTAACATTGGGGAAGCTTGGAAGGAGCGTATTACATCCACTCTGCAAGAATCAAGTGTTTTATTGTCATATGTCCCAGACAGAACAATGAAATTCTTACTTGCAGCAGCACAACAGACATAGTACTGCAAGCAATAAGTGATAAGCATTAAATGAGAAAAAAGTATTGCATGTATATATATATATTATATATATAATATATATATATATATATATATATTATACATACATAATATATGTGTGTGTGTACATATATATGTATATATATATATATATATATACATAAAAATGTGTGTGTGTATATATATATATACAGTATATATATATATGTGTGCGTGTATACACACACACACACACACACACACACACACACACACACACACACACACACACACACACACACACACATATGTTTACACACTTTTTTAGCCAAAAATAATTCAGCATAATTGGAAGGAAAGTGTCCCTAATCTGAATAATTTGATTATTTCTGATCTTTATCACATTTTCTTTATCAGATTATTTTCTAATTTTTACAAGCTTGTAGAGTCTTTCTGAAAGTAGAGTTCTTGAATTCAAATTCATAGAAATGTATTTTCACTATGGGAGCATCATCTCCTCCTACACGATCTCCTTACATGCAGAGACTTATTTCTGGATGTGATTAACTATTTTGTCTGATACACTCGCAGATCAGTAATTAGACCGAGATCAGCCCTAATTGTGATGTTGACAAAAAAATGTAATAAAGACAATCAGGGTTGCTTTTATTAATTCTTTCAGATTTTATTTTTACCAAAAAAGCATGAGAAGAAATTTAGTTTATCATGCAAGAGGTTGACGATTGATTTTATAGAGATGGATAAAGTAATGAGGGGAATAAACAGGGTGAATGCGCAGAGTCGTTTACCCAGAGTATGAGAATCAAGAATCAGAGGACATAGGTATAAGGTGAGAGTGGAAAAATTTAATCGGAACCGGTGAATGAGCTGCCAGAGGAAGTAGTTAAAGCAGTTACTATAAAAATATTTAAAAGGCATTTGGGCAAGTACATGCTTAGGAAACGTTTAGAGAGATATGGGCAGAATGGAACGAGCTTAGATGGGGCAGGATGTGTAGGAAAGAACTGCAGATGCTGGTTTAAATCGAAGGTAGACTGTTGGAGTGACTTAGCGGGACATGCTGCAACTTGGGAGGCGAGGAATGGGTGACGTTTCGAGTCAGAAGAAGGGTCTTGACCAGAAACGTCACCCATTCCTTCTCTCCAGAGATGCTGCCTGTCCCGATGAGTTACTCCAGCATTTTGTGTCTGCCTTAGATGGGGCATCTTGGTTGGCATGTGCAAATTTGGCCAAAGGGCTGATTCCGTGCTGTTTGACTCTAAGCATCCTTGCCGATCCTTTGAGGAATTTTCTTTAGTTAACCCATAACAACCCCTAATTTGGACAGTCGTTAACATAGTAGTTTGCAGATGTAAGCCGTCAGTTTACCTCTCCTGTTTATATTCATCCTCGCATGCAGTTAGTGGTTCTGATTGAAGATTTGATTGAATGGTCACTAACAGCTCTCCGGAAATTTGCTTTATTTACATGGAACCTTTCTTTGTCAACAGAAGTTGAGTTTTTAGTTTAGTTTAGAGATACAGCATGGAATCAGGCCCTTCAGCCCACTGAGCCCGTACCGACCCCTGTTACACTAACACACACTGCACGCTAAGGACAATTTACAATTTTTACCAAAGCCAATTAACCTACAAACCTGTATGTCTTTGGAGTGTAGGAGGAAACCGGAGCACTTGGTTTCATATAAAATACTTGAAGCATCTCAATTAACATTTGTGCGGTGAATCCTGGATTACAAGCAAGTTTTAATTCCCCCTATTAACCATTTTAAGTGTCACGTTCCTTCTCTTTCCTTGGTGCTTTTTAAACAGTTTTCACTGTTTCATTTGGATACTGTTCATAAAAAGAATATTTTGGTAAATAGCTGGTATAATGCTGACTCCAGAGGCTTTATCATCCATTTTTTTCATGTAAAGGTGAAAAAAAACATAGCTGTGAAAGAACAGAATCTTTAACAGCTTGAGGAGATATCCCTGTGAACGGTGTAAACAGCTGTGATTGTTAATGTGCTGGGAAAAAACAAAAGCCCAGACTCACTGCACCCATGCTCCTGGTGCAGATAATGAGATGTTTCTGTTGTAAAGCCACAGCGAGCCAAGCTACAGAACTTGTCTGATGCTCAAAACTCATGCTGGGTTAATAAATTCCACCTTCCTGATGTCTGTTTAATATCGAGCAAAGACTTAGCGTTGCCATAAATAAATGATGTTGATACAGGTGCATATTCATTTATTACTGCTTGTTGTCACAATGCCGAAATTGTGAAATATATCTTAAAAGAGTCTCGTGTTGGTATTTCTTTAATTAATCAGATAAAAGGCTTTTTTTATAATTTATTTTCCCTGGAGTTGTTACGCACTTCTTTTCAAGTTTTGCTTTCTGCTTTTCTTTCCTGCTACTGACCATATTTTAGGTTCAGGTTTATTGTTGTTGACGTGTGGCACGGTGTCACAGCGGTAGAGTTGTTGCCTTACAGCGTTGGCGACCTGGTTTCGATCCTGACTACAGGTGCTGCCTGTACGGAGTTTGTACATTCTCCCAGTGAATTTTTTTTTTGCGTGCTCCGGTTTCTTCCCACACCCCAAAGCCGTACAGGTTTAGCTTCTGTGAATTGTAAAATTGTCCCTAGTGTGTAGGATAGTGCTGATGCACGGGGTGATCGGTGGGCCGAACGGCCTTTTTTCCACACTGTATCTATAAAGAGTATATTAAGGTAAAGTAAACAGCTTTGTTCGCATGCTATCCAGTCAGATCAAAAAGTGCTGTACAATCAAATACAATCAAATCAAACTCAAATACGTGCAGCTTATTGTGTGTAGTTCTCGTCCCCCCATTATAAGAAGGATGTGACCAGTTTGGAGTGGGTGCAGAGGAGGTTTACCAGAATGCTGCCTAGATTAAAGAGAGTCAGCTACATTGAGAGGTTTGATAAACTTGGATTGCTTTCTCTGGAACGTCGGAGGTTGAGGGGAGACTTGATAGAAATACATAAAATGATGAGAGGCAGAGATTAGGGTAGACAGTCAGAACCATTTTCCCAGGGTGTAAATTTTGAACATTAGAGGGCATAACTATGTGAGAGGACGGAAGTCCAATGGAGTACGTTTTTTTAAGCCATTTAAGAGTAAAGTGGATAGGTATATGGACGTGAAGGGAATGGAGGGGTATGGTCTGAGTTAGATGGGAGAGAGAGTGGTGGGGGCCTGGAGCCCATTGCCAGGGGTGGTGGTGGAGGCAGATACAATAGTGGCATTTAAGAGGGTATTAGATAGGTACATAGAAGTGCAAGGTACGGAGGGATATGGATCATCAGGCAGATGAGATCAGTTTGTTAAAGAAGGAACTGCAGATGCTGGAAAATCAAGGGTTCACAAAATGCTGGAGAAACTCAGTGCGTGCAGCAGCATCTATGGAGCGAAGGAGATAGGCAACGTTTCGGGCCTAAACCCTTCTTCAGACCATGTTTGGCACAAATATTATGGGCCAAAAGGGCCTGTTCCTGTGTTGTACTGTTCTATCTTCCATGTACAATAGATTGAGGTAAAGGGAAGATACAGAATGCTGAATAGTTCTCAGCTACAGTTCCATTGACAAAGTTCCATCGGTTCCATAGACAAAGTCCAATATCAGCAATCTGTATCCTGGTCTTGCAGCTACTAGTTGAAGAAGGTTGGGTCAAGTTAACCTGCCCATTGCCATCCTGGGGAATAGGTCTGATCCTAAAGGGCCTGTCCTACTTGGGCGTCATTTAAGCGACATCATTTACGCGACATCATTTACGCGTCACGTTGTGACGAGCGAATGGCGTGCATTACGTGCGCGTGGTGAGGCGTGGTGGCGTAGGCAGTGACGCGCAAATGACGCCCAAGTGGGACAGGCCCTTGAGTGTTAGATCTGGAGTGCCAATTGATAATTGGACATCCAGAAGCCAGCCCACTAGACGTTGGTGAGCACTTTAAAACATCAGCCCCTAATGTGAAAAACAATTAACACATAGTTTTTGACGTTTAGAAATGCTTAGTGAGAACAGCACTGCATGTGAAAATGAATTAATACTCACCTCTATAGAGCTGGAGACTTTGGCAGAGTAGGTAATTAGTGGAGATTATTAATGAATAAGTATATTTTATTTACCGAGTGCTCTGTTTACATATCTGTTGTGCTGCTGCAAGTAGAAATTTCATTGTTCCGTTTCAGGACAATGAAACACTCTGACTCTTGGCTGTTTTGGATTATTTTTAGCAGATTGGTCAAAATGAGTTAGTCTTTTCCATTACCTATATCCATCCTCATTTGCCCAAATGATCCAGATCAACATGTGGAGAATAAACAACTGATAATCCTGTGTTGCTCTTCATCTCATCTCCCATTTTCCTTCTTGCTCTGACTATTCTTGTCACCTTCTACTACATTCATCCATTAAAATATTTTTTTTTCCCAGTAAAAAAAAAACACCTTCACCAATACCATCCATGCCACTGTTTCTTTTTCCTGAGAAGCAATGCATTGGACCCTTTGTATCACACAAGTCAAGCCACTCACTGAGAGTAACTCAATGCTTTACAATAAAGATGATGCATGACTTGATGATGCACGACTGATGACTCTGTGAATGGGGTGCAGTTTGCAATATATTGAGTCTTCTGTAGATTTTGCAAAGTTAGCAGAAGTTCTTCAAATTGAAAGCAAACATTCTTGAATTCAGCTGATTTGTGACTTCAAAATACATCACTTACCTTCCAGTGGATGGGTTTTAAGAAAGAATATGACCAAATATATCTAATGCTTGAAAGTAGTTTCAGATGAAGCAATAACAATCTAGATCTTGTAAAATCAGTACAGTTAATATTGGCCTTTATCGGATGTTGTTTCCTGCCAACGGCAGCAAGGTTACTTTTAGGTATGGTGTATTGATGAAAGTATTCAACCTGGACACTTGACTCGAATTAGACCACTCATTTGCTGACAAATGATACATTTTCAGGTACTATATTTTGTCTGTGATTCAACTAACCTTTTGTTATCCACCAAAGAGCGCAAAGTGCCGGAGTAACTCGGCAGGTCAGGCAGCATCCCTAGCGAACATGGACAGGTGACATTTCAGGTTGAGACCCTTCTTCAGACTGATTGTGTGAGACAGGATTGAACAGCTGTGGATTGTAAAGCCATAAGGAGGGGAGTGGTGGAGGATGGGGGTGGGGTGGGCTTAGTGGAGGGAGAAATAGGTGGAGGTCCTGGTGGAGCAGAGAGGAGGGAAGGAGAGGGGAGGGGGGGAGGGTGGATCTATATCTTGATCCTTGCATTCTCGGCACAATGGTATTGACGAGATTTGTGCTGGTGTCTTGTGTTGTATTTTTCATCTTCTGTATATCTTGACGCCTTATGGCAATTGTCTTTTGCCGCTTATTTAAGTGATAATTCTTTATCATCAGTGGTTTTGTTTCATACTGTGGTAGAAAATGTTATTGTTTTCTTTCCTTTATTTCTATATCCTTTAACATGGGGAAAAAAGGCCCAAAATATTTTATGACAAAATATAAATGCAACCAACCAGGATTAATATTAATAATCCTTGATATATTTTTGTGTGTTCCAGCAGTCTGGCCTCTGATCTCTGGACAGGGAAAGATAATCCAGTGATTCATGTGAAAATTTTCATTTCATGTCTTGATTTGATCATATTCAATTCAATTCAATTCAATTCAATTCAATTCAATTCAATTCAAATTTAATGTCATTGCACAGATACAAGTATGGGTACAACGAAATGCAGTTTAGTGTCAGTACGTAGTGATAGCAATGTTTAGATAAATACAGATAAATAAATACAGATGTGGGAACCTATCGACGGGACTCCGAGTTCAGCAGTGCGATGGTGTTATTGTAGAAGCTACGCCTCATCCTGCTGGTGCGGGACCTGAGGCTCCTGTACCGCCTCCCCGATGGTAGGAGGGCAAACAGTCCAATGGTTAGGGTGGGAGGGGTCCTTGATGATCTTCCCAGCCCGTCTCAGACACCGATTTTGGTGGAGGGCATCCAAAGCAGGGAGCGGGGCACCGATGATGTGCTGGGCGGTTTTCACCACCCGTTGTAGTGCCTTCCTGTCTGCTACGATGCAACTGCTGTACCATACCGTAAAGCAGGTGGTCAATATGATGTTGAGTTTAGAAATACAGCATGGAAACATGCTTTTCAGCCCACTGAGCATGCTGATCATCCATCGCCCATTCACATTAGTTCCATGTTATCCCACTTTCTCATACACTCCCTACAGACTAGGGGCAATTTGCAGAGGCCAATTCAGCTGCGGACTGCACATCTTTGGGCGAAGGATAGAAACCAGGACACCCAGGGCAAACCCACGCGGTCACAGGGAGACTGTGCATACTCCATGCAGACAGTACCCAAGGAGAAGCTCTACCCATTTCACCACTGTGCTGCCATAAAGTTTTGATTTTTACTTTAATAATAACTGGAATGATGGAATTTAAACTATTCAGTTATTCTGGTGCATTTTACAAGCAAAGCCAGCCATCATCATAGCAAAGCATCTCTCACTACTCACTTGCTAATTTGTTGATGGATCTTTCAATGTCATGATAACTGAAAGTGCTCCAAGCTCTGGAGCAGTTTTGTTCTGAGAAATCAAGAATATTATTCCATCAGATCAGTAATGCTAATATTGTGCTAACCAGATGCATCAAAATACCAGTGACAGCAAAGTTGCATTCACATTGAAAATAATTTTGGAAGTAAATATGAACATTGACTTCTCCAATTTCAGATAGTCCTTGCTTTCTCCCTCCTTCCCCTCCCCTTCCCAGCTCTCCCACAGCCTACTGTCTGCACCTCTTCCTTTCTTTTTCCCGCCACCCCTCCCCCCCCCCACATCAGTCTGAAGAAGGGTCTCGACCCGAAACGTCACCTCTTCCTTCGCTCCATAGATGCTGCCTCACCCGCTGAGTTTCTCAAGCATTTTTGTCTACCTTTGATTTTTCCAGCATCTGCAGTTCTTTCTTAAACAATAGGAAGTAAATATTGGAGTGTTAGGTGCAATCTTCTGCCTTACAGGAGTGTAAATCAATTCCTTTATCTTAATTGAATATTGAATTTTCCAATTTTAGTTAACCTCTAACAATCCCCCCAATCCCCCTACCCTTTCTCCCCCACACCCTCCTATCTTCCCCCTCCCTCCCCTGTGCCCCACCCAGACTTGCACACATTTCACCCCTCTCCCTCCACCTACATTCCTTCCATTGGCAACACAATTTGTCGCCACTCAATCCTTCTGTGACTATGTGGGTTTCCTCCGAGTGCTCCGGATTTTAGACTTGAGATACAGCACGGAAACAAGCTCATTGGCCCACCGAGTCCCCGCCGACCAGCAATTATCCCGTACACTACTCAATGCACACTAGGGGCAACTTTACAACTTACCAAAGCCAATTAACCTACAAACACAAATACGTCTTTGAAGCATGAGAGAAAACCCGTGCGGTCACAGGGAGAAAGTATGAACTCCGTACAGACAGCACCCATGGTCAGGATCAAACCTGGATCTCTGGCGCTGCAAGGCAGCAACTCTACCATTGCGCAACTGTTCCGTCCACTGTTTCGTCCCACATCCCAAAGGATTTGTAGGTTAATTGGCCTCTGTAAATTGCCCCTAGGATATGGGGAGTGGATGAGAAAGTGGGATAACATAAAACAGCGTGAACGAGTGATCGATGGTCATCGTGGACACGGTGGGCCGACAGGCCTGTTTACTTGCTGTATCTCTAAACTAAACTAAACTCGACTAAACTGTACATCTCTTGTTTGAGGATCACAGTCAAGAAAAAAATTTGGAAGGAAACATCATCCGAGCATTAGGTCTATCGCTTGGTCAGAATTCCTCACAATAAATGAAATTATCCACAGAACTATCCTGCTCACATTTATCATCCCATCAGATCTACAATTTTTGAGTGCAAGCTATCGATTAACTGGAAAATACTGCTTAATTTCACACTCCTTATATGTGGAATCAGAAATCATAGCAGATAATTTTTGCCTATTAAGGTTGTAATTATACTGTCAGTCCCCTGAGGGTAGAGATGACATTAGCATATGGTCTTGTGTGCAACCAAGTGTGTCATATGTCTCTTTCATAGGTCACTATCTTTTATGGAATTCTGTCACAACCATAAACAATGGATTTGACTTTGCTTGCGATCGGTTCATCACTTTGTATTTTTCCTTCCAACATGTGGAGTCACAGGCTTTCATATCAGGAGTTTAGACTTTAGAGATGCAGCGTGGAAACAGGCCTGTCGGCCCACTGAGTCCATGCTAATCAGTGATCACCGCTTACACTAGCGCTAACCTACACACGGGGGACAATTTACAATTTACAGAAGCCAATTAACTTGCACATCATTGGAATGTGGGAGGAAATCAGAGCACCCGGAGAATGTAGGTGGTCACAGCAAGAATGTACAAACTCCGTACAGGCAGCACCTATAGTCAGGATCGAACCTGGGTCTCTGGCGCTGTAAGGCAGCAACTCTACCGTTATGTCCTGAGTTCATGCTTGTGTGTGTTAATGCACCCTGACACTATAGTGGGGCATCAACCTTGCAGTAAAAGGCTGACATTACTGAAAAACTAAACATTTTTATGCAGTCCAAGCCAGATGTTTATGGAATACTAATGTGTGGCTCAATGGCACAGTTGGTAGAGCTGCTGATTCACAACGCCAGAGACCCGGGCTCAGTCCTGACCTTGGATGCTATCTGTGTGGAGTTTGCATGTTTTCATGTGACATCCAGATCCAAAATACGAGCGAGTTTATGTTAATTGGCCTCTGTAAAATTGGACCTTAAGTCTAGTGGATGTATAATGGAGTGGATGAGAAAATGGGCTAACATAGAAGTAGTATGATTGCGTGATCAGGGGCCAGCATGAACTCGGTGGGCTGAAGGACCTGTTTCCATGCTGTATGTTTAAACTAATTGAAATTAAGAGGACAGCAGTGGTTCAAGAAGGCAGCTTATTGTACCTTCTCAAGACCTTCATCCGAAGTAGGGTCCCGAACCTGAAACAACACCTATCCAGAGATGTTGCCTGACCTGCTGAGTTGTTCCAGCACTGGGACATAGAATATGTTAAAAATACATTTACAAAGCCACAAAATCTTTCAGCTAAATGGTCTATATTTTACAAACCCTTTTATATTTTCTGTTCAGCCACCTTCACTTTGATCAACCATCTGTCGGAATTATTTATCTTTGGGTGTATTTAATCTTGACCATGCATCCTCTTGTTCCATTTACAATTTACTAAATAGCATGCAATTTTAAAGAACTTTTCTTGTTCCACATTTACTTTTGGGTGAGAGAAGATCGGAATGAATCAGTCTCTTTGTAGCTCTGCCCTGGGAAAAGTGGTGCTCACTTCTACCATCTCCTGAATGTTCTCAGTGCCTCGACTGCTTCTGATATAGAGGAACTAGCCCAAAATTTGGACAGGGGCTATCTGTAAATCTCTGAAATAAGGCTTGAGCCTACGACCACAACCTAGTGATTCAATGATGCTCCCTAACACTTAAGAAAGTGGGGAATGTCTACGTTCAGGAACAAATAGTTTCCACAATGCAGTTTTAAACTTGGCTTATTTGATTGAATATCACATCATGATATGCACTTGACATTGGACACTTTCATTATTGATCCATTGATCTAATTAACCCACTGAGCAATATATGCTCCTTCCTCTTAATTCCTTGAATGATTTTTCATTATCCTCTTATTTTCATCCCAAGATCGCCACCTGATCTTCACCATGTTAGGGAATGGTTTTGTCTCTGAATTAGGCTATTTCTCCCACTGAACTTGAGCAGGTACAATAACAACATTTCAAAGGCTCTTGGACAGGTGCATGGATAGGAACGGTTTACATGGATAGGGGACAAACGTGGTCAAATAGGACTAACATAGATGATGCATTTTGGACGGCATGGATGTGTTGAGCCGAGAGGCCCTTTTCCATGCTGTATGACTCTAACCACTTGCTCAAGTGTTAGAGAGCATCATTTATTCACAAGGTTATGGTTGTGGACTCAACAAGGTTATGGTTGTGCTTCAGAGATTCGCAGATAGCCCCAGTGAAAAGCTGGGGAGATACTGTAGTGTCAGGGATGCCATCCTTCAATGAGACATTCAAGCAAGGTTCAACTGCCCCTTCACAAACACTTTGCACAATTTGTTGCATTGGTTTATTATTGTCACATACCAAGACATAATGAAAAACTTAAGTTTGTGTGCTATCCAGTCAAAGCATACCATATACAAGTACAATCAAGCAATCGACAAGTACAGCAAATAGGCAAAGAGAAAAAAAATAATCCGAGTGCAGAACATGGTGTTACAACAATGTTATAGTGACAGGGAAAGTGCAGATAAAAAAAAGTGCAAGGACCACACTGCGGTAGGTTGGGAGATCAGGAATACATCCTTAGTTTATGAGAGCTCTATTCAATAGTCTGTTAACAGCAGAAAATAAGCTGTTCTTGAATGTGCTTTCAAGCTTTTATCTCTTCTACAATAGCAGGGGATTTTTCTCAAGTGTTCACACTAACAGTTATCCCTCAATCCAAAGCATCCTAAAATCTAGACGCAAAATGCTGGGGTGACTCAGCGCGTCAGGCAGCAACTATTGTGGAAAAGTTATAGGTGACGTACAGGGCCCGTCTTCAGACTGAAGAAGTCATCCTAAAAGATGTTATTTGATTATCAGCACATTGCTATTTGCGGGAGCTTGTACAATGAAAGTTTCTTTTACTACTGCGACCACACTTTATTTTAAAAGTTTTAATAACCGACTTGATTCTGAGAATACTATAATTCCATCATGGTATGGAAAGTTTTCAGGAGACATCTTTCCCAGTTCGTTTCAGGTGCTATATTTCTCATCCCCTCTCGATGTGGTCAGCTAGTGGACAACTGGTGCTACCTTTCACTGTCACACAACATGCCCAGAAGCCATTGAACACCCAAACCTGTGCCTCTATTGCTCAGTTACCAAGAAAATACATTTTAAATGATACACAGGAATATTTTCAAAATTGTGCAGATCAGGCATGTTAGTTAACTGCTTCACCGTTATTTGTAAGAAATATCCTTTTCATGCAGGCCTTTAACAAAGTACAAGTATTCTGACTTTAATATTAATGTTCAGTGTGGAATGTTAATAATTGATAGCTGCTTTCATAAAAATGGCTTTGACCCTTAAAATCTACCGGTATTTTAATGATTAAAAACCAAAGTACTAAATATTACATTATAGGAATTTATAACAATCATCTTCTAGAAATTTGCTCAGTGATTTTTTTTTCTGTATCTTAGATCTGTGTGGATATCTGGTGCAGAGTTTGCTGACTAAAATAATATATAGCAAGGGTAGATCAGAACAAGTGTTCTGTTGAGAGATAAGCCTCTATTCATTTCTCCATTGTTAAGTCATTTGTACTGCGGGATGAGTGGAGTTTGCCTGCTTGATGCAGTAAACTATACAAAATCTATTAGATTACAGTCACAGTGCGGGATTTAGAAATGAGATTTTGCAGGCTTTGTAATTTTGTAAATGTGTCTTTATTCCTTTAGCCACTGATGTGATAAAATTGAAAAATAACTATTGAAAACACAATGGCATGCTGAGTTCCTTCCCTATACTCAGGGAAGGACTGCAAAGTAAATCAGTCAGTAATAGGTGGAGGCTTGAATCCCATGCTGTGGTAAGATGTATAAATATGTTGCATATTGAAATTAATTTAATCAGTAATGGGCTATTTTCATTTACTTTAGAAACTTTGCTGTGGCCAACAGTTACTAAATAAAATTTTGGTTACATGACATCCCATATTGTATTTGACAAAGGGGACAGGTGCATTAGAATAAAATTCTGTGGTGATCCTTCACTTTGTCAGCCATGAATATTTTATTGCCTAATGAATCATCTTTTTTAAAATGAAGGTTCTTGTTGTAGTGTCACTGATGTTTAAAACAAAAAAAAATCTGCTCTCTTTGAAATCAGAACTCTGGAACATGCTGACTCATACAAAATTACTTAAAAGGTGGTAACACTGGATTGATGTGCCATCGGGTATGCTTTACTGGTGTGAGTCACTGGAATTTAATCAATACCAATATGATTATACCCATGCGGCAATTATAAATTATTTAAAGCAGTATCCATAGGTTACTGACTTGTTGCCTTTAAATTAAATTCTATGTCAATAATTGATGCAAAGAATTAATCTGAGAACACCTTCCGATGCTGGAACTTTTTGTTTGTGGCATGGTGTATTGAATTACTGTCTGTCACAAGTCACTGCCCTCATCTCCCTGTCTCTTCTCCAAACACTTTAGTTTTTGCCAAAATAGTCCCGATGCCTTCACAAAGGGAACGGATGCATTGTTATTGTGGAGATGTCAGAACCAGCAAAAAGGAATCTTGTGTCCGGGGGTTTCCTTGCATACTGTCTCCTTTCACCAGATGCCTGATAAATCATGATCAGTAGATTGGTACACATTCTGCAAAATAAATTGGGATTGCTCCCTTCCTCTTCAAGAAGATGTGTTATGTTTTTGGATTTTCACATGGGATATATGGACGGATACGGGATTTTTGGTCCAATCACTATATGCCACCGTTAATGGTCTTAATGAGCTGTTTCTCATCTTTCCTCATCTAGATGTATCAAGGTAATCTTTTTCCAACTCCCTCATATAAGGGTGACAGAGTGGCTTAGCTGGTAGAGCTGCTGCCTCACTGTGCTAAAAGTCCAGGTTCGATTGTAACTATCGGTGGGTTTTCATGTTCTCCCTGTGACTGTGTGGGCACTCTCAGGATGCTCTGGTTTTCTTCCATGATCCAAAGGTATATGTTTGTCGGATAATTGGCCTCTGTAGGGAGTGGATGTGTAAGTGTGACAAAATAGACAGTGGGCTGAAGGGACTGTTTCCATGCTGTATCTTTCAATCAATCAGCAAACCTTGCCCAATCATTCATTAAAGGTATTCTTTCCTTGTGTTCCACATTCTCACCACTATTTGATTGAAGAAGATTTTGTGTTCTATACTCCCTACTGGGTTTCTTAGTGACTATCTTACATTGATGATAGTGGAGGTGATATCTTCACTTGGAACAACACAGTGGTGCAGCGGTAGAGTTGCTCCCTTAGAGTACCAGAGACCCGGGTTTGATCCTGTCTACGGATGCTGTCTGGATAGAGTTTGTATGTTCTCCCTGTGTCCGCGTGGGTAAGGCAACATCTCTACCGGAGTGCCACTGTGCTGCCCCTTGTACGAGGTGTTTCACGTACACCATTGCACTCTTAGTGGAGGGCATAACGATGAAGTTACCATTTTTCTCATTAGGAAGCAAATCCAAAGAAAAATAAGATAGACCGGATCACTTTGTATCTCTCCAAGTAGCATGCTAAAAGGCTTAATAATATGCAGTCTGGGAAAGTGCTATCAGCCCATCAATTTAGCTGTGAAATGATCTCTAAAAGAACACAGCAAAGAAGATAATTAGGTCCCTAGCACAAAATCTGATGATTGTACACATTACACGAGATCGAGTCTTGTGGATGATCCAAGGACTCTTTGGTATACTATCTACTTTGTCTCGTTAACATCTGGGGGAACGGACTATAAGCAAATTGACTCCTAATTTTTTCACATGGCAGTAACCTCTGGTTATTGAACACTTTTTTATTGGATGCCCTGTTGTTGAAAGGCTCTCGGTGATGGCACATCTGCTGGTGGAATATAGAAACAAAGAACTGTAGTTACTGGTTTACAAAAAGAGATACAAAGTGCTGGAGTAAATCAGTGGGTCAGGCAGCAAGTCTGGAGAGCATGGATAGGCGACATTTTGGATCGGGACCCTTCAACCCTCCACTAAGAGTGCAATGGTCCTGACCTGAAACGTCACCTATCTGTGTTCTCCAGAGATGTTGTTTGACCTGCTGATTTATTCCGGAACCGTGTGTCATATTTTGCAAATTTAAAGGTCAGTTTGTTCTTTTGGTTCTTTATCTTCATTCTATCTTCTTTCTTGCTTGCTTCCTTCGTTCTTTACACACACTTTTTTTCCTTCTCATTGCCTTCTCTCTACCTCTCAATTTTTTTTCTCTTTTCCTTTATTTTCACAAATGTGAACTATAAGCCATTGGAGAAATATAGGGAGGAAGACTATCATAGCCTCACAGGGATTAGTTTTTAATTTAATAAGCTTCTGTTTTAAATCGTGAACGGCATGTTTGCAACCCAAATTACAGCTGATGGGAATTGCTCCCCTCTGGTGTAATTCAATCGCTTCTTTAAATACTCTGTAAATCAGTTGATATATTTTCAAAACCTTCCATTAAAATATATGAGATGATGCTTATTTTAATGAAAAGTACAAAAACTTCAAACCTTTATGACATTAATGCAGTGTTATGATAGCTTAATGATGAAGGTATTAGATTCGTATTTGGAGAGCTAGAATGCTCAATGGATCAATGATGCTTTTATTGTCCCATGTGCGAAGCGCAAACACACAGTGAAATTACTTTCTCACAATCAGTCCACTGGAGTATTTCCATACCGAAGCACATCCCCAATGAGCGAATTGTACATAAATACAGGTTTAACACCAATTTTCGGGCAATTGATGGTCCTCCCTCCCCAAAAGCCGGGAAAATAAATTACGTGAACGACCTTAGATAGTATTGCGTGGTTGAGGGGGGTTGGAGGGGGATAGGCGAGGAGGTACGTAACCCGAAGAAAGCGTGGTTTTCACGCGGGTTTTCTCCGGGTGCTCCGATTTCCTCCTACATCCCAAAGACACGCACGTGTGTAGGTCCAATTGTAGGCCTCTGTAAATGGTCCCTAGTGTGTAGGGAGTAGATGAGAAAGTGTTCTAACATAATACTAGTGTGAACGGGTGATTGATGGTCGGTGTGGAATCAGCGGAACGAAGGGCCGGTTTCCATGCTGATTCTCTAAACACTTGTGTATGATTGTGTCTATGTATAGTAATTATGTACAGAACTGTAAACAAAAATGAAATTTCACTATACCTAGGTACATGTGAAAAAGTACCATTAATAGTAGCAGCCTGTGAACATTTGTGCTACAGTTTGATGCATCCAGTTCTTGTCTGTTTTGCACTGCTCATAAGTGAATAACATTCTGCAGCAAATAGGATATTCACTTAAACGGATCCCATTGAAGTTGAAGTAAAATATGATACTATAAAAGAAAAACAATTTCCTTAAGATCAGTCAGTGTAGGACGTAATATTGCCCCATAATTTTGGAGTCTAGCTTCTCAAACTTACTGTAAAATCAATTGCTATTACTGGCAATTACTCATTTTACTGTCTTTGTGCAGTTGTGCTTGGGATGTTTTCACTTGGTTGCCAGCAGAAACATTGTATATCATGAAAATGCCATAAAAAAGACCTTTAAATGATGAGACATTGTAAACTTGCTGTTTTCAAATAGATTGAGCCATCCTGAATAAAGATCTTGAGCAGATAAACTGCTATGTGACACTAAAGGTTTGAAACAAGTATGAGTGGATGTGTGTCTGGGCTCAGCGGGGAATTGAGTATATGTAGGATGAGATCACAGGTCACATCCCTTCCATCAGCCACCCTATCCTCCCAGAGGCACAGCACAAGTGGAGACCATTGTTAATGGACAGTTCCAATCTGCTTGAGCCACTATGTTGTTTCCTCCGAACTTTCAATGGCACAGTAGCACAGTGGTAGAGTTGTTGCCGTAAAGCACCAGAGACCCGGGTTCAATACTGACCTCGGGTGCTGTCTGCGTGGAGTTTATGCGTTCCCCCGTGACCACCTGAGCTTTCTCCGGGTGCTTCCCGTTTCCCCCCACATCTCAAACGTTTGCGGGCTTGGAGATTAATTGCCCTTAGTGTGTCGGATACGAAAGTGGGATAAAGTGAAACTGGTGTACGGGTGATCGCTGGTCGGCGTGAACTCGGTGGGCTGAAGGGATCGTTTCATTGCTGTATCTCTAAACTAAATTAAACTAAACTTTTTTTAAATTTGAGAAAAGTTATTGCTCAGACACCAGCTCTTTTAGCACTGACAGTTCTGGTCTTTATTACAAAAAGAGGCACGGGAAAGGTGCAAAGAAGATGATTTACAGCGAGTAATGCCAGAACTGAAAAGCTGCTGCTCTCAGAACAGTTTGAGCAGATGGTGGCTCTTTAGAAATAGTCCTAGAGTCATACAGCATGGGAACAGACGCTATGGCCCAACCCGCTCACACCAATCAAGAAGCCTCATCTAAGCTAGTCCCATGTATCTGCATTTGGTTCATATCCCTCTAAACTTTTCCTATCCATGAATCCGTCCAAGTGTCTTTTAAATATTATTTCTAATACCTGCCTCCATGACCACCTTTAGCAGATAGTTCTAGATGCCCACTGCCACGTGAGTGGAAAAAGTTGCCCCTCAGGTTCCTAATAAATCTTGCCCTTCTCACCTTAATCCAATGTTCTCTGGTTCTTGATTCCCCTACCCTGGGTAAAAGACGGTGCACTCCTTCTTTCTATTTCCTTCATGATTTTAAATGAGGCTGGCTGGTAATCTGAAGGAGATCATTAAGATTTTGATCAGGTGGAAATGGAGCTGATTCAAATTGAATCATTTGAGGGGATATACATTTAAATTATACAACTCAGGCAGAAAGTAGTAAACATGCAGACTTCCTATCATAAGGAATAGAAGTGAATAGAAAACACATATTAAAGGTGGGTTCAATAGGGAGAAATGAATAAGCAGGTGTTTTGATTGAGTGGATTAGCACCAACACAGAATACGTTTTGAATTGGAATTATTTGCAAATCAATGTTAAGTACTAATATGAACAAATAGGATAATGTTAATACCAATGGTGCCCATCCCTTTTCTTTTGATCGCCTCGCAAGGCTATCAGTAGCAGGGTCTGAAACTTAAGCCTTTGCTTGTGTACATCTTCTCCTGAAAATTCCATCAAATTCTGATCTAGAAAGCATACTGTAGGATTGCATCAAGTTTAGTATGGGAACAGCTCTGTCCAAGATTGCAAGAAATTGCAAAAAGTTGTGGATAACATTCACAATCACAATCACAATAGTACTTTATTAGCCAAGTATGTTTTGCAACATCCGAGGAATTTCATTTGCTAAGTCAGTCTTCCAAATAAAAAGCAACAGAGCACACAAAACACATTTTAACATAAACATCCACCACAGAGACTCCACATTCCCCACTGTGATGGAAGGCGACAAAAAGTTCAATCTCTTCCATTAGCTCTCCTGCGGTCGGGGGCCTCGAGCCCTCCGTTGAAGGGACGATCTTCACTCCCTTAGCATTTGGGCCCTCCGTGTCGGGGCGATCCAGTTCCTGCATCAGGGGGATGTCAGCTCCCCTGCGCCGGCCGATTGAACCCCACGTCAGGGCTGGTTGAGTCTCTGCGTTCATCGGAGCTCTCGACTAGCCTTCCCTGAGACTGCGAGCCCTTGATGGTGATTCCACAGGCCGCGGTTGGAGCAATCCTAGGCAAGGTATCGTCTCTGATATTAAGTCCGTGCCCCGCGGCGGGGCCCAAGGTCAGTCCAAGGAGGCCTCCAGCTCCATCGATGACAGTCCGCAAATCGACCGGAGACGCGACCCAGAAACATCGCGTCTCCTTCAAGGTAAGAAACTGAATAAAATCGCCCCCCCTCCTCCCCCTCCTCTCCCCACATAAAACAAACTGGAGAACATTTACACAACTTATAAAAACGCGTTAAAAATAAAAGAAAAGACGAAAAAACAAACAGACTGTTGGCGGGGCTGCCAATCATATAGACTGGCCTCCCCTTCATTGACTCCATTTATGCCTCAAACTGACACAGGAAAGCAGCCAAAATAATCAAAGACCTTTCCCACTCCGGTCATTCCTTCACCTTGCTCCTGTTTGGCAGGTGATTTAGAAGTTTGAAAGTGCTCATCACCAGACTCAGGAACAGCTTCTTCTCCTCTGTTATCAGGCTTCTGTACTGTCCTTCCACAACTAGGGTACAGTCCCGAATGTCCTCTGCCCTATTGTGGTCATTGAACATTTTCACTGGAACTGTTGCCCTACAATGCTGAGAACTGCGTTCTACCCCTGCCTCTTTCCCTTCGCTCTACCTATCATACTTGAGTTTGGCTTGACAGGTTTCATATATAGTATTACCTGATGATTGGATGGAAACAACGCTTTTCACTGTACCTCGGAACATGTGACAGAAATAAAGCTAAACCTAATATAGTATACTATACTAGTGTAGATGAGACGTGTTGGTCGGTGCGGGCAAGTTGGGCCAACGGGTCTGTTTCCACGCTGTATAACTCTATGACTACACGGGGGCTGGATATCTTCCAATTCCTCACACGAGTGACTGCTTTTATACTTGAGTCCAGGTGTGCAATCTGGGCAACATTTCCATATTGGATGAGAACCAAAGCCAAAACAAACCACTCCTTTACCACTCAACTACATCCATGCTCATACACGTTCCAACACCCGTGGCTTATTTTTTTATTTATTCACTCACTTGATTTCCCCAATATTCAATAGCTAATCTTAATCACAACAAAATCCAGCAGATTGGATATCAGTTTGGTTTAGTTTGGAGTCACAGCATGGAAACAGGCCCTTTGTCCCACCTTGTCCACACCAACCATGAATCACTCGTTCACACTAGTTTACATTACCCCACTTTCTCATCCATCCCATACATGCTCGGGGGAAATTGCAGGGGTGGCACACAGGGTGCTGCCATACAACACCAGTGACCCAGGTTTAATCCTGACTATGGGTGCTATCTGTAGAGAGGTTGGACGTTTTCCCTTTGACCGCATAGGTTTTCTCCGGGTGCTCCAATTTCCTCCCACATTCGAAAGATGTGCAAGTTTGTTGGTTAATTGGCTTCTGTGCTTCTGGAAATTGTCCCAAGTGTGTAGGATAGAACTAGTGTATGGGTGATTGTTGGTCGGCAAGGACTGGGTGGGCCGAAGGGCATATTTCCACGCTAAATCCCAAAACAAAACTACAAAAGGCTAATTAACCTACAAATCCAGCAGTCTTTGGGATGTGAGAGGAAACATAAAACTAGTATGAATGGGCGATCAATGGTGGGCCTGCACACTGTAGGCCAAAGGATCTGCTTCTGTGCTGTATCTTTCAAATATCTCTAATATTGGTTGGTTATTTGACGTGTGAGCTATCATTGTACATGTGATGAATTGTGCATCGGATGCCCATATAGGTGTTAATTCTTTAATGAAGATTACAACCACCACCAGGTCATGCATATATTACAACATTATATCACATGCACATGTGACTAATATATATAAACATTTCACACAGAGATGTTATGGGGTTTAGAAACAAGCTAGTCGTTGGAAATAGGCCACAGATCATTCATAATTTGATTGAACGATAGAGCAGACCTTTGAGGCTGAATGATCTTACTGTATATGTCCTTTCATTAGAGTAGTAGTTTCCTTATATACCAACTTTAACATAGCAAAAATATCTCAAAATAATCTACAGGAATATTATAAAATAAAAACCTGCAGTGACTCAACGGGTCAGGTACCATCTCTGGAGAACACGGATAGATGACGTTTCGGGTCGGGACCCTTATTCAGACTGGATGCTGCCTGACCCGCTGAATTACCTCAGCACTTTGTGGGGTTTTTTTGTAAACCAGCATCTGCAATTCCTTGTTTCTACATTAGAAGAATGTCGGGCAGTCACGGTGGCGCAGCGGTAGAGATGATGCCTTACAGCGAATGCAGTGCTAGAGGCCCGGGTTCAATCCCGATTACGGGTGCTGTCTGTACGGAGTTTGTATGTTCTCTCCGTGACCTGCGTGGGTTATCTCCGAGATCTTCAGTTTCCTTCCACATTCCAAAGACGTACAGATTTGTAGATTAATTGGCTTGGTAAATGTAAAAAATGTCCCTAGTGGGTGTAGGATAGTGTAAATGTGCAGGGATCGCTGGTCAGCGTGGACCCAGTGGGCCGAAGGGCCTGTTTCCGCGATGTATCTCTAAAACTAAAAACTAAATGGATCTGTTAAAGAGGAAATAGAGGTAAAGAGGTAAGGAAGTACCTTGGCACCTGCAAAATTTTGGAGTGATTAAAATCATCAGAGATGAACAACGGACAAAATGAGAGGCACATGGAATTGCAGATGCTAGAATCTTGAGCAAAACACTAAGTGCTGGAGTAACTCAGTGGGTCAAGCAATATTGGTGGAGGAAATAAATAAGCGTTTCAGGTCAAGACCCTTCAGACGTGGGTCTCTGGCGCAGTAAGACAGGAACTCTACCATTGTGTCACCTCCGTTTTCTTAACTTTGTCTCCAGTCTCTACATAACTGAAGTCCTTCATTCCTGGTACTAACAATTAATCTCCTCCATACTCTGGAAAGATACCCTCCCTCTCGGAGAGTGGGGCCTGGTCAGGACTAGTTACAGCTTAATTTCCTTGGTTTGATCAGTCTGTAAGTCAGTGTTTGGATGCTCTGCTTTGGACACTTCACCTATCATTAGTTGCACACAAAGTTAAAGTGCAGAAAGCTATTTTATGAAAATGTAAACCTGATTTAAAAGCATGAGCGTAGCCTGTTTTATTTAGTTTTGATTTCCAACTTGAATAAAAACAATGTATAAGCGCTGACAAAACTAAACATAAATATTCACACGTAATATTTTTGCCATAGGTTCTCCTCTCACTATTTGATTGAAGATGTACTTTGTTTCAAAAGAATGATTTATAAGCTATGATTTGCATTTCGAGTGCGCGTTCTTTCAGTTTGTCACGCATTTATTCTCCAGGTGTCGTAGTAACTTCTTGCAATGCTTTCTCTTTTGCACGTGGTTGTAAAGCAGCATGTTCTGGGACTTCCCATAACAATGTAATGAATGCTTAAATAAAATGTGACGGCAGCAAACTATGAGCATTCATAGTAATTTCACCCATTTAGAGTGCATCCCTTCGGTTGCCATACAGCAGTAGTATAAGTGCAAACAGTGCAATTAACAACGGCAAAACATCATCGTATCTTTTAATAGATATCTTAGTTCCGATGCAGGTGCAATAGCTTACAATATCCTTGCTGTTAGGCAGAATATACTGAAACAGAGGTTAGGGGTATCAAGTGAGGAGTATAGAAAGGTGTAGGATTACACTTAAAAGGGAAATCAAGAGAGCAAACTGGGGGACACATGAAGATAAAAGAGAAGACAAAGAGATTCTTCTGCCATTAATACACATGGTAGAGGCAGAGGATACAAGATAGCACTAGAAACGTGGCGACTCTTGAATGCTGCCTCAGTGTATACTATCTTACACTCTAGTACTTAAGTATGATTGTGTCTAATGCGTGGTAAGATTTACTGAACTGTACGCAGACAAAGAATTCCACTGTACCTTGGTACATGTGACAATAAAGTACCATTGAACCATTAAAAAATAATGTAGCAATACTATGAATCATGTGTAAGGAACAAACCTGTGTGAATAGATTTTCTTTGTTGGAATTAGTATGGAACTACACTGTTATTTCTGAGTGTAGAAACAAGGAACTGCAGATGCTGGTTTACCAAGGAACGACACAAAATGCTGCTCTAACTGAGCAGGTCAGGCAGCATCCCTGGGGAACATGGATAGGTGACGTTTCAGTTAAGCCACTTCTTCAGGGATGCTGCCTGACATGTTGAGTTACTCCAACATTTGTATCTTTCTTTGTTACTGAGTCTTCATAATGAGTCTTCTGACCGCGGGGGCCTACTGACTGCAGCGGTCTTCGGAGTTTCTAGCCGCGGGCGCGGCGTGGAATTACCATCGTGGAGCCTGGGATCCCTTGCCGGGGATCGCCAGAAGAAGTGCTCCGACCGCTGGCCCGTGGTCTTTAACATCGTGAAGCCGCGGTCTCCTGTAAGAAGCGGCCCGATTCGGGAACTCCAAGCCGTGGAGTGTGTTCTGATCCATCCCGACGTCGGAGATTTTGATCATCCCGACGAGAGGGCTTGTACTTGTAGTCTGTAGCGGTGACTGCGGAGGGTTCAAGGCCCCGACCACGGGTGAACGAAAGGAGAAAGATTGACTGCATTTTATCGACTTCCATCACAATGGGGAATGCAAATTCCACTGTGATGGATGTTTATGTTCAACTCTATCGTGCATTGTGTTCTTTTTACTTGTATGGCTGTACAATAACTCAAATATCACCGCACCTTAATTGGTGCATGTGACGATAAATGTGAACTTGAACTTTTTGAATGAGCGCCGTAATGAATCCGCCAAAATCTGAAGCTAATATTTACAACCCAACTATTGAAAGAGAAATTGTGGTTCAAATAACTCTGCACAAGCCTACAATGTTTTTTCCCCAGTAAGACAACATCAACACATACAGAAGCAAGTTGCCTTTCCAAAAGGAGATGCTGAGATCATCTCACATTTTTCATGCTTTATTGCAAGTGTGGGCACTTTTCATCCGGGAATGTGGAGAATTGTATTTGTGAGCAAAACACTTCAAGCCATTCCGAGCTGGTTTAAAATAAGCAATGTGGGATCAGACTGTGAACAAGGCTTCCTGAGATCTGGTTCTGACAATGCAAGAGAAGGAAAATGAGAGATTGCTTTTGTGTGTTAATAACAGCAAAAAGAAATAGATCTGCCATTTTCCCGTCACAATAATGTATTGTGTATAATTCATGCTGTATAAAAGCTGACACTGATGTGCTTATCTATGCTGGAAGCTGAATGTTGTTTATACAGGAGTCTTGCACCATTTACATGGTTACTAGACCTCAGTGAAATGATGGGCAGACAAATACCAGTCCCAATGTAGTAGGTTGTGATGTACTCAAACATTGAATCGTCTTTGAAGCCAGGACACTATTTATTTCCAACTACAGCATACAAATCTCCAGATACTAACATCTAGAGGTACCAATTTTCCACAGCAATTAATGCCGGTAGACCTTGTGCCCAATTCCTAGTCATTTGCTGTTTAATTACTATTTAAATCTTTCAACAATGCCTCTTCCTGTCTCAACTACCTCCTGACCCCTACCCTTCTACAGAATTGTCGACCTTCCCCAATTACCACCACCAATGCTCCCCCAAAAATTGTTTAGGAAATTTTAAAGGTAGGAAGGAAATGCAGATGCTGGTTTACACCGAAGATAGACACAAAATGCTGGAGTAACTCAGCTGGTCAGGCACATCTCTGAAGAAAAGGAATAGGTGATGTTTCGGGTCGAGACCCTTGCCAGGCTGTGTCCTGCCCCCACCTCTCTTCTAACGTTCTCCCCACAGTACAATCAGTCTGAAGAAGGGTCCTGACTCAAAATGTTGCCCATCCATGTCCTCCAGAGATGCTCTCTGACCTGCTGAGTTACTCCAGCACACTTTGTGTCCTATTTTGTAAACCAGCATCTACTGCTCCTTGCATCAGCATTTTTTTTATCACTAGTTATATTCTGTTTTTTTTTAATCCTCCACTGTGAAATGGTAAATATAGATTGAAATCACTGTAGGATACATACACCTTTTTTACTTAGAGATTTGCACTGAGAGATTAGTTCCGCAGCAGGGGATAAATATCTTCAAATCTCCGGGGCTTCAGCTGGCTTGGTTGCTTACAGTATCACCGGCAGAAATATAACTGAGTCAAGAACAACCCGTCTTTCTTTAATGTCAGACCCTTAGTGGGGTTTTGTGAGATTAGCAGAACGGGACACATTGAAAGAGTCAGTCCATTGCCTGGTAGCCCACAGGATGAAAGGAAGTTACTGATGCACCTGGCAGGTATCCCAGTCTAGCAATGTGGTGAGAAAAACAGGTTTTGAACCACGAGTGGCGGGCCTGTCCTGGAACAACGTGGCCCAACTGCATTGCCCCAAAAGTTGCATTGCACAGAGAATTTGACTATTGGTGAATGATGCGGAAAAAACGGATTTGTAGGGGTGGGGGGGGGGGGGAGAAAACCCATGTCACAGGGAGAATGTCACAGGGAGAATGTACAAACTCCGTACAGATATCACCCTCATTCAGCATCGAACACGGGTTACTGGCACCATAAAGCAGCAACTCGGCATTGCACCACTTAGGGTGAAATAAAAAGTCATATTTTCGTACTCTCTAAATGTTTACATTCAAACCTAAACCTTCTGGTTATAGAGTCTGCTAACTGGTGGCTCCTCACAATCTCCCCTATCTATGCCCTGAGCTATTCGTGGAATTTCATTGCGTACACTATTACGTACAGAATATATTAATCTCATACTTTTTCATCTTGCATGAGGGTGTGTGCCATTCATCTTTCTTTGGATGACTGAGAGACACGGTGCATCTTCCTTAATGGGTGAAACCATAAAACTGGCTGTGTGGATCTTTGGTATTGTGAGCACAAGGTACTCCCAAGAAGAAAGGTCACATTTTCTGATTCATTACTTGCTTGTGTAACTCAACCGTTCTCAGTGCGAGGTAAAAAAAAATAATGCGTTTATTGCAGTACCACAGTAACCTAATTAAACTGACCTGTTAGGTTTGAAGTGTCTGAAGGTCACTTGCTTCCTGTGTCATAACTTAAGTAGACAGATGGTGACAAAAGATGACTAAATTCATGCAAGAACTTGTCTTAATGTTCTCAGAAACTAATGTTCTATTAATCTGATCAACCAAAGATTTCCATCGTGTTTAACTGATGAGTCTTATTTTTACTTTCTTTAATGTCACATTGCCACAATGTCACACACGTTTTCAATCCCACGCTACTCTCGTAGGTCCTTATCAACATCTCTGTCATAACATTATATTCACCTTTCTCCCATGTTGAGAATGTTATTTTGAAGCAATTTGTGAGATATTGTGTTTATTATTTTTAAAAAATGATCCAGTAAAAAAATTGGACTTAACAAACTAAAATTAATTTTCAATCACGATGTCCGGGTATTGAGGTGCCTGCCACTAGATTATCGTATTGTTGCTAAATTTGATTATATTGTACCTTTAACCAGAACCTGGTTTCTAATGAAGGAATTTTCCATTTGTGATCTGTGGTTTTTTTTTTTCTGCTGCGCTTGAATCTATTAATAGACGGTTATGTGACAACATCCCATAAATAATGATGGGAGTGTTGAAATCTAATAGTTTCTGGGTAGAAACTTTTCCACATAAGCACCTCCTATCTATCTTCAATAGCTTTTCAGCAAGAAGCTGGGCTCCAGACTTCCATTACCACAACAATTAGAAAAAAAAATGTTACTGAATTACCACTTTTTTAAATGCAATAAAATTTCTTTGTTCATTCTTAGCAATACTGCAAAGACGATGGCGTAATATTTAGAGTTGTTATTAGAGTTGTTGTATTCGATAAATTTGAAAAGCAAATGCATCCACAGTTTCACGAATATGTGAAAAGGGGGTATAAACCCGCTATATATATGATAATGGATAACCACAAAAAAATGTTCTTGTAAGTGACAATGTTCTTCTGACTCAGTGGGCAGCACTCCCAGCTCCGAATCAAAAAGTCATAGGTTAATTTCTTAATCTAGGGACTTCAACAGGAGATCCAGGTTGACACTTTAGGGCTGCACTGTTGGCGATGCTATTCTTTATGAAATGTTACTCTGAAACCTTGCCCACTAAGATAGACCTAAAGATGTTCCATTGTGTCTTCTTTATAGAGGGCCAGGAGACATGGATTCAACCAGCATCAGAGTTGAACCAAACTACAGACCATCTACCCATTTTCTGTGGGACACAAGCAACTTCAGATGCCGGTTTTAAAAAAAGACACAATTATACCATGCTATGCTCCAGTAATACAGATACAAACCAATGATTTAAAATAGACCATCAAATGGGGCTCAATTTTGGCTAAATTAATGTACGCAATACTTTCACTTTCCTGCAACATAAAAGGAAGTAATTTGCTTCATCAAATCCACACCAGAATAATCTCATCAATTCCAGCCCCCTGCTTTTCACTGTACCTATATGTACCACCGCATAACGTTGTAACCTATACTCTCTCATTTGCCCATCCACTCAATACCCTGATTTGCCTTTCACCCACCTACATAAGTGATAATTCAGAATAACCAATTAACCTACCAAGCAGTAGCATGTAGATTCAAGGCACTGCAGATGTTGTTTATTTAAAAAAAGTGCTGGAGTAACTCAGCGGGTCAGGCAGCATCTCTGAAGAACATGGATAGGCATTGTTTCAGGCCACTGACAAGAAGTTAGAAAGGTCTTGAGTCTGAAGAAGGCTCCCGAGCAGAAATGTCGCCGATCTAAGTTCTCCAACCATTGCTCTCTGACCCGCTGAGTTACTCCAGCAATTTGTGTTTTCCGTTATCTGTGTGATCTTGCCACACTGTTCCCCATTTGCAACAGTGAGCACATCTTGAAGACATTCCATGGGCTGCACTTGAACTTGAGATATCATGATATGAAAAGCACCGTGCAAAATGGAAGCCGTTTCCTTCTCATCCTTCTGTGTTAAGAAGTTCCTGAGACTGCTTCTGGCTCTCGCTACTCCCGCGTGCATGGTGGATGGTGAGAGTGGAGGCAGTGTCCAACTAGCGTGTGACACAGATAAATGAAACTGGTTCAATACTGCTGTGTTCCGCAGTCCCCTTTCCAGAAGCTGGCATTAATATAAATACTGTACATCGTATTAACACTTGTTCTCCTCTGTCAGGATATAAATTAAGTCTGCAGGTGTTCAGAAAAGCTTACCCTTGGTACTAATTAAGCCATGATAATTAGGTTTGTTAATTTTATCCCTGTAAGCTTGTATCCCAGAAACACAGATTGCCTGCGTGGAAGAGGTTTTAAAGAATGCTCAAAGATTACTCAATCGTTTATGCCACATGCAGAGCCTTAGTCAAAAAATCTGTAATGGGATCTACTAAAGGGAAATAATGAGCATCTTAAAATATAAGTCAGTAAGCAATGTATATGGGGAACTAAAAAGAGGGTTCAAGTCCGATTGCAACAAGGCACAGTAACAATGTGGAGTGAGGTGACAAAGAGGAAAGGCTGATTAATTACTTCAAGGGTTGGGAGTTGGTGAGCCTCAGTCATAATGAAGCCTTTCTGTGTTGCCCATCACCACAGGAGGCTACAGTGTGAGTGAAGAATGGATTAAAGAGGGGGGAAAGTGTACAAAAGAGAGGGGTTATTGCATACTGCAGTGTCATTTAGCCCATTGTAGAGTTGTTCATCATTCCATCCCTGGTGGCCATTGGCAAGGTCTAGGCTCAAGCTGTAAAGGGAGCAGGAAACCTGACACAGGCCTCCAAATTTCTCCAGAGCTTGCTGAGGCTGCAACCCATATGCCACCATTAACCATCAAACTGGAGTCCATGGGGGCCGTGACGACAATAAGGCTCAGTGTTGCTCTCTTGACTGCAAATGCCCACACCTTCTGCTTGCAAATATATGTGCTGTTAACAGTGGGTGTTTTGTGGTAAATATAAACCCATCTTTACCGTAAAATTCAATGAATAAATGACATGTACAGTTATTATAATTTTTATTCTAAGGACTATTATTTAAGTCACGTATATGAAGAAAAAAGTATGCATCTTCACCTATAAAACTAGTGGGCAGCATGTACGCAAAAATAAAAGTTCAATATTGATCAGCATTAATTTTATTCTAAGAATTTTCTTAATTTGGACACGGATCTCTTGATGTAACATTAATACTTCATTAATTTTCTTGAAAATCAATTTTCAAATAACTTGCTATAAAGAATATTTCATGTGCATATTATCACTTTTATTCTGCACTGGGGTGAAATAATCATTTCATAGCAGGAAAGCTCATTGATCACAGCCAAAGAACAAATCTTATTAATTGTAAAGCAGTAAATTGAAATAGCAGAAGAAAAATGTGGGTTTCTGACATTTCTGCAAAGGTGCATCTACATGTCTGTTATGTGCTGACTCCATCTTTCTCTTTTGCCTTGTTTCCCTTGCTCTATTTTTGTTGTTAAATATCATATCCTCAATGCTCCCCCCCCACCCCCACACGTGCAAGCATGCATTTTATTTTCTCTCCTGAAAGTATTCACTTTTTGCTGAACCACACTAGCACAAACACATATATGCTCTCCAAATGCCCATTGGTAGCCTCTCTAGCAGATTACCCAAGTCAGAGAGTAGTCCAATCTACCCTCAGGGTTGCAGTCAGGAGAGTAAGGAAAAGTCCTGCATAAGACATTTCACCGCTTAGTACTTTGTTACCTGATCGCACTGAAGCCAGTTAGACCATTATAAGCATACTAGATGAATTCAGTTTCAGGGCTCTGCTGAGTAAGTTGAACTTGACATCTTCCTTGTACATGAGTTATCATCCCACCAATTAAGTTGCTGAGTCCATGTCCCTTTGTTCTCTTTCTGTTTGTTTTCATTTTCTCTTTCTCTTTTGCTTTCACATTCTCTCTTTTGATTTTCTCTCTCCCTTGCTTTCCATTTTACCTTTTCCACTCCTTTCTTCACTTTCTGGTCCCCACATTTCAAGAAATATGGAATGTTATTCCTCATCCCATCTCCCTTCCTTTTCATCTTTTCTCTTCACTCCATTGCCTCTTTCTTACTATTCCTGCCTTCTTCCTTGCTTCCCAACCTTCCTTCTCTTTCACTCTCTGTATTTTTCTCTGTTGCTAATGTTATCACCCTTTCTAACTGTCTCCTTGTCTCTGTTATGCTTTTCTTTGAATTCACTGCAAGTTATGTTGTACAATGCCCACTACCTGTCATGCCCACACAATTAACTGCATTTTCTATTTATTAGCTTAGTACTGCATGGAAACAAGTCCTTCAGCCCATCGATCACCCGTTCACATGAGTTCTATGTTATCCCACTTTCTCATCCACCACCTACACACTCAGGGGCAATTTTGCAGAAGCCAAATAATCTACAAATCACACAACTTTGGGTTGTGAGAGGAAGCACCCAGAAGAAACCCACACGGTCATGGCAAGAATGTGCAAACCCGCACACAGACAGCACCTGTAGTTGGAATCTAGGTTTATTGATCTAGGTTTATGGGATTTTCAAGTGGGCCAAAAGAGCATAAAGTTGATTTTGATGCATTTGGCAACAGAACTCACACCAAAGTGTACAGCAACGTCCAGCCTAATTCTTCTGAAATAAGGCAGGGTTGCAGTATTGGACTGTACCTTGAATATCTGGCTATTAAATTCAATCCCTAACTTCCAAAAATATTTCTTGAAAGTCTTGGGTATTTCACTGTTTCCCACCACGGTAGTGTAACCAGTTGTAAAGTGGTAACCAAGTTGTGTCCTTAGTGTGAAGGAGATGAAGAAAAGCTGAGATTCCTTGGGCTGGAAAGAAAATGATTCTATATTGTATGTAGCAATGGGTCCAAGGGTCTCCAACGAGGTACATTGTAGATCATCACTGCTCTCTAGTTGTTGTTACGATGGTTCCATTGCCTGATAACAGCAGGGTTAAATTTGTCTCTGAATCTAGAGGTATCTGAAGGATTCTTTTTAAAATTGGGAGGTCAGTACATGTGATGGACTGGGCTTATATCCACGGGAATTTAGAAGGATGAGAGGGGATCTTATAGAAACATATAAAATTATTAAAGGATTGGACAGGCTAGATGCAGGAAAAATGTCCCCGATGTTGGGGGAGTCCAGACCAGGGTTCACAGTTTAAGAATAAGGGGTTGACCATTTAGGACTGAGATGTGGAAAACCTTTTTCACCCAGAGAGTTGTGAATCATGGAATCAAGGGATATGGGGAGAAAGCAGGAACGGGGTACTGATTTTGGATGATCAGCCATGATCATATTGAATGGCAGTGCTGGCTCGAAGGGCCGAAGGGCCTACTCCTGCAACCTATTTTTTATGTTTCTATGTTATCTTTCATTCTTGTACATTGGAGTTGCCAAACCAGGCTGTGATGGAACCAGTCAATGTGCTCTCTATCGTACATCTGCAGAAGTGCTGTGCTGTCACTTGTTGTACCCTAATAGGACACAGAACACCCTGAGATGGGTCAGATTAGTCTTATACGACATGCTAGAATCTAACCAAATGCTGTACTGCAGTACCTCATTGGATTTTACAAATCAGGCCCAATACTTTGGTCTTCCAACCTTTAACTGTGAATCATCAACCCTGATCACTCCCTCTTCTCCCCTCACCCATCAGGCAAGAGGTGAGGAAGTGTGAAAACACACACCTCCAGATTCAGGGACTGTTTCTTCTCAGCTGTTATCAGGCAACTGAACTATCCTATCGACCCTCAGACTATCTTTAATCAGACTTTACTGGACTTATCTTGCACTAAACGCCATTCCCTTTATCATGTATCTGTAGATTGTGGACGGGCTCGATTGTTATCATATATAGTTTTTCTACTGACTGGTTAGCACGCCACAAAAAGCTTTTCACTGTACCTCCGTTCACGTGACAATAAACCAAACTAAACTAATCTTTCGGAATGCTGCCTCTATAAAGGCAGCCAGTAGCATCAAAAACACACACCACCCTGGTCACCCTCTCATTTCACCCCTACCATCAGGAAGAAGGTATAAGCGTCTGAAAACCGTGACCACCAGGTTCACGAATAGCTCCTTCCCAATAACCGTCAGGCTGTTGAACACTGTTCAGCTTTCAACTAAGATCTATGAACCTTCTTTGCTTGCACTAAGAATTTATTTAGCACTAGTATTGGAACTATTAATTTATTGAATTTATTTTTTATTTAATACTCTCTATGTGTATCACTTTTACAGTCCTGTTATGCTGCCCAATTGCAAGAGTTTCATTGTTCTGTTTGTCTTTATAATTAAACTCTTGACACTTAAGGCTGATGCTCCTCTGCTTGTAATTCCGTTTCTGGATTTGTTGCTCTTATTTTCCTCTTGTTAGCTAGACTATCTTCAGGTGGTCTTTGAAGCTTAAGATGTGGTCTGTCATTCTAAGGTTGGCCAGAGTACGGCCACAGACATTTACCACAGAAAGTTGTATTCCTGCTCCTGTTACCAAGATTACATTTCATGGCTGTTGTTATGAAGGGGGTTTTGCCTGAGGTTCCATTTCATGAAATATTTCTTCACTGTGTTTAGGTCCACACTCTGGGGAGATTTGGTATCAGTGAAAGTGGCTTCTTGTGCCTCTGCAAATGTACACAACTCTGTTGATGAGTATCCACTACAAAGTGGTGTGACAAGTACCAGTCTGGATAGCAATATACTATGGGGAAACATTGCAATATGATGATAATTTAACAGTTTACTTTTATTTATTAAAAATGGACCAAATCGTCTGTGCACAAGGGGTCAAAGGGAAGTTAGAGTTTTCTATAGCTCTATTGTCTGCACTTTAATTTTGCGGTGAGTAACTTCCAAGTAACTTCTAACCCTAACCCTAGTACGCAAAAAAAGGTTTTTCATTGTACCTTGGTACAAGTGGCAATAAAGTCAACTAAACTTAACTACAGGAAACCTTGCAAATTTGTTTTTAAAAAAAGGCATCTTTCCACATGCCAGGACCTCAGCAATAATGGAGGTGCCTGTTTCATTTGGGTACAATTCTGACTCTCTGTGACTCCCTGTAACTTCAGTGCGGCAATTTTTTAACAATGTGGAGTGGTGAATTTGGGTGTACAACTTTGTGGAGTGATGTGTTTTGGGGATATACGAAAGTATATTGTGCAGGAAAAATAGAAACTGTACATAGACGCAAAAGGCTGGAGTAACTCAGCGAGTCAGGCAGCACCTCTGGGGAAAAGGAATAGGTGACATGCTGGGTTGAGACCCTTCAGACTGTCTGGCGAATGGTCTCAACCCAAAACTTCACCTATTCCTTTTCTCCAGAGATGCAGCCTGGCCGGCTGAGTTACTCCAGCATTTTGTGTCTATCTTCTGTATAAACTGGCATCTGCAGTTCCTTCCTGTACAGAAACAGTTCATACGTTGTAAAACAAAAAGTGAGCTTTCCTGAAAATCCTTGCGGTGACCTCTGCCTAATTTAGTTTACAGCAAAATGTTAAACAGGCTGTGCGATGATGAACCTTTTTTGGGGGAGAAGAAGAAATCTTTTGATGTCTATTTTTCCATTGCTGCTGCAGTTTCCAATCTGTCGGGGTTAGCATAAGGGTGAAAGCTGTATATAGTCTGCGGTGAGATTGCCGCTCTCCCCTGTTATTATGATTACAGAGAGGAGCTAAGCTTCTAATGAGCCACAAAATCTATGTGCCTACAAAGCAGCTCACGATCTACATGTGAACCTCTGCCAGACTGATAACCTCTGCCCAATCCTGATAAAACCGTGCAAGAACATGAACAAAAATGAAAGAAACACACTCTTATCCTTTGCAATAGGGAAGTAACGGAGGAACAAACACAGTTCTGTGCTCAGGAAGTTTTAATCAGTAATTCACATTAACTTAATTATAACTGATAGCCATTTTTATCTTGGCAGATAAGAAATTGCAGAGTTTTAAAGTTTCTTGATTACTTTTAAAAAGGAACAAGTGTTTTTTCTTTACGAAGAAAAGACCATTGTTTGAAAAGCTTAGAAACAGAAGGCATGTGTTGCATGTTAATTAAGCAGGATTTAGAAATCATTGCCTCCATCCTGCAAGAGCATCAAATGCAACTTACATTTTTGTGGCATCTCAATTTCAGTGAAATGCATTAAATTCTCATTGTGTGTGAAAGGGGACTGCTAAGAGACTTATTTTACCAAATAAATGTTTTTTTTTTAAAAAGACACCAAGTGCTGGAGCAAGTCAGTGGCTCAGGAAGCATCTCTGGAGAACATGGATAGGCGACAAAATGTGTAGGGAAAAACTGCAGATGCTGGTTTAAATTGCAGGTAGACTCAAAATGCTGGAGTAACTCAGCGGTACAGGCAGCATCTCTGGAGAGAAGAAATGGGTGACGTTTTGGGTCGAGACCCTTTTTCAGACGATGTTTCAGATCGGTACCCTTCTTCAGTCTAAACCAGCACCTGCAGGTCCTTGTATCCCTCCAAAGGGTTTAGATCTTTGGCCATAGTCTTGGAACCATAGCGTGGAATATTAGCATGGACACTGGGAGAAATATCCTCACAAGGCTATCATGTTTGTATCAGTGAAATGGATTTCAGTGGATGCCTGGATACTAAGAAAATTAAGGTGTTTGAGATAGGCCGGTAAAGTGAAATTGGTTTTGCCATAATATTGTGCAAGTCCTTTCCTGTTTCCATCTCTAAATCAGAATACCAGTAATAACTTTAAAAAATATAATTTATCATGAAAAATGTTCTTCTATTTAAATCAAAAGGAAATTGTCACAGCCCACTAATTGTGAGACTGACCCCGATAGATGTAATTACGTGCCGCTTAATTTTGCAAGCTCAAATCCTACCACAGCAAATTCTGAAATGACTATAAAAGCTGTTAGATTCCAGGGCCTGAGACTTTTACTCATTTCTGTCTGGTCAGTACTGTAGTTGACTCTTGATGTGCTTTGAAGTTGTTTCTCCAAACCTTTAAATGTTATGACGCAAAAAGGTGAGATCTGTCAACGTGATTGCCCACAAAGCGAGGTAGTCAACTGCCGTGTCTGAATGTGGGCACGATGCTTGCAAGAGTGTAACATATTACAGTGGATCAGATCAAATATTTGAGCCCATATAATGCCCTTCGGGACCACAGGACAATCCAAAACACTTTAAAGTTACTGCAGTACATTTGAAGTATAGCCACCTGTTCAAATGTATTAAATAATTATGCATGGGAAGATCCCAAAAACATAGTATGTTGGAATTGGTTTATTATCGTTGCATATACCAAGCAACACTAAATCTTTGCATGTTGTCCAGTCAAATCATGCTATATATGTGTGCAGTCAAACCACACACAAAATAACACTGACAACAAAAATTAAATGTTGGTTCAGGGATAACTATTAACCTGGAGTCTGGAGTCAGGGTAGACAGTCAGAACCTTTTCTCTCAGGATGGAAATATCAAATACTAGAGGCCATAGCTTTAAGGTGGGAGGGGCAATGTTTAACGGAGATGTGTGGTGCAAGTTTTTACACAGAGGGTAGTGAGTGCCAGGAGTGGTGGTGGAGGCAGATACGATAGTGGCAATTTAGAGACTTTTGGATAGACACTGGATACGCAGGGAAATAAGGGACATGGTTTATGTGTGGGCGGATAAGCATTGGTCTTGGTATCATGTTCAGCACAGACATTGTGGGCTGAAGGGCCTATTCCTGTGTTGTGTTGTTCTGTGTTATATCTCTTGCACTCCAAGGAATATATTTAGATTTATTTTAACATAATCTGAGAGGCAGGGCCTCGGTTTAGCTTTTCAACTGAAAGATGACTTTGTGTCAGTGCAGTACACATTCAATGCTCGGTCTCTAAGAGTTGATCATCAAACAACGCCTTTTGAGTTTGAGGGGCAGGATGCTGCATCTGATTGCTACAGTGGATCATTGGAACTATTCAATTTACAGGATTATCTGTGTTGTTTAGTAGAGTTATATTGTGCTTGGTGAAGTCATAAGGAACTGCAGATGTTGGAGTCTTGAGTGAAACACAAAGTGTTGGAATAGCTCAGCGGATCAGGCAGCATCTCTGGAGGACATAGATGGGCGACATATCAGTTCGGAAGAAAGGTCTTGACCTGAAACATCACCTATCCTTGTTCTCCAGAAATACTGCCTGACCTGCTGAGTTACTCCAACACTTTGTGCCTTTTTTTGTGAACAACCATGTGCAGTTCCTTGTGTCTACATTTCTTCAGACTGCCAGACTGTTTGATGAGCTTGTCGGAGTTGATATTCCAATCCTTTGATTACAATTAAGAAAAAAAGCAGAACATTTCAGTTTCTTAATGCTGTTTACAGCATTATTTTCAGCTAATGTTTTCAAGCTGGATTTAAAAGCTGGTATTAGAGCATTGACCATTACATATGTTATATCTTTGAGGTTATTTTGATCGATAATAGTACTGTGGGTGGAAGGTGGGTGTCGCCAAGAACCAGTGAAACTAATGATGATGCAATAATGATTAGAATACTGGTGGGTGGTGAATTAAGGGCATTCAACTCAACAAATTCTCAAAGGGAATTCACCAAAGCCTCTAACTCTACATATTCACAAAACTTATGATAAGTACCTACAACCAGTTGCCATGACTGATAAATTTAAACAGCTTATAATCAATAGGAACATATTTCTCACACTGTTTATGTCTCAATATCACACAATTTTCATTTTAACTTTGACTGGTCTTCAGTGATATATTTATTCCACCAGTTTGCTTCACACCCGTATTGTGTGTGCATTGGTGACTTTTGGACCTAACCCCTCTGGTTCAAGTTCTTCCTTGCAAAGCTTTAGATCATGGGGTGGCATTTTAAGCTTTACTTGCCTTGTGGATAGGAATATTGAGAATTCTTCATCTGTCAACATCAGATCAAGGTATGAACTCCAGTTTGTTAATGCATTTTAGAAACTCTAGTAAGTGACTAGGTTTGATGCTTGTGCACCTGTAACCTTCCAGATCCATATTCTGCTTCGGTAGCTTACATCCTGTGGATTGGAGGATAGCTAATGTTATCCCACTTTTCAAGAAAGGAGCGAGAGAGAAAGTGGGGAATTACAGACTAGTTAGCCTGACTTCGGTGGTGGGAAAGATGCTGGAGTCAATTATTAAAGAGGTAATAATGGAGCAATTGGATGGCAGTAAAAGGCTTAGTCCAAGTCAGCATGGATTTATGAAAGGAAAATCATGCTTGACTAATCTTCTGGAATTTTTTGAGGATGTGACCTGTAAAATGGATGAATGGGAGCCAGTGGCTGTAGTGTATCTAGACTTTCAGAAAGCCTTTGATAAGGTCCCGCACGGGAGACTGGTGACTAAAATTAGAGCACATGGTATTGGGGGTAGGGTGTTGATGTGGATAGAAAATTGGTTGGCAGACAGGAAGCAAAGAGTAGGAGTGAATGGGTCCTTTTCAGAATGGCAGGTAGTGGCAAGTGGAGTGCCGCACGGCTCGGTGTTGGGGCCGCAACTGTGTACCACATATGTATGAATGATTTGGAAGAGGGAATTAGGAGCAACACTAGCAAGTTTGCGGATGACACAAAGCTGGGTGGCAGTGTGAACTGTGAAGAGGATGTTAGGAGGTTGCAGGGTGACCTGGACAGGTTGAGTGAGTGGGCAGATGCGTGGCAGATGCAATATAATATAGATAAATGTGAGGTTATCCACTTTGGTGGCAAAAACAAGGGGGCAGATTATTATCTCAATGACGTTAGGTTAGGTAAGGGGGAGGTACAGCGAGACCTGGGTGTCCTTGTACCATGAAAGTTGGCGTGCAGGTACAGCAGGCAGTGAAGAAAGCTAATGGAATGTTGGCCTTCATATCAAGAGGATTTCAGTATAGGGGTAGAGAGGTTCTTCTGCAGTTGTATGGGGCTCTGGTAAGATTACATCTGGAGTATTGCGTACAGTTTTGTCTCCTAATTTGAGGAAGGACATCCTTGTGATTGAGGAACTGCAGCGTAGGTTCACGAGATTGATCCCTGGGATGGTGGGACTGATATATGAGGAAAGATTGAAAAGACTAGGCTTGTATTCACTGGTGTTTAGAAGGCTGAGGGGTGATCTTATAGAAACATATGAAATTATGAAAGGACTGGACAAACTAGATACAGGAAAAATGTTCCCAATATGTCAGAGTAACTCAGTGGGTAGAGCAACATCTCTTGTATAGGCATCGAATTCTTCAAATTTAGGTAAATACAAAACCCTTCCCCCTCCCTCCTCCCCCCCCTTCACCCCCCCCACCCCCCCCCACCCCACCCAGACAGTAGAGTCGCTACTTTACGGCACCAGACACACTGGTTCGATCTTGTCTGTGGGTGCTGTCTGTACGGAGTTTGGGTATGGGTGCTGTCTGTACGCCTGCCCTGAGACCTGCATTGGTTTTCTCCGGCATCTCTGGTTTCCTCCTGCACTCCGCAGATGTACAGGTTTGTAGGCTATGTGGCTTGGTTAAATTGTCCCTAGTGTATGTAGGATAGTGTTAGTGTACGGGGATCGCTGGTCAGCGCAGACTCGGTGGGCCAAAAGGCCTGTTTTCACGCTATATCTTTAAACTAAACTAAACTAAACTAAATTAAAGTTCCTCTAGCTTCATAATTCGCAACTCTTACTCCAACTGTACAACACGTAGATCAGGCAATTCCCAGAGTATTACATGCAGTTTTTGTATCTTTATTTGGAACAAGGACATGGCAGACCAATTGAATAACTACTTTGGTTCTGTCCATTGGATATGCAATGGAAGGCATTTAAAGACTGCAACAATAGTTCATCCCAGTTTGCAAAATAATAAAACATGGAAGGTAGTGCATCCGTGGATAACAAGGAAAATCAGGGACAGTATCAAAATAAAAGATGAAGCATACAAATTAGCCAGAAACAGCAGCCTACCAGAGGACTGGGAGAAATTCAGAGTCCAGCAGAGGAGGACAAAGGGCTTAATTAGGAAAGGGAACATAAAATTGACTGCAAAAGAGAGTGGTGAGGGCCACAAAGTTGAGGCCAATTGGCTAATAGATTATAAGGGGAGAGGGTATGGAGAGAAGGCAGGTACACGAACATAAAAATTGCACCTAATTTCTATGTTTCTATGTTTCAAAAGTGTTTATAGATATATGAAGAGAAAAAGATTAGTTAAAACAAATGTAGGTCCCTTGCAGTCAGAAACAGGTGAATTGATCATGGGGAACAAGGACATGGCAGACCAATTGAATAGCTACTTTGATTCTGTCTTCACTAAGGAAGACATAAATAATCTGCTGGAAATAGCAGGGGACCGGGGGTCAAATGAGATGGAGGAACTGAGTGAAATCCAGGTTAGTCGGGAAGTGGTGTTGGGTAAATTGAATGGATTAAAGGCCGATAAATCTCCAGGGCCAGATAGTACTTAAGGAAGTAGCCCCAGAAATAGTGGATGCATTAGTGATAATTTTTCAAAACTCTTTAGATTCTGGAGTAGTTCCTGAGGATTGGAGGGTAGCTAATGCAACCCCACTTTTTAAAAAGGGAGGGAGAGAGAAAACGGGGAATTACAGACCAGTTAGTCTAACATCGGTAGTGGGGAAAATGCTAGAGTCAGTTATTAAAGATGGGGTAGCAGCACATTTGGAAAATGGTGAAATCATTGGACAAAGTCAGCATGGATATATGAAAGGTAAATCATGTCTGACAAATCTTATAGAATGTTTCAAGGATGTAACTAGTAGAGTGGATAAGGGAGAACCTGTGAATGTGTTATATCTGGACTTTCAGAAGGCTTTCGACAAGGTCCCACACAAGAGATTAGTATGCAAACTTAAATCACACAGTTTGGGGGGTTCAGTATTGATGTAGATAGAGAACTGGCTGGCAGACAGGAAGCAAAGAGTAGGAGTAAACAGGTCCTTTTCAGAATGGCAGGCAGTGACTAGTGGGGTACTGCAAGGCTCAGTGCTAGGACCCCAGCTATTTGCAATATTATATATTAATGATTTGGACGAGGGAATTGAATGCGCCATCTCCAAGTTTGCAGATGGGGGGCAGTGTTAGCTGTGAGGAGGATGCTAGGAGGCTGCAAGGTGACTAGGATAGGTTGGGTGAGTGGGCAAATGCATGGCAGATGCACTATAATGTGGATAAATGTGAGGTTATCCACTTTGATGGCAAAAACAGGAAAGTAGACCATTATCTGAATAGTGGCCGCTTAGGAAAAGGGGAGATGCAACGAGACCTGGGTGTCATGATACACCAGTCATTGAAAGTAGGCATGCAGGTGCAGCAGGCAGTGAAGAAAGCGAATGGCATGTTAGCATTCATAGCAAAAGGATTTGAGTATAGGAGCAGGGAGGTTCTACTGCAGTTGTACAGGGCCTTGGTGAGACCACACCTGGAGTATTGTGTACAGTATTGGTCTCCTAATCTGAGGAAAGACATTCTTGCCATAGAGGGAGTACAGAGAAGGTTCACCAGCGATTCCTGGGATGGCAGGACTTTCATATGAAGAAAGACTGGATAGTCTCGGCTTGTACTCGCTAGAATTTAGAAGATTGAAGGGGGATCTTATAGAAACTTACAAAATTCTTAAGGGGTTGGATAGGCTAGATGCAGGAAGATTGTTCCTGATGTTGGGGAAGTTCAGAACAAGGGGTCACAGTTTAAGGATAAGGGGGAAGTCTTTTAGGACCGAGATGAGAATAAAATTTTTCATACAGAGAGTGGTGAATCTGTGGAATTCTCTGCCACAGAAAGTAGTTGAGGCCAGTTCATTGCTCTATTTAAGAGGGAGTTAGATGTGGCCCTTGTAACTAAAGGGATCAGGGGGTATGGAGAGAAGGCAGGTACAGGATACTGAGTTGGATGATCAGCCATGATCATATTGAAAGGTGGTGCCGGTTCAAAGGGCCGAATGTCCTACTCCTGCACCTATTGTCTATGTTTTTATGTTTCCATGTTCCTATTTAAAGAGAGATTTTTTTTTTCCAGACCAAAGTCCTGCCTTAAGGTGGTAGTTCAGAGTGGAATCAACAGATAGGGTAGGATGAAAGAATTGTCATATGAAAGAGGTTTGAGCAGGCTGGGTCTATGTTTGCATGGAACAGCAAACAAATAGGCCCTTCGGCCTACAATGTCCATGCTTATTAGACTTAAGAATGAGAAATACTCTTGTTGAAGCACATAAGATTCAAAGAGGAGATACGAGGAACTGCAGATGCTGGAATCGTGAGTAAAATACAAAATACTGGAGTAACACAGTGGGTCAGGCGACATTTGTGGCTGAAATAGATATGTGATGTTTTGGGTCGGGACCCTTCTTCCGACTGATTGTACCAGTGGGGAGAAGTCAAGAAAATATTATTTTCTAGATTGCGAGGGCTTGTCAAGGTAGATGTTCAAAGATGTTTCTCTTCCTGTTTCAGAATACATGCTTTGCTACTTAAGACATGGAAGGAATTTTGTCTTGCAGATGGCTTCAAATCCTTGTCAATTTTTACCACAGAGTTGTAGAGGTAGAATGATTAAAAATATTCAAGGACACAATTGATATTTTTTTAGTGTACATAGAACAAAGGATATGTAGAATATGCAGGAAAGGGAGCAACTAGAAAACATTTTGATAAGGTTTGCCCAGACTTTTACAGTTATAACAAATTATCTCAAAGTTCGTAGATAGACCCAAAATGCTGGAATAACTCAGCGGGTTAGACAGCATCTCTGGAGAAAAAGAATAGGTGACGTTTTGTATCGGTACCCTTCTTTGGACTGAACTATTTTCATCCTTCATTTCAAAGAGAACATTGCAAAGTTATTTTTAATTAACGGCAATTGAATGAAACATAACTACTCACCAATGGATGTGGCAAAATTGGACTCTTTGAGAAGATTTGCACTAACCTTTCATTGCAACGAAATAAACATTTGCAAGTGATTCAGAAGAATGAATTGCATGAAATAAATTTATTTACAATAAGTTATCTGATCAACCATGACCTTATTGAACGTAGGAGGGGGATCATGGCCATTTGATTCATGTTTTCTTAAGTTCTTAGGTTGAAAGTAATATCTTTTTGTGGGTATTTCTAGCTCCTTAATTTTGCATGCAATATAATTTCTTAAAAGAGGTTAAAATAAAGCCTCATCTTTTGTATTAGGGGATGGAAATCTATGATCAGTAGACCAAAGATTTTGAGATCATTCCCTGATCTTATTACACCTGCACATGTTGCTCCTTTCTCTGGCTCTAAAGTTGACAGGCTTTAGAGTAATTATTTTGCTTTTAGATCAGCCTGTCCATACATTCCGGTTTCTACTACTGTTTTTAGGTTGAAGATAGACACAAAGTGCTGGAGTAACTCAGTGTGTCAGGCAGCATCTCTGGAGAAAAACAAAACGGGTGACATTTTTGGGGGGGGAATCCTTCGTCAGACTGAAAGTATTTCCTCCCCCCCCCCCCCCCCTTACTTTCAGTCTGAGGAAGTGTTCTAACCCGGAACGTCGCCCATCTGATTTCTCCCAAAATGCTACCTGACCCGCTGAGTTACTCCAGCACTTTGTGTCTATCTTCCGTATAAACTAGCATCTGCAGTTCCTTCCTACACTGATTTTAGGTTGTTCATTTTATGTTGCTTGGCTTGCAATGCCTCGCTGAAAAGTTTTACTTACCAGAGGTAAGGGATGCCTCGGTACAGTAAATGATTCAAGCTACTTACAGGAAATTAACTTTCCTGTGACATTAACCCCCATGTTTTTGTGGTATTGACTCCAGAGGTGAGTGAGGGGGAGTTGACTTCAGTAGGTATCAGTTCAACCATATCATACACCATGTTCCTCCCACGAGCACTAAGCATTGCTGGTTTCACTGTTGATTGTTCGTTTTCATGAGTAGGAACCAAAATAGAAGTGGTTTGAGGCCTAACTTAAAGTAGTGGAAGAGAAACACAATAAGCTAATTGATTTTTTATTGTTGCTCATTCACATGCCCAATCCATTCCCACAATCTGAAGTAGATATTCAGCAATTCCTACATATTTTTCCAGACCATTATATTTTAATTTAGTTTAGTTAGAGATACAACATGGAAACATTATGTTTGGCCCGCCGGGTGCACACTGACTATCAAACACCCGTTCACACTATTTCTATGTTATCCTCTTTTTCATCCATTTCCCACATACTAGGGGCAATTTTGCACTGGCCAATTATCCTACAAACCTGCACATCTTTTGGATGTGGGAGGGCTTTCGAGACATGGTGCGGAAACAGGCCCTTTGGTCCACCGTCCACGCCGATCAGCGCAGCGATCACCCCACACACTAGCACTATTCTACACACTAAGGACAATTTTTTACAACTTACCGAAGCCAATTAACCTACAAACCTGTACATCTTCGGACTCTCGAAGGAAGCCGGAGCCCGCAGAGAAAACCCATGTGGTGACAGGGAGAAAGTGCAAACGCCACATTGACAACACCCAATCTCAGGTTCAAATCCAGGTCTCTGACTATGTGTTGGAGTAACTCAACCGGTCAGGCAACATATCAGGAGAACATAGATAGCTGACCCAAAACATCGCCTACCCATGTACTCCTGAGATGTTTCCTGACCCACTGAATTTCTCCAGCACTCTGAATTTTATTTACAGTAGAAAAGTGAACTACTTTCTCTCAAAATCAATGGGAGGGTCAAAGTAAATAGGTTCCTGTTTCTTTAGGCCTGTCACACTTTTCCATTTCATTCCAACCTGCCTTTTTCCAGAAGAACATACTGTATCATCAATTCTGTTCAAATAGTTTTCCTTACACAAGACTGCTCTGATTTTGATAGTGTAACATCTGACTTTCCTTTTCAATAAATCTCACTCCTGAAACTTGAATGCAAACATCTCTGCTGTCTCGAGTGTAGTCTTGGGGGAGTGCTGCACTGTCAAAAGTGCCAAGTTGGGGGTGAGACTTCAAACAAAGAGCCCATCAGTGGTGGGTGTAAAAGATCTCAAGGAACTATTCAACAAATAACCCTGGTGTTACCCCATAGTATCACGAGCAACATTTATCTTTCAACTAATATCACAAAATCAGTTACTGTTTGTTGGAATTGCCCAGGCAGATATATGCTGCTGATTTTCAGAAATATTTCATTCACTGAGAAGTGTTTTGGATGACCCGAGGAAGTGAAAGGCTATATATATATATACACGTATATTTGTCCTTGTGTCTTATTGTCTAAGTATTGATCAATTACTTGGAAGAAATCTATGTCAAAAGATAGGGTGGCACAGTAGGGCAGCGGTAGAGTTGGTGCCTTATGGTATCCTGACTACAGGTGCTAGCTGTACGAAGTTTGCACATTCTCCCCATGACCTACGTGGGTTTTTTCCCAGAGCTCCGGTTTCCTCCCACACTCCAAAGACTTCCAGATTAGTAATGTTTATTGGCTTAGTAAAATTGTAAATTGTCTCTCGTGTGTGTCGGATAGTGTTAAGTGTGCAGGGATCGCCGGTCGGTGCATACTTGTTGGGCCGAAGGTTCTGTTACTGCGCTGTACTTCTAGACTAAAACTAAACTAAACTAAAACATGCATTAACGCAACACCTCATCACATATCTGGAAACAGTTCATGCAATTACTTACTTTTGATCTGCCTTATCTTCCCTGTGAGAAATAGCTAGATAAAGTTGCCCGTTGTGGGGCAGTCTGACTTTAAAAGGGTAGTTTCATGAATTTGGCTTTGATTTAGTGCTGAGGTATTCAGGTCTGCTTCTGGTATTTGTTTGGCCTGATGAACTGTTAATGTGCCTTAGTGTTTGTCTTAAACAGGTAATAAAGCTAGTCGCTGGTTAAAATAGGCTGCCTATAAATTCAGCACCGCTATACCACCCATGATAATTCTCACACAACACTCAATCGAGACACTGCTTGGAGCTTTGCCTTTTGTACAACATTCCTTGGACCACAATCTTATAAATGCTGTTCCAAACTTCAGACAGATTATTAAAAACTTTATTTTCTTTGAATTAGAACTTGAATCGAATAGAATGGGCAAAGTCACCCATTTTTGCACTTTTCAAGGTGAATGTTGTTTAATAATTCCCTTTTTAATTCACATCTGTAACCCCCGCAGGAGCCCCTGCACCATCATTATAATTTAAAAATTAGCAAGATTATCAAAACCTTCCTGTCTTGAGGTGTAAGTGAAAGATTGTGCTTCTCATGCTTTGAACTTTCTAATGGGCTTAAAATAAATGAAATTAGATTTAATGAAGCAAAGTGACCATCAAAACGCTACCTGACACTTGAATTGGCTATAATCGTGATAATGTCATTAGTACTGGAACTAATTGTAATCATGCTGCCAGGCTCAAACTGAACACTGAAGAAAGAACATGGTCAAAGTGTGTGAAGGATTACGTGCTTGGATTACAGCATTGCTCTGTAAATAGGCTGATTCAAAGCTCCTAGGTATGCGTTTTCTAATCAAAGTACAGTTGAATGGGACCCGGGACTGAGAGTCGACAAGTCAGAGTTAGGAAGACATGTTGCAGCTTTCTAGGATGTTGGCTGTACCGCATTTGGAGCATTGTGCGCAGTTAGTCATAGAGTCGTACATCATGTATGTCAAGGGTAGGTGGATCAATGCACGCCTGCTAGAGGTGGTCATTGCATGGCACTGGAAAGGCTTGACCAGAGGCACAGCTAGTTAAGAGTTATATACAGCATGGAAACAGGTCCTTTGGTCCAACATGCCCATTCCAGCCAAGATGTCCCATCTGCACAAGTCCCACCTTGCTGCACTTGGCCCATATCCCTCTAAAACCTTCCCTATTCATGAACCTGTCCAAACATCTTTTAAATGTTGTTATTGTACGTGCCTCGACTACCTCTTCTGGCAGCTTGTTCCATATACCTACCACCCTCTGTGTGAAGCCCCTTTTGTGGTCACCCCATTACAGAAAGGATGTGGAGGGTGTGGAGAGGGCACAGAAGAGGTTTACAGAATGCTGCCTAGATTCAAGAGTATTTGTTATAAGGAGAGGTTGGCCAAATCTGGATTGTTTTCTTTGGAGCGCCAGAGGTTGGTGGAGACCTGAGAAAAGTATATAAAAATTATGAGTGGTGTAGATATGGTACATTCTGAACCTTTTTCCCCAGGAGACCATGACCTACCATGTACCTCATTGGAGACCTTCGCATTATCTTTAATCTGGAATTTACTGGACTTTATCTTGCATTAAACATTATTCCCTTTATCCTGTTTCTGTACGCTGTGGATGGCTTGATTGTAATTATGTACTGTCTTTTCTCTGACTATATAGCATGCAACAAAAAAATATCTTCACTGCACCTTGGTACGCATGTCAATAATAAACTAAACTAAACTAAACTAAACAAATATGAGAGAGGAGTTGGTAATTTAAATGTCTGATGCTCTTCACCTTTGTCCTGTCAGCTCTTTGCAAAAGGGATAAGTGAGCCCCCTTTCCCACCACCCCACACGACAACCTCTGACAACGTAAAGCAAAATGGGTTGGAGTTCTGGTGAAATGGGTTCCATTCCCAGCCTCCTCCTCCGGCTTCTTAATAACATCTCTAATGTTCGCCTGGAGGGCTGAAGAAATTTGGGAGCGCTGCCTCTTTAAATAAATTTGGACCCTTTCCAGGAATTGCATAAAAATAACTTGTGAAACTTTGCTCCTTTGTCAAGTGAAATACTTTTCCCTTCCCACCTCTCAGATAGTGGTTGATTTATAAGGAAAGATTGCAAAGGAAGGGAATTTTTTTCCGTCATTGGTTCATTTCAGTTTAACTATCTGAGGGCTGCAGCAGCTTATTCCTTTCATTGCATCAGCACTGTTCTGTGCTTTTATCCAAATGGATATATTACCATGGGATTAGCAAATAAATTCTGCAGTAAAATTCCTGCTTGTGCGTATTTAGGTTTTGTTATTTCTCTCCATCCTATTGCCTCTGCTCCTATGCATAGCTTCTATTTCAGGGCTCATTTTCCCATCTCTAGTGATACTAATTTATCAAGAATGGGCACACAGAGAGGCAAGCAAGTGTAGATGTCAACGCTATCCCCCACCGCCCCTCCCCCCTCCCTACCCTACCCCAATATCATGAAAAGGTTTGACTGTGCTTCCAATAGTTCAACCAATAACATTAGAGACACAAAGTGCTGGAGTAACTTGGATTGTCCAAAGGACATGGATAGGCGACGATTTGGGTCGGGTGTCTTCTTCAGACTAATAACATTAGGGACGTATGTGCTCACCTGTTCAATAGCTGACAAAGTTTAAACCCTCCTAAGGCATTTGGATTCTAAGAATTAGTCCTACGACATCTGACTGAAGATGAAATGCAAAGAATGTTCCTCATTCCCTTCAGCACACATCTAGGCTCATTATATGAAGAACGGTGGGGGAATTGGAAGCAGTGGACAATCCATCCATTGACTCTCGATGGGCTAAAGAGTGCTCTTGTATGTTGGACTGGGCCACAAAGATTTATCTTTCACCTGAAGAGAGTTCCCAACCCGAAACATCAGAGCGTTTGACAGCACTGGGTCTGTACTCGCTGGGGTTTGGAAGGATGAGGGGGTACCTCATTGAACCTTACCCAATAATGAAAGGCCTGGATAGAGTGGATGCGGAGAGGACGTTTCCATTGGTGGGAGAGTCCAGGACCGGAGGCCATAGTCACAGAATAAAAGGACATACCTTTAGGGGAGGAGATAAGGAATTTCTTTAGTCAGAGGGTGGTGAACCTGTGGAGTTCATTGCCGCACAAGGCTATGGAGGCCAAGTCAATGGATATTTTTAAGGTAGAGATATGATAGATTTTTGATTAGTACGGGTGTCGAGGGTTATGGGGGGAAGGCAGGAGAATGGGGTTGAGAGGGAAAGATAGGTCAGCCATGATTGAATGGTGAGTAGACTTGATGAGCCGAATAGCCTAATTCTCCTCCTATTACTTTATGAACTTATCAAAATCATGAAAAATCACCTTTCTATGTTCTCTAGAGATGCTGCCTGACCCGCTGAGTCACTCCAGCATTTTGTGTATTTTTTGGTAGACTGGCAACTGCAGTTCCTTTTGTCTATGTCTTCATATTTCACCCACAGTTTGAACGGAGTTATCCAATTACATAGGAAGATCACAACTGAAATTTCGAGGTGGGTCGGGGATCTGATTGTAACTTTGTGCTCAACTTTGATCTTTGAACAACTTACTGATAATCATTCTTCCAGCATGTATTTCATAAAGGTTTCAGAAGAGGAAGGCCACTTTTGGACATTTGTTCTGTATGCTTTGTTTGGCTGGTCGTTTTGTCTTACTCAGCTGTCCATGAATCCATGAAAAAAAAGAATGTTCTTTGGGAATGCACTTCATTTCACTTCAGTGGCCTTTATTCATTACTATCAACGAGAGAACCAGGTAAAGCATTGCGTGCTAAATAACTGTTGAGTTGACATTTGTCTGAAGACACAGCACAAACACAGCAGTGATGTTGGAAGGGAGCAGGAGCTTCAATGCGGCAAGACCTCCTACCTTTGTTCAAATGTTTTTTTTGGCAGGTGGATTGGGAACATTTTGTTCAAAGTAAAATTTTCTTGGATGTGACCTATGCCTGTTCAAACTTAAAATCTCTTAACAATGCACCAAATGATTTTCCATGGATGGATCTGCTCCTGGTGATTGCCACCGAACAGTTTGTGGGAACATTTGCGAAAACAAATAAAAACTGTTGTTACAACTGCTTCGTATCCTCATTCCTTGGGGCTCAGAGATACGTCATGGAAGCAGGCCCTTCAATCCACTGAGTCCACAATGACCATTGACCAGCCATACACTTGATCTATGTCCTACACACTAGGGGAAATTTACAGAAACCAATTACACTACAAACCTGCACATCTTTGGAATTTGGGAGGAAACCAGAGCACCCGGAGAAAACCCACGTGATCACAGAGAGAACGTGTAAACTCCACACAGATAGCATCCGTAGTCAGGATCAAACCCGGGTCTCTGGCACTGTGAAGCAGCAGCTCTATCCCTGCACCGCTGTGCTGCCGGGTTCATCTATGAATACACCATCTTCTTTGAACTTGTTGCCTCTGCAACTGGATTGGTTGGCAACATTTGAACATGGAACATAAAACATAGAGTAATACAGCACAGGAACAGGGCCTTTGGCTGAACATGATCCCTAGTTAAACTAATGGCCTCTGCCTGCTCGTGATCCATATTCCTCCATTTCACTGTTTAGAACAATGCGGAAAAGCACGGAATTCATTCCAACAATTAGAAATATCCTTTAGCCACCAAGTAAACTTGTGAAGAGTGTGGATTCATTGCATGAATTTGACCATGTTGTTGTGTTATTCTGGAGGAAGTGCACAATACATATGGTCATTACAAATGGTAGTTTTAGGATGAATACCAAGCATCAAAAATGAACCCCAATGTTGAATAGAAGAGTGATTTGTTGGCCATTTCTGTTATTTACTCTCCATTTACCAATACGCTAGGTGCATATCTCAAGCCACGTGATCTTCCTCAAGCCTGCTGAACCCCAGGCTGAGTTTACCAGAACAAACCTATTGTGCACAATGGAGCAGTTGCTTGGCTTCATCCTGCTTTCTCTGCCGAGCATAATCAGTCTAGCAAAGGGTCGCAATCGGAAACGTCATGTTTTCTCACTGATGTTGCCTGACCTACTGAGTTACTCCAGCAATTTGTCCTTTAGAGTTTAGAGATAGATTGCGAAAACAGGCCCTTCGGCCCACCGAGTTCACGCCCCTCCAGCAATGACCCCATACACTAGCACTATCCCACATAATTTTAGTAAGCCAATTATCCTACAAACCTTTACGTCTTTGGAGTGCTGCTGAAGTCCCTTTTTGAGTAAACATTACCTCGCTCACATAACTTGACATTGCTTGAGGCAGAATTGTTGCCATCATTATTCTAGTACCGAGCATCGGTGGGCTTATTTAAAGGACCTCATTTTAAAAGGGAAACACAGCCAAGGCTCCACCCAAAGCAAAATTAAAACAAAGCTTTAACGTAATGTGAGTAACAAAATGATGAGGAACAAATATCTGAGGGTTTTCAACAACTATTGAACAGAAGGGGTGGCACAGTGATACAGCCACTGCCTCATAGCACGAGGTTCCCGGGATCAATCCTGACCTCGGTGCTGTCGGTGTGGAGTTTGCATGTTCTCCCTGCGACCACGTGTGTTTTCTCTTTGTGCTCCGGTTTTCACCCTCATCCAAAAGATGTGCGGGTTTGTGGGTTAATTGTCGCCATTGTATACGCAGTGGATGAGAAAGTGGGATAACCAAGAACTAGTGTGAACAGGTCAGTGTGGACTGAAGGGCCTGTTTCCGTACTGTACTAAAATAAAAGACGAGGAAGAAGAATTGATGTTTAGAACCACTGTAATAGGAAAATATTTTTTTCCCCAACAGATTTTTCCACTGACGTTTTAAAAGTAGAATAAAAACTTTTCCAAATGTTTATACCTTTTCAGCCATATTTAGCCTCACCAGCACCTATGTAACTGAAGATCCTTTCATATCTGTATAATGTTTGAAGTGAAGGTCCTATTCCTTTTATTTTAGTTTATTCTCTCATATCCATTCTATTCGTCAGAGCTCAGATCTCCTGTTGTTTTGGTAACCTGAGCTGACTGGATTTGGGAGTCTCCAAAGCAGCTCCATTTTATTGGATAGTATGTATACGATGGGCTGAATGGACTCTCTCTCTCTCTCTCTCTCTCTCTCTCTCTGCTGCAAATTTCTTTGATCTGCGATATGAGTTGCCAGTATTGTGGAGTGATTTATACCAACTGTGGAGTTGCTGAACAATGTGCTGTTCACTTCCATTCATTGTTTGCACAGAATCATTTCATGCGGCTCTCGATGTAAATCTAGCAGCTGTATTAAATCCAGTTACACAATGTTTACCCACTGCTAAAACTATCTTTACATTATTACCCTCCTTTAAGACTCACCACAGTCGTGAGGTCTGATTCATTCTCTTGTGGAATGATCTATTTATTTCTGTTAATTACTGTTTTACAGTTTGATGGCTGGTGACATCATTAAAGGGAGTAACTGAACCCAGCAACATGGGGAGGATACAGAAGTCACATCTGCAGATAAAGACATTAACCCAAGAGATTTCATAAATCATCTTGTTTCAGCTGCGATTATGCTTTCATTTCCCTCCTCACTGCTGTACTCAGTATTCCAGAAAGCTGGATGCTCCCGTTTACATTGTCAGCAGTTGCTGGTACATGGGTCAGCTTTCTTTTACGCTCTCAATATATTGGGCAAAAGTTTGTTGACTGAAGTTGAGAGAAGTGGACTCGAATATTTTGGGGGAGCAGAACATTCGAAGCTGGGTCTTGACAATCTTCTTCACTGGAGACTTTTAAACGATCTTCAATCAGGCGTCATCTGGCACTACATGTTGTACCCTTTACCCTTAACCTGCACATTGTGGATGGCTTGATTGTAATCATCTATAGTCTTTTCTTTGACTGGATAGCATGCAAATAAAAGATTTTCAATGTACTTTGGTACACGTGACAATAATAAATTGAACTAAACTAATTTGAAGCTGGGAAACGCATTAAAATCAACCCACAACCACCTCCCCGCCTTGCCTTAGATTAGTTTAGTTTAGTTTATTATTGTCACATGTGAGAAGTGTAGTGGATTCAAAGAAAAGATATTTACAATCAAACCGTTCATAATGTACAGACGAAGGGCACAACATTTAGTGCACGATAAAGTCCAATGCAAAAGTTTTCAGTGAGGAAAAAGGACAAGAGTCAGGTGGAAAACCTTGAGATGAAAGGCCAGGGAGTTGAGATCGGGTGCAATGGAGTGATTGTGTGGTGGGGCAAGAGAACAAGGTAAGGGCCAGTCCCACGTATGCGATGTTTATGGCGACTTGCCGGCACCCGTCATAGTCGCAGCAGGACGCCGAAAAATGTCAAAATGTTGAAAATCCAGTGACCAGAAAAAGGTACGACTCTTTGGGCCACTACTCATGACCAATCAGGCGTCACCCAGCGACATGTCACCTGTTTGCTCGTGAGTAGTGGCCCAAAGAGTCGTACCTTTTTCTGGTCGCCGCTGGAGTTTCAACATTTTGAAACATTTTGGCGACCTGATGCGACCATGATGGGGAGCCGGCAAGTCGCCGAAAAAATTGCGTAAGTGGGACAGGCCCTGTAGTCAGTAGATGTTTGCCGATTCTCCTTCTGTATACGTGTGTTTCATGCCTAACACTGTGCATTTACTTTACTTTAGAGATACAGGGCATTCGGCCCACCGAGTCCCTGCCGACCAGCGATCACCCTGTACATTAACACTATCCTTCATACTAGGGACAATGCACCTTTTTTTAACCAAAGCCAATTAGCCTACATACCTGTATGTCATTGGAATGTGGGAGGGTACCGGAGAAAAGCCACGCGATCCCAGGGAGAAAATGCAAACTCCGTACAGACAAAACCCGTAGTCAGGATCTAACCCGGGTATCTGACCGCTATAAGGCAGCAGCTCTACCGCTGCGACACTGTGCTGCCCTAACCATTTTGAATATTAGCCGAGTCAAAACAATAAAAACTGAGAAGGAAAATGAAGTTCATCCTAATTGTGTGAGCCAATTTTTCACCAGGGCACGATCTATGTGATTCTTTCTTCAGTTCTGAGTTGATATAAATGTTAAGCCACACATTTAAATAATTAACGCAGCACTGACTTTAATGCATGTCATATGCAAATTGATGTCAGAAAATTGAGAGTACACGATGGTAAATGTTTGTAAGAATGAACATGTAGCCAGGTGTAACTGTGCTGCCATACAGATTAAAAGAAAACTTGAGAATACCTGAAATCAAGAAGAAAAAATTTGAAATTGCAAAAATGTGTGTGTATTTGAAGGGCAAGTTAAGGTTTCTGGTCAGGATCATTTGTTTGAGTACAATTATTCCCAGCTACTTTGTTAATTTGCCTTTGAATCAATGCCGATCAATCTGCGGTGTGTTGCGAGGTTGTTCTATTTGTTTTAGTTGCACAAGTGCATTAGCTTCTCTTTCTTTAAAAGAAACTTGTGAGTGAGCGTGAACATGTTAACATCTCTGGTAAAATGTTGGATCAATGCATAGTTTTCCAAATGGTTGAAGCAGAAACAGATTTAAATGGGTAACATAAGTGGTGAGATTTTTGTTACATGAGCATGAAAGAAGTTTGAGATCTTTATGACCAGTTCATTAGTTAGAGGAGCAAAATTAGGCCATTTGGCCCATCAAGCCATTCAATCACAGCTGATCAATCTTTACCTCTCAACCCCATTCTCCTGGCTTCTCCCCATAACCCTTTACACATTTTAACAGTTAAATGCTGTATGCATGTGCCTAGAAATTCATTCATAGCTGGTGGTGGTCGGTAGTAGTATCAGTGTGTTGAACTCTGCCTGTAAAATTAATTCCGTCAAAGTACACTATGTTGTAAGTTAAAGGACACAAAGTGGTGGAGTAACTCAGTGGGTCACACAGCATCTCTGGAGAATATGGATAGATGACGTTTCGGGTCAGGATATGAAACGTCACCTATCTGTGTTCTCCACATTGTGCCTGACCCACTGAGTTACTCCAGCACTTTGTGCCCTCTGTCTGCAGTTCCCTGTTTTTGCAGTGCTGTCATTACTGCACTGTATATTCAATACTAGCACTTAGGAATGAATTTTAGGCAACACTCTTTAAGTCAGTAGCATTTTTATTATACTTGAATACATTTATTTTCCTTCTAAAAGTGACTGCTTATATTTGCCCTTGACTTTTATGCACTAAGATTGTTAGGAACAGCTAACACTGACCCCTCTCTTTGAAAAAAAAAGATAAAACATACATTTTCGAATACTTTAAAAATAGATCACAGAAACATTGACAAAATTAATTAAAAGATCAGTGGCATTAGTGCATTTGATAAGACTGACCTTTACAGTGGTCTCATATTATACATCATCTTTGATTTATGCATTCCTGCAGTGAGTGCGAAACTAATTGTATAGTTTGTGTTGAACCAGTTTTGTGAATTTTCATCCAAATTTAATGGGGTTACCTTCAATGGAAAGCAATGCACAACAGAAATTGACCTTGAAATTGGTTTATTCAAACACAAGTCAAAATATGGAAATGCAGAGGGAAAGAATGATAGCAGGAGCTATGAAATTGCAGACTGTGTCATATTTCAGCAAAGTGGTTGCAGGAATGCGAAGTTAACCTATATTATTAATGTGTGTAGCTTTCGAGGATAGTGGGGAAGTGCTCCATGTTGATTATTTCTTCATTTTGTTGATACAAGTTCCCACAGCTTCTGCCCAAAGCCCCTGAGACGTACTTGAGCAGTAGCTCTTCAGTAACGGCATCATTAGTGGGCACACAAAAAAAGACGCAGGTCCTGTTGTTTTCATGTCAATAGCAGATGAAAACGTTATTCGATTCAAGAGCACAAAGAGTCGTGTATTCATTGGGGACATGCAGATAGATTTATGAAATGAACCATTTCAAATGCCATTATCTTCCCATGGTGAGGTACACCTTTCATAAATCACAGCAACTGTGGAAAATAAAACATTTCAGTCTACCCTTTCTCGTCTCTGCTTCCTGCAAACTGTAGCCTTAAATATTGCTCGGATGAAAGAGTGGTCTACAACTTACAGGTTTTGACGGTTGGTGTCTTGGAGGTAGATTCTTGTTCATTTAACCTTCAGCCCCTTGAATCCAACTCCTTTAAGGTATTGTGGATGCTAGTTATATAGGACACTGCGGACAGATTTTCACGTAATGCCTGAGCAGCGGGAAGCTCAAGATTGAACCCTCGTCCTGCTCAGTACAATAACTAGGTTGCACCCTTGTGTGATTCTGTGAAAGTGTGTATGATGACTGCAAATAAGCTAAATACTCCAGGTGTAAGAGATCTAAATGTGCTGGAAAATGCCCCGCATGTGAAGTGAGAAACAGTCAACAGTTTAAAACACAAAGCGCTGGAGTAACTCAGCAAGTCAGGCAACACCTGTGGAGGGAATGGATAGGTGACGATTTGGGTTGGGACTCTTCTTCAGGCCAACCAGACCTGAAACGTCGTTTGTCCATTCCCTCCACAAATGCTGCCTGACCTGCTGAGTTACTCCAGCACTTTGTGTTTTGCTCAAGGTTCCAGCATCTGCAGTTCCTTGTGTCAACATTTCAAGTAGATGTGTCATGGAGTCATACAATGTGGAAACAGGCCCAAGTTGCCCATGCCGACCAACTTGCCTCATCTGCACTAGTCCCATCTGCCTGCATTTGGCCCATATCCCTCTAAATCTATCCTATCCATGTACCTGTGCAAATGTGACCTGATGATTTCCATAATTTATGTTATACTGACATTCAGTTAGAGAATAGCACAGGTAGAATAGTTACCTGTGGTACTGTTTCACTTGAGCAGTAGTCACTTCTTACAGCAATCGGTAAAGTGAAAGGAGTCCCAAGGGAAGGTGGTGAGAGGGTTTTACGAACAGCTGATGTGGTGATGTTGCACATGATGCAGGGGTGACCAACCCACCCTGATTCCGTCAGGCAAGCTTTCAGTCAGTCACAAAGTACTAGAATAATTCAGAGGGTCAGGCAGCATCTCTGGATGGACGCACAAGGAACTGGATTATGCCTGTCCCGCTGAGTTACTCCAGCACTTTGTGTCTGACCGGAGGTTTGCCTGATCAGAACTGCATGGTTCTGCACAACATATTCAATCTGGTGCCTACTTGATTTAAAGTAGATTTTTCAGCAATTTATCAAGTACTTTTTGTCCCCCGTTCCTTTCATCGAGCATGCAGAACCTGACATGGGCCTCGGCTGTGTGTTATATATTCTGCCTGCTTTCTTCTATCAGTGCTGAGTTCCAAATTCAAATTGTATGTGATTACAGGATAAAACAACACAGAAGGAAACTATTTAGCCATCGGTTTTGTGTTGACAGTTTTGAAAAATTATCATGATTAATGCAGATCGGATCTGAGTCAGGAGAGGCCCCAACACTAATTCTTGAAGCATTATAGTCAAAACATTGTGCTTAGTTGATATCACTTCACAAGGACTAACCTGTAGCGGGAGTAAGTTCCGTTTCTCAGCACATTTAAGTTTTAGACGGGATATCCAAAGTTCCGAACTTGAATTGGATTGAAGAAGGGTCCCAACCTGAAACGTCGCCTGTCCATTCCCTTCCCAGGCGCTACCTGACCCGCTGACCTCCTCCAACCCTTTTTGTTTTTCGTTTTCTAAACTTGTATGGCAGCCTTTCATTTGGAAGTGTACCAAAAGTTGTGTCAAAACATATCTGGGAAGTAATTTATACGATTTGCGACTTTATTGCAGATTTTTAATCTTTCAATCCATTTCTTTAATCTGGGGATATGGTGCCTGATAAAAAAAATGGCATGCCAGCACCTCCACTTAGAAGTTTAAGGAGATAAGGCATGTTACTGAATTCAGCTTCAGCAGATGCACTGTAGAATCTAGAGACGAAGAACTGCAGATGATGGTTTACACCAAAGATAGACACAAAGTGCTGAAGTAACTCAGCAGATGAGGCAGCATCACTGGAGAAAAAGAATGGGTGATATTTTGGGTCAGGAACTTATTCAATCTGAAGAAGAGTCCTGACCTGAAACGTCACCCATCCTTTTTTCCCATGCTGAGTCTACCCTCTGCATGGGGAAATCGTGGCCTGGTACAGCAAAACCGATGCACATGGACGCAGGAGGCTGCAGAGAGTAGTGGGCACAGCGTGGCCCATCATGGGTACAGCCATCCACAACAATGAAAGTATCTACATGAGGCATTGCCTCAAGAAGAGATCATCTATCATCAAGGATCCCCACAATGACCACTTTTCTCCTGCTACAGTCAGGCAGGCGGCACAGGAGCCTGATGATCCCACACCACCAGGTTCAGGAACAGCTTTCCAACAACCATCAAGATGCTGAACTGACATGCACAACCCTAATCCTTCCTCAGCAATGGAACACCACAGACCGCCTCTTGCACTTTCATGAACTAGTTTCTAATTACATTTTTACACTCGTGTCTTCTTTTGCACAGTCTTCTTTTTCACTCTGTTATACAAGTTTTATATAATTCTTGTATAATTTATGTTCTGTGCGTTGTTTGAATCTATGTGCCTGTGATGCTGCTTCAAGCAAGCTTTTCATTGTAACTGTACCTCATGGTACTTGCGCACATGACAATAAACTCAATTTGACTTGAACTTGCATTCCATGTTCATCGCTGTGCCCTTAAATTAGGTCTTCTTAAGTACCTGCTCTCTCCAGATGATTTGTTTAAACTATCCTTTATTGTCTTGAAGTTGACCCTTTTAAAGTTGTAGTGCATTGTAATGTTATTTAATTCCAAATTATGTCACATTGAATTATATTAATGTCATTTTCACCCTGAGATGCAATAACTTATGCTCCCAATGTACTGACAGGTTCACTTACCAATAGATCAAAATGGGAGCCTCCAGCACACTGCGTATTATATATATTTCCACTTTATTTAAGGATAACTAAAATTCTCCGTCTACAACAACGAAACAGGTCCTTCGGCCCTATTCATTAATGCCGACTAAGTTGCCCTATCTAAGCTAGTCACGTTTACCCATGTTTGGTCCATATCCCTTTAAACCTCTCTCATCCACATATCTGTCCGTGTCTTTTAATGCTGTTATAGTACCTGCCTCAACTACCTCCTCTGGCAGCTCATTCCATATACCAACCACCCTCTGAGTGTCAAAGTTTTCCTTCAGGTTCCTATTAAATCTAGCCCTCACCTTTAACCTATGCCCTCTGGTTCATGTTTCTCCTTACTTACTTACTTACTGCCTATTATGCCTACTGGCATATAGGGAGCAACAAAGGTCCTCCACTCCTGTCTGTTCTGGGCTAGCTTCTGGACACTACCCCAGGTCAGGTCCATTGTTTTCATTTCCTCCTCTACAGTTCGACGGCAGTGGTTTTGGGTCTCCCTCTTTTCCTTTTCCCCTCCGGTGAACAGTGCAGGGCGATTCTTGGGATGCTGTCTGCTTCTCTTACATTCATCCTAGCATCTGTCGATAGCCCTGGGAGTCCATCACGCCCAGTAGTGTTGATTCCTTCAGTTGTTGTTTCCGTAACATATTTGTTTTACGAGACAGGGTTGTTAGCCCTGTGCTCAACCTCCAACTTGGAGGACCAGTGGATCGCTCTTCATCTCACCTCTACCCTTCGACCTGTCCAGCATAGGAGACCCTAACAGGAGACGAATCTCCCGCTGGCATAGCTCTAGGGGTCACTGAGACACACAAGTTCCCTGACCACGACAAGGTTGCAATCCAACAGGGAGTCATGATTCTCCTACCATGGGTAAAAGACTCTGTGCATTCACAATGGAGGTCTTTGTCAAGGAGGGAGTTGGAAGTAGAATGGTGCCTCATCTAAAGAACATCCTTCTGGCACCATCCATCATTGACAAAAGAGACACTGTTCCGTCTCCTACTCCCTCCTCACCTCTTTCTCTTCATCCCGTGTGATTTGTTATTATATAAGCAACCATAAAAAGGATGTGCAGGGCAACTTTTTTACACAGAGGGTGTTGAGTGCCTGGAACATGCTGCCAGGGTTGTTGATTGAGGCAGATATGATAGTGACATTTAAGAGGTTTTTGGATAGGCACATGGATGTGCAAGGAATGGAGGGATATGAATTATGCGCTGGTAGATAAGAGAAGTTCTCGGCATCGTGTTCGGCATAGACATTGTGGGCCAAAGGGCCTTTTCTATGTTCTATCATAACTTCTGGTTGCCCACCCTTTTGGGAAGAATTTATACCTGCTCCATGACGTTCCTTACCCTGACACTGGGAGGCAACACATTTGGGACTCCCCGTCAAGATCCCCCTCCTAATAATGAAATTCTCCCACTGCTATCACTGGGTCTCTTCTGTGCACAGTCCCACTTTGTCCCCAGTGTAATCCCTTGCTCCACAGTGTCACGGTACTGCTAGTGATTACCCAGTTGGTCCTTCCAGTTTACACAGCATAACAAATAGAGTCAGAGTCTCGTGGTTGAAACAAGCTGATGCTGCAGTAAAACAAAGAAACTGAAGGCTACTTCATTATCAGGCTGCGCATTCAATGAGGGGCCAAGTAACAGGCAGGAGATTTTTTTTTATTGATTTAATATTTGGGGCGGGTAGAAATCCCATTTAATATAAAAGGTAGCTTATGAAAATTAAACAGATTGAATTGTTGTGAAAAAGCAGTGGACTCCAGGAGTACAAATATCCATTGCTCGGAACCAAAGACACCCGGAGAACAAACACATCAAATAATGGGGAAGATTACCTTTGCTGTTAACCAACAGAGTAATTGCTTGATAATTACATCGGCAAGGTCAGCCTCTTATGGTTGATTTAAAGCGAGACAGAAACGTAAACATTTTTAAATTGTACTCAGTAGGAGAAACAATTTAAGAAGCCTTGTCTCCCTGTAAATTCCCAAATTCTGCCACAATGAAGGTCAAGGGTCATCCTTTATTCCCTTATCAAGACCATACTAAAAGGTGGCTATCAATTTGGACACAAATTGCTGGAGTTACTCGGGCAACATCTCTGGAGAACATGGACAGGTGACGTTTCGGGTCAGAACCCTTCTGCAGATTTCCTCAAGCTATTAATTTTTTGTTGACACCCCCTCTCCTCCCCACAATGCCAAATTACAGAAGAAAGTGAGAAAATATTTTTTAGCTAACCAATACACCTTAACAAATCCATATAATTCTGATCAAATGTCTCTATTCACTAATTTAACCGAGGAAGATTTTTTCTCATTAGACTTTACAAGTTTCATCATTTAACCAGAACAGAATATATAAATGTATACAAGAACGTATAGCAGGTTATTTTCAGAAGCTGCTTGTTTGCAATCTTTAAATAGAGTTATCGTGCTATATTTAGAGGAAGCCTATTAGGCTTTGTAAGTCTATGTAGCTGCTTCTAACCTCTGAGGATTACTAATTATAAGTAATATCAATTCAGAAACAACAACAACTTGTAGCATATTCCGCATAGTAAAATGTTTAAAGCAGCACCCTAAACTTGCTCACTGCTGGTTGCATTTATCTACCCATTCCCAACCTGATGTTAGTGTTCATTTCTTGAGAATATGACAAATTTATATTTAGTTTAGTTTATTATATTATTGCCATTTGCACAAAGGTACACAGTGAAAAGCTTTGGTTTGTGTGCGATCCTGTCAAAGAAAAGATTATACATGATTACAATCAAGCCATCCATAACACACAAATTAAGGGTACAATATTTAGTGCATTAAGGCCGATGAAAGATAGTTCAAAAGCCTCAAATGAGGTAAATGGCAGGTCAGGTCCACAGTCCAGCGGATGAGAGGACCATTCAGTTGCCTAATAAAAGCTGGGAAGAAAGTCCCTAAATCTGGAGGTGGGTGTTTTCAAATATCTGTACCACTTGCCTGATAGGAGAGGGGAGAAGAGGGAGTGACTGGGTGAGACTGGTCCTTGATTATGCTGCCGGCCTTGCTGAGGCAGCGTGAAGTATAGATGAAAGCCAGCCAAGGCCCATATATTATGTTGACACTCTAAAAGTAAATGGCTCAGAAATAGTTCTTTGTGGAAATCTTGGCCTAACCGATAAGAGGCAGGAATTTCACGATTACATCTGAAAACAAAAAGATAATAATCACGTATTTAAGTAAACTCTAGCCAATTTTACACGTGGTTAATCGAGTCACCCTATATCCAAGTGGAAGATGCTGGGTGGCCTGAAGGTAGATACAGATGTGAAATTCTGGGCAATCCAACATTCTTACAGTGCTGCAGGAGTTCAGTGAGAATGACCAGAAATTGTAGAATGCCCCTCACAATTCAGAATAACACTTACAAATGCAATATCCACATGAAAATAAATGACAGTAAAATGTCGTGAAGGTTTTCACATGAACGTTTTACATAAGCGTATATGGAGACATTATGGCAGATTGATTAAAGAGACAGTTTTTTGGGAGTGTCACACAGATAGTTTTGTAGAAACACAGATTGTCAATAGTTTTTAGGGAGTAAAATTGTTTTGCGTTGACTCCATTTCACCAGCCTGGAACATTCCTGAACTCCCAGCAAGGATAATTCACCATTTGCAGCGACTTTCCTTGCAAGACTGTGAGGAAATATGTATTAACAGTCACCAATTCCCCGCTCACTGGGAAAATCACATTTAAATGGAAACATCTGCCTGATTTTAGTTTTAATTTCAGATCTACAGCATTGAAACTGGCCCTTCAGCCCACTGAGTCCACGCTGACCCTCGATCACTTGTTCACGGTGCAGGCTCGAAGGGCCAAATGGCCAAATAGCTCCTACGCCTATTTTCTATGTTTATATGTTACCCATTCCCTGTACACTAGGGACAATTTACAGAGGCCATTTAACCTATAAACCCACAAGTTTTGGGGACGTGGGAGGAAACTGAAGCACCCGGAGGGAAACCATGTGGTTTCAGTGAAGACATGCAAACTCCACACAGAGAGCGCCTAAGATCACGGTGTCTGGTGCTGTGTGGCAACATCTCTAACCCACTGTGCCACACTGATTTAACCATCTCACTGATTTAGCCAAACTTCATCCAGCCATGCACATTTAATTGCCTTTATAGAGTTGTAGATTAATACAGTGTGGAAACAGACCCCTCGGCCGGTGCTTACACCGACCAATATGTCCCATCTACACTAGTCCCACCTGCCTGCTTTGGCCCATATCCCTCTGAACGGATGACAGAAATGCATTTACCTTCTCTGTGAATGTTCTTCGCCACAGGGGGAAATAAAAACGTTTCTCTTCTGCTGCATTTCCTTGGCTGAATCACAATTTCTTTTTTCCCTCTCGGATGCTGGTTCCTATTTGCATTTAATTAGTTAATTGTACTTTCAATTAATGTGTGGTCAGAATGTGGCAAGTTTCATGGGAGCACTGAAGCTTTAATTTCAGAAAAAGTAATACCCTGTGCATTTGTGGATTACACAGTTTTATAATACAAATGTCACCCACCCTCAGGATAAAGGGTCTCTTAATAAAAAATAAATTGGTCGCAATGCCCGAACATTTTCACCGCGACAAATAATACTGCAAACACAAGAAACTGCAGATGCGGGTTTACCAAAAAAAGACACAAAATGTGCTAAACAGCACCAGAGACTAGGGGTGCTGTCGGCACGGAGTTTGTGCATTCTTCCTGTGGATTTCCCCCGGGTGCTCCGGTTTCCTCCACATCCCAAAGATGTGCAGGTTTGTAGGTTAATTGGCTTCTGTGAGTTGTCCCTAGTGTGTAGGATAGAACTAGTGTATCGGTGTTCGCTGGACGGTGCTGACTCGGCAGGCCGAAGGGCCTGTTTCCACACTTTATTTCTAAACAAAACTAATATGGTTGTAATAATGGTGTATTTTAGCTTTCCAAATATTGACTGGCAATGCACCAGTACTGTGGACTTGAAGGGGATGGAATAAGAAAACAGGATAGTGCTGGTGTACAAGATTGTCACTGGTTGGCGTGGAGTCGGTGGGCTGAAGAGCCTGTGTCCACTCTGTATCTCTAAAGCGTAAGGTCACAGGAAGCTTAGGTGAACGCAAATGCTCTTCCGAGCGATCACCCAATCTTAATTTGGTTTCTCCACTTAGGAGGCCACATTGTGAACACTGAATGCAGCACACCAGAGTGGAAGAAATACTAGCAAATCATTGCTAAACCTGGTAGGATGGATGCTTAAGTGCTTTCTTGAGGTAATATAGGGAATATTCCTGCCAGTTCGTGCACAGGAAGATCCCACAAATAACAACATGAATATGGCCAGATGAACTCTCTCAATGATGTCGATTGAGAGATGGATGCTTTACAAGGTTTCAGGAAGAACTATAGTAGAAACAAGAAACTGCACATGCTGCCTTATACAAAAAAATACCAAGCAGGGTCTCCACCTGAAACATCACCTATGCATGTTCTCCAGAGATGCTGCCTGACCTGCTGAGTTACTCCAGCACTTTGTGTCGTTTCTGGAAAAACTCCCTTGCTCCATAGCTTAATCTTACGTCCCCTTGAAAAGATAATGCCTCAGTGTAATATCTTATCCAAATGATAGCACCTCTGATAGTGAGTTTTCCCTCCACTCCTGCACTAAAATGATTAAAAGACAAACTGCTGGAGGAAGTCAGCAGGTCAGGCAGCATCTGTGGATGGAATGGACAGACAATGTTTTGGGTCGGGATCCTTCTTCAGACTAAAATAGTCAGCTTGGATTGGGGGCTCCAGGCCTTGGAGTATGGCTTAACACATAAACCCGATAGGAAAATACGCAGTTTAATTTAGTCTATTGTCATGTGTACCGAGTGAAAACCTTTTGTTGCGTGCTGATCAGCCAGCAGAGAGACATGATTACATTCGAGCCATCCATAGTTTACAGATACATGCTGAAGGAAATAACGTTTAGTGCAAGGTAAAGTCCAATTAAAAATAGTCTAAAATGAGGCAGATAGTAGCTCAAAACCGCTCTATCGTTGTTGTTAGGATGGTTCCGTTGCTTGCGTGCTATCCAATCAAAGAAAATATGATACATGATTATAATCAAGCCATCCATAGTGCACAGATAAAGGGTGCAACATTTCTTGTAAGATAAAGTCCGATTAAAGATAGGTCAAACATATCTGATGAGGTATATGGGAGATCAGGACTACACTCTAGCTGATGAGATGACTATTCAGTTGCCTGATAACAGCTGGAAGAAACTCCCTGAATCTGGAGGTGTATGTTTTCATACTTTTGTACCAGGTGGGAGAGGGGATAAGAGGGAGTGAGACTCGTTCTTGATTATACTGGTGGCCTTGCCAAGGCAACATGAAGTGTGAATTCAGTCCATGGAAGGGAGGTTGGTTTGCGTGATGGCCTGGGCTGCGTCAACAATTCTCTACTATTTCTTGCGGTCTTCGATAGAGCTGTTCCTAAACCATTCTGTGATACATCCCGATAAAAGTTCTAAAGACAAGCATCGAAATACATCAACATTTATAAAGACAAGCATTAGAAGACAGGTTAGCAAGGCTTGGTCATATATACATTTCACCAAGGCTGTCGGCAATAAGGGTTAGATTTCAAGTAAGATTTGCCATCGCAATTAATGAGATAAATTGCTTACATATTTAAATGATAGCGACTGGATTAATAGATTCTCCACTTTCGTCTTGAGAATTCCAGGGGGAGGGAGAAGGCGGAGTGGGCACAAATATAAAGGACTGAGTAAAGGCATTTCAAAAGATGTTAATTTTGTAGAAAGTATGATGTCTATTGATGTGCAGTCAGCTCTGAGGCAATAGTTGAAATCTGGTTCCTTCTCTGTTTTGATGTAGTCTTTAGCATCTCTATTGCTAAAGGCCATGCTTTAATCATTATGAAAGCACTACACTAAAAGAGTTTAAAGACTGATTCGCACCATCAAAAATCCACTTTTAAAAATCAAACCATTACAAAGAATTAGCGTTAATCTTAGTTTTTTTTTATTCCGACTAATGGTTTCTTTTTGAAATATTTTTCATTCCATAATAAGAATTGCACTGAGGAATTCAGTCAGGGAATGAATCAAGAGGGTTCCGTGAGAAATCTGAAATAACATTAACAGTAATTCTGCTGTTAATCCCATGCATAAATGCATATAAATTGTGCAGTTGTAAATGTTAATTTGATTCCTTCAAATCAAAGGCAAAGCCAGCAATTTAAGATGACCTAAATAAAATGAATTCCATTGTCATGGCTCAGAACTTATGGAATATTTGCCATTGTTTTACATTTGAAATCTGTGCTCTGTATATTTTCCATAAACATTTCAAATCACTACCGTGATCAGAGCCCATATCCCTGAGATGACATCAATGAGTTGAGTTTAGTTTAGTTCAGTGTACCGAGGTACAGTGAAAAGCATAGGTTGTGTGCTAACCAGTCAGCGGAAAGATTGTACATAGAAACATAGAAAATAGGTGCAGGAATAGGCCATTCAGCCCTTCGAGCCTGCACCGCCATTCAATATGATCATGGCTGATCATCCAACTTAGTATCCCGTACCTGCCTTCTCTCCATACCCCCTGATCCATTTAGCCACAAGGGCCACATCTAACTCTCTTAAATATAGCCAATGAACTGGCCTCAACTACCTTCTGTGGAAGAGAATTCCAGAGATTCACCACTCTCTGTGTGAGAAATGTTTTTCTCATCTCGGTCCTAAAAGATTTCCCCCTTATCCTTAAACTGTGACCCCTTGTCCTGGACTTCCCCAACATCAGGAAGAATCTTCCTGCATCTAGCCTGTCCAACCCCTTAAGAATTTTGTAAGTTTCTATAAGATCCCCCCTCAATCTTCTAAATTCTAGCGAGTACAAGCCAAGTCTATCCAGTCTTTCTTCATATTAAAGTCCTGCCTTCCCAGGAATCAGTCTGATGAACCTTCTCTGTACTCCCTCTATGGCAAGAATGTCTTTCCTCAGATTTGGAGACTGTACGCAATACTCCAGGTGTGGTCTCACCAAGACCCTGTACAACTGCAGTAGAACCTCTCTGCTCCTATACTTCAATCTGTTTGCTATGAATGCTAGCATACCATTCACTTTCTTCACTGCCTGCTGCACCTGCATGCCTACTTTCAATGACTGGTGTTCCATGACACCCAGGTCTCGTTGCATCTCCCCTTTTCCTAATCGGCCACCATTCAGATAATAAATTGTACATGGTTACAATTGAACTATCTGCAGTGCACAGAAATGTGATAAAAGAAATAAACGTTTTCTGCAAGATAAAGTCCAGTAAAGTCTGATTCAAGATAGTCCGAGGGTCTCCAATAATGTTTATGGTAGCTCAGGACCGCTGGGAAAAAACTGTCCCTGGATCTGGAGGTGTGCGTTTTCACACTTCTGTACCTCTTCCCGGATGGGAAAGGGGAGAAGAGGGAGTGACCAGGGGGAGACTCGTTCTTGATTATGCTGGTGGCAATGAATTCAATGTCCTAAATTAATGTCCTGCAGGGAAGGAAATGTTCAGTTTACTGGGTGTGGCCTCTTATGGGACTCCACATCCACTAATGTGATTCCTCAGTTCAAGGCTATTAAGGATAGACAATAAATGCTGGCAATTCCAGGTGTCTACATCCCATGAACAAAGATAGTTTTAAGTTGTTAATGTCGATCATGTGAGTGGGCTTGATATTATACATAGGCTAAATCTGATTAGAATGGAGGACATAATGAACCAGCATTCTCTAACCACAGAATATCACAGTGAACTTAACATCCAGTGAGGCTGCCTTTGAAGTGTATTCACCATTACCATGTTAAGACATTTCTATCTACAAACAGAAATGGCATAATACAACACCTGGTTTAATAATGTTAAGTGAGTGATGATTATTAGATAACTCTTCAGCTCTTCGTAGAAATAGTGATGTGAAATTTTGTATTGAACGATTCTCAATGTTCTTGTGGAAGATATGTGCAAATTGACAGTCACATTTACTGCATTACAAAAGTAAACACAATGCAAAAGTACTTCATTGCCTGGATAGGCGCTTCGGGATGTTGTGAGGTTTTGAAAGGCGTTACATATATGCTATTAATTCTTGCTTTATAAGTCCACAGACAGCCATTTCTCAAGCATGAGATTGGACATCCACTGTTTGTGTGCTGCTTTATAGCTTTGCTGTTAAAAGTCAAGTCTTGGTACAGAGCCACGTTCAATTCTGCTTTACCCTCTATGGAGATGCATCAGCTTGCTTTTTCTCAGCACTGTATCGCATATGATAAAACATCCCTCACGCACACTCACGCACATAACCTCATGAGGGGGACTGCCATGAATCCAGTTTGGAGCCAGGAATCCTGGATAACTTGGTCTCGCCCTCGGAAGAGAACGGACAGTTGTAGAATTCGTGTTTCTATCCTGGAAAAATACTCAATATTATGGCAGCATGATTTTATTAGTTCCTTTTTTTCCTTTTTTAATTTCAAAATATACTTTGAGAACTAAATATATACAATTCATGATCCTTACAAGACTCCTTCCAACATTCTCGGAGGCTATACATGCATTCAATATTGTTTACACAAATTTACAGATAATAATACTGGCGTGGAATCCCTTCCTTTATTTTGAGGGGCATCTCCAGCATCCCCTTCTCAGTCACTGGATAAAATTTTACTGCACCAATAAAATGTACACTGGTTCTCAGCTGCGTATTCAACCTGTTGTGCATTTATTTATTTTGCTTCATTGTGAATTACAGGAGCCGGTGTGACATTGGGGGACTGGACTACAAGGGAAAACTGTGCAGCTTGTTCGTTTAAATAAGAATTAAGCATTTTGTTGCATTTTCATTTGTTTATATTAACATACATATTTTATGAAGCTATGTACAATCTGCTTACATTGTTGACGGGGGAGGAGTGTGATGCTTGTGTTAGTTCCCTTAGCATAGCTGGGCTGGCATTGGGAGCAATGCAGTTTTAACGGTATGAAGCATTTCATTTGTTCTTGGTCTCCGGAGCTCAGTCAGGTCAGGGGATAAGGGAGTCCTCCTGTCTCCACGTAGTCTTGTCGGCAAGGATCACCAACTCCCTTGTCTGCGGCCAGGTTGACAAAAATACATCAGCTGCAAGAAGAATGAATTTTCAGGGAGTGGAGGGGTTGGTGGGAGGAACTAATGATCTGTGTGCCATTTTCCAGAAATAGCTACTTAATTTCTCAGTTCAGTAGATTATAATCATACTTCTATTTATTTCTTTGTATTTTAAACAAATTCTGCTTTCATTTATAATGTTGTCTCGAAGGAGGCTGGTACTGTCTCTGTATACAGTATTTTGGCCTCGTCCACTTTGCTCTAATATTGCTGGCTGTTTCTGCAGCTTTGTAATTGTTTCCACAAATCTCTTTACCTCTTCTATCTTCACCTTTAAACATGATCCGTAAAACCTACCAAAGGTTCATTGCTTCTCCCAACACAGATTGGTGACAAATTATTTTTGAGAGCACTTAAATGAAGTGATTTAGTATGTGTAGGAAGGAACTGCAGATGCTGGTTTAGACCGAAGATAGACACAATGTGCAGAAGTAACTCGGCGGATCAGGCAAAAAAAAAGGAGAGAACGGATGGGTGATGTTTTGGGTCAGAACCTTTCTTTAGACAGAAAGTTGAAGGGTGGGGGAGAAGTGCAGGTAGAAAAAGGCCAGAACAAATCAGGGCCGGCAACAGATGATGAAGAAAGGGTGGAGCCCGCGATGGCCCATTATTGGCTGGGGATAATGAGAGGAATACGGGGATGTGAACAGTGGAACTGGTGGAACAACTATTGGGGGTGAGGGTAGGGTGGGTAGGGTGCGGGGGGGAGGGGGAAGAGGGAATGCATGAGTTACTTGAAATTTGAGATATCAATTTTCATATTGCTGAGTTATAAGCTGCCCAAGCAAAATATTCCTCCAATTTACGTTTGGCCTCGCTCTGACAGCGGAGGAGGTCCAGGACAGAAATGTTAGTATGGCAATGGGAAGGGGAGTTAAACTGTTTGGCAAACGGGAGATTGTGTAGGCATATGTGGACTGAGCAAAATGTTCAGCGAAACGATCACCTTGTCTGCGCTGAGTCTTGCCAATATAAGAGCTCACACCGAGAACAATGGATACCGTAGATTTTATATGTTTTACCACATTAAAGACGCTCCATGAAAGCAAATTGCTGGATCCTCTGTGGATAAATTAGAATTGTCCTTGATTCAACGATAATTGAACGTTAACAAAAACCAAGGAACTAAACTTTGCCTTCAGAAGGAGGAACTCTGGAGACCATATTTCAGTTTTCATGGTGGTGGAAAGAGTCAGCAGATTCTGTAACTAGCCTGTACAACCCTAATCCTACCACAGCCAGAGCACTAGATAGAACACTATGGGCCATTTCTTGCACCACAATGGACTTGCTTTTTAATTTCTTTTGCACGAATGTCTTGTCATTTTTCCACATTTTCTCTTTTCACCTGTCTTGTATAATTTATGCATAATTTATGTTTTACTGTTGATTGAGTCCACGTATCTGTGATGCTGCTGCAAGCAAGATTTTGATTATACCTGCACTTCACCGTAATTGTTCATATGGCAATAAACTTGGCTTGACTTTTGAATCTGGACCAGCAGCTAACTTTTAATAGCAGTGCCAGTTATTGATTGCAATGCATTTTAAAATGTTTAATAAGTTCTGTTTAATCTAAATTTACAACTTTCGAAAATTGCAAACAATTCCCAGTCAAGAGGCATCCATGAAATGCAGATCACAGTGGACTAGTTTATTACAATTTAGGATGTAATCAAAGTGATTGATGTGGTATATCTTGACTTTCAGAAAGCATTTGCTAAGGTTACTCCCTAGAATGTTATGGTCAGAGAAAAGGAGTCCAAGCCATGATGTTGTTGTAAATTAGTTTATTGATTAGTCGGATAATAGGAAACAAGAGTACTTAACAACGATAATAGGTCAAGTTATTCAACTGTGAACATTGAAATTACAAGGAGTCCTGGTATCTTAGGCACATCCTCAAACTCTTTCAATAAACATACTGGGCTTAATTTTCTTAGTTAATGGCTGTTTTTATTAATTTAATGACGCTAACAAAGTTGTTTGTGGTGTGTAAAAGTTTGCGATTGAACCACTGCTGTGTGGAAAATGTCGTACTCGAAAGAGATGTCTTTGTTGAACGAGATCTACTGCAATTCATCGCATGACTACTAATAGCTATAATGTACCATTATAAGAATAGAAACAAAACAATAGTTTTGGGGAAACAAGGAATTGCAGACGCTTGTTAATACACAGAAGTGACGGAAAAACTCAGCAGATCAGGCAGCGTCTCTGGAGAACATGATGGCTCGGGTCGAGATCCTTCTTCAGACGCATACAAGGCATGTTACCATGCTGAGTCTGAAGAACAAACCAAAACGTCACCTATCCATGTTCTCCAGAGAAGCAGCTCCACCTGCTGAGTTACTCCAGCACTTTGCGTTCTGCAAAAGTTTTGGATGATGGTCAATAGGTCAGGTTGTATCTGTGGAGAAACTGTGATAAGAATTAACAGTTCAGGTCAATGTCCTCGCAAATATTGTTGGCCACATTGAATAGCATAAAGTAGTGGATAGGCTTGCTTTAGTGGACCTTCATTCACAACACATCAACTGTACTTTGTAACAGAAGAAAATTAGATGTTGCTGTGGGTTGGACTACAGTCGATCAGGTCTGCTGCCACCACCTGCAAACACACATACCCTTTGTGGCCTTGTGGAATGAGTTGCCTGGATGTTGTGGCCTTCTACCAAGTTTAGTTTAGTTTAGATATAGGACTTTCGGCCCACTGGGTCCGCACCGACCAGCGAGCCCCGCACACTAACACTATCCTACACACACTGGGGACAATTTCTACTTTTTTATACCAAGCCAATTAACCTACAAACCTTACATCTTTGGAGTGTGGGAGGAAAGTTATCACAGAAAACACATGCAGGTCGCAGAGAATGTACAAACTCCGTTCAGACAACATCCGTAACCAGGATCGAACAGGTCTCTGCCACTGTAAGCGCTGTTAAGCAGCATGTCTACCGCTGTGCCACGGTGCTGCCCAAGGTTTTGAGGGTAAACATGGTGACTAGGCTCTTGGTGGTGGATCCTGAGGCTCTGTTTTTGGAGCATCCTGATGGTCTTGCAATAGATTATTGACAATGAATCAAAAGGTCCTTGAAAAAAATCTATTTTCTTCAAATACATTAAACCATAAGAAATCAACTAAAATATAAAGACTGAGTAATAGAAATAAATTAAATAAATCTAACGGCAATTATCTTTGTTAAACTAAGCGATTTCCTTCAAATTAATGGGGCCAGGGTTCCTTATGTTGCTATCCTTGGCTTAAGGCTGAGAAGCTGGATACCTTGGATGGACACAAAATGCTCGCGTAATTCAGCGGATCAGGCAGCATCTCTGGAGAAAAATAATAGCTGACGTTTCGAGTTGGAACCCACCTTCAGACTGAAAGTAGAGGTGGGGGGGTGGAGGGTGGTAGGGGGAGGGTGGTGTATAAACTGGAGGTGAGAAAATTCCTGAACAAATCAGGGCTGGCAACCCATAACCTCAGCCATGAAGATAGGCACACAGTGGTGGTCTATGAAATGACACACCACAGGTAAATACTTTTTGTCCACTTGAAAGAAACAAAAACGTACGGTTGCTTGCTTGAGTTATGGTTATGCATCTTCAATCACCATATCAGATACTGTATGGCAAAATGCGATGAATTTTCAGGACTCTATTACTAATGTAATATAAAGCCTTTGTCATACCACACTATCAACTATTTATAACAATGCAGGAAGATTCCAAAGCTTGCAAGCACATAGCATAAGATTCAGCAACAGCATCTTCCCCGCTGTTATCAGACTACTGAATGGTCCACTTCTAAGCAAGGGTGTAGTCCTGATGTCCCAACCTACCTCTTTGCAGACCTTGCACTTTTTAAAAATCGCTGTAAATGTAATGGGCCTGTCCCACTTTTGCAACTCTTTACACGACTGCAAGAGACTGTGCGGTCGCCACATGTTCGCGGGTGGTTGCCCGGTAGTCACCGCTAATTCTTCAACATGTTGAAAATATTTTGGCAACCATAATGAGGCCGTGACCAGTTCCCAGAATGTGGGAACTCCACACGACCATGAAGGCGACTACCCGGCAACCACCCACGAACATGTGGCGACCATGTGGCAACTGCATAGTCTCTTGCAGTCGCATAAAAAGTCGCCTAAGTGGCCCATAACACTGCACTCTGGTATTTTTCACTTTGCACTACCTATTGTACTGTATATGGTTCGATTGTGTATAGTACAATCAAACCATATACTGTAGAGCATTACTTTACGGGAGAGAACACAAAGAAGGATTGCCAGGGGTAGTAGTAGAGGCAGATAGTGGCATTTAAGGGGCTTTTCAACATGGAAGTGCAGGGAATAGAGGGACACAGATTATGCGCAGGCAGATAAGGTCAGTTCAGCTAGGCATCATGTTCAGCACAAGCATTGTGGGCTGAAGGGCCCATTCCTGTTTTATGTTTGTCTCAGAGGATTAAAGTGAGGACATCATCCTTGTTTCTTTCAATGTTGAAGTAAATTGATGCCATGGATTTGAGAGTTCTGTACATGAAATTCAGAAATATTATTATCTGTAAAAAAAAACATATTTGAAACTAATACAATGTAAGGGATAACTCCAGAAAATTTGAATTGGAAATGCTGTAACCTGTCACAATGAACATGGATTCTGTGGGAGTGTTTAAAAAAATAACAAAGGGTGGTTATTTCTCTCACAAGGATAAAATAAAATTAACCATTGAGAATCCCTTGTTCAATGATAATAAATAATTGGTCAAGCAATTTGGGGAAGTATATATTCAGTTCCAATCACCTCCAATCTGGCAACTCTTTGAGGTTGTTGTGTTCTCTACTTCTGGGTACTCCCAAGTCCATTTGGCTACTTGGCGAGGCACAATGGCACAGTGGTTGAGTTGCTGCCTTACAGCGCCAGAGATCTGGGTTCAGATCTGACTACAGGTGCAGTCTGTATGGAGTTTGTACGTTCTCCCTGTGAGTGCGTAGCGTTTTCTCCAGGTGCTCCAGTTTCCTCCCACACTCCCAGGATGTATAGGTCTGTCGGATATTTGATTTTAGTAAAAAATATAAAATAGTCCCTCATGTGTAGGATAGTGTTAGTATATGGAGTGATCACTGGTTGGCGGGGCGAAGAGCCTGTTTCCGTGCTGTATTCTAAAGTCTAAAGCCCTTCTTTTCCTGTCTTTCTTTTCCTCTGTGCTAGAGTCTAGAATTCCACCCCTAAATCTCTCAGTATCTCTCTTTTTAAACTCGCTCTTTAAAACCAACCAATGTCACCTTTGTTAATATTTATGTGACTCAGAGCCAAGTGGTATCTGATCACCCTTCTCATGCATTTAACTACATTGGCGGTCCCACATAAATGCAAGTTGTTGTATTACTTGAGTTAGCCAAAGATTTATAAACTGCCTGTAGTTCTGTATAGGGAAATTTACTTTTCCTGAAATATTACCAATTATTTCCAGCCGTGTCTCTGGTTTTCATTAACTGCGGTAATAATTAATAGAAGCGTTATTGCTGAAGTATTAATGGCTCTATTCTAAGGAATGTTTTACAGTGGACACTTAAAATTTACACAGCTGAGGTTATTCCTAACAAGATTGTGTTAAAGTGAATGTGTAGTCACTGCTGTTATTCCTTGACTGGCAAGCTGATTAGTGGACAGGGTAATGTTACACAGCAGCATTCAGAGAACCATTCAATTAAAATGCCAAAGTTTCATCTCATGTCCCAAATATTTTTAAAGTATCAATTTTGCATTGTGGCTTCCAAAGATGAGCAGTGAGTAGAAATTTCTATCAGACATTCTCAGGACATTATAGAACATCTTTGATTCTTTAATTTTAGGTAACTTTCATAAACACTCCCCTCATCCCCTTCCTCTGTTAAAGGTTGGTTAACCAGTTCCATAGTTCGTAATGATGTATCTCGCTTGGGATCACACCTGCCTGATGTCATCTATTGACGGCCCTGATTTGTCCTGGTCTTTTCTGGCTTCCAGTTCATCCCACCCTATAGTCAGTCTGAAGAAGGGTCCTGACCCAAAATGTTATCTGTCCATTTTCTCCAGAGATGCTGCCTGACCCACTGAGCACTCTGTGTGCATCCACAAAACATCTCTAATTGGGGCACAGAAGTTAGCACTGCTCACAGCTCCAACAACTTGGATTTGATCATGACCTCTACACAGAGTTTGTATGTTCTCCCTGTGACGGCATGCATTTCTCCTGGGTGGTCCAGATCCCAAATCCCACAGATCTTTTGGCAGGTTTACTGGGCCACTGATGTAGATATACGGCAAAAGATTCAGAGGGGAGATGATGGTCACGTGAGAGAGGATAAATCAGGGTTGTCAGAAAATAAGAAAATGGGGAACTTGACTGGAAAAGGGGGCTTGCTTTGCTGGGAGCTGACATCGAAGACTGGATTATGGAATATGCAAGCGAAAACTAAAATGGCATTTTGGAATTGTATTTTAGGTTTTGAAATGAAAAAAAGGCAAAAGTAAAGTTTTATTTTTTCCTTCCATTGTGCCTAATAATTTGAGTACAGCTGCAAAGACTTGGAAGAGTTAATTATATTTATAGAGTCATAGTTAAAAGTAGAGATTTGGTGGGCCAAAGGACCTGTTTCTGTGCTGTACAATCGTATAACTCTATACAGACACAAGGAACTGCACTTGCTGGAACATTGCGTCAAACACAAAGTGCTGAAGTAACTTGTTGAGGCAGGCAGCACCTCTGGAGGACATGGATGGGTGACGTTTGCGTTTGGGACCTTTCTTCAGTCTACAGAGGTGCTGCCTGACCCACTGAATTACTTCAGCAATTTGTGTTCTGCACAATGTTCCAGCAAATGCAGTTCCTTGTGCCTGTATAGAGTCATACGATTGTACAGCACAGAAACAGGCCCTTTGGCCCACCGCATCTCTACCAAGCATTGTGCATATCTAGATTAATCTCATTTACCTGCATTAAGTCCACATCTCTCTGTGCCTTGCCTGTTTTCTCTCATTCCTGTTCTTAGTTCTTATGAAAGGTCTTCAACCTTTGGAGATAGAGATACTGCATGGAAACAGGGCCTTCAGCCCACCAAGTCCACACCAACTATCGGTTACCCATTCACATTAATTCTATGTTATCCCACTTTCTCATCCACTCCTTAAACACTGAGGCCAATTTACAGAGGCCAAATGACCGACAAACCCGCATAGAAACATAGAAACATAGAAATTAGGTGCAGGAGTAGGCCATTCAGCCCTTCGAGCCTGCACCGCCATTCAATATGATCATGGCTGATCATCCAACTCAGTATCCCGTACCTGCCTTCTCTCCATACCCTCTGATCCCCTTAGCCACAAGGGCCACATCCAACTCACTCTTAAATATAGCCAATGAACTGGCCTCAACTACCCTCTGTGGCAGAGAGTTCCAGAGACTCACCACTCTCTGTGTGAAAAAAGTCTTTCTCATCTCGGTCTTAAAGGATTTCCCCCTTATCCTTAAGCTGTGACCCCTTGTCCTGGACTTCCCCAACATCGGGAACAATCTTCCTGCATCTAGCCTGTCCAACCCCTTAAGAATTTTGTAAGTTTCTATAAGATCCCCTCTCAATCTCCTAAATTCCAGAGAGTATAAACCGAGTCTATCCAGTCTTTCTTCATAAGACAGTCCTGACATCCCAGGAATCAGTCTGGTGAACCTTCTCTGCACTCCCTCTATGGCAATAATGTCCTTCCTCAGATTTGGAGACCAAAACTGTACCCAAAACTGTACGCATATCCGGGAGGAAACAGGAGAATCTGGAGGAAACCCACGCAGCCACATGAAGAACGTGCAAACTCCACGCAGGCAGCACCCGAGGTCAGGGTCGAATCTGGGTCACTGACGCTGTAAGGCAGCAACTCTACCTGTGGCACCACTGTACCATCCTCAAACATTGACTCAGTCCCAGAAACTTAGAAAGGAAGGTTTCCTGCTATCTCCAGAATTTGTTTCAGGTTTCTCCATCTGCAGTTTTAAAAAGATTTTCCTTTGATGTGCAAATAACATGTGTAATGTGATATAAATACTCAGTACGTCAGGCAATATCTCCAGAGTGAGAAAGAGAATTCATATTTCAGGTCAATCAGAATACTTTTATAGATTTGGTTTAGGGAGAGAGTTTCAGAGATTTAAGTCCATGGAAATGAAGGCAGGATGGGATGGAGGATATGGGAGATAAAGGAAGACAGACACAAAATGCTGGAACAACTCAGTGGGTCAGGCAGCATCTCTGGAATAAAGGAATAAGTGACTTTTTGGGTCGAGACCCTTCTTCAGACTGTTCTTCGGACTTCTGACTTTCAGACAAAAGAGGACTATAGGAGTTTGATCCACTCACAAAATGGCATTTGTGTTTGGAAACCCACTGTTTTTTTTCTTCCCGCAAAAATAAAATTAAACTGCATTCCACAAAGAATCCTATTAGAACTGCAGGGAGAGACTTGGCAGGGTTAAGTTTTTGTGACTGCGAGTCCCAGCTGTTGTTTCCTATGAGTTTCAGCAGCTGCCAGCGTTGTTAATGGCTGTAAATTTATGCATAAATTTCCCACTGCTACAGCGCAATGCTGCCTCGGAATAGTCTGCATTCGCCACCAGAGAGGAGATGTGAACCTGCGAGTGACGTGGCGCTTATTACCAAACCTCAGAGCAAGGAGGCCGTTGATGGAATCTCTTAATGAGTAATTAAGCAACTTTGCAGAAGCTGACGTCGTCACATTTATGTTTAGGGATTTGTGCCTCTTTGCAACTCCCCCACCCCTCATCTCCAGGTGAATTTATCTGAAGCCAAAAAATGTAACATTTAATCAAAGTGCAGGTAGAAGAGGTTGCTTTAACAGTTCGGGCAATGCACTGATCTTAAATTAATTCCGATCATGCCAATAGTCTTCAATGTAACTAATCACCATTTACTCAGTTCCACTCAGTCTGAAAAATTCCTCATTCATGAGTGGTATTGAAGTAATTTGAGTTCATTCACTTTCCCAGTTTGTGCTTTGCACTGCATAGTACTTTGAACGTTGTCAGACATGTTCCAGTAAACTTCTGACTTTAAAAAATTGAGTTTAATTATCTTTTAAATCTCCCCTCTAAATCTCTCTCTTTCATAATAATTGTGTTCATTATTACAAGGACAGGGCCTTCATGCTGGTTGCTTTTAATTTAAAAAAAATGTGCCTATTACATTTTAACTTATTTTCCAAAATTCCACTGCATTAGAGAATTAATTATTCAACAGACTAGGAAATATTGAGTTTTAGGATGTAATGTGCCCCATAAGACAAGCGTCGTAAAGAATTATGATTCACTTTGACATTTTGTTTGTTTTATTCCAAGACTTTGACTTCAGGCCCACCGGTCACAGCTGCCTGGCAGGGAGAGGTCTCCGCATCCTGGCTTGGAGTGGTTTTAACGTAATGCAGTCAAAGCAGCAAGCTTGCTAAAGATGCCTGGCTTAATGACTTGAGCTGCAAATGAGCAATGTTAAGTCAACTTCATCTTACTATAACTCTATGACTCATCCAAATATTTTTTCCAATGATATAATTAGTTTTCCCTGTTCAAAACAATTTGTTTTTTTAAGCAACTAGATTTTCTTGGATTTTATCTTTTCTGAACAATACTGCACTATTTGACAATTAAGTGTCTTTAAAGATTAAAATTGATTCCACTGCCATAAGCTGCAGAGTTCCACATACATATAAAAAAGGGGAAATCCACTTCCCCCTGAGAGTAATTACAATTATGTTATAAAAATAAGGATTATGTATGTTTCTTGTTAGACAGGGAGTTCACTGCCAACTAACGGAGTCCTCCCTGAATAAAGTGTCTGCTATCATGGTGACTGGTGGTGTACTAACATTATATGACAAGTGACTAATTCATTGATAATTGCAATGATCAAATCACACAAAAGTTGGGGTTCTTTGCTAAAAGCTGACAGTGAATTGTTCAGGGGTACACAAAAGGATGGAGAAACTCAGCGGGTGCCGCAGCATCTAAGGAGCGAAGGAGATAGTGAATTGTTCAGCTAGTTTATGATAATTTTCAGTTATTCGAAAGAGGATTTCTGTAGCAATCATGATGTTCCGTATCGTTAAATATTAACCTTTACAAAGATATCAGACTGGATCACATTTCTATTATTCTATAACCATGGGTTGTAGCATTGCAGTAATAAGCATAACATATGGGCAGTGTTCTCAATGTAGCGTAGTTTATCCCAGGGAATCAGTAGCAAGAGATTTGGTATGAGCAGAAGAAATATGAGCATAGGAAACTGAGGGAAATGAAATAAATATCTGATGGTCATCTTTTGGCAAATTAGTTGATTGCTGCTTCAGTGGCTGTGAACTGGTCGGTCTGCTATTTGTTGGTGACGGTTAGCTAACTGAGTATTGATTAGTTAACAGGATTAGGAGAAAATTGATCAGCTAGGTTACATGTTGTTTGGTGAGCAGGCTCAGTGGGTAGAGATAGTTATATGAACAAACAAATGGGCAAATTCTTGCTAGGTCACTGGGTACTTGAAGCCTGCTCTGACATTTAGTATGATTGTTTCTCATCTGATTATAACCTCTGCATTCCCTTATACTCGTGTAACATTCCACCCGCTTGCTTGTCAAGTATGCCAAGGGCAGCACTGTGCTGCAGCGGTAGATCTGCGGCCTCACTGCAATAGAGACCCGGGTTAAATCCTGACTTTGTGGGCTGTCTGCATGAAGTTCCCCCTGTGGCCATGTGGGTTTTCTCTGTGTGCTCCAGCTTACTCCCACATTCCAAAGACATGTAGGCTTATAGCATAATTATCTTCAGTAAATTTTCCCAAGTGTGTAGGATGCAAAAGTAGAATAAAAGAACTAGTGTACGGATGATCATTGGTCGGCATGGACTCGGTGGGCCGAACGACCTGTGTCCACGCTATATCTCTAAAATAAAAAGTATCCTTCATTTAGAAACAAAAAAACACTTACATCTTCCTTTCAGGAAAAGAAATGTTCTGTGCATTTACAGCTTCTGACAAGTAAACTTTTTTCCTAATCTCCAAATTAAATAGTGACCACTTATTTTTAACTAGCGTCCTTTGAGTTTAGATTCTCCAGCAGGAGGAATCATTCTCTCCACATCTACTCTGTAAGCCCCTTAGAATCTGATGTATTCAGTAATATCATCTCTCACTCATCTAAGCTCTAGCAGATAGAGATGTTGAGCTGAACAAAATGGAAACAGGCTCTTCAGTATGACTTGTCAATGCCAACCAAGTAGTCCCACTCTGCCTTAAAAATATCCATTGACGGCCTCCAGGGTCGCCTGTGGCAATTAATTCCACAGATTCACCACGCTCTGACTAAAAAAGGTTCCTCCTCATCTTCTTTCTCAAGGTTCGCCCTTTTATTCTGAGGCTATGGTCTCTGGTCCAAGACACTCCCGTTAGTGGAAACATCCTCTCCTCATTCCTCAATCCAGAAAATAGTTCAACTTAGAGGAATGCTACCTCATTATAAATGGGATTCGCAATAAGCCACGCTGTGAATAGAATTAGACTATTTCAGCTCTTATTTCAATTCCTCTTGCTATCCTCTTCCCCTCTAATCAGTCATCAGCAGTGATCATTGGATCGAGAAAGTGAGTTGATAGTTCACACAGTCAATTAACTTTAACAAACAATTCAATGGAGTTGCTAAAAGGAGCAGCAAATTAGATCGTGTGGGGTGTGGGAGTGAGACGGCGCAATTGGAAATCTCCACTGGAGATGATGAGATAGGATATGACAGGGGAAATTAGCAGTGGATTGAAATATTATCCTTTCACCTCTGGAACCACAGTTTGAATTGAGAGCGATGTTATGAAAATCTCTCTCTTTTCCTTCCCAGGCCTGGCTTAGGTTATTAATCACGCAAATTCTAATTGTTTCAAATCATTTCTCTGCAGAATTGACTCCTCTGCATGAAAGAGTCCCAAATTTGGTATTGATTGTGCAGTTTTGCTCAGAAATCCCATTTACACAGGAGATTATATTCAGTTCAGATCAGATTGATCCAAATTAAATTAGACCTTCCCAGTTTTTGCAATACATAGGGTGGCACAGTGGCGCAGCTGGCAGAGCTTCCACCTCACAATGCCAGAGACCCAGGTTCAATCCTGACCTCGGTTGCTGTCTGTGTGGAGTTGCTACGTTCTGCCTTGACCAAGTGGGTTTCCTCCGGGTGCTCCGGTTTCTTCCCACATCCCAAAGACGTGCAAGTTTGGAAGTTAATAGGCTGTTTATAAATTGCCCCTAGTGTGTAGGGAGTGGATGCAAAAGTGGAATACATAGAATGAGCATGAAGGTGTAATTGATGATCGGTTCGGACTCGATGGGATGAAGGGCCTGTTTCGATTCTGTATCTCTAAAACCAATAACAAAATATTGCTGAATATTTCCGCACCTTGCTGAATAATTGGAAAGATATTCACTGGGAAACAATGTGTTCCTTTTAACAGAGGAGACAATCACACGATGACCAATAACTAGTTGGGGTTTAGAAACAGGATCAGAAATCAGTGCAAAATGGCATAAAATGTTTTTAGTTACTGTGTTGGTTTTTTGCGCACCAAATTGTAGACTTAGCAGTTAACATGGAATGTAGAAGAGTACAGCACAGGAATAGGTACTTTGGCCCACACTGTCTGTGTTGAACATGTTGCCTAGACCAACTCTTATCTGCCTGCACATAATCCATATCCCTCCATTCCCTGTATGTCCACGTAAATGTGCCTATCCAAAAGTCTCTTAAATGCTATTGTAAGAAATGGAGCCAGCAGAAGTAGATGATCCCGTTGTTCACTTAATGGCCAAACAATTTCAAGCTGCTCTTTAAGAACAAAGAACAGTTCAGTGCAGAATCTGTGCCAAACATGATGCCGAAATAAATTCATCTCATCTGTCTGCACGTGATCCGTATCCCTCCATTTGCACGTAGCTTGTGACCTGTTACAATATCACGTTATAATCTTGCAAGAGAAAGGACCAAAAGTAGACCATTTAGCCCCTCAAGTTCAATCTACCATTTGATGTCAATGGTTCATCTTATTGATGTTAATCTATCTCAGATAGAAAACAAGATTCAAAGGCTAGGTAAGGGAAAGAGGAGAGAAGGTAAATGCAAGCTGAATGTAAAAATTGTTAAACATGGTTTGGAAATGGAAGCTTAAATTACACGACTTAATGTGCGTGCACACACATTACAGAGCATCATAATAGCAAATGGAAATCCAGGATAAATGTGCTCCTGTGTTGGTTTTGCTTTTTTTTCCCCCCAAACTTAAATTCACATTAAAATTTATCATGGTGTCCACATTCAATTTGTTTTAAAAATCTTACAAAACTTTAAAGAAAGGCATATACAGTGTTCTCCACAGTATGAGACGAGCCCAAAGTGTTGTCCAGCAAATAAACATTCTTGAAGTGTAATCTAGGACACATTGTGGGTGATCTTTTCATGACAATTTCTCACAAGACTATTTGACAGAGACCAAATAACCTGTATTGCTACTATTAATTAGGGATGAACTTTGGCCATGATATCAAGGATAACCCTTTTTATATTTCTCTAAAATACTGCCATGGGGCATTTTGCCACCACTTAAAAGCAGGTCTCAACTTTGACATATCGTCCAAAAAAGGCATCTCCAACAGAGAGTACTGTCTTGGTATGCAACTCAAGTGTCATCCTATCTATTTGTGCTCAAATGACTGCCATAGGATTTAGCTCTTAACCTTCTTTCTGTATGTTTTACATAGCTGACCTTACACTAGTTTTCTAAATTTAAACAAGCACTTTCAATTCCATCATTATGCCAGAAATATCATTGTTTAAACTCCTTTTTTTTTTTTTTTTGCATTTTCATTGGCATTATGTTAATTTGCAGCAAATCATTAATAGTTGGTAAGCTGCTTTACAGAATCCACTTTAAGATTTAAACACAACCTTGTCATACCTACCACTAACAACTTTTTTGTTGGATTTGTATCACATAAAATCTAACTTCATATTTCATAACTTCACTATAGGCACTGGTCATATTAATAATCAGTCCCAGAGAGAAAGGTCTGGATTTCTAGCAAGGAATTACTCAGTAAAGTTGCCAACTACAAAATATTTTGAAATTGTATCTCCCCCTAATTTTTTACTTACAGTCCATTAATTGCCTTTTTCAAGAAAATAACAATGAAACTCATAAAAAGCATAAAATCTCATGAATGACCATTACCAATCAAATTCCAATGTCATGGCAGCCAAATATGTTCAAACCTATTAAGAGTTCTATTTTTTTGAATTGATTCACTTATTTGGGAGGGTAAGCAGGTGGCATTGAGATAACAAACACATACTCAGAATTGAGACTTTAAACATTGATTGTAAATGCCTTTTGTAATAACTTATGTTCTTTTTCTTAGTAAGGGTTTAATCACATAACAAAATCTGTCTCATCTGTTAGATATAATTGTCTGACTGCCTTTAATCTGGAGTGAAAAATTAAAAAGCCACAAATGCTGGAAATTTAAAGGAAAAACAGAAACTGCTGGAAACATTCAGTAGCTCAGGCAGTGTGTGTGGAAAGGAAAACAATTAACATTTTTGGTCTGACCCCCTTCATAATATACTGGCAATGGCAATGCTTTACCTATTTTCCTTTCAAAAGGCAATATTTCTAATCTAGGAGTGTTATGTATCCAGAGTGAAATACATTGGTAGTTAAACTATTGTAGGACATTTTAGGGGAATAATTGACTTCTAAATGATTAGTGACAGGGTCTGGTTGCAGAATTTTATTATTATTTTTCTGAAAAAATGCTGTCCATATGACTGAACTGTACATTCAACAGTTAACTTTATAACCATGAACAATCCTGCTCAAGTTAATATAATTTCAGGGTGTTACAATAGGATGGACTTGTACGTAACCATAATTTAAACATTTTGATAATGGGACTAAGAAAATATTTAATAAGAACTTCAAAAAAAATCACTTATCAAGATATATTTGTATTTTATTTCAATTCACCAATTTTACTTAGTGGTAAATGTGGTAGCATATTAGCCCAACACTGAAGAGCACCTATCTTAAATGTTACTGCATCACAGTTACTGCATCACAACGCCAGAGACCTGGGGTTTGATCCTGACCTCAGGTGCTGTGTGGAGTTTGCACAATCTCCCTGTGACCACATGAGTTTCCTCCAAATGCTCCTGTTTCCTCCCACATTCCAAAGACGTGCGGGTTTGTAGATTAATTGGCCTCTGTAAATTGTCCCCTAAGTGTTTTTCGAGTGGGATTACATGGAGCTAGTGTGAACAGGTGATCGATGGTCAGTGTGGATTCCATGGGACAAAGGGCCCGTGTCCATGCTGTATTTCTACAATGTAATCAAAGCTCAACCATTTCCAAAATTTATAATGGTCTCTCAGATTCTGGAAAACTGCAGAGGCTTCCTAGGTTATGGAAGACCTAAGGAAATCAGATTCTACACATTCTCCTATACACTTTTAAAGCATTTTTCTAACATGGAAAGTTAAGTTGCACAAATGCAAATATCTTGATAAGTTACAGAATATGCATAGAAGCTAACTAAGAGAAGAAAACTGTTTACATGAAGGAATCAAAGTGACGCCATTGTTTTATTGGGTTATGTACAATTATTGGGAACTGAGCCCTTTACATGGCTTGTATTAAAATTGGTACTCCTCTTTATAGATTGTAGATCACAGGAATGGAAAGAATTATGCAGATGACTGCATCTGATGACAATATTAATTGGCAGCATCATTGTTCTAATTACATTAGAAAATGTAACAGTACATTAGTGCAAATTTTGAATTACAGTTAGTAAAACAAACAGAATCAATTCCAATGGATTTAGCAAACCATGGTCAGCATTAGTACGTAAGTGCATGCTGTACTTTCCGTACTTTCCACACAAGTTACACAAAATATTTAGTTTTCTGCTGAGAAAACATTCTTAAATCAACAGATCAATTATGGTTAAAATATTCTGAAGACTTAAGATAATAACAGACAACTTTTCAAAACTATTCCGTGCTCCTATTCCGTAATTCCTGAAGATGTTTGCATTTTATGACATATTTTGCAACTTTAGAATTTTTCAAAATGCTTCAAAGGTGAAGAAGCATTTAATAAATATTGTCAATGCTCAGAACTAGGGGGTCATGTTTAGAAATAAGCATGTAGACAAAAAATGTTGGAGAAAACTCAGCGGGTGAGGCAGCATCTATGGTGCAAAGGAATAGGTGATGTTTCGGGTCGAGATTTTCTTCAGACCGCCCAGTTTAGAAATAAGAGGTGGCCTATTTAAGCCAGATGAGCAGATCCTTTGCCTTTGGAAATTTTCTTCAAAGGGGAGAGTGTATCAGGTTTTTCAGTATTTTTGAGGAAGAGGTAATAGATTCTCGATTAGCAAGGGAGTGAGAGATTACAAAGAACATGCATGCCAGGCTTAAAATGGTCCGGATTATACTTGATGTAGCCCATGACTCACTTTCATCTCTTGCAAGAAGTATGCTGGAGAAAAGCACTACAGGGGGGACAGCAGGCTGGAGGTGTTAGGGAGTCAGGCCCTTGCCATGATGCAAGTTCTCAGAAGACCTATTCGAATGTTTCCTAATACGTCCAAAGATCATAAGCAGTTAAAACAAGGAGCAGGGCATCAAGTCTAGAACAGTATAGCACACAAACACGCCTTCAGCCCACAATGCCCGTGTCAAACATCTATGCTTGCATCTGGTATGCATCCTTTTATTCCCTGCATATCTATGTGCCTATCTAAAAGCCTCTTAAGTCTCACTATCATATCCATTTCCAACATCGGCAGAGTGTTCTAGATGCTTGCCACTGTATTTGAAAAAAAAATGTGGACCGCACATCTCCATTAAACTTTCCCCCTCTGCCCTCAAAGTTTGCCCTCTTTGACATTTCATCCTGGGAAAATTATTTTAACTATCTCCCTATCTCCCTTATCGATGCCAATCATAGGTTTGTATCATTTTTATCAGGTCTCACCTCAAGCTTCAATCCAGAGAAAATAATTCAAGTTTGTCCAACCAACACTCTTTAATCCAGGAAGCATTCTGGTAAACTGCTGCCGCCGCTCCAAAGCCTCCACATCATTCCTATAATGGGGTAACTAGAACTGCACTCCATGCTCAAAATGTGGCCTAACTAAAGTTTTATAAAGCTGCAATATGACTTCCTGACTCTTATATGCAATACCTCAACCGACAATGGTAAACATATTATGTGCTTTCTTTACCACTCTTTACCATTGCTACTTTCAGGGACCTATGGACACAAATCCCAATTTGCTGTTAACTGTATGCCTTCCCCTTGCATTCGAGCTTCCAAAGTGCAATACCTCACACTTGCTCGGATTAAACGACATTTGTTATTTCTCCACCCATATCTGTAAATCCCACTGTGTCCTTAGGCAGCCTTTCTCACCGTTCACAACTCCACCAATTGTGGTGACATCCACAAATCTACTACAAAACCCATCTTTAGTTACATCCAAGTTATATATCACAAACACATAGATTCATGCAAAACACCACTGTAACAGACCTCCAGCTGGAACAACTTGCTTCTGCCAATACCCTCCAATTTCTATGGGTAAACTAGTTTTGAATCCAAGTTTACCAAGTCACTTTTGAACCCTTGCACCATAATTATCTGGATCAGCCTACCATGATTTACTTATCAAATGCATACTAAAATCTATGTAGACGACATTCACTGCCCACCCTCATCAATCACCTCAAAAAACAACTGGATGAAGATGTGTCCTGTGTAGACAAAGCCATGCTGTCTATCCCTAATTAGCCTATTTTCTTCCAAATGTAAATAAATCCTATCCTAAAAAATCCTCAAGAATAGCTTTCCTATAACTGACATGAGGCTCATCGATCTGTAATTCCTGGATTACCTCTACTTCCTTTCTTAAACAAAAGAACAAAAGTCCTCTGGAACCACGTCTGTGGCTGAAGAAGATCCAATGATTCTTGTCAAGGCCTTGCAATCTCCCCTCGTACATTTCTTAATAACCTAGTGTATATCCCACCAGGTCCTGGGGATTTATTCATCTTAATGCTTTTTAAGACACCCCTTTCTTGATCTCACACTGCTCAAACATATTAGTAAACCCTGCACTGATCTCACTATCTTCCATACTTTCTCCCTAGTTACATTCTTGTTTATAATGTATATATAAAAAGCCTTGGGATTTTCTTTAATCCATTTTGCCAATTACATTTCATGGCCCCTTTTATTGGCTCTTCTAAATCCTATCCTTACTGCCTTAAGTACTTCGCTGCTTGCTTTTATTCAGGCGGCACAGTGGCGCGGCGGTAGACCTGCTGCCTCACGGGTGTTGTCTATGAGGAGTTTGTACGTTTAGAATGTTTTTCTCCGGAAGCTCCGGTTTCCTCCCACATTCCAAAGACGTGGAGGCTTGTCGGTTAATTGGTTTCTATAAATTGCTCCCAGTATGTAGGATGTGAAAAGAAGTGGACAACCTAGAACGAGCATACGGGTGATCAATGGTTGGTGTGGGCACAGTTGGCCTGTTTTCATGCTGTATCTCTAAACAAAACTAAATTCCTCAAAGGCCCTGTCTGAATTCATCATCCTTTTTCATGTTGACCAATTTAGAATATTGTCATCCAAGGTTGCTGTACTTTGTTCCTTCTCACTGAAACGTGCTGATCCTGAACTATCATCAGCTGTTTGTTTTTTTAAATGACTCCCACATCTGTAACCTAAAAATAAATAATGTCTGAAGCAGATTTACCCAATAACAGCTGCTCACATCTTACTCTCCCCTGGTCAATGATATTGTAATCGGCATACCCCAATTTAGTACATTACCCCAATTTACTAATATATCCTTATTCGTAACTACCTTAAAACCTGTGTAGTTGTGATCACTGTTCCCAAATTGCTCTTCCACTGAAACACCAGGCACCTGGCCAGGAGTACTTTCCAATACAGGCCCCCTCCTGGGGTTAGACCGACTATAGTATAATCCCATTAGAAAAAATGTATATTTCTTATTTTTGAGCTCTACCCATATTGTCTTGGTGGATAAACCCTCCGAATGCCACCATGGCATCCTCTGACTAACAATGCAATTCCTCCACATCTTTTACCTCCTTTATCATGCATGGCATACCAAAATCCTGTAATGTTGAGCTGCAAGTCCCGTCCCTCCCACAAGTAAGTCTCCGTGATGACCACAGCATGATAGTTCCGTGCATGTATTGTCTTTCCGCTGACTGGATAGCACGCAACAAAAGCTTTTTACTGTACCATGGTACACATGACAGTAAACTAAACTAGTATGCACTGATCCAGGCTCTGTTCATCTGCTTTCTCTGTGAAATACACTTCAGCCCACCAGTTTCACAATGTTCATTAATATTTCCCTACCAGTCCTTCCTTTCAGACATACTTGTCATAAACCTCTACTTTCCCATATGTCCCTCCATTTGCTGTGCTGCTGCTCTGGTGTCCACACTTTCCCACTCTAGTTTATACTCTCTGCCACAGAGGGTAGTTGAGGCCAGTTCATTGGCTATATTTAAGAGTGAGTTGGATGTGGCCCTTGTGGCTAAGGGGATCAGAGGGTATGGAGAGAAGGCAGGTACGGGATACTGAGTTGGATGATCAGCCATGATCATATTGAATGGCGGTGCAGGCTCGAAGGGCTGAATGGCCTACTCCTGCACCTAATTTCTATGTTTCTATGTTTCTATAAATGTGCTCCTGTGGAAATAACATACGGGTTGTTCTTTGGAGAACATGGAAAGGTTATGCTGCTTTCTCCTGAGATTGGAGTTGACACAGATTAACTTTGGCCAGACAATGACATGTCCATGTACTTTGTTCCATTCACAACATTATTGGGCAACTGGCTGGTTTCAGTAGGTCAAAGGTTAGTGAATGTCAGTTGGGATGGTGGCCCAAAGTGAAGATTCAGCACACAAATGTAATCAACATATTTCTTTTGAAATCCATCTCAGACATTGTGACAAACAGGCTGATGTTGAGATTCTTGTTTTGTGTGTTTTTTTAATCTTTAGTTTCCCCCACCGCGCCCATGGAAAAATAAATGTGTAATATCGGCATAAGAGGGGGGAGAAACAGCAAACATCAGTCATTATGTTGATATGAAACGTTCAAGGCAATTATGTCGGGTAGATTTTTCTTCCTTCTACTTGAAGGACTGATGAATACTTTATGAGTATAATTACTTATTAAATACACAAGTAGAAAGTTAGCTCTCCCTTGAACAGTGTCCTGCATAAGGCTGGACAAGGGTTGTGGCCAATGTTATAATGTTTGGGATGATGGAGAATCCATTATATGTTGACATTTTACAACCAAAATCAAGTTTGATATAACGTAGTAGTGTGTTTTACTTTTAGGAAAAAGGATTGGTCACAGTGCCGAATGGCACAGTGGTGCTGCCTTACAGCGCCAGAGACCCGTGTTTGATCCTGACTACGGCCGCTGTCTGTACGGAGTTTGTACAATCTTCCCCCTGACCGCTTGGGCTTTCCCCGGGTGCTCCGGCTTCCTCCCACATTCCAAAAATATACTGGTTTGTAGGTTGACACAAAAAGCTGGAATAACTCAGCGTCTCTGGAGAAAATTAATAGGTGATGTTTCGGGTTGAGACCCTTCTTCTGAAGGTTGGTTGAAACCAGCATCTCCAGTTCCTTCCTACGCGGGATTGTAGGTTAATTGGCTTCTGTAAATTGTCCCAAGTGTGTAGGATAGTGCTAATGTACAGGGATCTCTGGGCTAAAGGGCCTGTTTCTGCACTCTATCTCTAAATGAAACTAAACCGTGCCATTTAGGGACTGAGAACCAAACTTGACAAGACCATTTTAGTTTAGTTTACAGATACAGCATGGAAACAGGGCCTTCAGCCCACCGGTCATCCGTCCACTAGTTCTATGTTATCCCACTTTCGCATCCTACACACCAGGGACCATTTTCAAATGCCAATTAACCTACAAACCATGTCTTTAGAAAGTGATAGGATACCGGAGCAAACCCACATGGTCACAGGGAGAACACACACACACCGCACCGATAGCACCCATTGTCAGAGTCAAACCGGGGGCTCCGATGCTGTAAAGCAGCAACTCTACCCGCTGCGCCACTGTGCTGCCCTGGATTTTCATCCCATGACATTGTGTGCCATCATTGTAGATGCTTGACCATCTTTATCCCATTCACATTGCGTCCCTTTGTAGATGTGGGATGATCATTCATTTATCCACAACCATTAGTAGGCAGGCACTATCTCTTAAAAATAGCTTTGAAATGTCAAGTTGTATGATTTGATTTAAATGGCAAAATGCCCTAGAACAGGCTCCAAATAGATAAAGAGAAAATAAATCCATGATTTCTAGTCAATCAGAACAACATCTCTACATATCAATTTCTGCTTTGTGAATGTTCCTCAGTTTTCAAGAACTCACATATTAAGAGAACAATGGAGGCCAAATGGTTGATGGAATGTTTAACTAAATGCTAAATTAATTTAGTTTTCCAATTAACCATTAGGAAGGCTAAGCAACGCATAGGATTAGTGATCCAGACCTTTGTCCCAGTGATGAGAGAATGCAGTAAGATAATTTGGAACAGGAATAGACTCCTCCAGTCAGAGATCATTAAACTGTGCAGCACATAAACAGGCCCTTTGGTCCACAGTGTTTGGGTGACACGGTGGTGCAGCGGTAGAGTTGCTGCCTAAAAATCCAGACACCCGGGTTCGATCCTGACTACGGGTGCTGTCAGTATGGCGTTTATACTTTTTTTTTGGAACAAACAAGCAGAGAATCATCATGTTCAATGGTTCTTTATTGTCACGTATGCACAGCACAATGAAATTATTTTACACAACCAAAAATGCACATTTGCCGTATTTTGGTGCCCTCTACAAAAAAAGAAAAACAGTCCGAAGTATAAAGACCGATCCAGATGTTGGAAGTACTGAAGTGCCCCCAGTCCAGTGCCATCTTGCAACTTCCAAGCATCTGACGTCCGATCCCGGCGCAAGCAGAAATGCAGTTTCTTATATTCTCATTTTAAGGTCTGATGTTCTGGTGTCACTGGATTGATGAAAAAGAGGCTTATTCCTAGAGGCTAGTGCTGAGGCCTTATTTAGGCTGAGAGAACTAGAGGCTTAGAGAGTACATTTGAACATTTGGCTTCCACACTTTTCTGGGAAAGAAGACATTTTCAAAGACTTGCAACTCTGAATAAAAAATGTCCTCTACATCTCAGTCTTAAATGGTTGCCCCCTAATTCTGATTCTGTGCTAACTCATCCTCGGTTCTTCCAGGAGAGAAAACAAACTCCCAGTATTTAACCTGCCAAACCCTTTAGGAATCTTAACATCAAACATAAAAAAATACAGCACAGTTACAGGCCCTTTGGCCCTCAATGTCTGAGATGAACACAATACCAAGATAAACTGATCTCCTCTGCCTATACATGACCCATTACCCTGCATATGACTGTGTCTATCTAAAAGCCTCTTAAACGATTGAATCACATTCTTTTCAGACCCAACCTGTTAAGCCTTTCCTCATCAGACAATCCCGCCCTACACAAGTCATCGTCCTTACATTTGCCCTTACACATCCTGTGAGCTTTTGCAATTGCACTAGTAATTAGAGACCTGTTTCACCCTGGCATCCTCTGCAGGATATCTAGTGCCCCTGGAGACTGAGGCAAATAACAGTTTGTCTCCTTGTAAAATCAGGCTGAAGAATTGCTAATGTGCAGTGCAGAGTCTAAACCAGCGAATGTAAATTGGAATATTTATTTCAATGCGAAACCGTCTTCAAAAGAAAGGAAGAAAAGTTGGGGTTAAGAGTGCACGATGTTCAAAAAGAACAACAACAAATATTCTCCCATTATAATTAAAATCTCGAGGAGTAATAATCTTCATTTATAAAAGCAAAATTTCCGTGCCAGAGAGGTTGCTTCACAGTAATTTAGACTTAGCTTTCTCTTGCAAATGGAAAGATTTGAATACATTTTTTTTTTCCTGCTGTATATAGAGGGTTTGGAGAATAGTGAATTAATAGATTATTTTTGCGTTGTCGAGCCAGAGTTGGTGGAGGAGAGCAGTCCGTGCCAGGATCTCAGCCATTTACAATCTTTATCAATTGCTTAGATAAGGAAGCAGAGTGCAATGCATCAAAGCCTGCTGATGCCACAGATTGAAATGGGAATGCAAGTCCTGAGGAGGACATGCAAAGGGATATAGATATATTGAAAAAAAACAGGTATCAATTGGATTATAACGTGGACAAATGTGAAATTATCCAATTTGATAGAAAAACATTGAATTTTTTTTTAGTGTGGGGAAGCCTGGTATTCAGACCTCGTACATGAATCAAGGAAAGTTAAGGCCCAGGTGCTGCAAGCAATGGAGAAAGGATTTGTCTATTGGCTTTTATTCATACATTACAATTACATTAGTTGTGAAGAAATATTACTTCAAGTCATAGGACAGCATAGTGGTGCAGCTAGTTGACCTGCTGCCTCACAGCTTCAATGACCAGTTTCAATCTGACTTCCAGTGCTGTCCATGTGAAGTTTGCACATTTTCCCTGTGACCATGTGGATATCCTCTGAGTGCTTCAGTTTCCCCCCATATCCTGAAAATCTGCAGTTTAGTAGATAAATTGGCCACAGTCAATTGCCTTGCTGTGTAGGGCAATTGTATAGTCAGAAGGGGCGGAGAAGGCATATAGGAGTCGAATTGATGGGAAATTGGAGATAATGGGTTAGGGTCGGATTAACGTCAAAAGGGGTGCTTGATGATCAGCGTTGAGTAGATGGGCCAAAGAGCATGTTCCCTGCCACTCTTATGTGTCACACTGCATACATTTAGAGAATCCTTCTCTGAGAAAAGTAGTTGTCATTGAGGGAGTGCAGCTCAGGTTCACCAGGATGATTCTGAGAAGGAACATTAACTCTTGTGAAGAGATTCCATAAAATGGGTCTATTTTCCAATTAAATTGGAAGAATGAGGGATGATTTCCTTGAAACATAAACATGTTAACAGAGTAGATATTTCCCATTCTGCCAAATGTTGTAGTCTCATAGAACTGTATGGCATGAAAACAGGTCCTTCGGCTCACCTTATCCATGCCAACCATGTTGGAGTACTGAGTGAGGCCCATGTGCCTGCATTTGGCCCAAAGCCTCCAAACCCTTCCTATCAATATATATGTACCCATATATTATTGTAGGATGTAAGGTATCGACAATTTAGGACTGAATTATAGTCATAGAGTCATATAGCACAGAAGCAGGGTGGTTGACGCAAATGTCATCCATGCCGATCCAGTTGCCCCATCAAAGCTAGTCCCAATTGCTACATTTGGCCCATATCCCTCTAAACCTTTCCTATCCAAGTACCAGTCCAAGTGTCTTTTAAATGCTGTTATAGTACCTACCTCAACAACCTCCTCTGGCAGCTCATTCAATGTACCCAACACCCTATGTGTGATTAAGTTGCCCATCAACTTTCTTTATGCAATCTTTGGACTTGCCTGCTATTAAGGACTGAATGCTCCACTGGGTATGTTCAAGACCAAAATAACTGCATTTTTGAATCCCAAGGCAATTATGAGGATAACGTGAGATAATGGCGGAGGATAGCAGATCATTTCATTAAATGGTGCAGCAAACGAATGGCCCGCTGCTGTTCCTGTGCCACAATGAGACTAGCAGTTGAGTGTTGTATACTTGCAAATACTACATTAGTAGTTTCAAGATACAGCATGGAAACAGGCCCTTCGGCCCACCAAGTCCACTCTGACGATCGGTCACCCATTCACACTAGTTCTATGTTATCCCTCTTTCGCCTCCACTCCCTACACACCAGGGGCAATTTACAGAGGCCAGTTAACCTACAAACCTACATGTCTTTGGGATGTGGGAGGCAATGGGAGCACCCAAATGAAACCCACACGGTCACAGGGAGAACGTGTAAACTCCAAGCAGACAGGCACCTGAGGTCAGGATTGAACCCGGGTCTGTGGTGCCGCGAGGCATTGTTGCTGTTCTAATGACGCCTCTCAGGCAGAGCAGAGAAACTGGGACATCAACTTCCCGATCTTCCTACTTAACTGCACAGGTGCAAACTCCGGAAGATGCGGTTGAATTTATTCCTTTATATTAGCACTGATGGTATCTTCATTATTCCAGCAACAAAATCTGGCTCACGGTATTTATATTAGAATGTGGACATGAGTCATCCATTTTGGAATTGGATAGAAAACAGCTGGAGCTCTTAACTGCACTGCTCTGTTGTAAATTTGTCTCCTGTACCCATACAAGGCATCACTGTTAAATTGAGAGCTTGGGGCGGGTAACCCCATTTGACCCGTGAATTAAGTTCTTACTTCACATCTGTTGTTTATAAAAGTGCGGTACATCCACATTCTGCTAAATTCCCAACCCCTCACACCATACAGAATGGCCATGAGGGGAACTGGCTGGTGCAGTGGTTAGACTGCCTTTCATGTACAGGTATTGTTTATTCATTGGGTCTGGGTTTGAATCTTTCCCATGCTAGTGGGGTGAAGATCTGCATTGCTTTCTGTCCAAAAACCTACTGGGAATTTTATCTGCAGGCCCAAGGCTTTCATGCTGTATAGAAGTTTCAAAATGGAGCATCCAGCTCTGATAAACTGTCCAATGGGAAATACTAAGTCTGTGTGAATATCTTGGATATGGAGGCTGTTTGCTCTTGGAGTAAGATCAATCTGCCTTTCCCCCCCCCCCCCCCCCCCCGTCCTCTGCCACTATATTCCTTCCTCTACGTTAGAATTAAGAGATACAGCGCGGAAACCAACTCTTCGGCCCACCGAGTCCATGCCGACCAGCTATCATCCCGTACATTAACCTTCACACACTAGGGATAATTTTTACAACTTACCAAAGCCAATTAACCTACAAACCTGTATGTCTTTGGAGCGTGGGAGAAATCTGGAGCACCCAGAGAAAACCCACGTAGTCACAGGGAAAATATACAAAATCCGTACGGGACAGCACCCGTATCAGGACAGGTCTCTGGCACTGTAAGGCAGCAACTCTATCATTGCACCACTGTTCACTCCTCTGGCTTCATAGTTTATTCCTCTTCTCTCCTTATCTTACAGCCTTATGTCTTCATTTCATCTCTGACCCTTATCCACCCACCGCTCCCTCCGCGACTCCCTTGTCAATTCTTCCCTCCCCTCCCGCTCTACTCCTTCCCCGGGCACTTTCCCTTGCAACCGCAAGAAATGCAACACTTGTCCCTTCACCTCCCCCCTCCACTCCTTTCAGGGACCCAAGCAGTCCTTCCAGGTCCGACAGAGGTTCACCTGCACCTCCTCCAACCTCATCTACTGCAAATTTCTTCGTTAACACAACCCTCCCCTTCACCTGTATATGCCTATCACTTGTCTGGCTTTGTTCCACCCCACCTCTTTTCCAGCTTCCTCCTCCTTACTACAATTAGTCCCGACCCGAAACGCCGCCTACCATGTCCTCTACTGATACCGCCTTACCCGTTGAGTTACTCCAGCACAGTGCTTTCTTTTCTAACGCAGTTCATGTTGCATGCTGAATAGATTGAATAGGCTCTAGATGCAAGAACAGGGAAGGTGAAGGCTTACTGCATTGCATGTCAAGCGACTTGTCTCTAACTGAGTCATAGTCAGGGAGTCCACCAGTGAAGCACACAGGGGTATTTTCATAGTAAGTCCTAACGTCAGCAGTCGGATCATCACCTTTATTTGGGCTGTGGCACCGTGACACAACCACACCGCCTTTCACTTATGACACCGGAATCTCCAAATAGGCATTGACAATATGTTATACCTACATCCATCTCTGATCTACCACTCAAGAGCCAAAGCTGCACCAAATCAGCCCGACGACTCAATTCCGTAACTTGCCTTGAGAACTGCTGCTTTTAGATCCATCACCATGGTGAACGTTCACAACCTAAAACCTTATCGCTTTGTGCAACGCCCAGTACTGCATAGGTGTGGAACTCACGAAACATTGCACATCCTGCACGGATTGAAATTGTTCCCCAAAGATCCTGCTGGCACTGACCCTGGTGAAACAGCCTTTCACTGTGTGGCTTCAGCAATGCAAGAGGTGTCGTATGCCATGAATGTGGAAGAGAAATTGTAGCGACCAGCAAGAAAAGAGTTACTTCAGCTTGGGCTGTGCTGGGACATAACAAAATATATTGCATTGGACATATAATAATTATCTGCACGAAAAAACTGCAGATGCTGGTTTATAACGAAGATCGATACAAAGTAACTCAGCGGGCCAGGGAGCATCTCTGGAGAAAAAGGATGGGTGACTTTTTGGGTCGGAACCCTTCCTCAGAATGGAAAAAATAATTGTCTTATACACTTCGTTGGTAAAATACTCCGTGAGTCAGGCAGGATCTACAGAAAGAGAAAGTCAATTTTTCAGTACAATAATCTTTTATTGCAATTACCTTGCATCACATCTTGGTATTATAATGTAATACCTAAGACAGAAAAAAAATCACTAGCTCTTAGTTCCTTCCTTTCTGAATAAGAATGATGAGAAGGATATTGCGTAGAATGCACCATTCCTTGTTCATTCATGTGCAGAATTCTTATTCAGTTCTTGTATATGGAATTCCCATTTAAGGAAATTGAGACTTATTCATTGAGATTTGTTTAGAGCATGGAAGCAGGTCCTTCGGCCCACCAAGTTCATGCCAACCATTGATCACCCATCCACACTAGTTCTCTATTATCCTGCTTTAATGGACACAATATTTGGAATTGGTGAACTGAGGGATTGATAATTGGTAAATCGAGTTCCCATTAATGGATGGGTCAAGGACCACAGAAAACACAAGTGTTGTCAATAGAAACAAAGCGGATTTAAGGAGACACAAGAAACTGTAGATTAGAGGAGAACCTTACTAACATGGGCAGTAGGAAAGACACAAAATGCTGGAATAACTCAGGCAGCATCCCTGGAGAACACAGATAGGTGGCGTTTTGGGTCAGGACCTTTCTTCACACTGATTATTGTAGTGGGGGACAAAGCTGGAAAAGAGGTGGGGGTGGGTCCTGACCCAAAATATCGCCTATCCATGTTCTGCAGGGATGCTGCCCAACCTACTGAGTTACTCCATCATTTTGTGAATTTCCTTGGTAAACCAGCATCTGCAGTTTCATGTTTCCAACATGAACAGTAGTCATGATGTGGTATTCGCTGTCTGAAATAATCCACTGAGCTTTTAAAAATGAATTGTATAAGCACTTGAGAAAGTTTAATTTGTAGAACCATTAGAAAAGATCAGGGGTATGGGGCTGATAGGATTGCTTTAGTCGGCACTAGCTCGATAGACCAAATAGCGTCCTCTTGAGCCACTTATGATATCAGCATAGAATTATTTCAATTAAAATAAAAAAGCACACATTTACATCGTCATTTAGTTTTTTTTTGCTTTTTCTTAAATCAAACTATTTCCTGTTGGTTTTGTTGAGACTGAACAAAAATCAAAACTTCACACAGATCGAATTTACTGAATGAATGATTAAATGGGCTGTGGTACAAAGGTTTGCAAATTGGCTATTTTTGCCTGCAGTGATCCAAGAATAATCCTGATCCAAGCATAACATTTCCAGCCAAACTAGTTATACATTTATCAGGATTCAGCCTGTACCTATTAACTTTTCTTTATAAAAAAAAATCAAATCCAGCCTTCTGTGTTAGAAACGTAAAGGAAGAGATTGGTTTTGGATTTTAAGCCCTCTGGTTGAGCTCAGTGTTGTAATCTCAGACCTTTTCTGATACTCATTAAATTACAGACTTTAATCTACACCACAATGGGAGGAGGAACTAGGATGAGGTTATTTTCGACAGAAAAGACTGTCACTCCTACAGAAATCTTCCCTTTTTAAAAATCATTTTTTTGTTGTTGCCAGGCATTCTTTTAATACCAATAGAAGAGCAAAATAAAATATGTTTTTTTTCCTCCAGCGTAGGAGTGATTGAAGAGTGGGAGCCTGCGTGTACAAACAATGCTGGTGTGTCAGGGGTGATGGCCAGGTATACAATGTAACTTATTACACACACCAATAAGCAAGTTGGAGTGTCACACACACTGCAAAGCATTTAAAGCCCCCCAACTAACAAATGTAAGATGACTACTCAAGAGCAGAAGCTTTCAGCACCTCACATTTTGGGAACAAGACGAACAACGTTCCCATTGTTTGAGATGGGCTCAAACAGCTAGAAAAACATGGGCTGTGCGTGTGTGTTTTTTTTTCAAACGAAATAGACTGAAACAGCACTGTAATGTATGTGGACTTGGTCGCCTTTATTTAACATGTCCTACAGATCATTATCTTAATAAATCACGACATAATGGGCTCTGTCGCTGGATATTTGCAATAAAATAAAAACCCTTGCATGTGCAATGCAGAGTCTTGGGGTGGATCTGCCTCCACTTTGGCTGTTTGCTGCTTGCCTTGGAGTTGACAAGCAGGTAGGATAACACAAGAGTAATTATAGTTCAGCAGGGCTGCCAGGTGTGATAAATGAGCAATCAGCACGCAGAAACCTGGGTTCTCAAAGGAGGACTATTACCAGCTTATCAGCTGCAGGCTTCACGACTGCTGCCTAGAACAGAGAGCATGGACAGCCCCCATTTGCTACAGTCTCCTGCCTATTTAACAAAACATGTGTATTCATAAAACCAGCCAAGGTCCAGGTGTCTGGTGTTTGTCAATTGTGTAGTACAGATTGTACCAATATAGACTTAAATTATTGATTGCCTGTATAATAAGAGCATTTTGAGTGCACTCTGCATTAAAGGGAGATGGGGATGAGGGGTTTTTTTCTTTCCCCAGAAAAAAAACCTTCTGTTTGTTCCTGGATTAATCTATTTTTTGCTGATGCACAATAACAGCAAGAATTATCTGCTTAAAATATTCTCAGTGAAAACAATAATACAAGGTGTCCACATGTGCAAAGCAAGAAAAAAAGTCAATGGAAGATTTCTCAATTTTATGCCCTCCAGCATTTCCCTTGGGAAGGTGCAAATGAAAGCACTAATGTTTTATAATCTTAAAATTCTGAGTGTGTTAGTAGAAGGCTTCACCCACATTCCTGAACAGAATTATATGATTTGAAGTATTATTTTTCCATAGAATAATTCTGATAGGAATAGTTCAATTGCTCAATATCTCTTTTTAGCTGCAAAGCATGTTTGGACACCCCAAGACCCTGATAGGCACTGGATTGGAGAGTAGCTGATGTTACCCCACTTTTTAAGAAAGGAGGGAGAGAGAAAGCAGAGAATTATAGACCAGTTAGCCTGATATCAGTGATGGGGAAGATGCTGGAGTCAATTATTAAAGATGTAATAGCGGCGCATTTGGATAACAGTAACAGGATCGGTCCAAGTCAGCATGGATTTACGAAGGGGAAATCTTGCTTGACTAATCTTCCGGAATTATTTGATGATGTAACAAGTAAAATGGATAAGGTAGAGCCAGTGGATGTAGTGTATCTGGACTTTTGGAAAGCCTTTGATAAGATCCCACACAGGAGATTAGTGGGCAAAATTAGAGCACATGGTATTGGGGGTAGGGTATTGACATGGATAGAAAATTAGTTGACAGACAGAAAACAGAATATGAATTAACGGGTACCTTTCAAAATGGCAGGTAATGACTAGTGGGATGCTGCAAGGCTTGCTGCTGGGCCCGCCACTATCTACAATATCTATTAATGATTTAGGTGAAGGAATTAAAAGTAACATTAGCAAATTTTCAGATGACACAAAGCCGGGTGGCAGTGTGAACTGTGAAGAGGATGCTACGAGGATGCAAGGTGACTTGGATAGGTTGGATGAGTGGGCAGATGCATGGCAGATGGAGTATAATGTGGATAAATGTGAGGTTATCAACTTTGGTATCAAGAACAAGAAGGCAGATTACAATCTGAATGGAGTCAGATTAGAAAAAGGGGAAGTGCTTTGAGACCTGGGTGTCCTTGTACATCAATCACTGAAAGTAAGCATGCAGGTACAGCAGGGAGTGAAGAAGCACGTTGGCCTTCATAATGAGAGGATTTGAGTATAGGAGCAGAGAGGCCCTTCTGCAGTTGTACAGGGTCCTGGTGAGACCACACCTGGAGTATTGTGTACAGTTTTGGTCTCCTAATTTGAGGAAGACATTCTTGCTATTGAGGGAATGCAGCGTAGTTTCACAAGGTTAATTCCCGGGATATAGGATGAAAGAATGAAATGACTGGGCTGGTATTCACTGGAATTTAGAAGGATGAGGGGGGATCTTATTGAAACATTTAAAATTATTAAGGGATTGGACACGCTAGATGCAGGAAACATGTTTCGAATGTTGGGGGAGTTCAGAACAAGGGACCACTGTTTAAGAATCGGGGATAGACCATTTAGAACTGAGATGAGGAAAAACGTTTTAACCCAGAGAGTTGAGAATTTGTGAAATTCTCTGCCCTCAGAAGGCAGTGGAGGCCGATTTACTGGATGCATTCATAAAAAGAGTTAGATAGAGCTCTTAGGGCTAGCGGAATCCAGGGATGTGAGGAGAAGGCAGGAACGGGGTTCTGATTGTGGATGATCAGCTGTGATCACATTAAATGGCGGTGCTGGCCCAAAGGACGGAATGGCCTCCTCCTGCATTTATTTTCTATGTATGTATTTATAAAAGTAAGCCTTTTCCTTGAAATTGTTAGAAAGCAAGTCCTTGCATTTCTATAGGACCTGTCACACCCTCCGGGCATCTCAAAGACAATAAAGGTTTTTAAAGTTTTGTCGCAGTTGTACCGCAGCCTCCCACGAACTGCAAGCAATTGGCTTTGGTTCTGTTGGTTTAGTTTACTTTAGAGATTACAGGACCTTCGGCCTACTGGGTCCACGTCAACCATTGATCATCCGCACACTAGTTCTATGTTAAACCACAGTCTGAAAAAGGCTCCCGACCTGAAACGTCACCCATCTTTTTTCTCCAGAGATGCTGCGTGACCCGCTGAGTTACTCCAGCACTTTGTGTCTATCTTCACATTCTAGACGTTAGGGACAACTAACCTACAAGCCTGCACGTCTTTGGAATGTGGGAGATAACCAGAGCACCCAGAGAAAACGCATGTGGTCACAGGGAGAGTGGAAGAACTCTGCACTGAACATCACCCATAGTCAGGATTGAACCAGCGCCTCCGTGCCACTGGTGGTTAAAGAGCAAAGTTTCAGCCAGGACATCTCTTTCCTAACTACTGTCATATATATTTTCTACATATTTTGTGAAGGAAGATTGGGTCTCGGTTGATTGGTGCATCTAAAGATGCATCATCTTAGGACTTGCTCAGGTCTGCACAGAATAAGGATGAAAGGGGAGCCTAAATGAAACTTACCGAATAGTGAAATATCTGGATGGAGTGTATGTAGGGAGGATGTTTCAACTGGTGGGAGAATCTAGGACAAGAGGCCATAGCCTCTGAATAAAAGGATGTACCTTTAGAAAGGAGATGAGGAGGAATTTCTTTAGTCAGAATGTGGTGAACCTGTGGAGTTCATTGCCACAGACGGCTGTGGAGGCCAAGTCAATAGATATATTTTAGATGGAGATTGACAGATTCTTGATTAGTAAGGCTGTCAAGCATTATGGGGAGAAGGCAGGAGAACATGGTTGAGAGGGAAAGATGGATCACCCATGATTGAATGGTAGAATAGAATTGATGGGCCAAATGGCCTAATTCTGCTCCTATAACTTATGCACATGAATTTAGTCAAGAATTCAGTCAAGAATTATGCACATGAAGCCAGTCAAGATTTTGTGCACTGACTTTTTCCTCAAGGTGGTGTGATTGTATTGTAGAACATAGAACCGTACATCACAGCCACAGGCCCTTCGGCCTGCAAGGTCTGTGACAAACATGATGCACCATTTGTTCAATTTATAGTCATGTGCTAACGAGACTTTAACATTGCTTTCCAGACGCATGTCTTGCATTGCCTTAGATGGCCATGAATGCCAATATTACAGGAAAACCACCGCCCACACATTTTCTTCCAAGTTACACACCATCCAGACTTAAAAGTATATCAATGTTCCTTCGATGTTGCTGGATCTATGTACTGGAACCTCTAACACGGTAACATTGTGGGAGTAGCTTCACCCTACAGACTGCAGCATTTTAAAGAATACAGCTTAACACAACCTACTCAAGGGCAGTTAGGGGTGAACAATAAATTCTGACCTTTCTCATTTCCTTTAAATTAACAAAAAAAAATTGAGCTTCAACATAACCTCCTGACTATGGGGCTGGAGTGCTAATATAAGAACATAACAAAATTGGAGGAGTAGACCATACTGCTGCTCAGCCCTGATCCACCATTCACTAAGATTATGGCTGATCTGATCTCTGGCCCCAACTCCACTTTCGTGCCTGATCCCCATAACCCTTGATCTCCCTACTGTCCAAAAATTGATCTATCTCCGCCTTGAATAAACCTAATGACTCGGTTGCTGCAGAGAATTCCAGTGATACATGACCCCGTGAGAGAAGATATTCTTCCTCATCTTAGTCTTTAAATGGCCAAGCGCTTATCCTGAGATGAGGCTCAAAGAACATTGTGGACGCAGGGGCAATATTCACCTTCACTGCCTGGGTGAAGAGCGAATTACCTTCCTGTCGGGAGAACCGGCCTGATGTTATCCAAGATGCGCTGGTAATAATTACTCGACTATATTTACCCACAGCTGTCTTTGAAGCTACATAACTTTTTTTTTTGCAAGACAGTTAAAGACAGACAGAATTCCTTAGATATAAAGGTCGGTTTAATTTTATTTCCTCGTAAGTGCTCGTGTTTGAGATGTAAATGTCTTCTGAAGGTTTTGTGCAGAAATTATTCATTCTCTTAACGGATTTTCCTCCATCCACACATCTACAAACACATACAGTGATTAGCAAAAGGGAAAAAAAAACTGGTCTGTGACACAGCTGTTCTCCTGTGAACTGATACTACAAGAACAATCCCTCAAACCTGCGCAAGCTAACAGTATCTTTCCTACCGACTAAACAAAATATTTGAAGTACCCACCTTTAAAATCAAAGCCTTTGCAAGCATCCCTAGCAGTTACCTGTTTAAATATCTCAGTAATGCATCCTGTACTAGTTTTGCATTGTAGGCACATCTAATTATGTTTTTTAAGCATATGGGGATAGGCAATATATTTGCATGTAGATGGTTAACAAGCTAAATACATTAATCTTCGTGCTTCTCTTTAAATGGCAAGTATGTTCTTGGACTTCTTGATAAGATCGGGTTTAAATATGAATGTAAGGGCTGTTTTATGCTGTGAGGCAAGATAACCTTGCATGATGGAGCTCCACAAGTCCTGAAGGCTTATAAAAATTGGCACTATGAAACGATGATCAGGTCAATGGATCAGACAGATGGGGGTAGAGGAGGGGAAAACTAATTTTGCTGCAGTTAATGGTGAGGAAACAAAGGCAGCGAAGGACTCCTTACTGCAGCAAAGCGCCAAAGCATCCTGCAGTCACGCATCATTTAGCGTTACGCTAACACTCCTCAAGAGCTGTGAAACCATTACAGTAATGCGAAAACTGGCATGTTTAAACTCCCTCTTGGTCACGGGAAGGGCAAACAAGGTGTGATTTTATCCTGGTTTTCTGTCATGCCGTACATGCTGGGTGTTTGCAGCTCCTGCTAAATCTGCTGGGAATTGGTCTCAAAGATTTGCATGCCCTTAACAACAGAACTTCACTGGACTGCTTATACTGTGACATTGCATTCAAAGAAGACCGTTTTTTTTTTAATGAAAAGAGAGCTTCATTCTGTTCAACAGTTCCTTTGAGTATTTCAGCTGGTGATTTTTGTTTAGATTAAGTACAGGCTTTTAAAGGTTATTTTAAATTGGCAGTTTCCTCTGGCAATTTAAATTCAAGAAAAATGCTTGCAAATCCACCACATTTATTTCCTCTCCTTCTCTCCCCTAATATACTGACTCCTGCTAGTTCATTGTCAAAGAGTCATAGAATCATACAGCATGGAAACTGCCTCCACCACCCTTTTAGTTAATGTATTCCTTATTGGCCACTAATTTAGGATAACAAAATCCTTGTCTACCAACAACTCTTTCTTAATACCTCACTACAGGATGTGTCATAGTCATAGTGCCATACAGCATGGATACAGCCCTTCGGCCCACCTTGCCCATGTCCTCTGCTTCGTGATTTCCATACTCTGGGTAAAACACTTTGTGCATTCGCCCTATCTCTTCCCCTCATGATCTTCTACACCCCCATAAGATCACCTCTCAGCCTCCTGCACTCCAAGGAATAAAGTCCTAGCCTGCCCAACCTCTCCCTATCGCACAGCCCCTCAAGCCCATTGTGCTCAAGGAGCAATCTTCATTTGTGAGAGGAGATGGCAAGAGTTTAATAAAATATAGTGAGTGTAGGAGGGGAAGTCGGTAGTGTTGGAGCTAACACCAATCTTATCATCATCTAATATCATTCTCTGCAATCAGTGACTAAGGCAAGACTCACAATAAGATTCCCCCAAGTGAAGTACATTGCATTTCTCCTCGAGTTTGGGAAATGAACTGTTAAATTATATATTCAGAGGTGCATAAAAGTAGGTACAGACAGTACATAATAATGTCAGTCAGTGATAAAAAGCCTGGCCCTATAGATGGATTTGAAGGAAGAAAAAAGATGTCTGGAACCCAAGGTGTAGCTGAGGACGCATTTGAGTCAGAGTTCAGGTGAGATAGACCTGGGTGAGGTTGTGGTTACAAGAGCTGCAGGGTGGCAAAGATAAGAAGGTGCATGGTCATAAAAGGATTTAGTTATAATGGTGAATATGTTGACGGAGGTAGAAGGTCTGGATCCTAATGAGATTATCATTTAAAAAATAAGAACATGAGAGGGATTTGACACAGCAATGAAGACAAAGTAATAGCGGGTCAGGCAGCGTCTCTGGTGAACATAGATAGATGACGCTTTGGGACAGGGCCATTTTTCAATCTGCAGAAGGGTCCCATCCCAAAGGGTCCCAACTATCCATGTTCTCCAAAGATGCTACCTGACCTCCCGATCTACTCCAGTACTTTGTCTTTTCTGGAAAATAATATAGCCATGTACTAGTGAGTAATTTTGGGTCAGACTCAGTCTGAAGAAGGGTCTCGACCCGAAAAGTCACCCATTTTTTCTAATCAGATGTAGCGCGCCTGCTGGTGCCCGCAAGTAATCGAACTCTTTGGTCAGGTGCTTTGGTCGCGTGACTATAGGGAGCGGTTGGTGTTCGTGCGCTTTCTGGGCGATGCCCCTTCAGTCGTTCTCGACCACCGTTGTGGTTTGACCTTTCTATTGGCTGTGTTGTGTTACTCCGTTGATTTCTTCATTTTGTTAATAAAACTGATTTTGGAAATCGACTCTCGTCTCAACCCGCCAAATTGATGACACCGACGCGTCCAATCGATAATTGGACGCCAGCATGCAGGGTAACTACACTCCTGCCGCTGCTGCCGACGCCCATCAGAATGCCGTCAGCCTCAAACTGCCTGTGTTTTGGCCTGATCAGCCGCAAGTGTGGTTCCCACACGTTGAGGCACGGTTTCATTTGCGCCGCATCATAGCGGACGAAACAAAATACTTCCATGCGGCGGGAGCCCTGCCGCAAGAGTCCGCCTCCCGTCTGCTGCCTTATCTGGGGGATCCTCCCGCGATCGCCAAATACGACGGCCTCAAGGCCCTCCTGTTGCACACCTTCAGGCCCAGCTGCCGGGACCGTGCCGCCCGCATCCCACACATGGACGGTTTGGATCGCAGGCCGTCCATCCTCATGGCCGAGATGCTCTATTGTTTGTTCACCTCTTGTTGTTCGAACAGGCCTTTTCTGGAGCAGATGCCCGATGATGTCTGCCTAATGCTCGCCGGCGCAGATTTCTCTGATCCTCAGCAGCTCGCGGAACGGGTCGGCCTGCTCTGGGTGAATAAGCACCACGATATCTGCCCCATAAACCGCGTGCTCGCACCAGCCTCGAGGAGGACCCGCCCACGTGTTCCAACGAAGAACCGCAGCAGCGTCCCGCGACTCGCGGTAGGCACCGTTGGTGTTACTATAACCTCCACTACGGCATGGAGGCTCGACGCTGCCGCCCACCCTGCATGTTTCAGCGAAATGCATCGGTCGATCGTCTGTAGAGGCGATCGCGATCGGCCCAAACAACAGCCTCTACGTCCACAACTGCCATTTCCGGTCACTGTTTCCTGGTAGACTCCGGTGCGATCGACACTCGTGCTGGTAAGCGGGGTCCCGTTCTCTTGGCCGTGAACGGGAGCGCCATCCGAACGTATGGTACGCAGATCCTTACGCTCACTTTCGACTCCCGCCCGTACAAGTGGACGTTTATTGTTGCGAACATCACCCAACCCATCTTGGGCGCTGATTTTCTCTGTGCTTTCTCCCTCCTCGTCGATTTGCAGGGCGGTTGCATGACTCCGCGGCATGCCGCCGGCTCCACTGCGCTGCGGATCCCGCCCCTGCTCGCCCAGCGCCGTTGTTGAGGTCGAGGGCCCGTACACCACCTTATTCTACGATTTTCCCAAGCTCCTTTTGCCCCGTTTCTGGGGGGTGGAGACCGTGCGGTGCGTGGACGTGGTAACCACGGCAGACCGTTACCCGGTGCCTCACATCCAGGATTTCTCCGCGCACCTCGAGGGCGCTGCGTTCCACTCGAAATGCCTTGCGGTTCGGCCGGTACCATGGTCCTGTGCGACATCTCCACGTGGCACGCCCGTCCGATCATCCCCGTTAGTTGGAGATGGCGGGTTTTCTATGCTATTCATGGCCTGGTCCACCCGTCCATACGTACGACGTCTGCCCTCCTGGCAGCTAAGTTCGTCTGGCACGGGCTCCGCAAGCAGGTGGCTGCCTGGGCCCTCGCCTTTATCCCGTGTCAGACCCTCCAAGATCCAGCAGCCGCCGGTGCAGGGGTTCGCAGTCGCCGAGGGAAGATTTCTGCATGTCCACGTGGACCTGGTGGGTCCCTTGTCACAGTCCCGCGGCGACACGCACCTGCTCACCATCGTTGACTGTTTTACGCCGGAGGTAATCCCACTTTCGGATACCTCTGCCGAGGCCTGCGCCCGGGCTATGGCGGCCCACTGGATCGCCAGGTTCGGGGTGCCCTCCAACATCTCCACAGACCGAGGTGCGCAGTTCACCTCTTCCTTGTGGTCGGCCCTGGTGCAGCTCTACGACACGCAGTTGCACCACACGACCGCATACCACCTGCAAACTAATGGGCCGGTAGAAAGGTTTCATCGACACCTTAAGTCAGCACTGAAGGCTCGACTTACGGGTCTGGACTGGGTGGACCAACTGCCCTGGGTCCTCCTTGGCATCCACACTATGCCTAAAGAGGATTTGGCTGCTTCCTCGGCAAGTCGCATCAGCCCCGGCGTTGCTGGCCGGCCTTCATGACCGGGCGCGCATGTTGGCCCCTGTCCCCACTTACAGGCATGGTTCGTCCGCGGTGCATGTGCCCGCGGTGTTACAAAAGTGTGCCTATGTTTTCATTAGCAGGGACGGTCACTGCTCGCCGTCGCAGCCCGTCTATGAACGGCCTTTCTGGGTGCTGCGAGCCGGAGTCACCACGTTCATGTTGGACGTAGGTGGCCGGGTGGAGTTCGTCTCCGTCGGCCGTCTTACACCCGCCCACGTGGGTGTGGACAGCCCGATGGTCGTTGCTGCACCGCGACATAGAGGTCGTCCGCCGGCCGTTTCGCCCGTACTGTGTATGCCTTTTTCATCCCCCACGGTGCCTGTTGCGTTTTCGCCCGCTTCCGGTTTTTTTTCACCGCCCCCCCGTGTTACGCCGTTCCACTTTCGCGGTCCTCGCATCCTCCCGGCCTTGTTTCGCCGGCCCCATGCGTTCCGGTCGTCTCATCCGGGTCCCTGCTCGGTTCTGTACCTCTGGTTCTGGGGGGGGGGGGAACCCTGTAGCAGCACCGACTGGTGCTCGCAAGTAATAGAACCCTGCGGTCAGGTGCTTCGGTTGCGTAACTATGGGGAGGGGTTGGTGTTCGCACGCTTTCTGGGTGATGCCCCTTCAGTCGTTCTCGACCATCTATGTGGTTTGACCTTTGTATTGGCTGTTTTGTGTTATTCCGTTAATTTCATCATTTTGTTAATAAAATGGAAATCGACTCTCGTCTCAACCCGCCAAACAGAGATGCTGCTTATCCCGCTGAGTTACTCTAGCATTTTCAAGACTTCTAAGTCGTCATGTGTTTCCATGAGATCACCTTTTATTCTTCTTAATGCGGCAAAGTGGGGCAGCTGGTAGACCTGCTACCTCACCCAGATTCAATCCTGAACTTGGGTGCGGTCTTTGGGAAGTTTGCAGTTTCTCTCTACCACTGTGTGGATTTCCTCTGGGTGCTCCGATTTCCTCCCACATCCCAAACAAGTGCGGGTTTGCAGGTTAATTGTCCTCTGTAAATAGCCCCTTTGTGTGTAGAGAGTGGACACGAAAGTGGGTGACATAGAACTGGTGTCAACAGGTGATCGATGGTTGGCATGGACTCGAATGGCTGAAGGGTCCGTTTTAATTCAATTCAATTTATTTCAAGTCTAGAGAGTATAGGCCCTGTCTGCTTAATCACTTTTTACAGCATTTGACGTGTTCATCTTCCAAACTAACATCAATTATTTTTAATGAAGAAAGACATCATAATTATATTACAGGAAACATTAAATGAGAAGGGAATAAGCTTCAGATGTAAGTAACTTGTTTCTCTTTTGATTTGAACTGACTGGACATAAACCAACTTGAGCTTATCTGTAATCTACACTTGAACAGCAATTGATATACCTTGAATTGTTCTAAATATTCTTTGCATGATCTATATATTAACGGATTTAGAGCTCCACTGAACATTTTGATTTTCAATAATCATTTTCTGTTGATATGGCTGCTTGTTTTGAAAGAATATATCATAACCCTACTCTACCTATTAAAGGACCACTTGAGTGAGTGACTTGCAAAAGATTGGATTGCATTAACCCCTATATTTGACAGCAAAGTGGGTGGGGCATTTATATGTGGTGTGTGTGTAGGCCACTAAACACTAAGGCTACTGCTGTGATTCACTTGACAAAATGGTGCCATGGATTCATTGAGTCAATCAGCACAAAACAGGCCCTTCCGCCCAACTTGTCCATGCTGACCTAGATGTCCTATCTATGCTAGTCCCACCTGTCCCTGTTTCACGCGTATCCCACTAAATTTTTCCTATCAGGAGTCGAGGGCCTGGTCTATAGGGAGAGATTGAGCAGGCTAGGACTTTATTCCTTAGAATGCTGGAGGATGAGGGGTGGCCTTATGGAGGTGTATCAGATCATGAGGGGAATAGATAGGGTAAATGCACAGTATTTTACCCAGAGTTGGGGAATCATGAACCTGAGGACATAGATTTAAGGTGAGAGGAGAAAGATTTAATAGGAATCTGATTGGGAACATTTTTACACAAAGGGTGGTAGGCATATGGAACGAGCTGCAAGAGGAAATGGTTGAGGCAGATACTATCACAACATTTAAAAAAACATTTGGACTAGTACATGGATAGGATAGGTTTAGAGGGATATGGGCCAAACGCAGGCAGGTGGGACTAGTGTAGATGAGGCATGTTGGTTGGCATGGGCACGTTTTCTAAGGGCCTGTTTCCACACTGTATGACTATGACTATCCTTATACCATAATGACTAGTGATCCAGTTTTTATAGATCACTTCAAGTATGGCTGCACAGACCAGGAAAACATAAAGAGATGTGGAAAATTAATGTGTACCTCATTGGAATCTCTCGGACTATCTTTAATCAGAGTTTACTGGACTTTACCTTGCACTAAATATTATTCCCTTCCCCTGATCTGAACTTGCCGTACATTGTGTTGTTGGGCATGCAAATGACATGGCCCACACATGGTAAATGGAGTGAGTGTACGGAATGAGCTACCAGAGGAGGTAGTTGAGGAAGATAATATAACGGCAACATTTAAAAGACACTTGGATAGATACATGGCTAGGAAACGTTTAGAGATATGGGCCAAGCAAGGGGAATGGGACAGTGTTAGATGGGGAATCTTGGTCTACATGAACAAGTTGGTCTGAAGGGCCTATCTCTATGTTGTATGGCTCAATGACTATGAAAAAACTTGTAGTGAGATATTAAGAAAGAGTGTTGGTGTGTTGATAGTTGAGGATTTTGTCATCCTAGGGTAGTGGACAGGACAGAATACATTACCTGAAAGGGTGGTGTAGGCAGATATCTTTATTATATTTAAAAATACCTATTTGAGCATTTGTAGGACCTGTGCCTATAGACTATTGTCTGGAGACCAGTAACAAGGCACTCAACATGCATATGCTGCATAAAACTGCACATGCTGCAATTGTGAGCAAAACACAAAATGCTGGAGGAACTCAGCGGATCAGGTAACATCGCTGGAGAAATAGGCAGATGTTGGTGGGCCTTCTCCAGAGAGAAGGGTCCTGACTTGAGATGTTGTTTATCCATTCCTTCCACTGATGATGCCTGACCCACTGAGTTACTCCAACATTAGGCGCTTTGCTAAATATTTCCAGCATCTGTAGTTCCTGTGTGTCCATAACTGTTACCCTCTTCTCCATCCCTACACAATCAGGGGGCACTCACCATGGCTAATAGGGTCAAAGAAAGATGCAGCAGGAATCACAGAGGGAGAGAGGGTCTCACAGAACAACTATCAGAGAGAGGAGGTGAACTTCTTCAAAGTCTCCTGTACATTCTCCTGTGTGTGGCACGGTGGCGCAGCAAGAGAGCTGCTGCCTTACAGCGCCAGAGACTCGGGTTCGATCCTGACTACAAGTGCTGTCTGTACAGACTTTGCTCGTTCCCCCTGTGACCATGTGCGTTTCCTCCGGGTGCTCCGCTTTCCTCCCACATTCCAAAAACGTGCGGGTTTGTAGGTTAATTGGCTTTTGTAAATTGCCCCAAGAGTGTAGGATAGAACTAGTGTACGGGGTGATTGTTGGTCAACATGGGCTGATGGACCTGTTTTCACACTGTGCCTCTAAACAAAACTAAACATTCCCTCCGTAGATACTGCCTGGCCTGCTGAATCCCTCCAGCACTTTGTGTTTTGAAGGAGGTGGGATCTATCTGATCAGAATTTCTAACTTGGCAGGGCGAAACAGCCTCTTTCACTGCTGTAGACTTGTATGAATCCATGATTCCCGAAGGTCAGGATAGGAATTTTAGCACTTCGGTGCCTATGCTGTTGAAGGCACGAATATTGTGTGTGGGAGGCATTGGAATAGATTCCAATGTATTAACCACAAAATTCCTCCCAACGGAAACAAAAGAATTGCTACTACTTTTTTAGAAATATTACATCTTGGATGGATGACTTTCCAGGAGAATGCTCACTAGCAAGCATACTACTGGTAGTGTTAAATTCTGTCAATATTTTTACAAGTGCATGAGAGGTAGAAAAGCAAATACATTTCTGTGCTGTTTTTGGTGGTGAAATTCCGTTTTCAAAGCCACATTAAACATTTTTGTCAGCACCGAACAGCAAAAGAGAAAAAGGCCAGATTAACCAGTCATTTCATTTCATTGCGGGATCATGCGTATTTCTGTTTATCTACAGTCACCACACTGATGACTAGTTTAGTGTGAATTTAATGTAAGAGATTCTGAAGTGATTAAGCAACTATAAGGAAGTTCAATGACACTGCGCAGCAAGAGAAGGCAGCAATGCTGATTTGAGAAGTTGTTCACCTTTAGGGTGTTGGGAATCTTTAGCTGTTCCTTGAGTGATGAAGCATGGAAACAGGTCCTCCAGCCCACCAACTCAAAGCTGACCATCGGTTCTAATCCATTTAATTCTTCCTACATTTACATCAACATTCCCCCAGGATCTGATACTCATCTACATAATAAGTGCAATTAACATTGGTCTGTTAACCTTATATCTTGGAGACACAGGATGTAAGGTCTGAAGATTCCCAGCAGGCCCTCGTTCTGGTTTTTTTTCCCCTGCAGCTCTGGGCCTCACTCACCCAGGCCTGCAATAGATCTTAACTTTATTTTCTGTCAGATCCATAAAGAATCAGTGTCAAGAAGGGTTCCGACTCGAAATATCCATGTTCTCCGGATATATTACTCGATCTGCCGAGTTCCTCCAGCACTTTGTGATTTGCTCAATTCCAACGTCTGCAGTTCCTCATGTTTCCTCATTGCTCTGGGTATGGAGTCACTTGCATGCCAGACCAAAACGGACAGCAGACTTTCTACCTTGAAGGATATTAGTGAACAGGATGGATTTTTATGGAAGTCCAAAAGTTTCATGGTTACAATTACCAATGCTAATATTTTTACCTCAAATATATGTAATCAACTGATTATAATTCTCCAACTGCTGGCAAAAGATTTGAACCCACATGTTGAAATGATCAGACTCACACATAGTGATTAGAATCCATAGTCTTTTATGAGCAACTCTATGGAGGAAACACTAAGTGCTTCCATCTCCATGCATTCAGCTAGTCTAACTAGAGAGAGAGAGAGAGAGAGAGAACTCACTCTCAAGCTGTGGGTGGATCAGCAGTATGAGTGCATATGTGCCGTATGCATAATCTGTGTGGTAACATATATATATATATATATATATATATATATATATATATATATATATATAGTACTAACACACTAATCTACATCCCCCCTCTTAAAGAATTAAATGCAAATTTAAAACTACTGATTATACAGAGCGCTATGTGTGAGTCTGATCTCTGGATCATTAGGAAAACACAATGTGCTGGAGTAACTCGGCGGGTTGGACAACATCTGTGGAAGGAATAGAAAGTCGACGTTTCGGTTTGGGAGAATTCTTCAGACTGACCAAAAACTCTGTCTGTCCATTCCATCCGTGGATCCCACCTGGCCCTCTGAGTTACTCCAGCACTGTGTGCTTCGCTCAAGATTCCAGCGTATGCAGTTCCTTGCATCTCTGAGCCATTGTATCTCTGGTCCAACCCACTGGATAACCCACACTTGCCACATACCTCCAGAATGACCTTTGTCCAAATCAAATCTTTTATTCGAAAATGGAACATTAGCTGAATGATTATGCAATCAATCTCAAAATAACTGTCATACTAAAAAGAAAAAAAAAATCCACCCCTCTGTTGCATGCACTGCTGAGGCTGTTTGTTCGTGCTTAATAGGTCAAGGAAGTGGTTAAAATATTGTTAAAGAGCAACAACACTCCAACATCAGTCTTCCTTTTTAACCGGATGGCTTATTTTCTCCTTCATTTAGTAGCTGAATGTTTCCGATGTTTGATATTTCTTCTGCTACAGTATTCCTTGCCCCCAGGGTGGTGTCACATCATTTTCTTATTACAGAGTACGAGTAAATCATATAATCAGATATTTAATTCCTGCTTAAAATTCACTCTCTGCTGTGCCCAGTTCCCAACCCTTATTTGCTCACTGTTAAGTGAGAGTGAAGTCTTAACTAAATGTACGGATTGGCCCGATACTTATTTGACAGACAAAACCACTGTTGGACTTCCTGATTACTTAAATAAATTGGTAGACAACTGTCACATCTATTACATATTAGTAAAGACCAAGGCTCTGTGGGTGAGGATCACAGTCTAGGGTCCTTCTGTGGCAGGACATTGGGGGGCAGGGTCTGGTGGAGATGCCCCTCAGACAAGTGACGGGATATTACCCCATGGGGGCCACATGAGTGGCAAAGATGCTTTGTATAAGGATTGTTTGTAAACACTGCCGAATATGACACTAATGAATGATGAATGTACGTATAGGTGCTGAGAATGTCAGAAGAATTTCTGTCCTTTAGTTTTAGTTAGGAATTTAGAGATACAGCACGGAAACAGGCCATTCGGCCCACGGAGTCCGTGCCGACCAGCGATCCCTGCACACTTACACTAGGGACAAGTTACAATTATATCTACCCAATTAGTCTACAAATCTGCACGTCTTTGAAGTGTGGGGGGAAACCAGAGATCCCAAAGAAAACCCATGCAGGTCACGGGAAGAATACACAAACTCCGTAAAGACAAGCACCCGTAGTCAAAATCGAACTCGGGTCTCTGCCGCTGTAAGGCTTTGTATATATATTTATTTTTATTATTCTGAAATAAAGTTTATTTTTAGAAAAACAAATCTGGAAGCTGTGGTCACTCAGCAAATTACAATCTGCAGCTTGGATGTAAAGAAAAGTGTAAGCAATTCTTTATTTGTGACTTATCTATAACTTATTAGTAAAATCACTGGACTGTTCCCCAACTGACAAAAGAAGTACTCCAGATTGCCATGATAAACTGTACGAAGGTTAAAAAGTATCAATGCTTTTCAGCAATCATTATTATATCAGGAGCAATGACTGAGTATAACATCAGTCATAAAGCAATTCAATAAACAGCCACTGTCATAGCCTGGACATGAAGAATAGGTGTCTGAATGAGTTGTCAATGGGTAACCTTATTCGTCTTAAGCAGTCCCTACTGACAAGAATGACTTGTTTCCACTCCATCTCTGTTGAAGTTTAGGTTTATTATTGTCACATGTACTGACGCTACTGTGAAAAGCTGTGTTTTGTATGCTATCCAGTCAGGTCAGATTGGGGCGGCAACGTGGCACAGCAGTAGAGTTGCTGCCTTTAGGGGCTGTCCCACTTGGGCGACCTAATCTGCGAGTTCAGAAGAGTGTCTTCGACCTTCAAGCTCGAGGGCACTCGCCTGGAAAGCCGCGAGCTGGATAGACCGTCCGCGTTGAAACCGCGAGCCGGATCGACCGACCGCACACACACAGACACACAAACACATCGCAAAAGCGGGGGCCAGGGAAAGCGGGGGAGAGCTGTCTGAAATTCACACCCGCGATGAAGAGGAAGGTATAACAGCTGCACAGTAATGGTAAGTCCTTTAGCGAGCGCGTTGGGGGGGGGGGGGGGGGGGGGGGTGAGAGAGAAGGGGAAGAGAAGGGGATGAGAAGGGGGGAGAAGGGGGGGGAAAAGGGGGGGGGAGAAAAGGAGTGGAGACTCCTTTAAGAAGTATAATAAAGTTTAGTGGGCATTTAACCTAGCGGTAGGTTTTCCTTAGTCCTGAAAACTCCACTGAGCCAATCAAAATGCCCGGTCAGTGAAGGAGATTGCCTACAGCTGCCCTCAACTACTCGTAACTAAATAGCGACCTCACTCCACTGCACTATGAATTCAAAAGAACCATGCCGACCAAATTTTACTCGCGGAAAATTTTTCAACATGCTGGAAAGTTTTCCACGACCTAGTTGAGGCCACGGGTATTCGGGAACTTCCCTCGAGCATGAAGGAGAGTTCTAGCGACCTCATAGGACCACGTGTCGACCATGCTGTGAGTTTGAAGGTCAAAGATACTCTTCTAAACTCGCAGATTAGGTCGCCCAAGTGGGACAGCCCCTTTACAGCGCCAGAGATCCAGGTTCAATCCTGGTGCTGCCTGTATGGGGTTTGTACTATCTCCTTGTGACCGTGTGGGTTTTCTTCAGGTGCTCTGGTTTCATCCCACTTTCCAAAGATGTGCAGATTTGTAGGTTAATTGGGTTCTTTAAATTGTCCCTCGTGTGTAGGATAGAACTAGTGTACTGGTGGTTACTGGTCCGCGTGGACTCGTTGGGCTGAAAGCCTTGTTTCCATGCTGTATCTCTAAACTAAACTAAAGTAATGTTATACATGAATACAAGCATGCCACTCTCAAACACAAAAGATAAAGCAAGAGGGAGGCTACAGAGCAGAATATACTTCTCAGCATTGTAGTGCATGAGTTCCAGAGATAAAGTTCAATATCCGCAATGGGGTAGAGGTGAATCGGACAGTACTGAGTTGGATGATCAGCCATGATCATATTGAATGGCGGTGCAGGCTCGAAGGGCCGAATGGCCTACTCTTGCACCTATTTTCTATGATTTCTATGATTCTACCCTCACTTATGGAAGGACCATCCGGACATCTTATAGCAGAGAGCAAGAAGCTATTCCTGCGTCTGGTTATACGCGCTTTCAAGCTTCGGTATCTTCTACAGGATCGGGGAGAAGAAGGAATGACTGTTGGCCGGTGTGGGCAAGTCGGGCCGAAGGGCTGGTTTCCACACTGTATCACTCTATGACTCCATGACTCAATGACTGGGGTGGGACAAATAAATCTTTGATCGTGTTGGCTGCTTTTCTGAGGCAGCTTGAAGTATAGATGGAGTCACTGGTGGGGATTCTGGTCTGCGTGATGGACTGGGCTAAGCCCACAACTCTGCAATTTCTTGCAGTCTTGGGCAGAGCTGTTACCAAACCAAGCTGTGATACTACCTGACAGTGTGCTTTCTGCGGTGTATCTGTAGAGGTTTGTCAAAGAGTCATTGGGGACATGCTGAATCTCCTCAATGTGCTGAGGAAGTCGAGGCGTTGGTGTGCCTTCTCGGCTGTTGCTTCAATGTGGTTGGTTCACCACAGATCGTTGGTGATATTTACACCAAGGAACTTGATGCTCTCGGCCATTTCCACCAGGGCGCATTGATGCTCATTGGGACCTGTGATCCGCTACGCTCCCTGAAGTTGAAAACTAGCTCAGAGCAGGCCAGGCTATTGTGGGGTTTTGCGTACATTGACAATGACGTTCACATTTTTAAGGTGAAGGGGAAAAGATTTAATAGGAATCTGGGGGGTAACGTTTTCACACAAAGGGTGGTGGGTGTATGGAAAAAGCTATCAGAGGAGGTAGTTGAGGTTGGGACTATCCCAACGTTTAAGAAACAGTTAGACAGGTACATGGATAGGACAGGTTTGGAGGGATATGGACCAAACGCAGGCAGATGGGACTAGTGTAGTTGGGACATGTTGGCCGGTGTGGGCAAGTTGGGCTGAAGGGCCTGTTTCCACACTGCATCACTCTGTGACACTCCATGACTCTATGACACAGTTGGGGCAGTTTGACTGAGCAGTTGGACTGATCCTTGTCAGAATTTTCTCATGTCAGTTTATGTTTGAATGGAAAGTGGAGAGAATTAAACCTTGTGGCAGTAATTCGCCCTTCCACAACAAGTTTAGGTCTGAAGAATGGTCCCAACCAGAAACGTCACTCAGTCCATGTTCTCCAGAGATGTTGCCTGATCCGCTGAGTTACTCCAGCACTTTTTTTAATACAAAGTTGAGATAATTGCAGAGTTTAGGTTGAACTTTGTTGGAGTGGAGCAGGAGGTGAAGTCAGTGAGACAGGGTGGGAATGGAAAGGAAAATTATAGTGACAGGCAGTTAGAATTCAGATTCACACTTTTTGTCTAGAGTGGGGGAACTGAGACCCAGAGGACATAGGTTTGTGAAGTAGGAAAAGATTTTATAGGAATCTGAGGGGTAACTTTTTCACGCAATGGGCGGTGGGTATATGGAGCGAGCTGCTGGAGGAGGTATTTGAGGCAGGGACTATTGCAATATTTTGGAAGAAATCATGTACATGGATAGAATAGGTTTAGAGGGATATAAGCAAGTGGGACGAGTGTAGATGGGACATATTGGTCGGTGTGGGCAAGTTGGGCTGAAGAGCCTGTTTCTACATTGTATGACTCTATGAGTTGCTGATTGTATGGATTTGTTCTACAAAACAGTCACCCAAAACTGCGTTTAATTTTCCTAATGTTTTCTCTCGCTTTATCTCACTTTAAAATCTGAAAATCATAGGACACTCCTGCAGATCAGACATTAAGTGGTAATTTAGTCTATGGTGTGAATTATTATTCTAGTGTTTTATAACAATTACTGATTCATAACCAGAAAACGGGTGGCATCAGTTGTGCCACGATTGCTGAATGAAATGGCTGGCGAGAAAGATAGCGATCGCTGATGCTTTCGTAAATAGAAGATAGACACAAAATGCTGGAGTAACTCAGCAGGACAGACAGCATCTCTGGGGAGAAGGAATGGGTGTCATTTCGGGTCGAGACCCTTCTTCAGAGACCCTATTTCCAAACTAGGTCGGACTTAAGAGACATCCACTCTTCCAGCTGTTCCGTTTGCTTTGTTTTACATGTATAGAAACCTAGCACGAAGTTCCCAGTGACTGCCCAGAATAAAACTGAGGGAGGGAGTGAAGAGGGGGATCGGGGGTTGGGAGGGGGAAGCAATGCAACCATTTGAAGGTAAAATTGAGGGGAGGCATTTACATACTTCCATCGCAGCATTCATTTATATTTTGATTTTGACATGATTATTTCCATTTGAATCTATCTGCCCTAAGCTTTCAGCCTTGATTTGGTTCAGATCTCAATGGGAAAGAAAAGCATCGCACGATATCTATTAATCCACAGAAGCTGTGTCTCTGAGCAGATCTAAAAACATATGGGAGTTCTCTGAAGCGAGGCAATTCGAAGTTCATTTGTTATTTTTAAGGGCTCATTTTTTATGATTTCTGAAAATTCTTGTTATAAATGTTGTGAGTGTTTCGAAGCAGTTTGTTCTTATATATTTTTCATTTTACAATCCTGGGCCACGCACAAATGCAATGTCCCTCAGTGACAAAAAGATGAAGTTCTAATGTTCCTGATCTTGTTTTTTTTTTTTTTTTTGTTTCTGCATCTCTTCCCTATTCTCTTGCTGGCTGGCATATGAAATACATTTCAAACACTAAATCAAATACTGTCAACACAATGTTGGCCACAGGGGGCAAAACCATTCAGACTTCCCTACTTTATAGTCAGGCCTCTAACTTGCATTTGACAAGTCCCTGTCCTGGGAGGTAGAAATCTGCTGCAGCTTCCATGGCTTTTGAACAATATGCACACGGGTAATCGAGTGACCACTTCTTTATGACAGCGTTTCAATATTCAGTAAATTATATGATGTTTTTCTTCCGGCTTCGCAATAGTTATCGATTTCACTAATTCCCAACTGTGCAGCGCACTTTCAGATGTTTTACATCACAAAGAAGAATGTAGGTGATTTTTTTTTTTTTCCTTTTGGAGGGGAAATATATTTCTGAAATGATTGTCACCATTTATTATTAAGGAGGAGGACCAAAGTGGATTATGAGCATTGATCTTGTCTTTATTAATTGTGTTGCTTTAGTGTGATGGAGTGTTAAGTGTCTTGGAAGGCATTTAATATGGCTTTTCATAAAAGGAAGTTGATCTGTGTTGACCCCATCAGTTTTTGAACCCGAATGGCGTTATATTTAGTTTCATGTTAAAAGCTTTTTTCAAAAAATTAAAATCGCAAGCAATTTGATTCAAAATGCTTGTGATGGCTTACTTACAGACCAAAGAATAAATCCATTGTATGGAGCAACATGGATGTATGCAGATCAAGTATCTCATCTGCATTTATACATATCACAAAAGCAAAACGCAATGGAAACTGGAAAGAAAGTCATTCAGTTGCCTACCTGAGAGTCATACAGCATGGAAACACCCATTCAGCCCAACTTGCCCATGCTGATGATGAACATGCCCCGTCTACACTAGCACCACATGCCTGTAGAAAAGTTGCCCTTCAGGTTCCTATTACATCGTTCTCCCCTCACCTTAAACCTTTGTCCTCTGGTTTTCGATTCCCCTACTGAGGCATTCCCATTTGTCCAAACTTGGCCATTTTCCTCCAAAACATTCCTGCCCATATATCTGTTTCATATACCTACCACCCTCCCCTTTAAATCATTCCTCTCTCACCTTAAATCTGGTGCCTTCTCCTTTAATACTCCCCTACCATTGGGAAAAGTCCTAGACCCAGTTTTGAACCTCAATCTGAAACTGAATCACATTTTCAACTGATTACCTTTGGTGCAAGATTTGAATACAGAGAATCTGAAATAATAACAGAAAATTCTGGAAATACTTAAAATGGCAACCAGCAACTGTGGAGAGAAACAGTTAGTGCTTCAGATTAGAACTGGAAGTGCTGGAGGTCAGGCAGTATTTCTGGAAAACATGGATAGACAGGACCTGGCAACGGGGACCGCCGTGAAGGGGTGGGGGGGGGGGGGGGGGGGGGGGGGGGGGGAGAGAACAAAGGAAGAGACGATGTACTTTGTAACTTTGTCAGCGCCATAGGTGGCCGCTATTTGCATACCTTGGATACGCAAGCAAAGAATTTCACTGTGCCTTGTCACATGTGACAATAAAGTATAGGAGACGTTTCGCATCGGAACCCTTCTTCAGACTGATTGCTTTGGATTACTGACCTTTAATCAGAATTGGGAAAAGTTAGCAATCAAAAAAGTTTGAGGTTGTGGAGAAAGACGATGATAGAGAGGTGAGGGTAGAAATTACAATTCTGGATATTACAATTGACTTCTCCATCCTGACATGAGCCCGTTCTGTTTTTCCTTGAGATATACTTCAGAAGCAATGTAATATACTGATGCAAGCCTCCAAACCACGCTCTACTTTACCTCATTTGTACATTGTACTATCTTGAATTTTGTTAGAAAATCAAGCCAAATGTCTACATTTGTGCTCTATTAATTCAATTGCTTCAAAATTATTATCCTTTCACACTACGTGTGGCTTTGATAATGCCCTTCTCAGCTATTGCTAAGGATATTTCAACCCCATATCCCCAAATCCTGCCTTGTCCTTTATACAGAGCAGAAAGGAATGCTGACAAAACCTCTAACACGACAACAAAAGATTTGCACCTTACTATCGAACCAGAAAATGTATGGATTTGCTCGTGAAGTAAATATGTCTGGATAAAAATAGTAAGTTATTTGAATGGTTGATATTTATTGATTTTTTTCATAATTCGCAATTACAATTCAGCAAAGAAACAAGTAGCACTTATTGTAAGTGACCTTGGATGGGATGGGTCAGACGGGATGTGGAGAAGACAGGGGGTTTGCTCATATTATTTGCAGGCAAATTTTTCCTCATTAAACCAACGCTTTACACTTAACCTAATATAACATTTCTGGCTTTGTGTATCATCGATGTAAATTGCTTGAGATATCATGTGTCTAAAACTATAACTATCCAGAGAGCTGGTGCCACCGTTTGGTCCCTGTAGACGTGAATTAGATAAAACTGATTCATTTATAGCACTTTCGCTCAACAGGCCAGGTCTACAAAAGAAATGTTTGCATGAACTGGATGTCCCAAAGAAACAGTCACGAACGTCAGAAACACAATAGGCAAGGGACGCTCAGTGGCACAGAGGTAGAGTTGCTGCCTCACAGCGCCAGAGACCCGGGTTTGATCCTGACTACGGCTGTTGTTTGTATGGAGTTTGTACGTTCTCCCTGTGACCAGGTGCTCCTTTTTGCTCCCACTCTACAAAGAATGTTGGTTAATTAGCTTCTGTTAATTGTAAATTGTTCCTAGTGTGTAAGATAGTGCTAGTGTACGAGGTTATCGCTGGTCGGTGCGGGCTCGGTGGGCCGAAGGGCCTGTTTCCACGCTGTATCTGTGAAGTCTAAAGTTGCACACCGTAAACTCCCAGAAGGAGTCACTGTAATAATATCTGGATGACCCATTGCATGGGGATGTGAGTGGTAAATGTTGCTGGAGTTATTGTGCAAAGATTCCTCTGAACCTTTATGAAGTAGATTGGAACCTCAGGAATCTGCTTCTGGTCTCAATCCAGTGACTCCAGTTAATTGAGCTGCAGATCAGGCTTATTGTGGTGCCCACAGTCATTCACCCATTGTCATCTACCCACATGAGCTGCATGCCTTTTTATCTTAAAACAAAGAACACAAAGTGCAGAAGTTACTTATCGAGTCAGACAGCATCTCAGGAGAACATGGAAGGTGATGCTTTGGGTCGTGACCCTTCTTCAGACTGAAGAAGGGTCCCGACCTGAAACACCACATATCCATGTTCTCCAGGGATGCTGCCTGACCCACTGAGTTACTCCAGCACTTTGTATCCTTTTATTAAATCAGCATCTGCAGTTCCTTGTTTCTCCATTCTGCCTTTTTATCTGCTCTGATGTATCTATATTAAATTCCATGAACACTGCACTCATTGTGTTTCCATCATATATAGATGAACAGTGAGGAATATTATGGATTGCTATCTTTGATTTGAGAACTTCTTTCTTCTTTTGCTGTTGGAGGGTCTTTTGATCCAGGGGAAAACACAGTAGTTTTGTGCTTTGCGTGACTTAAATAGTCCATCAGTATCTCTGATGCTGTGATAAGACACAAAGTGTGGGATCTAAAATACATGTTAAACAAAACATTTCCTGTGAGTGAAATCCGTTAAAATGGAGAAAGTGAGTTTTGGAAGTCAATTGAAATAAATGATGGGTCTCTTTTTGTAAAACATTTATTTAGCAGGCATTTCTGGCATACCAACTATTCAAGAATAATTTTGAGCCCGGAGTCAAAGAATTTTGCAGTTAAACAGTGGCATGTGTGTGTAAAATCTATATAGCTATCACCTCTCTGTGCATGATCACTTTGACAAGGACCAGCAGGCTTATAGCGCCTCTACTACGGTTAATCGACCCAAAGCCACTTCATTGCAGTGTTGTCAAATTTGACACTGAGCCACATGGGGTGTTATGATATTGACCACAAGTTTGAACAAGGAGGAGAGAAGGCACGTCCAATAGGCCGGGGTCTGTAGCGGCAATCCGCCGAGCCGGTCCGTGTTCGTCCCCTGAGGATCGGAGAGAGGGTGGAGGGAGCCGGAGAAGCAAGGGCCGGTTAGAGAGTGAACCCAGATCTTACTTTCCACGCCCTCAAGGTTGGCTTTGGGAGGCCGGGTGAGGAAAGGGATGATGGTTCGCTGGACGATCAGACGCTCGGAATGAGCTGCTGGAAGAGGTAGTTGAAGCAAGTGCTATCGCAATGTTTAAGAAACATTTAGGCAGGTACGTTGATAGGACTGGTTTAGAGCGATATGGGCCCAACACGGGCAGGTGGGACGAGTGTAGATGGCCAGCGTGGCAGTTTGGGCCGGAGGGCCTGTTTCCACACTTTGTGACTATGTTTCCAAGTAATGCAGGTATGGGATTGAATCTAACAACCGTTGTGAGCAAACACATTTCCCTGGAGCTTCCTTACCCTTCCACAACAAGTTTCGGTTGTATCAGTGACTTGCATTCACTCCTCATCACACCTGTATCCCAGTGAGTGTGCAGCTATTCTAAACAAAGGGTGATGGGCCTTTCTAAACAAAGCGGGACAGGCACGTGCGAATGTATGTGGTCAGTCCTGAAACATTTACAGTTGAAAGTACCTTCAGTTCTCTAATATTACAATAAATTCCTGTAGTTTGCATGTCAAATTCATTCCTCCGCAGCCTCCAGCTTGTGGAATAGCGCAGCTTCAAGCTACTTCTGTTTGTATTAAGGAATAACACATCAACAAGATAAAAATGACAGCAAATAGCAATGTTGCAATTCAGCAATTTCTCTTATTTGATAACCTTTTGACCGCCAGCCACTTCAAGATAAATCCATGTTAACGGACTTAGGCAAAACACTTGGGTAAATTTACAAATCTGCACAGAAACACACGTTGGCATCATGGGGCCACACCGTGCATTAGTCGAGCTTTTTGTTTCGCTGACAGCTTGGCAGAAGCAAAGCTTTACACGATCTCCACATTGTCATGTCAGACCTCAAAATTTTCACATTTTCTCAGCTGAAGTGTTTGACTGTTGGCCCGGAGCCAAGATCTGCAAAGCTTGTTGTAAAGCAAAAGCTTTCTGCCAAAGAATGTGAACATCATTGCTTCCACTATCCATGACAGTAACGTTGTGGTGTGCAGCAATACGGGGCCGAGTTTAAAGTAGTTCATTTGCAGGTTCGACTCTTTTCAGATTAGTCACATTGTACACATGTGCACAAAGATTCAAATAGCCATTAAAGATTACACAATATGCTGGAGTAACTCAGCGGATCAGGCAGCATCTGTGGAGAACATGGGCAGGTGACATTTTGGATCGGGACCCTTCTCGGGATCCTTTAACTTGCCATATTTGTCCCAACCCCCCACCTCTTTTCCAGGTGTCTCCCCCACTACTGCAATCAGTCTGAAGAAAGGCTCCGACCCAAAACATCACCTATCCATGTTCTGCGGAGATGCTGCCTGACCCGCTGAGTTACTCCAACACTTTGTGTCTTCTTTTATTTACTAACATCTGCAGTTCCCTCTTTCTTCATTCAGCCTTCAAAGATTCTTTTTTTTTTATTTTCTAAATTTTAAGTGAAAAATTTCCAGGTAAAATCCTTCTGTAGCTAATCTGCTACTGCTTCATAAGTCCAGGAACCTGGTTCAATCCCGACTTTGGCCCTGTCTGTGTGGAGTTTGCATGTTCTCTCAAAGAGCAGGTGCATTTTCTCCAAGTGTTTCAATTTCCGCCCACATCCTGAAGATATGTGGGGTGGAGGTTAGGTTGATGGGAATGTGGGGAAAATTAATAATGGGATTACTATAAATCTTTGCTTTATGGTCGGTGTAGATTCATTGGGTTGAAGGACTTGTTTCCATGCTGTGGCACTCTACAACACTGAGAAGAAAGTATTTTACAAAGTAAAATTCACACTCAGTGGCAGGATTTAAAAACTGGATGCTAGACAGGAAGGAAGGAGGGTAGTACACGGAGCAGAGTAATCTAACAGACAGAAAAAAGCAAAGTTGGTTCTTTCAGACGGATTTAACTTGTAAAGGTAAATTCTATAATCTTTCGAAACAAGGAACTGCAGATGTTGATTTACAAGAAAAAAAAACAAAATGCTGGAGTAACAGCGGGACAGGCAGCATCTCTGGAGAGAAGGAATGGGTGGCGTTTCGGGTCGAGTCCTTCTACGGGTCGAGTCCTTTCTATAATTACTTTGCTTGAATTAAAGGAACTCGAAAAGTAAAACCAAATTATTGCAGATGCTGGAAATCTGAAATAAGAACAGAAAATGCTGTAAAAACTAAACTTTCTTTAAAAAAAACTCCTCTGGCCAAATAACTCTACAGGATGATGTGTTTACTTGATGTGCAATTATAATAACAGCCGAAATGCCAATTTTTATCAAATAACCTAAAAAGGCAGTTTTCAAAAATATATGTATTCCTTTAATACACTGTACATACTTTTCCCAGACCAAAAATATTCATTTAAATTACTTGAGAATTTTAATTTCTAATCACTTGAGTGAAATGCTCACTTATCAGACAACCGTTTAAATAGAGTTGAGTGCAATTCAAGTTTGACATCAACTGCTCTCAGTGCAGGTGGCAAATGCATTTGCAGGATATTTTAATAACATCCAATTGGAAAGTTTTATCACACAGAATTTGTTATAATATGGAAATACCCTGTTTTTAATTACTGCAATAAAACCTTGATCTGCCCAGAAATGTTGATGTGTCAGCTCAGTATTTAAATACCTCATGTAAATTATAGGAGCAGATGAAGAAAAATGAGAAAAATGAGAGATTCACTGATTTCTGGAAACTCATTACTACATTGCTTGTAAAACTCAGCTCTATAAAGGAGGTATCATCTGATTTTCAGGATAAAATAGCAAACATTTTCAGCCTGTATGTAGAAACAAGGGGAACAGCAGATGTTGATTTTTTTTAAAGACAAAAACGACTGGAGTAACTCAGCAGGTCAGGCAGCATCTCTGGAGGGCATGACTAGGTGGTATTTCGGGTCGGGACCCTTCTTCAGACTGATTGTAGTGCCGAGAGAAAGCCGGAGAAGAGGTCGGGCAGGAAAAAAACAGGCAAGTAATGGGTGGATACAGATGAAAAAAAAAAACAAAAGGCTGTGAAATAAGGAGAGAAGCGTGAAATGTGAAACCAGGGGATGGGATGTCAGTGGTCGGACTTCACATTTCATGCCTCTTCTCTCCTTGTTTCAGAGCCTTTTGTTCTATCTTCAGCTCTGGCCTTTGTCTACCCAACTGCCAATCAAGACTCCCCCTCACCTGCATCCATCTATTCTTCGCAATATTTTGTCCACACCTCTCTTCCAGCTTCCCTCCCCCCGCCCACTACAACTGCAATCAGTCTGAGGAAGGGTCCCAAGCTGAAACATGTCTCATGTTGCCTGAGATGCTGCCTAACATGCTGCCTGTCCAGCTGCGTTACTCCAGCTCTGTTGTTTATTTTGGAGAAAATGATGCAGCCTGTTGGATGTGTTTAGCAAAAATGGCATGTGAATCAGGAGAAGCTTGGACATTAGGCAATGACTGGAGGATTGAGAGACTGGCATGACAGTGGTGGTGGGCAAGGGGAAGGCATTACCATCTACTTTATGATCAATGCTTCGTGGTGCACTGATGTGATGCTGTTAGTTTCCCTTAACCTGGAATCCCTGATCATAAAATGGCCTTGCTTTTATTCACCGAGAGAGTTCACCTCGAGTGTCTTGTTGGCAATCTATGCACCAGCCCAAAACAATGCCATGGTAGCTTTGAATTAATTCTACTTGGACGACAACTCTCTTGAGACAGCACGCCCTGATTCGTTATCACTATCAATCAAGTAAACCTCACAACATCCGGCCAGTAGCTAACATTGACTATAATGAATATAGACACAAGACACTGGAGTAACTCAGAGGGTCAGGCAACATCTCTGGAGAAATGGAATAGGTGACGTTTTGGGTCAAGACCCTTCTTCAGAATGAGAGTCAGGGGAGAGGGAAATGAGAGGAGTAAAAATGTACAGAACAAATCAGAGCTAACACCAATGACCTAGGAAAGGTGGCGCCCATAATGGTCCATTATTGGCTGTGGAAGAGTTGATAATTAAGGGATATGAATAGTGCAACTAGCAGGATAACTAGGGTGGGAGAGGGACAGAGGGAGGCAGAATGCAAGTGTTACTTGAAATCCTATTCCTTTCTCCAGAGATGCTGCCTGACCCGCTGAGTTACTCCAGCATTTTGTGACTATCTCAGTGTAAACCAGCATCTGCAGTTCCTTCCTACATACTCTATTGACTGCAATGATGAACTTTTAACAACTGGTATTGGCCCACATTGATACCAGTCTTCTGGGCAAGCTAGCCCACTTGCAATTTGCATACAGAAAAAAAATAGTTTTAATGAGAATGCCATCTCTCTCGCACTATATTTAACTCTGAATTACCTTGTCAATTAGAACTCCTTTGTCAGCCCAATCCATCACACTTCCTTCCATCCAGTCCATCTTCACAGTGCAGGAAGGCTGTTAATATACTCAAGAATGGCTGTCCTCCTTCACCTTTCTCTCTTCTATCTTCTCGCAGAAGATACAGGAGCTTAAAAGCCCAGATATCCTGACTCAAGAACAGTTTTTCCCCCCCACTGCTATCAGTCCTGAACCAATCACCTTGTTAGCAAACCCTTCCTGGAGGTGTTGCCAAGTACCATTACTCTTAATGTGTAGAAAGGAACTGCAAATGGGTGTATTCTGCCATTGCACTTCAATATTATTTTTGCACTACTTCATTCTATCATTCTATTTACTTGCATTTATCATTCTATTTATTGTTTTATCTATCCTTATAATGTATACTCTACATTATTTGAGCTTCATGTGAATACGGTGCACCCTAGTGTATATGCCAATTAAGTAATCTGATCTAATCATTTGAAAGTTACAATGGAATCTGTTAACATTGGCCTTTAAGAAATATAATGTTAGATTGCAGTAGTTCGCTGCATCTATTGTGCGCATAATTGGAATTTTTTCAGCTTCTGATTCAGTCAGAAGTTTATGCCATGCTGAAAATGTTCCCGTCTACAAAAAAAAATTCAATTAGAAAACGTAATTAAAGTCAATTGAAACTTGACTTGGTGTCATTTTAATTCCCTCGAGAAACTAGCCTGGCACTGTGTCAGGTCTTATAGATTAATGCCAAGAGAAGATGCAAACTGCTGCTGCAAAAAAAAATTCTAATAGTTTATTCTAATGGACAATGTGGAAGGGTTAATCAGGTGCTTTTTTTCATACGACTTTCGCTAATTTATGTTGTTGCTGGCTTAATTCATCTTAATGTTCAAAAATTAGCTTATTCTTTTATATCTTTTATTTTACAGGAATGATTGGCTAGGCTGCTGGTATTTTCTTCTGAAATAAGCGGTGATTTAATTGAGATGTATAAAATTATGTGAAGTTTGCTTAGGATGAATATGAAGGATCTACTTCCCTAAGCCTGGAGGCTTACCTCTCTCTAGAGTTCCTTCCTCCACCTCTTCAAGCAGTTTTATTTTATCTCTTTGAGCAATGGATTGGAGGGGAGCTGAGAAAAACCTTTACATCTAATGTGTGATAGAGGTCAGTGATAGAGGCAGGAAGATTCAGCACATGTTAAAGGTACCTTGGTGTCCACTGGATGTGCTGAAGCCTGCAAAGCCATGGATCAGAAATTGGGAAGTGGGATAATAATAATAATGATAGTTTAAAGATACGGCACAAAAACAGGCCCTTTGGCCCACCGAATTCCCGCCGACCAGCAATCCCCATACATTAGTACTATCCTACACACAAGGGACAATTTACAATCTTTACCAAAGCCAATTAACCTACAAACCTGTGTGTCTTTGGAGTGTGGGAGGAAACCGGTGCACCCGGAGAAAACCCAAACGGTAACAGGGAGAACGATCAAACTCCACACAGACAGCACCTGTAGTCAGGATCGAACCTGGGTCCCTGGCGCTGTAAGACAGCAACTCTACCTCTGTACCACCGTGCCCCCCCCCCCCAAATGGTAATAATGATAATGATTTATCAGTCTGAAGAAGAAGGATCAGTCGCCTACTCCTTTTCTCCATAGATGCTGCCTCACCCGCTGAGTTTCTCCAGCACCTTTTGTCTACTTTTGATTTTTCCAGCAACTGCAGTTCCTTCTTAAACATAATGATAATGATGATACTTTATTGTGACATGCACCAACGTGCTTAGGTACAGTGAAATGTTTTGTTTTGCATACAATACATTAAAATCATATCATAGGTAAGTACAAAACTGTAATGATTGTAGTGTAATAGTAGACTTCACCAAGACAGTGCACAAAGAGTCGCCACGTTTCTGGCGCCCACAGAGTTTCAAAGTTCTTAACAGTACAGTCTTATCTCAGCCTTAAAGGCTCATTGTCCTGGCGACATGATCCTCTCCTCCATTCGCCGCCATCAGCTTCAGTTTTTTTTCTTTCACTTGTTTATTTGGCATTTCATTCACTAATTGCTTTTAATCTTAACCTCTGGCTAGAGTGCAACAATTGTCCCTTCTGCAGATATATGACAAATACATCTTCATTGTTGTACCAAGCACATGTTTGGCTTTCGCTCTCATGGAGATTCAACTGAATGCTGTTTATTAGGCTACAGAAGCTGACAGCACCACCACAAATCAGACTCAGATATCTAACATAGCTGTGTTGACATAGGAAGCATCTGAAGTCACAATTCCATGTTGTATGTTGCACCACAATGTTACTTTCAGTATGCACTTTCTGTTTGCATAAGAGTCTAAATCGAAGCCTTGTCTAATCTTTCAGATGGAATTGAAAGATCACATAAACCAACCACCTTTCCATTGACTCCATTTACACCTCACGCTTCCTTGGAAATGGCACCAGCATAATCAAGGACGTGTCTCACTCCCGCTTCTCCACTCTCCCATCGGGCAAGAGGCATAGAAGTGTGAAAACGCACAATACCCCCCATCCTGCTTTCTACAAGATGGATAGATTGCCTGCAAGATGTTGAAGGCAAAGAGAAGCAAGCAATGCATTCCATTAGCCATGCAAATTCTGAGACCCGCTTGTTTGGTTAATATATTTCCACAAACTAAGTATTTACCTTGAACAAACTTTTGCAAATTGTAAATGCAACAATTGCAATAAATTGCCTTGCATCAATGTTATTTCCTCTGCAAAATTACTAACAGAATTTCTGCCCAATCACAAATTATGGATATAAAATATGGGCAGTATCTTGCAACCTTATTTAATTAACGGCATCTTGTAAATCTGGGAGTAATGTGTAAACATCGATGTTGACAGGACATTACATAAAGCAATCTTAACTTTTATCTCCCAATGGATTTGATATTATATTTTGTTGCATAATTTTTGTGTGATCTTCCTTGGGACATTTTACCAAGCTTCAGTCACAAAAAAGTTGTCATTGTTTGGTGTCGGATATGATTTCTGATTTTACCAGATGAATTTACATAAATTTGCAACAGTTACCAATATACTTATTCTGCCTGGAGTTTCAGGCACAATCAGCAGGAGTTGAATTTGACAGATGTAACAAAATATAATCATATACAGGGATAGGTTTTTAAATATTGAGGTTAAGAAAGGATTCAAAAACGAAATCAATCCATCTGTGAGCCCCCGCAGGTATTTTTTATTCTTTATCTGGTTTATTTTGTTGATTTTTCACTACGTTTCTAAGATATATGTGAATACATGTTTGCTTTGATTATGGTTTAGGATTAGATTTATTATTGACACGTGTACTGAGGTATAGTGAAAAGTTTTTTTTTACATGCTATCCAAACAGATCAGATAATACCGCACATGAATACAATCAAGTCAAACTCATCAGCAATGTTTCTTCCCCTTTGCTCATAAGTAAAGGGAAAGAAACCGAGTACAGAATATAGTTCGCAGCATTGTAGTGCTTCAGTACCGTAGAAAAAGTCCAATGTCCGCAATGGGGCAGAGGCGAATTAGGCAGTACCCTAGCCTATCGAATGAATCTTCAGAAGCCTGATAATAGAGGGGAAGATGCTGTTCCTGAATCTGGTGGTGGGCACTTTCAAGCTTCTGTGCCTTCTGCTGGACAGAAGCAACAACAAGAAGGAACAAATGGGTAATGGTGCAAAGGTTTTTTATTATCACGTGTATCAGGGTGCGGTGAATTAAAAAATAATAATAATAATAATAATAATCATGCATTTTATTTATGGGCGCCTTTCAGAACACTCAAGGACACCTTACAGTTAAAACAAGCAAATTACAAACATATAAATACAGCAATAATACTTAATTCGGAGAGAGAGGAGCGGCAGCTAGTCACGCCAGCGTTCACTCTCACTTCCGGCAGCCATTTTTCCATCTTCCATAAAATAACAGAACACACAATGAAAACAATTTAACATCCACCACAGTGAGTCTACCAGGCACCTCCTCTGTGTGATGGAAGGCAAAAGTCTTAAAGCCTTCATCTCTTCCTTCCTCGTTCTCCCTCTGCGTTGAGGCGATCCAGGCTTTCGATGTTGGGCCCGCCCGCCGGGTGATGGTAAGTCCCGCAGCCGAATCCGAGCTCCGCGAACGGGCCGGTTCAAACTCCGCGGCCCGGGGCGGACGAAGACATACAGATCAGTAAGATTATTGCCATACATAAGTACAATCCCTGGTTAAGCACAGAATGCATAGAAATAGCCCACTCAGTCTATATGCAAGAGGTGCCAATTTTGGTGCCAGTTTCGAAGTCTCAGCTGCATTTGACTGTAAAGGTCCGTTGCCTCCATCCGGATTGTCCAGTGAACCGTTGTTCCTCTCCTCGCCCGGCCATCTTCAAGCTCTGTGCCCGGGAGCACCTCTTACAGCCGAGAGTGCTTGAAGGTGCTTGGATGATTTCTAGTCATAACTAATGCTGATTGGAAGAGCTTTAAACTTTAGAGATACAGCGCGGAAACAGGCCCTTCGGCCCACCGACCAGTGATCACCCCGCACGCTAGCACTATCCTACACACTAGGGACAATTTACAATTTTACCAAAGCCAATTAATCTACAAACCTGTACATCTTTGGAGTGTATGAGGAAACTGGAGCACCCCTAGAAAACCCATGCGATCATACGGAGAACGTACAAATTCTGTACAGACGGCTCCGCTGTCAGGATCAAACCTGGGTCTCTGGTGCTGTGCGGCAGCAACCTAACACTACTCTACCCTACCGGAGGACCTGGGTAAATATGAAATTACAAACGATTGTCACAATTTTTATAATTTATAATTTATATATTTTAGAATTTAAAATATTATTCAGATGACCATCTCCCAGTTTAAAAGAAATAAATTCTGTACTTGAAAGGTCACAGCAGCTCGAGTGTCTTTCTCAAATCCTTTGTTTTTGAAGAAGTTGCTGTTTTGTTCTGCCAAAACGCTTCAGTAAAATATGAGGCTGCGAAAAATATGTTTGTTTTAAGTGTGTTCTTGGGATGTTAGGATTAATTGGCCATCCCTATCTAGTCCGCAAACGAGAAGGTGGGCAGGCGTCATAAATTACAGCAGTCTTCAGAGCAATGCTTCTCCCACAATAATGCTAAGTGGGGGTGCACAAAAAGCTAGCATCTAAGGAGCGAAGGAGATAATAGATCAGACTCTAAGTGGGGAACTGCTAGCAATGAACTTCGGGGTGTGAGCCTGTTCCCAAGGTAGGCACCGTTCTTGTCCTTCCTGGCCGTGGATAGTGCAGGTGGGGTGTTGACGCTGGTGATGGACACCGATCAAGCAAACTGTTCTTCTCTTCTGTCTTGAGTCACAATGTCAGTGGAAAGTGCTAATGAGCTGCTCATCGGAGTTTAGTGCTGCCCTGAGCATTCCTATCCCCGTAAAAATGATTTAACATATGTCATTAAAAGGGCCAGGTAAAAGCCGATTTTTGCTGCTTAAGCTCTTGCTGAACTTCCAGGTGAGAAAGTTGCTCAACATTCTGCAGCCACTCAGCAGCTTCAGGTAAAAAGCATTGCCTACTTTTTAGTTTTTGTTTTATGTTTTAGTTTTTGGTTTGGAAAAACAGTGTGGAAACAGGCCCTTCGGCCCACCAAGTCAGAGCTGACCAATGATCACCTGTATACTAGTTCTATCTGCCACACTAGATGCAATTTACAGAAGCCAATTAATCGGCAAACCTGCGCGTCTTTTGAATGTGGGAAGAAAGTGGGAGCACCTGGAGAAAACCCACGCAGTCACATGGCAAATGTGTAAATACTGCACAGACAGCACCCGTAGTCAGGACCAAACCCCGTCTCTAGCGCTGTAAGGCAGCGACTCTACCGCTGCTTCACTGTGCCGCCCCTAATCTTGTAACTATCGGGGATCTTCCTTCATATTTCCTCTTCTGATCCCCGCTCATTATTGAGGGGCCTCTACTACAATCCCATCAAAGTGACCACCTTCCCCCCCCCCCCCCCCCTCTTCTTCTTTCTCATTTTCCACCCATAGAGCCTCACTGGATGATTCCCGCAGAGATATCTCAAGTATCAACACAATGTTCTCCCCCGTTAAAAATTGCAACTTCCCCTCATCTCTCACCTCCAGGAGACCTCACTCCCTCCTGTACAACTTGTACCCCGGTACTGAGCTGCCAGTTGAGTTGGGGGTCAGGGCCGAAAGGATACACGGGGAATAGGGCTAGTTGTTACGTTATTCTGTCAAGGAGCACAGACGGATGTACCTTGACGCTTTGTTAGTCAAATGGTGCAGCAACCACTGTTTGTGTTTTCCGTTTCAAAAATGTTCAATTCGAAGTGTCACAAGCACAGAATGAAATCCAATGAAATAAAAACATCATTCAACAATTTCTTCAGGAGCATTCTCCTCAAAATGGCTTTAGGCTACATTTCCTTGGGCATTGAAGGTCCAGCAGCCAATTGTATAGTAACTTGGGGCAATCAGCTCCAATCCGGAATGAGGATTAGTTTATTGTCAGGTGTCCCAAGATACAGTGAGAAGCTTTTGTCGCATACTAACCAGCCAGTGGAAATACTATCTATGTTTACAATCACATCCACAGTGTACAGAAACATGATTAAGGGAAAAACGTGAATAATGTTTAGTGTAAGGTAAAACCCAGTAAAGTCCGATCAAAGATAGTCCGAGGGTCTCCAATGAGGTCGATAGTAGCTCAGGACTGATCTCTAGTTATTGGTAGGATGGTTCCGTTGGTAACAGCTGGGAAAATACTGTCCCTGAATGTGGAAGTGTGCGTGTTCAAACTTCTATGCCTTTTGCCTGATGGGAGAGGGGAGAAGAGGTAGTGGCCATGGTCTGACTCGTCCTTGATTATGCTATGGCCTTGCCGAGGCAGCGTGAGGTGTAAGGTGAAGGTGCAAACAGAACCTCAGATATGATTATATTATGGCCAAATCTTTAAAGTCATTGTAGAGGATACTGTTCATGAAATCATCCACATGCATTCAATTGTAATTTTTATTATGCAATCAGACTGAATCTCTCTTGCCTGAAGCCATAACAAATTTCATAGTCATATCACTAACTAATTCAAACTTGTACCATTAGTTTTACAGCAATACATAAATAAAACTATTTAATGTAAAATGCATATATATTTGCCAGTGTCAAATTTTACACTTTCACTATATTAACAGGCATGCTTAGTCATAGTCATATAGCATGGAGATAGTCCCTTCAGCCCAACTTGCCCACACTGACCAACATGCCTCTTCTGCATTTGTCCTACCTGCCCGCGATTGGCCCTCAACTCTCTAATCCTATCCTATCAATGTATCCATGCAACGTCTCTTAAACATTCTGATAGTACCTACCTCAACTACCTTGTTCCATATATCTACCACCCTTTGTGTAAAAAACGTATCTCTTTGGTCCCTATTAAATCTTTATCCCCCGCCTCACCTTCAACCTATGTCCTCTTGTTCTCTATTCTCCTACTCTGGGCAATAGACTCTAGGCATTTACCCGATCTATTCCTCTCATGTTGTTGTACACCTCCATACGATCATCCCTCATTCTCCTGCGCTCCAAGGAATAAAGTCCTAGCCTGCTTGACTTCTCCCTGTAGTTCAGGCCCTCAAACATGAGCAATGTGAATGGAGATACTCACAAAATGCTGGAGTAACTCAGCAGGACAAGCAGCATTTGTGGATAGAAGGAATGGGTGACGTTTTGGGTCGACACCCATCTTCAGATGTTTGACAAAGGGTCCTGACCTGATACATCGCCATTTCCTTCTATCCAGAGATGCTGCCTGTCCTGCTGAGTTACTCCAGCATTTTGTGTCTATCTTCGGTTTAAACCAGCATCTGCAATTCCTTCCCACACATTACGTGATTGGAGATGGGTCAGGGTTGAGCAATGAAAGTACGACTGCCATAGACAATGGAAGTAGGATAATGCCAGTGTACCTCGGGACACGTGACAATAGTAAACTAAACTAAACTAACATCTAGGCCACCTATCTGTCATTTATGTTCAGTGATTGTGACAAGCCAGTCTTATTTGCCTCTCAGTCGCGAGAAGCATTGGAATAGTCAAGAATCAAGAGCGGTTCATTATCATATATCCACATGGAGTTCTCCAGTTATAGAAAACTGCTAACAGCCCCCCTCCCTTCCACTATCTTCCACCCCTTTCCCTTTCTCCCCCCTCCCTTGTGCCCCACATGGACTCACACCTAGCTCTCCCCTTCTCCTCTTCCTACATCCCTTCCTCTGGCTTCTCAATCTGCAACTCTTCAATCCTTCTGTCTCACACCTTCTGGTCTAATCTCTTCCCTTTTTTCCCCAAGCATCATCTGCCTGTCAATGCCCCTGTTACCCGTGTCCTCATATTGCCCGCCATGCTTTGTCTTGCCTCTCCTCTTTCCCAGCTTTCATTCACCCACAATGAGACTGAAGAAGGGTTCTGCCCCTTCTTCTTCTTCTTCCTTCGTGTGGCATGCACAGCCTAAAGTTGTTGGACAACTTGTTCTATTTGATCTCCCGTTTGTGCACGTCGAGTTGATTGCATTAGTCGAAACAGGGCGGACCTCGTGAAGGTTGCAGTCTCCCACCCCCGTGGGATCTGCCCCGAAACGTCATCTATCCATGTTCTCCAGGATGCTGCCTGGTCTGCTAAATTACCCCAGCGCCTTGTGTCCTTTAATGATTTTTTTACTTGCAGCAATAGGTGAATAGGTGAAAAATGAAGAATGATTTGTGTTTTTAATGTGCTGTAATAATATCTGAATTATGTTAGAAAGCAAGACTTTTTACGCAGTAAGGTGCACATGGAAGGTTTTTTTATTGGTGTACATGTTCTTCCAGGTTTGCACTGGTAGCTACACTTGGTGTCTTAACCACAGTGGCATCACATGAATAGAACGTATCCAATTTATTGGCGATTTTTGATTATATTTAAGACATTCCAAAATAAGTGTTTCTGCAAGGGAACGAGAAACCAGAGAAAGAGAGAGCGGAGCTTAAATGTGCTAACTGCATCTTAGATAACACATCTAATCAGACTGATCTAAAGCAGAAACTACTGTAAATGTGCACCATTTAAATCAGTATTTTGTAAAGACTTGTTCATCTTTAGAATATAACCCCTCATTTTAGGCAGGTCTGCAAAGGCTGGCTTGGCATTCTCAAGGAACAAACTATCACGAGGGAAGATCTTCGCATTGCTAAACCTACAGAGGAAAAAGCACCATCAATAAAATAATAATTGGGATTGAACTCTGTTTTGGAGTGTACCTCCAGCACCCTGGTGGTAGTTTTTTCCTCCGATTGTCAGAGTGCACAGAAGCCAGTCAGACACAAATCTTAAAATGTCAGTATCTTTATAATGAAGTGGAGGAGGAAAAAAAAGTGATTTAAAAATAAATTCAGGATTAACTTATTATAAATTTTATATTAAAAATTCTGATTTGTTGCAAAATTCATTTTTAATATCCTGCCTTTTCCCATCACCCTCCTTCCCCTCCCCCTATGTTTTGTGGTCCTTTAGGAGGATTTCAGAACTACTTATTTGTAGCCTTGAGAATGTCTTCAGAACAGCATAATCCTATATTTAGTTTTGCAGCACTGATTTCCATTTTTATTCAATCAATAAAAAATGCGCATCATGTGACACTCTACGGACTGGAAACTAGATACATTTTAACAAAGCCTTAAACATTTTTTTTAAGCTGTAGCTTGAGTGCAGCCAGAATTTAGTGCTGCAATTGCACTGCTGAGAAGTTTAAGGGATCATAATTGAACTGGTAAAGTTGAAGATTTTTTTTATTTCAACTTGATTCTGTATGGTCCTGAATGGCTTTCTTTTTTTTTTTTGGTGGGGGGGGGGGGGTGTGAAAGGGGCATCGTGTTGAGGTATGTTAGTGGTGAGGAAGAGTCTTGTATCATTTCGTAAACCCATTGACCAAGTGCCAGCATCAGATTTTCAATGAAACACAAGATAGATGAGGGCAGAAACAAGGAACTGCAGACTTAGTTTAGTTTGGAGATGCAGCTCGGAAGGAGACCCTTCATCCCACCGAGACCATGCCGTTCACATTAGTTCTATGTAATCCCACTACCTCATCCACTCCTGACACTCCAGGGGCAATTTCCGGAGGGCCAATTAACCAACAAACCCACACATCTTTGGGATGTGGGAGGAAACCGGAGCACCCGGAGGAAACCCAGGTGGAAATTGCAAACTCCACACAGACCACCCGAGGTCAGGATTGAACTGGGTCTCTGGAGATGAGAGGCAGTGGCTCTGCCAGCTGTGTCACTGTGCCGCCCTGCGATTGTTGTAGACAGTTGACCCGATGCTGGTTTACAAAAAGAAACACAAAGGGCTGGAGTAACTCAGCGGATCAAACACCATCTCTGGAGGACATGAATAGATGATATTTCACGTTGGGACTCTTCTTCAGACTGATTGTGGTGGGTAGAATTGCCCGCATTTGAATTTGGTCAAATGCGGGCAAATGAAACTAGCTGGTATTGGGGCCTTTTGGTTGGCATGGTATTTTCGATGGGAGATTTAAAACTATAAAGGAATATTTGCTTGTATCACAGCATTATAGAAAACTGATGACGCAGGAGACTGAAATTTATCCAGTTATCCAACCCAATTCCATCATCTTGCTGTATATCTGTGAATTACAGCTCTTTGACCATTTTTAAATGGACTGGTTTTGTCTCTCTCATCTTTTCAGGCCGTGTTCCTGACCCCACCACTCTTTGGTTAAAATATATTTCCTCAACATCCCTCTGATCCTTCCATCAATTACTTTATATCTTTGCTCCATATAAGGGAATGAATTCCTTCAGATCCTATCTCAGCACCTCACAATTTTATTTTCCTCAGGTAAGTGCCATTAATTATTCACCTTAGAATTCACCACTGGTTATTACTCCCATCATCTGTGCATGAAGGGTTGTTCACAGTTCCAGACTAGACATTATTTTAGACTTTAGCGATACAGCACGGAAACAGGCCTTTCAACTCACCGAGTCCGAGCTGACCAGCAATCACCCTATACGCTAAAAACATCCTACACTCAAGGGACAATATTTTTTACCAAAGCCAATTAACCTACAAATCTGTATGTCTTCGAAGCGTGGTAAGAAACCAGAGTACATTGAGAAAACCCAGGCAGTCACAGGGAGAATGTGCAAACTCCATACAGATAGCATCCTTGGTTAGGATTGAACTCGAGTCTCTGGCGCTGTAAAGGGCCTGTCCCACTGTACAAGGTAAATCAGGAGTTCTCCCGCGTTTCCCCCGATTCGAACTCGGAGAATGTCCGTAGCGGGTCCGTAGGAGTTCGTGAATGTCCCATAGCGGCTCCTATGAGTAACGGTAGGTACTCGAGAAATCAGTAAACTCGTGACGTTTTATCAACACTGTGAAAAATGTCCACGAGTAAAAAAATACTTGTGATGAAAAAAATGGTTACTTTTTACTCGTACGTGCCGCTACGAGACATCCACGAACTCCTATGGACCCGCTACGGACATTGTCCGAGTTCGAATCGGGGGGAAACTCGGGAGAATTCTTGAATTACCTTGTACAGTGGGACAGGCCCTTAAGGCAGCAACTCTACCGCTGCGCCACTGTGCCGCCCTAAAGTCGCCGTAGGACGTTATAGGAAAGGAGTGATTGTGCTGGAGTGAGAGTGCAGAATACATTCATCACAATGTGTGCCTGGGTAGGAAGACTTTGGTTACGGGGAGAGATTGGATTGACGGGCTTGCTTTTCCTGGAACGACGGAGGCTGAGGGATGATGGAAGTAAATAAGAGGCATAGAAAAACAGAATGTCAGAATCTTTTTCCCATCATGGGTGAAGTATTAAAATCAAGAGGGCAGAGGCCATCTGGCCAGCCATGAACTCTCCTGCTTTTTTTGCTTCCAGTTTTTGTTACCCGCTGTCCCTAATATAATCAGTCTGAAGAAGGCCCCCCAAACGTCACTTATCCATTTTCTCCAGATATGCTGCCTGACCCACTGAGTTGCTCCAGCACTTTACGTCTATCTGGGGCCAGAGGTTTTAGGATGTGAAGAAGGAGCTCTAAAGGGGTGTTGAGCTGAGAGAGAGTTTTACACTGAGAATGTTTTTTATCTTGGAGATGCTGTCAGAGGAGTTAGTGAGATCAGATACAATCACTATGCTTAAGTAATAATTAGATAAGCATAAAAAGGCAAAGCAGAGAAGGGACTTAATGCAGGAAAATGGGATTGCTGCGGATAATTAGCATGGATGTGATAGACTAAAGGGCCTATTTCCATGCTGTACAACTCCATGACTATGATACACAGATCAGGGACTCCTGTGATCTCCACACCCACAGTGATTCCATCAGCAGTTATTGTTTAAAAGAAAGTTAATGGATGGCAAACATTTTTAAATTAGATTAAAAGTGGTAAGAATTTTGTTTGCTCGAAAAGTAAACTCAACAGGCATTTTCTGCACAGTGCATTTTGCACAATGCGGCCCAACTCAAGGTCGTTATTTACGTTAATAGATTATTCTAGAGGGCTTTGCAATATTTTCTTCAAATACTAATTGTACAGGATAGCTACATGGACTGGTTCGTTCTTTTGTTTCCAGTTATGGGAGTAAAAGATTGCTAAGCATTATTTAACATTTACATTAATAGGCTAATTAACTTGCTCATTCCTTGCATAAAAGCAGCAGGGTTTAAATAACTTCCAGGGATTTTCTGTACATCAATGACTACCGTGTTTGCTGCCGGGTTTTTGAAAAACATGTTCACTTAAATCTAGAAAGCTTTCTTTATAATTTTAGCTGGTGAGTTTTAGTATAACAAGCACACATTAACAAAGTTTCCAGCAAATGTGTTTTAAATATTCACTTTGAACTTAAAGTGAGCTGAAAAATACTGACTGAAACAAACCAGCTCTGGGTTTGAGTTATGGAAGGAAAAGCTGACATTAAGTACAAGTGTTTAAAATCCCACCTTTTATGTAAGCAGTGTCAAAGTTAATAAGGCCATAAAACATGCTCAATCATGTTTTGGTTGTAAAAGTAGAAACAAAAGAAGTATTTTTGGTCAATCCAATTTTGGTCAAATTGTTTCCGCCACAATTTTTCAATAAAATATTATACATCCCTCTGGTTTAATCAATAGCTGTTAGCGGTGACCTTGATTTAGGTCAAATTGTGCAAAATTCTCTACATGCCAAAAGACTTATATTGTCCTTGCTGAAATATAAATGTGGCATTCTGATGAGCCTGTCACCATTTTAATCCCAATTGGTAAATGTTTGTCTTGCCTCAAGTTTTGTTTAAATAGCAACTGTTAAAAATGTTATTGGGGACGAAAATCTGGAGGAGTTTCTGACATGTCTGAGCCGAATTAACACCCAGAGACAAAAAGAAACTGCAGCTACTGATATCTTGAGCAATACACAAAGTACTGGAGGAACTCAACAGGTCAGATAGCAACTGTGGAGGGAAAGGATGGGCAACATCGCCTATCCTGTCTATTGTTGAATCATCAGCACATTTGGCACAATGCACTTAACCTATTTATTGTAGTCATTAATTTGGTCGAGGACCCAGTACTGATCCCGGTGGCTCTTCACAAGTTAAGGCTTGACAACTTGAAAACAGTACACTATCCCAACTCCCAAAGATATTTAAAAATCATTCATATTTATTTTATGGGTACTCGAAAATAAAATGAATTTAATGTTTCTTAAAACGCTTACAAGTAGCCAGAAGCTTAATGGTAAATATGAAATGTTTAGACGGATATGAGCCAAAAGTGAGCAGGAGGGACTAATATAGATGGGGCATCTTTGTCGGCAGGCACAAGTTAAGGCCTGTTTCCTTGCATCCTCCATGACACTATCAAATAACAAAACTCCAAATTACTATTTTCTCTGCCAGATTAGGGATTTTGGTTCATTTTCTATTGACATAACATCCTTGGCATAATGTTGAGAATGGGTCTCTGGCGCAGAAGCAGAGTTGCAGCTTTACTACGCCAGAGACCCAGGTTCGATCCTAAACATGAGTGCTGTCTGTATGGAGTTTGTATGCTCACCCAATGACCGGGTGCTCCGGTTTTCTCCCACACTCCTAAGACGTACAGGTTTGTAGGTTAATCGGCTTCTGTAAAATTGACCCCAGTGTGTAGGATAGTGCTAGTGTACGGGGTGATTGCTGGTCAGCATGGACTCGATGCGCCGAAGGGGCTGTTTACACACTGTGTCTCCAAAGTCTAAACTAAAGTAGTCAAGTCCTTCTCAGTAAAGGGCCTGTCCCACTTGGGCGTCATTTGAGCATAATTTACGCGTCATGACGCACGACGCGCGCTTTGTGCCGTGCACGTGATGCGCGCATGGTGCGTGGTGACGTAGGCAGTGACGCGCAGTCGCTCGCAGCGCCCCAGGATTTTGGTATGTACAAAATCTTCGTGCGCCATCTGCGTGACGCACAAATGACGCCCAAGTGGGACAGGCCCTTAACTGGAGTACTCAGCGGTCAGGCAGCATCTCTAGATAAAAAGGATGGGTGACGTTTTGGGTTGTGCCCCTTCTTCAGACTCGAAGCCAACCCCAAACGTCGCCCATCCTTTTTCTCCAGAGATGCTGCCTGACCCGCTGAGTTACTCCAGCACTTTGTGTCTTTTTTTTTTGTGAGACAGCTTCTGCAGTTCCTTGAATCTCCACATATTGAAGGCAGAATCTCAGCCCTGTGCTGTCTCTTTGACTCCTGGTGCTGACTTTGCCTGGTGGGGCACAACCTCTTCTGGCTCTCCAAATCCTGATAAGGCCATTCCCAAGTGGACAGGCATCCGCTGCCAGCCAGATCGATTCTGCCCATCAATGTGAATAGCATTGAAGTTAAGCTGTCCAACATTCAAATAAAATTAGACTATTTATAATTTCCAACTATTAACTTATTTTATGGAATTGTTATCCTGACAGTACAACTCTCAGATCTTAATAGAACATAGACATGGAAGATAGAGCAATGCAGCACAGGAACGAGCCCCTTTAGTCCACAATTTTTCTGTTGAACATGTTGCCAAGTTGAACTGATCTCATCTGCCTGTATACTGTATATCCCGCCATTCCCTGCTCTTCCATGTGGCTATCTAAAAGCCTCTGAAATGCCACTATTGTATCTGCCTCCACCACCAACCTTGGCAACATGCTCCAGGTCCCACCACTCTCTGTGTAAAAAAAAGTTGCCCCGCACATCTCCATTATAATTTCCCCATCGTCCTTGTAAACATGTCCTCTAGTGTTGGACATTCTCACCCTGGGAAAACAAGCACTGATTGTCTACCCTATCTATGCATCATAATTTTATATTTTTATACTTTATATTTTATAAATTATGTTTCTATGGCTTTCAGAAAATGAAAGCTAGAGACATGGACTTAAACATGGTGGTTATTTCATCAGAATGCATTGCTTGCCATTTTAACACAATTGCATAATCATTTCACTATGAACATCCCCACCTCCACCTTCACTCCCACCCCCATCCCTGTCATGTTCAGGTATTCCCTTCACAAGCATGTGCACCTGGCCAACCTACTACCTGTTTACGAATGACCCCAAGAATCTGCTTGGTTCAGCAGCCAGTATTTGCTCTCTCAAGTGTTATAATTAGGCCTTAGGAGTTCACATTTTGTTATTATGTTGTCTCTTGTGTTTTGCTGGGCAGCTTTGTAGATGTAATCATATATTTTTGCTGGCAAGTTTTCCACCAAATTATGCACAGAGGGCCAAACTAACCTAACATTAACATACTGTATGCTAAACAATGTTTTTTTTCCCTGTTAATTATCATCCAAAGCTTCAGCTGCTTATCTCAGTAAATTTCACTTTAAATTGCCTCTAAGATATGTTGCATGAGGAGGTGTCAAAGGCATTCTGTGGCCCGAGCATTCTTGCACCAGAGTAAATCAGACTAATTACTTGCTTTTGTTTGTCTAGCGAAGTCGTTAATATCTGATCGCCAGATAGCAGTAGCAACAGTAGCCACAATAAAATGTAATTCTATGGCACACTCTTAAACTACACGTGTAGAAAGGAACGGCAGGCGCTGGTGTAAACCGAAGATAGACACAAAGTGCTGGAGTAACTCAGTGGGTCAGGCAGCATCTCTGGAGAAAACGGATGGGTGACATTTCGGGTCGGAACACTTCTTCAGACTGAAATCAGAGGGGAGGGAACTGGAGGCATGAAAAGGTCTCCCTTCGACTTTCAGTCTGAAGAAGGGTCCCGACTCGAAATGTCACCCATCCTTTTACTCCAGAGACGACCCATTGAATTCTCTCCTCCCTGAGCCACCGGTCCCGATTTTGCCGGCTGCCGGAATGAGAATTCACTGCCCACGTCCGTCAATAAACGTGCACATTTGTGACCAATTACCAGTAGGCATTACCTATTACTGGGGGAAGCCGCCAAGCCAGTCCCATCTCGTTCCCCGAAGACCAGAGACCGGAAGCCGATAATGACAGACGCGAGGAACAAAGCCAGACGGGGAGTCTTTCCTTCTGTGCCCTCCAGTTCGGCTGAGAGAGGTGTCTCCGGGATACAAAGGTGGATGGGTGAGGAGGGGGACGGCCCTTTGCTGGATGATCCAGGCGAAGGCGAGGGTTGGAGGCCCTACAGCAGCATGGGGCTCGCCTGGATCGGGATAAAAAATGTATCGCCTGTATAAAAAATAGAGCGTGGACTGGACACTGAAAATGACTCCAATACATGACGTCCAGCTGAGAAAAGATGGACCAATAAACAGTTAGAACACAAAGTGCTGGAGTAAATCAGCGGGTCAGGCAGCTTCCCTGGAGGACTTGGATAGGCAATGTTTCAGGTCAGGATCCTTTTAGTATAGAGATACAGCATGCAGACAGGCTAATTGGCGCACTGTATCCATTGCGACCCGTGCACTTGCCCTATGTTACACACGAGGGACAATTTCTACAGAACCCAATTAACTTACAAACATACACATCTTTGGGATGTGGGAGGAAACCGAAGCATCCGGAGAAAACCCACACGGCCACTGGGAAAAACATACAAACTCTGTACAGACAGTACTCGTAGTCAGGATAGAAGCCGGGTCTCTGGCACTGTCAGGTAGCAACTCTACCGCTGCACCGCTGTGCCACCCCATTAGGCCACTCTGCCACCTCTTCATCAGACTGTTTGTAGCCGGGGGCTTGTCTTCTTGACAGGTCTCCTGAACTCTCTTTAATCCTCTTCTGATACTCTGTATTCCATTGTATTATGATTCTATGATCTCCACACGAGTGGCATATAATTCTGTGAAGAGGTAAAATCATTCTGAAGACGGGTCCCAACAAAAAAAGTTATCTTTCCATGTCCTCCAGAAATGCTGCCTAACACCCGCTGAGTTATTCCAGCACCTTCTATCCTGGACCAGATTCCAGCATTTGCAGCTCCTTTTGTCGCTAATAAATATATATTTGTCATAACCGCACTGAATATAAACCAAAAAGGGTGTCTGGAGAAGGAAGTGAAATGACAAAGAGAAAACCACAGTAAATTTGAATTACCATTTGAATTATGAAAATATTTCTCTCTAAAACTATGCAAAGGTCAGAGCTACCAGAATATTCAGCACAAATAGTGTGGGCTGAAGGGCCTGTTCTGCTGCTGTCCTGTTCCATGGAGAAAAGAACTGCAGATGCTAGTTTATACCAAAGATAGACACAAAGTGCTGGAGTAACTCAGCAGGCCAGGCAGCATCTCTGGAGAAAGAGGATTTTGGGTCAGTTTCGAGTCTGAAGAAGGGGCCCGACCTGAATCATTGCCCATCCTTTTTCTCCAGAGATGCTGCCTGGCCCGTTGAGTTACTCCAGAACTTTGTGTCTATTGTATGTATTGTTCTATGTTCTCTGGAAGGTATTGGTAAACCAGGTGTATTTTTTTTTTTAAACATCAGTTGATTATTACAGATACCAGGACTTTATTCAGGTTTATTTCATTTACATTCCTCGAGGGCTGATGGGATTTGAAATTAGGTTTTTTGATTAGATGTTCCGCCTCTGCATTTAATAGTCCAGTAACATTAAGCTACCTTTCTCTCTATAACTACTATGCCACTGTTCTATTTGGATCCAATCTGCTGAGTGAAACTATAATCCTGTTTATTAACAAAATGAACCAATTTCGGAACAAAAATAGTAATTTCATCTCTTTCAGATCAAAGTAATTACTTTAATGTTTTCCTTAAACTTTCCAAATTGGTTTAGCTTCTCAAACCCTATTAGTAGCTGTCATTTTTTTGCCACTAAATGTATTTGTGATGCATATTGGCTTGTAGCGTGGTGCATAGTGTTTTATTTATGTTTTGCTAATGTCATTATAGTTGGAAAGTAAATGGCTTCTGGTTCTTTTAACTAATATTTGAAACACATAAACAGAATTCTGGAGGTTTTCAATGAGTTTAATCTCAGTGAGATCATCATGGTGAAATGTTTTTTCTAACTTTCCTGATCAGTTTATATGCAAACTGAACTGAGGAGCAGCACAATGGTACAATGGTAGAGTCTTACAATGACAGCCTTATAACTCCAGAGACCTGGATTCGATCCTGACTAGGGGTGCTTTCTGTGTGGAGTTTGTGTGTTTCTGTTCTGTATCCCTAAAGTCTAAAGTCAATCAATACTGACCACTATATTTTATTAAATTCCTTCAGCCTGTATATTATTATTCCCAAAGCGAAGGACTGTCTCATCCAAACGTGATGAACAATCTGATCAAAGGAGGTGGCACGGTTTAGGGTTACCATCTTACTCCAGGCCTCTACATCCAGTCCATCGTTTCATGTCACATTATATCATTAGTATATCTTTGGAAGAATTCAAAGTCTTGCTTGTATTTAAGTAACATGGTAAAATATTTGTAAAGTGCCTCATAACTGCATAATTACCCATAATTTGACACCAAGTGGAGTTGAAGTATGAGGGTTGATGGTCAAATTCCCAAACAAATTTAGTTTAAGGATCTTCCAAGAAGGAGAGAGATGGGAAGGACTATCAAAATAATTCTAGACTTTACCTGCCATTGTACGAGTTGAAAATTGGGATTCAAAAGTTCATAACTTCACAAGTCATAGGGACAGTATTGAGTATTAACAGTATTAAGCCATTCGGGCCAACAAGTCTACTCCGCCATTCAATCATGGCTGATCTATCTATCCATCTTGTGTAAGAATCTATATAGAAACAGTTCACAGACATAGCGGGCTAGAGGTGAGGAAGAGGGCGTAGAGATTTATGGAAGGATGTAATGATGGAAGGATGTGGGGACCCATTGTCCAAGCTATATATTACCATATTTGTACAACATCTCAGTTTCCAGGACCACAGCATCAGTTTCAAGAAAAACTCAACCTTATGAATGCAGTGGTATGACATCAGCCAAAGGAGCCATTGTCCATATCCAGAGATGGTTTCCAATGTTTTCCTCCAGAATTAACAGCAGAAAATACAATTAGATTGTTAACATCTGTAGATTAAGCATTTGGTTCATCAATAGCAGATTGTCAATTCAAGAGTGTTTTATTGTCATATGTCCCAGATAGAACAATGCAATTCTTGCTTGCTGTAGCACAACAGAATATGTAAACTTAGTACACTGTAAACAATATGATAAATACGAGAGAGAGAAAAAAGTTCAGTGTGTATATATACACATACTCGCATATGTTTATATATATATATTCACACACATATGCACATACTCAAAAATCAAACAATAACAGTGCAATAATAATAATAATAATAATAATAATAATAATCATCATCTATTGTAGTTCAGAGGTTGTAGTGTTTAATAGCCTGATGGCTGTAGGGAAGAAGCTGTTCCTGAACTTGGACGTTACAGTTTTCAGGCTCCTGTACCTACTTCCCGATGGCAGTGGCGAGATGAGTGTGTGGCCAGGATCGTGTGGGTCTCTGATGATGTTGGCTGTCTTTTTGAGGCAGTGACTCTAATAAATCCCTTCCATGGTGGGGAAGTCAGAGGCGGTGATGGACTGGGCAGTGTTCACAACTTTTTGCATTATTTTCCGCTCATGGGCGTTCAAGTTGCCAAACCAGGCCAGGATGCAACCAGTTAATATGCTCTCTACTGTGCACCTGTAGAAGTTCAAGAGAACTTTGACATACCAAATCTCCGTAGTCTTCTCAGGAAGTAGAGGCCATTCTTTGTATTGAGGCTCTGAAATATTACTAAAGATAGACACAAAATGCTGGAGTAACTCAGCGGGACAGGCAGCATCTCTGGAGAGAAGGAATGGGTGACGTTTCGGGTTGATACCCTTCCTCAGATTGAAGAAGTGGCTCAACCCAAAACGGTAGTAATTCCTTCTCTCCAGAGATGCTGCCTGTCCCACTGAGTTGCTCCAGCTTTTTGTGTCTATCTTTGGTGTAAACAAGCATCTGCAATTCCTTTTTACACATTTCCTCTGAACTATTTCTATTGATTTATTACTGTCACGTGTAACGAGATAATGAAAAGTTTTTATTTACCAGTCAAATTAAATCATTATACATAAGTACAACCAAGCTATATTCATATACGAGCTATTAGTGTTAGATACAAAGTGCTAGCCAAACTCAGCGGGTAAGGACATGGATGGGTGACGTTACTGGTTTGGGATCTTTCTTCTGATTGGGGAAGGAATTGTGTTTGCTGAGCCAAAAGTGATAGATTATATGATCAAAGATGGAGTTACTAGTGTTACTAGTCTTATTTAAAAAAATAATTTCTACCTTTAAATAGGTGTGCACATGCACAACTGCACAGTTCTTTCTGTGCAACATTCAGTGAAGTAGTGCTTCTCAATGTAGATGCTATTTAACCCCATATTATCTTCGGTCCCAGCATGTTACAGAGTAAATTCATGCAGAAATAATTCTGCACTTTAAGGCAGACTAACGTGGGACAGATTGACAGCCAACAGAAAATGCAGTATGCAGCTCAAGTCAAACAGTTACTTAGTTCTCCCACTCATCCATTACATTGAAGAATTGATTGGACTTGAGGAATTTTAGCCTTCAGGTGATATTATCAACCGCAATTACATTTATTTTCACTGTCTCTCTCTCTTTAAGTCAAAACCTTTCTTGCTTTCATGGATAAAACAGATTTCTTATGAAGTTATGAACCCTTCTTACTTTGAATTTAGATTCTTAAAAATAAAGAAATGATGAACGCCAGACGTGAATGGGGAACATCAAATTAAGGATCAAGTCCCATTTCCCTTTGCATAATAGAGCTTATTCAAAATATGCCCATTTTACAAAGCCAGCACCAATTTCCTGAACGTTTAACCCCCAAGCCAGCCAAAAACAACCACTCTGGTTTCCAGCAACAGTTTAGGAAATGCCTTAAATTTTTCATACTAAATAGGGTAAAAAAAACCAGAACTGAAATTGGACAAAATCTTTAGATTGGGATAGTTGTTAATCATATTAATGATGAAAACTGGAGATTAGTTCCTTCAGGCCAATGTCCCCCGATTCTGGATGCTTTAACTGAACCCAAACTGTTTTGCCAGATTTATTGAAAGCAGGCATTACTAGAACTATAAAAATTACATTCGCTGATGACCCATTTGGAAATTATTTTAGATTTCATGCTGTATTACCTCTCACCATCCTATTCTTTCCTTTGATTCTTCAGTATTCATCCAGGAACCCCTTGGAGTTTGATGTTTTCCATTGAACTTTAATTGTGTGAAAGTTTGTTCGGAGAAATTATGCATGTAAGTGTCGATGTAACATAAATGAAGCATTACGATCCAAGATTTATATTGGTATTTCTTTCATCATGGTTTAAAACTTAGTCTACTCAAGTAATAAAGTGCAGTCAAAATGTAGAAACAAGGACTGCAGATGATGGTTTACCAAGGAAAGACATAAAATGCTGGAGTAATTCAGCGGGTCAGGTGGTATCACAGGAGAACACAGATAGGTGACCTTTAGGGTCAGGAACCTTCTTCAGACTGAGCACCAAGGAAAGACACAAAATGCTAGAGTAACTCAGCAGGTCAAGCAGCATTGTTGCAAAACATGGATATGTGATGTTTTGGGTTGGGACACTTCTTCAGACTGATCTAAGGAAGGACACAACATGTTGGGGTAACTCAACTGGTCAGGAAGTATCCCTGGAAACCATAGATAAGGTGACATTCCGGGTTAGGACCCTTGTTCAGACCAGAAGAGACACAAAATGCTGGAGTAACACAACGGGTCAGGCAACATCTCTGAAGAACATGGATAGGTGACGTTTCGGTTGGGGATGCTTCTTCAGACTTATGTGTGATCTTTATTCTGAATTAAGTGCAGCTTCTTCTGATAGGCTCTTGTTCTTCTGTGGACTTGATGTGGTTGGTAAGACGATCGAATATAAACAGTGACTACTCTTCAAAAGTGCTTCATCACCTCTAGGGCTTTTGAGGGCACCCTGATAAGTTTGTAAAAGATACTGTAAGCCATTCTTTTAGGTGTCCAACTATCCAATACAAATACAGGCATCTTCTCTTTTTTCATTGAGAGCCTGTTTCATTGCCACTGTTTTCTGGACTGAAACATGCCTTAGCAACATTTTGAAAATGCATTCCAGCCTGCCTTGAGGTTTAATGGAAACTATTAGATAGAATAGCAAACCATATATTGTCCACAAACAGCTGTTATGGAACTTTCACTTCTTCCCTGTTGCTATCAGACTTCTCCTAAACTAAAGTTGAAGTCCTGATCTCCCAATACCTCATTGAGGCCTGTGGACTTTTGTTTAATGTGTGCTTTTTTAGTAGCTGTAATACTATATTGCTGGAACACTATATTCTGCACTCTGGTATTTTTCTCTTTGCACTACCTGTTGTACTTGCCTGCATCATGATTGTACCCATGCATAGTATGATTTAACTGGAGAGCACGTAAACATATTTTGTCACTGTATCTCAGTACACCTGACAGTAATAAACCAGTACCAATCAATAACAATTAAAGATTAATATTCAATTTAAATTTTAGTTCAGTGGACATGAATATTAATAAAACACACACAAGGTATGGGGCGAACGTACAAACTCCAGACCAGACAAGCGCCCACAATTAGGATCGAAGCCGGGTCTCTGGCGCTGTAAGGCAGTAGCTCTACTGCTGCGCAACCAAAGTCACAAGTACCTTTGCTAAAGAAGACTCGGAGTGCTGGAGTAACTCAGCGGGTCAGGCAGCATCTCAAGAGAACATGGATAAGCGACGCTACAGGTTGGGGCCCTTCTTCAGAACACAGGCAGGTCGGACTAGTGTAGATGGGACATGTTGGTCGGTATGGGCAAGTTGGGCCAATGGGCCTGTTTCCACGCTGTATGACTCTATGACTAAAGCCCCTGTCCCATTTAGGCAACTTTTTCGGTGACTACAGGCGACTAGGCTGTCGCCACACGGTCGCGGGGTGATGCCTGTATGGTCATGAGTAGTCTCCTCAAGTCGCGTAAAGAGTCGGAATGTTTTTCTGGTCGCCGCTAGATTTTGAAATGTTCAAAACTTTTTGGCGACTGTGGGCTTGACGTAGCTTGTCTTCTCCTGTCGTAGGTGCTGTCGTAGGTTGTCGCCAGGATGAAGCAGGTTGTCGCCAGGTGACATAGGAATCATAGAAATTAGGTGCAGGAGCAGGCCATTCGGCCCTTCGAGCCTGCACCGCCATTCAATATGATCATGGCTGATCATCTAACTCAGTATCCTGTACCTGCCTTCTCTCCATACCCCCTGATCCCTTCAGCCACTAGGGCCACATCCGACTCCCTCTTAAATATGGCCAACAAACTGGCCTCAACTACCTTCTGTGGCAGAGAATTCCACAGATTCACCACTCTGATTGGTGACGTTGGTTGTTGCCGGGTGCTGACTTTGGTGAATTCCATTGCCAATTACCTACGTCAACCGGCAACAGATACCAGCGACTGAATTGTCTTGCGCTGTCTTGAGTTGTCGCAGACAGGGTTGTTGCTTGTCGTAGCTTGTTGGTTTTGGTTGTCGTAGATTGTCGCCTGTTTGTCGTAGGTTGTCGTAGGTTGGTTTTGGTTGTCGTAGATTGTCGCCTGTTTGTCGTAGGTTGTCGTAGGTGTGCTTGTAGGTGGACTTCCTAATGGGTCGCCGGTTGTAGGCAGCTTGCCGTAGCTTGAAGTTGACAAGGTGGTAGGTTGTCGTAACTTGTCATAGACATTGTCGTAGGGGGGTGTTCAGTCACCGCTTTTCCGGCGACCTGCTACAACTGAGACAGTCACTGGCAGTCACCAAAAAAAAATCGCCTACGTGCGACAGGCCCTTAAGGGTCCCGACCCGAAACGTTGCCTATCCTTGTTCCTACTCCGTGTCTTTTGTAAACTAGGATCAGCAATTCCTTGTTTCTCCAACCTCTTTTCCAAGATCTCCATGGCTAAAGTTTAATTCTATAGAACAATAGAATTTGTTTAATTCTGTTGCCTGGTTCCAGTGAAGTAGCACTTACGGCAGATAGCAATGTTGTAGTGGAAGTCTCAATGTGTAAAGTAAGAGGAGGCAGCAGCTGAAGTAATGACCTAATTATAGTTTCTTTGGAAGAAGCAAAAACAAAGTAATTACAAATTTCAGACATGTGTTATCCTAATCTGCTGAGCGTGTCTCTTGTTTTCACAGTAAATTTGTACAATTTCCTTAGTATTTAACCTTATGGACTCAAGCAAAGGCTGGCCTACTATGTTGCTCAATTAGGGTAACTTACTGGCTACACTGAAAATGCTGTCACGGATAATGACCTTTGAAGGTCCATAACTTAATGATAGATTATCTCATTTGAATCATTATAACAATGTTGTTATTACATACTCTTTTTATAACCTTTTCCATGGTTCTTCGGGAGAATCTACTGCATTCATTAAGGTCCATTGAACGAGTTTTCTTTAATTAAAACAGGAAAATAATGTATTTTCCTCAATAGTTCTCCAGCAGAGAGGGAGCAAACAGGCTTGTTTCAAAGTTTCAAGTCAATCTCCCTCTTAATATCAGCTGTCTTGCACGTAATTGTCCTCTTTGTAGGGAATTGGAATAGGTGGAAGTCATTCATCTTGTTAAATCTGTTCTCGCTTCTCCTGGGTGATCTCTGTTCATTGGTCACTCTTGGTCCATCAGTCCGAATAACTGTACCTAGCAAAGGTCTAGCAATCTTCTTTCGTGTGGCGTGCACAGCCTAAGGTTGTTGGACAACTTGTTCTATTTGATCTTCCGTTTCTGTACGTCGAGTTGATTGCATTAGTCGAAACAGGGCAGTCCATGTGAAGGTTGAAATCTTCCACCCCAGGTCTAGCATTGGAAAAACAAGAACCTGCAGATGTTGGAATCCTGAGCAAAAAAACAAAGTGCTGGAGGAACTCAACATCTGTTGAAGAAAATAAACAGATGATGTTTCGGGTCTGGACCATTCTTGGATCTAGCAGTTCCCAGTTCAAATCGAATAGGGGCCTGTGGTTGTGAGGACATATTAGATAGAATGGGTTTACTCCCATTGAAAGATAGGAGGCTGAAGGGTGACTTAATAGAGATTTAGAACATTAAGAGGTGTGTTGATAGTACAGATAGGCACTTTTTCCTGGGTCAGGCAAGTCTAGAACAAGTGGATGAAGATGAGAGGAGAGAAATTGAAAGGAGAACTGAGAGGTGTGTTTTTCACAGAGGTTGATGGTTATCTGGAACAAGCTGCCAGAGAATGTGGTAAAGGTAAATATAATTATAATATTTAGTTGACATTTGGACAGATACTTACAGGGGAGGTGTAGAGAAACGTGATATGATGCAGGCAAATGGGATTAGTGTAGGTAGACATCACGGTAAACAAGGATTACTTGCCCCAAAAAGCCCATTCTATGCTGTATGATTCTTAAAAGACCATTGCTATGACTATGCAAACATTGAGTTATTGAAGCGCAAAAAAGATAAAAGAATTAAAAGTGACGAATCTATGAGAAATTGGGGAAACCTTAACATCACACCCGGTGGAATCAGTTGGGGAGATTCAACAGAGATTTAAACTATTTAATATTATTTTCAAAAGGGTTTGGTTTTCATTTTTCAGTTCCAATTGTGCTAGTTTCAGCACATCTCATGGAGGCAATGACTTGTTTCCAGTCCATTATCCATTTATCTATACATCATGAGTTGACCCTTTTACCTTCACTCTGATCTCGTTAGGATTATGAAATGCTGCAGCACTGTGTAACGCAGGTGGTACACAGTAGTTTTCCTGTTAATTTACGTCCCTGTCAATCTCCTCTGCTGAAGTTCGGTGGACTCCACAATGTGCAAGTGCCGAGCCTTCAGGGAGCTGGAACTATTGGAGCTCGTTATACCGTCGATAATGTAGACAAATAATGTGACTATTCACAAAAGATCCATTACAAAAAATAGACAAGATGTTTGGGAATACAGGGAGATCGCCAAAACATCAACAGAAGAGATGAATTTTAAAAAGAGATCAGCAGTAAAGACGGAGAAGCAGAGAAGTCTGGAAAAGGGACCCAGAAGGTGAATCTAGGCGTCTAATCCATCAGCCACCTTGACCTATCATCTACCTCATTGGAGAGTCTAGGACTATCTTGTATTGGACTTTACTGGACTTTATCTTGCACTAAATGTTATTCCCTTATCCTCCATCTGTGCACTGTGGACAGCTTTTATCGTAATCATGTTCAGTCTGTTCGCTGACTGGATAGCAGGCAATAAAAAAAGCTTTTCACTGCACATCGGTACATGTGACAATAATAATCAAAACTAATTAAAACTAAACTAAACTAAAATTAATCACAGCCACAAAAGGTGTGGTGAAGGGAAGATTTAAAAAAAATGTGTTGTCAGAATGTTGGAAAGTTAATGCTGGAGAATGAATAGAACTATTGGGCGGATGCGAACAGGTTTAAATATGATTGAACAGGATCAAAAGGCTTTGTCTGCGTTTGGTGCAAAAGAATCAGAACATGTTCTTCAGCAGATTTGTTTCTCCTGTCCCTATGCACTAGCTGTGGGAGAAATGGTCCCCAAAAGTGCTGTTCACACTGTGGCCTGTCTTACCCTTGTCTGACATCTGCAGCTGCATGCAGTGTTTCTGGTACGAGTCATACAGCGCAGAAACAGATCCTTCTGCCCATCTTGCCCACAACGACCAAGATGCCCCATCTACACTTGTTCCATCTGCCTGCTTTTGGCCCATATCCCTCTACACCCATCCTATCCATGTATCCATCTAAATATTTCTTCAACGATATCCAGGATCTTATAGAAAATTACAAAATTCTTAAGGGGTTGGACAGGCTAGATGCAGGAAGATTGTTCCCGATGTTGAGAAGGTCCAGGACAAGGGGTCACAGCTTAACGATAAGGGGGGAATCCTTTAGGACCGAGATGAGAAGGATTTTTTCACACAGAGAGTGGTGGGTCTCCGGAACTCTCTGCCACAGAGGGTAGTGGAGGCCAGTTCATTGGCTATCTTTAAGAGGGAGTTAGATGTGGCCCTTGTGGCTAGGGGGATCAGAGGGTATGGAGAGAAGGCAGGTTCGGGATACTGAGTTGGATGATCAGCCATGATCATATTGAATGGCGGTGCAGGCTCGAAGGGCCGAATGGCCTACTCCTGCACCTAATTTCTATGTTTCTATGTCTGAAATATCGTGGCTCTTTTGTCGGCTCTTTAGACTGTCCATGTGCGCATGTTTGCTCAGTCTTGCAATATACTGTATAAAGCATTCATTGATTGAACCAATTGGAGAAATGACTCGGTTAATTTTCCGTCATGTCACAGTTGGATCTAATTGATCTGAACCCTAAGTGCTTAATTTGCTTTTCTCATCAACTTATACAATTTGCTCAATTTAAACCAACAGACAACATTGCATCTTGTGTTGACACTGCACTCATCACCCCACTGAAACAACCCAGTAGTTAATCAAGTAATTGAAAGAAGGGTCCAGTGTGCATTATCTGAATTACAAACTACACCATGTGGTGCCCAATATCTTGCAAATGGTTGTACAGAAGAAATGACCAACACAGTTCATTGATGGGGCCTCAAGAGGCTGCAGACGCTGCAATCTGGAGCACCAAACAATCTGCTGGAGCAACTCGCGTTAAAGAAGGAACTGCAGATGCTGGAGAATCGAGGGTACACAAAAGGCTGGAGAAACTCAGCGGGTGCAGCAGCATCTAAGGAGCGAAGGATCTAGGCGACGTTTCAGGTCGAGACCCTTCTTCAGACTGGTCAGGGATCAGGGAAACGAGAGATATAGACGGTGATGTGGAGAGATAAAGAACAATGAATGATAGATATGCAAAAAAGTATCGATGATAAAGGGAACAAGCTATTGTAAGATGATTGTAGTGTGGAAATGAGAAGCTAGTGCGACTAGGGTGGGGGAGAGATAGAGAGAGAGGGAATGCCAGGGCCCGAGGGCTGAGGGAGAGGTGGGAAGGGGAGGAGACAGCAAGGGTTAACAGAATTGAGAAAATTCAATGTGCATTGGAGCAACTCAGCAGGTCAAACTCAGCATCTGTGAGGGGGGTAGAAATGGTTGATGTTTCAAGTAGTTTTTTCTTTGACCAATAGCAGGCAAACAAAATGTTTTCACTGCATCTCAGTGCACGTGACACTAATAAACCAAACTAAACTAAATGATTATCTTTCCATCAGCATTACTCAAAATACATTTCCAAATGATTATGAACAAATGGTTGATGGAAAGGAATGGTTGATGTTTCAAACAGTGCTTTGTGTCTACTTTTTTAACAGTCCATTGATTACCATTTAAAGTAGTGATATTCTTGAGTGGGTATCGTCTGGTATGTAAAGTGGGCATTGTCGTTCCCGAGAAACCATGGGTACAGAGTACAATATTACACAAATCAACAAGGGTCACAAGTTTCAAAATGTCCAACTCACCTTCCATTAAACAAAAACTGCAGGAGGAATGGCAGCATCTGTGGAGGGAAATGGACAGACAATATTTTGGACAGGGATAAGTTTGTAAGTCTTTGAGCAGAAATAGATCATTCGGCCCATCGAGTCTACTCCGCCATTCAATCACGGCTGATCTATCTTTCCCTCTCAACCCCACTCTCCTGCTTTCTCCTCTCTCCACCTTTAATACCCTTACTAATCAAGAACCTGACAATCTCTGCTTTAATAATACCCAATGAATTGCCCTCCACAGCTGTCTGTGGGTCCTTCTACAGTCTGATGGAGCAGAGGAGAGATAGCTGGTAGAAGGAGGTGATGGGAGGTTTGGGGCAAGATTCCATCATCTACAGCTTCTTGTGTCTTCCCTTTCATTAAACAATGAATGCTGCAGTGTTGCACTTCTCACACTCTGAGAGCCAATGAAGATTACTTGGGCAAAATAAATGCCCATTGAGTATCTTTATTAATTTTGAATTGTAGGCAATTCTGCAGTGTTTTTGGCAAAAAGTATGTATATTGATGCTATGCCTTTTAGTATTTGGAAGACTGCCTGATGCTGTACATTGGTTAGAGTTGCTGCAATGCGTTGGTCAAAGCTGCTGCATTTTGGAGATGACAGCCAAGCTTTCCAGGCTGGTTGAGCAGTCAAATTACATTAATTTTTCTGATATCATAGCTGTGACTACACTTCCAGATTACTGTATTAATTGATAAAAGGCTTGGATTATCCTAAACTTGTTTAAGGCACTCTACAGATTCAGATGTTAATAGTTATTTGTTCATGGTGTTTTGTCCTTGCCCACCCACTGAAAGATTCAGCCTTTAGACTTTACTTCAGACTTTAGAGGTACAGCATGGAAACAGGCCATTCGGCCCACAGAGTCCATGCCGACCTGCAATCACCCCATACACTAAAACTACACAAACACTAGGGACAATTTACAATTTTATCAAAGCCAATTAACCTACAAACTTGTACATTTAGATTTTTTAGTTTAGTTTAGAGGTGCAACGAGGAAACAGGCCCTTCGGCCCACCGAGTCCAGGCCGACCAACAATCAACCCGTACGCTGACACTATCCTACACACGAGGGACAATTTCCAAATTTACTGAAGCAAATTAACCTACAAACTTGTATGTTCTTGGCGTGTGGGAGCGAACTGGTGCACCCGAAGAAAAGCCACGCAGTCACGGGGAGAAAGTATAAAATGCATACAGACAACGCCCATAATCAGGATTGAACCCGGGTCTCCGTTGCTGTAAGGCAGAAACACTACCGCTGCGCTACTTTGCCGTCCCTTGAGCCTCTTAAATAGTTTTATTTTATTCTTTTTTTGGAGGGTCCAGGAGCCAGTTGAGAATGTGTGTGCATGTGAATTGATTTTCAGCTAGTTAATGCATATTGGTTCTTTCTTTCAATAAATTGCACCTCATCATCTCCCGACTGAAAGGACACAGTCTGTCACGGCATGATTTACAGCATTGAATGTAAAAAGATGGTGCTGTGGAGGAAGCTCGTTTTGTGTACTGATCTGAAGAAGTCAATGGACTGGGATTCAACATGAAATTGACTCGTTCATTGTTCCGTTCGACTGGGAGTAAATTAAGCTGCAACCCAGTGGCAGGGACAGTGGCATATCTCACATCCCCAGTGACCCGTAATCAATCCTGACCTCTGGTGCTGTCTGTTTGGAGTTTGCACCTTCTCCCTGTGAACCATGTGGTTTTCCTCTGAATGCTCCTGCATTCAACAATGTGCAGGTTGATAGGTTGATTAGTCGCTATCAATAGGTGCACGATGAAATCTGGAAACGGTTGAGGATAACGTGGAGTATTGCGTGCAAGAGCGGCACAGTGGCGCTGCGGTAGAGTTGCTGCCTGACATCGCCAGAGACCAGGGTTCGATCCTGACTGCGGGTGCTGTCTGTACGGAGTTTGTACGTTTTCCCTGTGACCACTTTAATTTTCACCTGGTGCTCCAGTTTCATCCCACACTCCAAAACATACAGGGTGTCAGCTAAATGGCTTTGGTTAAATTGTAAATTGTAACAGTGCAGTTGATACTGATCACGGCAAAAAGCCACTAGAAGTCACACCAAACCTTTAGAAATTGTTGACACAAGGACGTCTAGAGGCTGGTTTCCCATAAAAGCGCAGGAGTAACTCAGTAGGTCAGGTAGCATCTCTGGAGAACATGGTTGACATTTCGGGTCGAGTCCTGACCCGAATCATCAACCAGGTCCTGCAGAGATACTGCCTGACCCACTGAATAACTCGAGCACTTTGTGTCTTCTTTCGAAATAGTCAATGGGTATTCCTTAAACCACTGCAAGCTATGCTGAGGATCACAACATGATATCACGATAAAAGTTTTTCATGTAAATCGGCATCTACAGTTCATTGTGTAGCAACATTGGCTGGTTGGGTCTGAACAAGGGTCTCGACCCGAGACGTCACCCATTCCTTCTCTCCAGAGATGCTGCCTGACCCGCTGAGTTACTCCAGCATTCTGTTTCTACCTTGGCTGAGAAATTTCTTCCATTCAACTGGACAATTCTGGTCAAAGATATCGATTCAATTGTTCAATTGCTCTTTTATTAATACATATACAAAGCTACAGTAAAATTATTATTTTTTGCATACAGATCAGTAATGTTATTGCCATATGTAAATACAATATCCGGCTAATTACGGAATGCAAAGAAACAGTCCACGGAGTCCATATGCAAGAACCGCCATATGCAAACCTTCGTCCCTCCCCTCTCCTTGAACCTGTGTGCTCTGGGGGCGCCTCCCACAGCCGACTTTGAGTGCGAGGAAGGTAAGTCCCCCGGTCCTTCTAACCGGCCCTTTGTCCAGCATCCCCCACCATCGCCGACTCCCTCTATCCTTCTCTCCGGTTCCCCATCATCAGGGCGGGCAGGGCAGAGGCAGGGGCCAGGCTCGGCAGCTTCCCTCTCCCTTTTACGGTGGGCGAGCCAGGCCTGCTGCCGGAGTACTGCCATGGCTCACCCGGACCTTCTTCCGCAAGTGGCCCGCCGGGACCTTGCATATCTGATGCGATTTGTATGTCGACCTTGCAGTAAATGCCAATGTTCATGCAATGTGATATATGATACTAGACACGTGATACCAAGGAATGTCTGAGAGCGATGGGTACAACAATTAGCACCAGGCGAACTTCCAGCTGTAGTACAAGCTGTACCTCCAACCAAGCTGTTCTAATACAGTCACAACATTGGCATCCCCAGATAATATAGAAAATTACCCAGCTGTCAAGCTGCGCTTACCACCCAGCAACCTGCTCTCCATGCCGTGACCTGTTTTAGCAAGAACCATTTAGTTCCAAAGGTTATCACAGCCTTCATCCAAACATTGTCTAAAAAGCTGGCTTAAGGGCAGAGCTACTGCCTCACTGCACCAGAGACCCGGGTTTGATCCTGACCTTAGGTGCTATCTGTGTGGAGTTTGCATGTTCGCCCTAACCACGTGGGTCTCCTCCAGGTGCTCTGGTTTCCTGCCACATCCTAAGTATGGGTGGGTTTGTAGGTTAATTGTCCCTAGCATGTAGGGAGTGGATGAGAAAGTGGGATAACATAAAACTAGTGTCAACAGGTGATCGACGTGGACTCGGTAGCCTGAAGGGCCTGCTTCCATGCTGTATCTCTGAACTGCGGAAGTGACATGCTTATCTAAATAGTGCCTAAATGTGAGATTATAGGACGAGGTGCTGCCTTACAGCGCCAGAGACCCAGGTTCAATCCTGATTACAGGTGCTGTCTGAACGGAGTTTGTACGTCCTCCCTGTGACCACTTGGATTTCCTTGGGTGCTTTGATTTTCACCCATTCTCCATAGATGTACAGGTTTGTAGTCTAATTGGCTTGGTATCATTGTAAATTGTCCCAAGTGTGCGTAGGATCGAGGCTAGTACGCGGGATTCGCTAGTCGGTGCGGACCCGTTGGGCCAAAGGGCCTATTTCCGCGCTGTATCTCTAACCTAAACAAAACTAAATGCTCTGCTTCCCTGGTACCAATCCCCTCCATCTACTCATTTCACCCCTAATTAAAAAGTAGAAACATTTACCGCAGATGTTGGTTTACTGAGTGTTGGAGTGACTCAGCGGATCAGGCAGCATCTATGGAGAACATGGATAGGTGACGTTTCGGGTCGCGACTCGCTGAGTTAGACCAGCACTTTGTGTCACCCCGAATTAACCCCTCCATTGAGTACCAGTTGCAAAAATCTCAATTGCACAAAATCCCTCAAGACTTCTTATATTGATAGTATAGTATATATTTTAATGGATCTTTAAAAGGATTAGGGGATTAACATTATACACTAGATATCATGCCAAAATAGAATATTTGAAAACAATTAAAAATTTGGAGTAACGGCAAAAAATTATTTTCTGTTTGTTAACTGTCTTTGACTTAGCGGGAGAAATGTATTTTGCATAATTGTAATTGGCAGCATTTTATTTATAATAGAACCAGAGTAGATCTTGTAGCACCTAACACTTGGTGTGCCACTCAATTAAATTGTGGCTGATCTGTATAAACCATTCATTAGCCTTAATATTTCTGCCTCCTTATATCGATCTCAGTTTTCAAACTACCCTAGAAAACAGAGAAATCAATGTTATCAAAGTGGTGAGGGCAAAAACTAGTAGATGAGGAACTGCTAAAACTCCACGTGCAAAGCTTTGCAGATGCTTGGAATGCTAATTGGATAAATTGGGATATGTTGCTTTTTGTTAATCACCTGTCTCAGGTTAGGCCTGAAAAAAAATGCCTGGTTTCTCAAATTATTTTCCTTCTTAACGTGGCACATTTTGCACATGGGTGGGACTGGTCAGAGACTTGGAATGCGATTTAATCTGGCCCTTGAGAAAGTTGTAAATCTTTGTAACTCGTGTTTAATTTTAGCCTAGCTTAGAGATACAGCGCGGAAACAGGCCCTTCAGCTCACCGAGTCTGCACTGAACAGTGATCAACCCATACACTAGCACTATCTTACAGTTAGACCAAGCTAATTAACCTGCAAACCTGTACATCTTTGTCATGTGGGAGGAAACCGGTGCATCTGGAGAAAACACAAGTGGTCACAGGGAAAACAAACAAACTATGTGCAGACAGCATCTGTAGTCAGGATAGGACCCAGGTCTCTGGCGCTCTGGCACAGTAACTCTACCACTGCACCACTGTGCCACCCCAAGGCAGGCAAATGCGATCAGTGTAGATAGTGTAAGCAACACTGTCAGCATGGACAATGTGGGCTGAAAGGACTCATTTCTGTGCTGCAGACTTCCATAGTTCTATGTATGATTCTTTCAGTTTTGAAAGAATTAGTCAGCTTGGAAACCTGTAAAGGGAATAATAAGTCATTGTTATTGAAAGAAGGTGAGGAAAAATGAAGCTTGGAATAACTGGTAAGAAAGCTTTCAGTCAAGCAAATAATCACTGTCTTCTTGTCCAGCATCTAATCATGGTCTTGTGGTCCAGACCACTCCAAGTTCCAACAGTTATACTCCAAGTCTAACAATCATTGGGCTACCAATACCTGACATTATTGTTTAATGAAAAGAACTGTCACCAACACCAGAATTTTTCACTGTAACACTGATTTTTACCATGCACCCATCTTATTGTACTGGGAATGGCAATATTCAGGAAAACAATTGAACTGTCCTCTCACTGTCGTTTGATGGATTGTTTCTAAGTGCTTCCAGAGATGGTGGTTGATTTATTTTTCAGAAATTGTATCCTCTAGAGATGAACTGATTCAATCTATTAAGATTTGTTATTGTTGTTGAAATCTGTGAACCCATACTATTACATGTTACACAATATTTAAAAAAGACTACAGTGAGGCCAAGGAATGAACGAGAGGCAGAGAAGTAGCTGCTTTCTCATCACAAAGCTCCCTCCTCCTCCTCGCTCGCATTCTTTCATGAACTTGTGTATATACATTTAACACATTTTACATAATAAATTGCTAAAGGTGCCATACAGGTCAAACAGCAGTGACATTTCGTAACAAAGCCTCGAGGTAATCAAAAATGCAGTTTACTATCGTCACTTAAATAGACCATTCAGTTTAGTTTAATTTAGTTTCGTTTATTGTCACATGTAAAAGCTTTTGTTGCAAGCTAATCAGTCAGCGGAAAGACAATTTGGTCGTTGCTTGTGTTTTTGCTCCATCCGAGCTCATCTAACAACATCCAATTTTTTCACTTGCTTTCTCCCTCCTGCCTGTGAATGTACTTCATATGTGAGGGGAAGAAAGGGGATGCAGGAGCTACTTGAAATTAGGGAAATCAACATTGGGAAAGGATATGTGACATTCCGGTTGGAACCCGGTTGGAATCCATCTTCAGACTGATTGTAATAGTGGGGGAAAAGATGGAAATGAGGTGGAAGCTATTCAAAGCCTGGCAAGTGAAAGGCGGTTACAAGTAAGTTGATGGAGGGTTAGAGGGGTTCGTTGTCAGATGAGCTGATGGGTGGAGCAAGTGACTTGCTTCAAATGAATTCAGCCACCACAATCTGCATATAACTGGAGTTTGGTACCAGCTGCCTTTGGTTTTCACTGGCTAATAATGGGGCCAACTTGGACATGTCATATCGATGAATGATAAGAATAGAAAAATTACACTGGTACTGATCCCTTGAGTTTTGTTTAGTTCAATTTAGCTGAAGGATACAGCCCGTAAACAGGCACTTCGTCCCACCAAACCCATGCTGACCATCAGTCACCCATTCACACCTGTTTTATGTTATCTCATTTTCTCGTCCACTCCCTATACACTTGGAGCAATTTATAGGTGGCTTTAGGACGTGGGAGGAAACCAGAGCACCTGGATGAAACCCATGCGGTCACAGGGAGAACATGCAAACCTCACATATACGGCACCCGGGGTCAGGATCGAACCCACAACTCCAGTGCTGTGAGGCAGGGCCTTTATTAGCTGCACCACTTTGGCATCCATTCAAGAAAGAAACTTGCCTCAATTATTTAGATAATTATTGGCATAGTAGCACAGCGCCAGAGACCCAGGCTTAATTCTGACCATGGGTGTTGTCTGTACCGAGTTTTTACGTTCTCCCTGTAACCGCGTGGGTTTTCATCGTGTGCTCCGGTTTCCTCCCACAATCCAAAGACGTACAGGTTTGCCGGTTAATTGGCTTTGGTAAAAAATTGTAAAATTATCCCCAGTGCATTGGATAATGCTAGTAATCGCTGATTGGCACTGATGTGGTGGGCCGAAGGGTGCGGTTCCGTGCTGTATCACTAAATTAAATTAAATAAACAAAAATAAAAGTTTGAAAAGCAGTATTATCTCATTTGCTAATTCCTCCACGCTCAAGTAAAGGAATCATTCATCTGTCAGAAAAACTTCCTTCCGACCCCACAAAACCAGGAATCCATGTCGCATTTTCAGATGTACATAATTACACATGCACCATAAATCACCAGCAAACAGTGTGATTATGCCCTCCAGAAAAAATGGGCTGCTGTGTTTATGGGATTCTTCATTTTGCAGTTTAGAAAAATCTGATATAAAGCAGTGGGGGGAGTATAATTACAACCTTAAATTAGTATAATGATTGTTTACTTTTTAAAAAACCATTGTCGGCAAACTGACAAATTCCTTGGCAAGTTCTGTGCAGATGTGGAAATGTTGGATATCCCAGTTAACGATAACAAATAGTTTAAACAATTGAATTCTACCACTGTCCCTGTCACAGCTGCTTGAGACTAAATGTGATTAATATGAATAAAAGTTGCCAGTGTTTTTATCCCTCTGTTTACAGAGTGTAAACTTCCCATTAATCATTGCTTGCTCTAATGGAGTGGCCAACACACAGCTCCTTTACTGCTGGAGATAAGTGACTTGTGACATTTTTATTTTATTAAACGACTTTATATTTTTTTTTGCTGGGTGATTTTTTAATCACGAGCTTCCCCACTCGGGTAGAATAACGTGAACTTCTTTCCCTGGGAGTTGCAGGGAGGGGCAAAAGATCTTCTGACGGCGGGATTTTTTTTTAAGGCAACAGAGCTGAAGGCTGTGGAAGATCATATAATGTGGGATTCCATGGTTTCTATCCCAGATGTTTCTTTGACATGTCAGAAATGTTACGTTTATATAGCATGCTCCAAAGAAAACTAGCCAGTTGTAAATAGCTTGCCTGAGTTTCAAGTGTAACATGGTGCTTTGATGCTAAAGAAAAAATAAGGCAATCTTTTTATTTCAATGCAATAACTAACTCAATTCACATATTAGGGGATCACCAGAAGCTAAGATACGCAGCTGGTCATGTTGCTGGAGACCCGGGTTCGATCCCGGGTGCTGGCTGTGTGGAGTTTGAACGTTCTCCTGTGGCCGCGTGGGATTCCTCCGGGTGCTCCGGCTTCCTCCAATGTCCCAAAGATGTGCAGGTTTGTAGGTTAATTGGCCTCTGTAAATTGCACCTCGTGTGTAGGGAGTGCATGTAAAAGTGGGATAACATAGACCAATGTGAACGGGTGATCGATGATAGGCGTGGGCCTGTTTCCATGCTGTTTCTCAAAACTAAATTCTCCCAGCAGGCTCACACACTTCAGAGCACCTCTGAATCTCTAAGCCAGTTCCCCACTCACCTCCTTAGCTGTCATTCATTTTCTATCTTTAAGTGTTTTCTTTTGTTGTTATTTTTTCTTGCTCTTTCATCTTCTCAACTTTGCATTTATTTAGATTAATCTTTCTTGGTTGATTGCTGAACGCATTTGAGTACAATCAGAGTCAATGCATCAACTTCCCACAGACATTTCATTATTTTTGAGGAGTATTTTTCTTTCCATAGAACAGGCTTGTTATTTACATTTGTAGCCCTCCGTGCAAAGTTAATAACCAAATGAATGGCAAATGTTGATGATGATAAAAGATACAGCAGGGAAACAGCCCCTCCAGCCCACCATGTCTACACTGACCGTCAATCACCCGTTCACACCAGTTCTATGTTATCCCACTTTCTCATCCACTCTCTACACACTAGGAGCAATTCACATGAACCAATTAACCAACAAATTCACATGTGTTTAGGGGATGGGAGGAAACCGGAGTACCTAGAGGATGGTCCACAGGGAGATGTTGCAAACTCCACAAACACAACAATCGAGCTCAGGATCGAACCTGCAACTCTGGTGCTGTGAGTCAATAGCTCTACCAGCTGTACCACTGTGCAGCCTCTGTGCCACTGTATGTTTGTTTCGAACTTGATGGGAAATCATTGATGTATACAACTTTCCCATCATTATATACAGTAGTTTGCTTATGCAGGTGCCATTATCTTTATTTTTGGTTGTTCTCTTCCCGTTTTTGTGACTATGCATCCACTGCCGTCAAATTCTTGGGAACAGGATAGACTGACTGCCAGATGTCCTGTAGGGCTGAGACAGTTTATTACAAGCAGGTGTTGAAGAGGCTTCAGTGATATCTATAATTCTCTTCATACAATGTGACAGGAATGTATCTGGCCTCCACATAAACTTCCCTGCAGCAAACCAGATGCAAGGAAGAGAAAATTGCATTTCTGTAGCACCTGTCACAAACCTGAGAACTCCCAGAGTACTATACAGTTAATGAAATGTGTTTAACGTGTAATCATTGACCCAGAATTTCTGGTTTGCAGCAAAGCAACAATGCTTTCTGTTGACCTTGAGGAAAGCTCCCCATCTAGTTCAGTTATCAGATCAGTTAGATCCCTGGAATCCAATGTCAGTCGTGTCATCAAATTGCCTCTGCAACGTACATTTTTTCACAAGCCAAGAAACAACTTTTAAACATTATACTTGTTTACAGTGAGCAGAGGGGGATTCGGCACTGGCATCGCTGGCTAAACGATGATGCATGTGTCGGGAAGGTGGAGGGTGGGTGGGGAGAGGGACTGCCAGCACCCGTCATAGTCGCAGCAGGTCACCAACATTTTTCAACATGTTGAAAATCCAGCGGCAACCAGAAAAATGTACGACTCTTTGGGCGACTACTCACGACCATACAGGCCTCACCGCGCGACACTTGCTGCCTCTCAGCCAGGGGCCCAGGTTTGGTCCTGTCCTTGGGGGATGTCTGAGTGGAGTTTGCACGTTCTCCCTGTGACCTCATGGGTTTCCTGTGGAAGCTCCGATTTCCTCCCACATCCCAAAGACATACGGGCTTGTAGATTAATTGGCCTCTGTATATTACCCCTGATGTGTAGGACAGTGAATGAGAAAGTGGGATAACATAAAACTGGTGTGTACAGATGATCAATGGCTGGCGCGGACTTGGTGGGCCGTAGAGCCTGTTTGCGTGCTGTATCTTAATCAATCAAAGGTTGGGATATGCATATATGCAGATTGTTCCCGATGTTGGGGAAGTCTAGAACAAGGGGTCACAGCTTAAGGATAAGGAGGAAATATTTTAGGACCGAGATGAGAAAAACATTTTTCACACAGAGTGGTGAGTCTCTGGAATTCTCTGCCACAGAAGGCAGTTGAGGCCAGTTCATTGGCTATATTTAAGAGGGAGTTAGATGTGGCCCTCGTGGCTAGAGGGATCAGGGGGTATGGAGAGAAAGCAGGTACAGGATACTGAGTTGGATGATCAGCCATGATCATATTGAATGGCAGTGCAGGCTCGAAGGGCCGAATGGCCTACTCCTGTACCTATTTTCTATGTTTCTATGTTTCCATATGTCTGCAGGTAAAAATTGAAAGATGAAACTTCTGGGGAAAATCTTCATTATGAAATATTTATTTAAAGGAATTACCGTATGCATATGGAAAGTTTGCCAAGTAATAATTATGATTTATTTGATAATTAAATGGCTTCTTACATCTCATGAAACTAAATGTAAGATTTTCAGGATGCGGGAATAGTTTGTAAGTATCGTAAACTCACATCAATTCAACTAATTTTGGCTTGATTCCTGCAAATCGCAAATAGTGTAGTCTGTGAAGGTGTACCATATCACTGATAGCAATCTTGGGATTATCTTGTATATTAAAAATCCTAAAATTACCAGGAATTATGACAACATTATTATCAACGCTAAATCAGTCTGAAGAAGGGCCCCGACCCGAAACGTCACCTATCCATGTTCTCCAGAGGTGCTGCCTGACCTGAGTTACTCCAGCTCCTTGTGTTCTTTAATGTATCTTCATCTTCTTCCGCATCTTCAGTTCCTTGTTTCTAAATGTGGCTAGTTGCACTTAGACTGGGAGCTCAGCCATGTGGGAAATGCTGGCTGATTGGATGTAATTTTCCAGTTGCAAACATTAAAACAGGTGTTAAATGCTCAGAACTTGGGACCAAATTTGTGGAGGTTTTTATTTTCTATACATTTTCCCCTCTGGTTTTCCTATCTATTTCTTAAGCTGTTAAATTAGAATGAAAGAATCGGAGCGTTGCACATCCAAAGCTTTCACAGAAACCAAATTCCCAAGAGTTTCATGTAAACAATATCCCACAGTGTGTGGCTGATTGATTGAGACAAATATACAATTAATGAAAGTGTAAAGAGTTAAAAGTAGATTATAGCCACTGTAATTAAAGTTAACTGGGAACAGGCAGCTGATCATTTTGGTATGGGTTTGACTGTGGTACTGCAGTATTTTCTTACACAATGCTACACATTTTCTTCCAATACTGTGGAAGGGAAGCATTTTTAAATTAATGATATCAATGGGTATTAGTTCTGCATGCTTGAAGGCAGGGCAGGAGGCAAGTGATTTTTTATTTTTTATTTTATTTTTCATACCTACAGTTCCCTCCCCTCTACTTTCAGTCTGAAGAAGTGTCCCGACCCGAAACGTCTCCCATCCTTATTCTCCAGAGATGCTGCCTGACCCGCTGAGTTACTCCAGTACTTTGCATGTCTATGACTTTGACTAACCTCACTCCACGTTGTTATTTGGACTGTAAATTTTGAGGGCACAACAGTGCAACTGGTTGACGTACCGTTTTTCGCAGCTGCAGAAACCAGGGTTCAATCCTGACCTCTGGCACTGTCTGCGTGAAGTTTGCACAACCTCCCTGTAGCTGCATGGGCTTCCTCCATAAGGCCATTGAACATAGGAGCAGAATTAGGCCATCCGTGCCATCAAGTCTGCTCTGCCATTCGATCATGGCTGATCTACTTTTCCCTCTCAACATTCTCCTGCTTTCTCTCCGTAACCTTTGACGCCCTTACTAATCAAGAACCTGTCAATCTCCCCTTTAAAAATACCCTTTGACTTGGCCTCCATCGTCTTTTGGGACAATGAATTCCACAGATCTATCACCCTCTTGGTACAGAAATTCCTCCTCGTCTTCATTCTAAAGGTACATCCTTTTATTCTCAGGCTGTGCCCACTGGTCCTAGAACCTCCCACGACTTGAAACATCCTCTCCACATCCCCTCTATCTTGGCCTTTCATTTATTTCTTCTCATGTCCAAAGACATTCGGGTTCTTCCATTAATTGACGAATAGAAGTTGCCTCAAGTCTGTGGATGAAGGAGTCTGAAGGAGCTGATGTGGAGAGAGTAAAGCAGTATTAAGGTAGGATTAGAGCATACAGATGCTTGATGGTGAAAATAGACTCAGTCGGCCCAAAGCCATGATTCTATGCTGTCTGACTACAAAGAAAATGATGATAAAGTAATTGAGACAAAATGTGCATATACTGGAGCTCTGAAATAAAACCAAAATGTTGGAGATACTCGGCAGAAAAGCATCATCTTGCGAGAGATGAGCAGAATATCAACAAATTGTAAAACTAAACACATTTTAAATTGCAGAGGAAGGGGGAGGGGTGAAATGAACATCTGAATGCCATTGATACAGCGGAGACTAAGAAATGAATGGCACTGCAGGAGAGAGAGTGCCAAAGGCTTGTTCGTTGCAGGTGATGAGAGCAGATGAATGAAAATGGAGAAGGAGTGAAAATGCTGAAACGTATCTCACCAACAAACTGCCATCATGGGGTAATGAATAGGTTCTGTTTTTACCTTGGTTATGGGCCAAGCGCAGGTAGGTGGGACTGGAGTAGGTGGGGCATGTTGTCGGCGTTGGCGAGTTGGGCTGAAGGGCCTGTTTCCGTGCTGTATGACTCTATGGCTCTATGACTTTACAGATGTTCATAGGTTGATTTTGTCGGTAAATTGGAAAATGCACAAAAATCACATGATATGGTAACGATAGGCCCACATTATTGTAATGAATGGTATCCGAACTGCCCAGTTGGCTTGTAATCGCATCGCTAATGTTACAACATAACCTGCTCAATATGTTTGCTGTGTTTCCACATAGATAGGAGGGTATTCAAGACAACAAATTAATCTATGACCTAATCATTGGGACTTGGAATAGCCATTTGCTTGATACCTAAGGTCAGCTTTTAAAGCTGTGAGACCCTCTTGGCCAAGCCTTGTCTGCTTTTTAGGAGGAATTCTGGTGGACAGGGTGAGAGATTTCAAACTGGGAACCGAGGAGAGTGCAAGAGACTGTCCCTGCTGGGGCTTCATCTCTTGCTGAACTACTTTGGAGTAAAACTGATGGTGATCAAAAAGGCTTTTAACCACCAGGTGAAAAATAGGCGATGGTAAAGACCTATCAGGAGCAAACAAAAACTGATAGCCTGATATGAAATGCTTTGGATATATGATCAATGGATAGATAACACATAGATCAGCAATTCTAGTGCCATTATTAAGGTCTATATATAATAAATTCTTGTGAGGATTTTGCAGTACATAGAAACTCATTATAAATAAATCTTGTGGGATTTTGCTAAAACACATACAAGTAATTCAACTAGGGTTCTCCTTTGTTCTTGTAATGCTATAAATTAAATTGTTGCTCAGGATTTTGGACACATTGCTGAATTTGCTAGTTAAGCACATTCTTGGTATTATTGCTGAATTTAATATTTGTGAATCACTGACCAGTATTTATGCTTTGAAAAGTTCCCTTTTATCTTTTTTTCCATTTACTTTTATTTAATAGCATTAAATCGTTTTTTTGTTAATTTGTACATGTCTGTTTATATTCTGGTCACATAGAAACAGAAGGATAATGTTCAGTCCTTTGACCTTTTCACCAGTCAATGCAACAGAGACTAATCTGTGAAATATCTCTATACACATTTCTTTCCCTGATATATCCTTTGAAACCGTCTAAGAACTGTGGAGGAGATAAAAGAAACATCACCTTTGGCTCAAATGTCCATCGACTGTGTACGCTAATAACTTGCCTGCATTAAGTCCATATCCCTCTATTCCTTTCCCATCCAAGTATCTGTCTAAGTGCCTTTTAAATATTGTAATTGTATCTGCCTCTTCCTCTGGCAGCTAGTTCTATGTAACAACCACACTCTGTGTGAGCAATTTGCTTGTCCGATCTCCTTCAAGTGAGAGATCACCTTAAACCCATCCCTATAGTTTTAGACTCCCCGACCCATAGAAAAATATATCTACCCTGCCTATGCCTATCATAATTTTGTACACCTCTGTAAGGTTACTCCTCAGCCTCCTACGTAACAGTGAGAATAAAGCCAGCCTTTCCGTTCACTCCTTATAAATAATGCACTCCATTCAAGGAAGCATCCTCGACTCAACTCTTCCTGGCAGCGTCTCTGGAGAAAAAGGATGGGTGACGTTTTGGGTTGGATCCCTTCTTCACTCTGGTACACTGTGCGACCTGACCAATGCTTTATACAGCTCCAACATGACATCCCAACTCTTATATTCCATGCTTAAACCTATGAAGGCAAACAATCTGAATGCCTTCTTCATAACCCTACCCTCCTGTGTCACCATTTTCAGGGAGGTATGAACGCACACCCCAAGATCATAAAATATAGGAGTTGAATTAGGCCACTCAGTCTGTCGAGTCTGCTCCGCCTCTTAATCATGACTGACGTATTTTTCCTCTCAACTGCGATCTCCTGCCATCTGCCCGTAACCTTTGACACCCTTATTAATCAAGGACCTATCAATACCAAATGACTTGGCCTCCACAGTCATTTGTGGCAATGATTTCAACAGATCCACAACCCACTAGCTAAAGAATTTCCTCCTCACCTCCATTCTTAAGGTATGTCCTGTTATTCTGAGGCTGTGTCCGCTGGTCAGAGACTCTCCCACAACTGGAAACATCATTTCATTATTTGTTAGCTATCAATGAAATTCCCCCTCATCCTTCTAAACTCCAGCGAGTACAAGCCGAGAGCCATGAAACGCTCCTCATAAGGTCCCAGCCATTTACTGTATATGTCCTGTTTGTGTTTAATATCCCAAAACACATTACCTCATACTTTTCTGGATTAAATTCCATCTTTCACCCATCTGTCCAATTGCTCTCTGTCACTCTGTATCCTTTCACAATCTTCTGCGCTGTATATTACTCCACCAATTTTATGTCATCAACATACTTCATAATTAATCCACCTACATTCTCATCCAAGTCACATATATACGACAAACAACAATAGTCCCAGCACTGATCCCTGCTGTACATCACTGGTAATAGACTTCCGATCAGATAATCTCTCCGTAACCACTAACCCCTGCCTCCTAACTCCAAGCCAAATTCTTTCCAAATGCTCGTTTCCTCCCACATCCCAATGACATGCAGGTAACCCCAATCTCTCTTTAATAAAATGCTGGAAATATCCAAGGTCTAAAATATCCATTATCCAAAATATTGGGGCAGGCAAGCGGTAGAATTGCTGCCTCACAGCGGCAAAGACCCGGGTTCGATCCCGACTATGGTATCGTCTGTAAGGTGTTTGTACATTACCCTGTTACCATGTGGGTTTTCTCCTGGTGTTCCGTTTTCAACCCACACTCCAAAGACGCACAGGTTTGTAGGTTAATTGGCTTCATTAAAATTGTAAATTGTCCCTAGTGTGTCGGATAATGCAGGTCTATGGGGTGATCAATGGTCTCAGTGGGCCAAAGGGCCTGTTTCTGCGCTGTAACTCTTAAGTCTAAAGTAAAGTCTAAAGTCTGCAGATCAAGTGGTCTGACAATGACTTGTTTTACCACATTTGTAATCAGAAGAATAAGCAACATGGGTACAATGGCCACATTATATTACTTCATTAGTTGCTCTTACATTTAGAACAAAACATAAAAAAGAAAGCACAATACAGAACACACATTGACGCTGTGACCAACCATGGAATAATGACTTGACAAAGAACCAGCCACAATGGACAATGAAGTATCTCCCTGGTGATGTAACCATAAAGCAAGCAAGCAATAAATGAAGAATTTACATCGCTGGCTAAAGATAAGTTCTGAATGTGTCTCCAACATCAAAATGACATATTAGGTGCAGATGCCAGGAGCACATTTAAACAAAAAAGATGCACTACTTTTCTGATGGTTAATTAAGACAATGGGTCAAATGCTAACAATCATGAATCAATTCTGTCTTTGGATTCCAAAGTAATATGTCAGCACAGTCATTATTAGTTTCATTCATTCGATTCAGCACATTTTTGTAAAATTCAGGATAGCTAGAAATGGCAATGGGAAAAATAACACTATACCACTCAGTTTAAAAGGTGGAGGGTATAGGGGAAGGAGAGAAGACTGATTTGCAGAGACATTGGGGAAGGCAAATTGAGCAAAATGCTTGTGCACAGCTGGAGAAGGGAATGAACATAATCATTTTAGCTGCCTTGACTATTGTAAACCCCTAAGAGATCTCTGTGTTCCTCCAATCCGACAACACTGGTTTGCAACTGCTGACAGTGTCTTCAGTTTTTTACATGCGAGGTCTGATTTCCTTTTCTAAATCGCTGTTGCTGACGCTTCCATTAAGGCACTTCATCAACCTTATTTAATTTGACGTGAAACGTAAAGTGGAGTAACTCACCGTGTTCAGGCGGCATTTCGGGAGGGAATGGGCAGGCAACGTTTTGAGTTGGGACACTTTATTTAAATTGGCATGTGGTTACCTGTCCTAATTATTCCTTGGGTACACAAAAGGCTGGAGAAACTCAGCGGGTGCAGCAGCATCTAAGGAGCGAAGGAGATGGGCGACGTTTCGGGTCGAGACCCTTCTTCAGACTGGTCAGGGATCAGGGAAACGAGAGATATAGACGGTGATGTTTAGGTCAGTCACATATTTCAGCTGCTTTCTAAATGCGCATTATCAATCGTCATAAAAAGATACTGCTTGGAAACAGGACCTTCTGCCTAGTAAATTGATTGAAAGATACAGCATGGAAACAGACCCTTCGGCCCACCTAATCCACACTGACCATCGATCACCCATTCACACTAGTTCGATTTTATCCTACTTTCGCATTCACTCCCCACATGCTAGGGACAATTTAAAGAGGCCAATTAACCTACAAACCTGCACATTTTTGGAATGTGTGGTGGAAACCTAGGCGGTCACAGAGAGAACTCCACACAGTCAGTACCCGAGGTTTAGGATCAAACCCGGGTCTCTGGCGCTGTGAGGCAGCAGCTCTACCAGCTGCGCCACTGGGCCACTCTGTAAGTTATGGTAGACAGTTGGTTAGTTTAAACGAGATAAGGAGCAGGGATTTTGCAAGGAGCAATGGCATTTTTCTTCGATATTTGTACCATCTTGGAGTCTCTGGGTACTGGCAAAAAGCTCTGTTATTTTGCCATTTTTTACTTGAATACTGTTTGAAAATAGCAGTATAACAGGATCTTAAATAATGAATCAAATAGACCACTCAACCATCCTAAAGAGATGGGTCCAACTCACTATCGCTGATTTGTCCTCATTTCAAAGCTACCAAATGTCAGGTGAGTTTTATCTCTGACTCAAATGAGGTAACTTTGATCACTTTCATCTTTATCGCTGCCTTTAACAAAGGCTGCCTTTATCGCTGCCTTTTTGTTGTCTCAGCCTGCCTGCATTATTGTCTTGTGCGCAAGTTGTGACCTTTCCGTGTTTCCTCCATTGAGCTTGTAACAGTAATGAGTTGCTGAGATGTTGCAAGACTTGAGTAACTATTCCTCCAACGCTCCCCTCCAGTTCAGCTACACATGATAGAAAGAATTAAGAAACGTTATTCGTTTTTCTTGCAATCTTGCAAAGTTTCAAAGCACCTCACAACCAGTGAAGTCAAAGGTAAAAAAGGAGGAAGCTTGACAGCTTGTTGTGCACAGCAAGATCCCACGATCCAAGGCGGCGCAGGGACCCAGCAGCTAGACCGCTGCATCACAGTGCCTGAGACCCAGGTTCAATCCTGACCTCAGCTGCTATCTGTGCGGAGTTTCCGCATTCTCCCCGGGTTTCCTCCGGATGCTCCAGCTTTCTCCCACATTTCAAAGTAGGTGAATTGTAAATTGTTCCCTCGTGTGTCGGGAGTGGATACAAAAGTGGGATAACAGAAATAATATGACCAGGTGGGCGGCTTGGTGGATACAGTGGGCCGAACATCCTGTTTCCACGTTTTTTTCTTTCAATCAATCTTTCATTTTGGTAAAAGGACACAAAGTACTGGAGTACGTCCGCGGGTCAGACATCATCACTGGAGATCATGGATAGGTGATGTTTCAGGTCGGGACCTTTCTTCAGCGACCAAAGAAGGATCCTGACCGGAAAAGCAAGCTATCCATGTTCTCCAGAGATGCTGTCACACCTGTTGTGTTACTCCAGCACTTTGTGCCCTTTCATGTAAACCAAACTGTACAGTTCAATGTTCCTACTCCTTCATGTTTGTCATGTTTTTTAAATGTTGAGTATTGGTAATATTGATAATTGACAGTATGGACATTCGGGACACCGGAGTAATTTCCTCTCCTCTGCTTTGATAAAGTTCCAGGGATCATATACATCCACCAAGAGAGATGGTTTGGAAAAATAGTGCCGCTGGCGATGAGAACTCCCTTAATACTGCATCGAGACACCAGTCAACGATTCTGTGCTCAAGGTTCCAGACTGGAACTTGATCCATAACATTCAGACTCAGAGCCCAGAGCTCTACCAACCTAGATATCCACCTAGACTTCCTTTCAAAAAAGTAAAGAGGGTTTTATTCTCATATGTCCCAAAACAGACCAATGAAATTCTTACCTGCAGCAGCACAACCGATATGCAAACACAGTACTCAGTGCATCACTGGGGGAAAAAGCAGAAATCGACGTAGGAAGGTCTTTAGCTGCATTGCTGCCCAAATCTATTCTTTCTTCTGTCAGTCTGCAGAAGGATCCTGACCTGAAATGTTGCCTCTGTCCATTCCCTCCAGAGATGCTGAGTTCCTCCAGCGTTTTGTGTTTTTCTCAAGATTTGCTTTGTGTGCGCTGTTGAGACCACATTTGGAATATGGTGAGCAGTTTTGGGCCCCATTTCCAAAGTAGAATATGCTAGTGTTGGACAGGGTCAAGAGGAGGTTTACACGAATAATCCCAGGGATGATTGGATTAACATTTGATGGCTCTAGGCCAGTACTCGTCTGAATTTTGAAGGATGAGGGGGGACCTCTTTGAAACCTAGCAGACAATGAAAGGCCTAGAAAGAGTGAATGTACGTACAGAAGATGTTTCCAGTAGTGGGTGAGTCTAGGACCACAGGGCCTAGTCTCAGAATAAATGGACGTACCTTTATAATGGAGATGAGGAGGAATTTCTTTAGCCAGAGGGTTGTAAATATGTGGAATTCATTGCCACAGATGGCGGTGGAGACCAAGAAATTGGGGTTTTTTAAGCAGAGATTGATAGGTTCTTGATTAATAAGGGTGTCAAAGGTTATGAAGAGAAAGCAGTAGAATGGCGTTGAGAGGGAAAAACAGATCAGTCACGATCAAAAGGTGGAGTTGACTCGATGGGCCGAATGGCTAATTCTGCTCCTATGTCATATGAAGTTATGAACTTATTCCTGCGTCTGCAGTTTTTGGTGTCTTCTTCATCTTTCTTCTACCTTCTCCACCTATCCACATCACCAGCCAGAAGCAGACACTTACCCAGGATGTGAGGGAGATGGGCTTGTCTGCAGGTGGGATTGAAACAGCGTGGTTTCAAGTCCCCCCTCCCTGGCGTACTGTTGGCAAACGACCAATCTATTGAAAACATGCGTAAATTTAGACACACCCATCTAGTGTGCTGCGTTCCATTTTACAGAGACGTGACTCACCTCTGCTTCACCTGACTGCCGTGTAACCCACGCCATGGTAGCTGCATTACAGCGTCAGAGACCCAGGTTTGATCCTGACTACAGGTCCTGTCTGTACGGAGTTTGTACATTCTCCCCGTGACCATGTGGGTTTTCTCCGGGTGCTCTGGTTTCCTCCCACACTCCAAAGACGTACAGTTTTGCAGGTTAATTGGATGTGGTTAAATTGTAAAGTTGTCCCTAATGTGTAGGATAGTGTTGGGTATGGGGATCGCTGGCCGGCACAGACTCATTTGACTGAATGGCCTGTTTCTGTGCTGTATCTCCAAAGCCTAAATTCAATTCATCATATAGACCGCAGGGTGACAAAGTAAATGGCAGAGGGGGTCTGCTTCCTAATCAATCCCTCAGGGTGCTTGGATGTGGCGATCCTGGAGAATTCCCCTCCCTGGACCTGGAATATAATGGTGAAGAGTCATCCCTGTTACATGCTGCCGAATTCACCAGCTATCCTGACAGCAGTCTACACACTAAACTCCTGCATCCTAAAGCCCAACATCCTAAATATTTTCTCGCCTCCAGCTCTTTATCATCCCCCCACCCTCCACTTTTTGTGACCATCTTGATGCAAGCAAAATGCAGAAATTCCTTTGTGTTTTTGTAGTCCCATCAAATTAAATTTACAGTCATTAAGTCATGTGTTATATCAATGCTATTAGTGTTTGTTTCAGCTGAAACTTAAAAATATCAACTCAGCAAGCCTGGAAAGTGTCAGGATATGCTGACTGGCCGAGGGTTAACATACATTAACCCCATTATAATATAGTGTGAGGTGCTGCAACCTTTGATTTATTTATGGATCCCTCATTAATAGATCACCCATATAAAGCACTCTTTGTAATGGTCTACCAAGCATTGTTAATTGCTCCCTCATTAATAATAAAGCTGTACAAAATGCCCTCTCAGATACACCATTTATGGTTGTTTTATTAACAAATGTTATAAAATCAACTTTGTAACAGTTCTGGTACGAGTCCAGAAAGCTCAGTTATTGAAAGGACTTGCTGCATGTGTAACATTCTCAGGCGCATAAGTTAGCTTGCACAGCCTGCCGCAGGTGGATATGGCATACCTTGAGCTATTGACATCAGCAAACAAAGGAAACTTTATGGACACAAAATGGTGAAGTAACTCAGTGGGGCAGCAGCATCTCTGGAGAGAAGGAACAGCCGACCCGAAACGTCACCCATTCCTTTTCTCAAGAGATGCTGCCCGTCCCGCTCGCTGAGTTACTCCAGCATTTTCTGTCTGTCTTTGGTGTAAACCAGCATCTGCAGTTCCTTCCTACACAAAGGAAACTTTATTCCTTCCATGACAAACAATACTCCGATAATTGTACAAACAAGACAACTATTTGGTTAAAGACTACCTCACCTATCTTGTATGCAAGGTAGGAGTTATCACATGTTTCTTAAAATATCTGTCTGGCTCAGTTTATATCCCTTAATTGTCAGATTATTTCACGTGGTACAACTTCGCCTCTGAATGAGAAGGCTCTGGATCAATTCTCATTACAGACTTGAGCACATAATCCGGGCTGACACTTCAGTGCAGCTCTGGGGGAGTGTAGCATTGTTGAGACTTTAAACCGGAGCTTGTGATTGACAAAGAACAGGGAGCTCTCCTGATGTCCAACAATCCTTCCCTAATCAAAATAGTTTATCTGATCATATTCATTTGTTTATAGTTGTGGGATCTTGCCTCGTTTAATTAACTGCTATGTTTGACTGAACTTAAACAATAATACATTGGTTGTGAAGTACTTTGGAAGGTCTTAGCAACATAATCAGGTCCCATAAAATGTGCGGGTTCCTTCTATAGTTGTTTTCTAATTTGTAGTGGATGAGTGTGTCTTAAGTCTGATTTTAATATTGCTTTGGTAAAATGATATATTAGTGCTCATTTTCTTTTATTTCTGCAATTACGTTTGGCTTGGTGCATCGACTTGACAAGTAACAATGAAAACTATGTCTTTGCATTGCACCCCCTCGTTCCTGTAACATGACCACAATTTTCCTTCACAGTGCAACCCTTGCAGAATTGTAAAACTGCATCAGAAGCCACAAGCATAAAACACTTCAACACACGCGTACATTTTCAAATGCCTTTAACCTTTGAGAACAGATTTACTTTTTTTCAACAATGTTCCATCCTCTGATGCTAGTGATTTTGATAAAATCACAGTCTGAAGAGATGGTACAATGTCTTATCGTCTTGCAGAGTGCTCCAGTCAATGGTGATAATATGCAACATGCTTATTTTAGTGCTTTACGGGGTTCTGATTGCATTTGGCACTGCTCTTCCACAAACGTTCAATGGATTTGTACCAAGATCATCATTGCAGTGTTTTAATGCAGACATTATTTTAAATGAGTTGAGTGTAGTGTTAAAACAGCACAGAGAGGAGTTTTGTTCAAGTCTGTCGATCCATCACGTATGTACAGTGCAGTCTGTAATTTCTAGCCTCAGGGTTAATATACAATAGCAATAAAGCTGCCCTTGACATTTCTGTAGCTTTATTACCATAATAATGTTTGTTCATTGTTGCAATGCCTTCACTAAAAATGTACAAAAGTGTCTTGGCCCAGAAACAGGAATCTCTCTGGCACTGTGAATGGCTCTTGGCTGTGTCTATCTCCTATTCTCGTGTGACCTATCAAAACCAGTGGTTTTCAAGGCAAAATGAGAGAAGCATAATTCTGATGAATGATCTGTTTGATTCAGACATCTCTTACTCTGTCATATTTCAAGGAAATTTACTGGAGAGAATGTAAGATATACCCATTGGGAAGTGAAGAAACAGGGAACTGCAGATGCTGGTGTACACAAAAGGACACAAAGTGTTGAAGTAACCCAATGAGTCAGGCAGTGTCTCTGGAGAACAAGGATCGACTTTACTTTAGACTTTGGAGATACAGCACGGAAACAGGTCCTTCAACCCACTGAGTCCCTGCCGACCAACGATCACCCTGTGCACTAACACTACCCTACACATTAGGGACAATTCTACCAAAACCAATTAACCTACAACCTGCAATCTTTGGAGTGTGGGAGGAAACTGAAGCACCTGGAGAAAACCCACGTGGTCACTTAGAACCTACAAGCTCCATACCGATAGCACCTGTAGTCAGGATTGAACCCCGGTCTCTGGTGCTGTAAAGGTGATCATTTGGGTTGTGACCTTTTTTCAGACCCTGTTGGGAAGTGTGCTGTTGTGGGTCTGTCTAAGGGAATATCAATGTGCTCCACAATGGAAATGTTGGCTGGGAAATAAGAGAGAAGTACACAAACTTAGGGCATAGTATTGTGATTATTCAAGAACATTTTCATGCTCAGCCTCTGCCCACGCTTCTACAGTATCTGAAGCTCCAGAGAATATTATCCAAGTTTGTCCATTCTCTCCTTATAGATAATACCCTCTAATATATTGAAAAATACATGATACAAAAGCTAAACATTGGTGTCAATACAGTACTGCGTGGAATTGAGTGGACCAGTTCAACAAATTTGTAAGTCGAAGTGCCCCAACCAACGTTCAGCCCTTTTCCCCCTCCCTTCCTCAATCTGCCCGCTCCCCCCTCCCACATATTCCCCTTATTTTGACTATCCCGACCCATCCCTCATTTATCCTTCATCTTTCACTGCCCCTTCCTTTTTTAATTTAATTTCCTCACCTCTTTCCTCCCTCACCGATGTGAGTGATTTTTCTTTAATATAAACTACTAGCAAATTGTCTTTAGCCATCGAGTCCAAGTAATAAATAACTGAGTGGTGCTATCATAGCATAATAGTATGGGAAACTGAAGTAGAAGTAAGCCATTCAACCTTTTCAACCTGCTCTGATATTCACTGAAAACATTATTGTTTTAATGCCTCAATTCTACACTGCAAGAGACCCATATCCCTCAATCAATTTAAGTATCCAGAAATATATGGTAAATGGTAGGGAATTGAGGAATGTTGTGGAACAGAGGGATCTAGGAATAACTGTGCATAGTTCCCTGAAGGTGGAATCGCATGTAGATAGGGTGGTGAAGAAAGCCTTTGGTGTGCTGGCCTTTATAAATTAGAGCATTGAATATAGGAGTAGGGAAGTAATGTTAAAATTGTACAAGGCATTGGTAAGACCATTTCTGGAGTATGGTGTACAATTTTGGTCGCCTAGTTATAGGAAGGATGTCAACAAAATAGAGAGAGTACAGAGGAGATTTACTAGAATGTTGCCAGGGTTCCAGCAACTATGTTACTGAGAAAGGTTGAACAAGTTAGGTCTTTATTCTTTGGAGCGCAGAAGGTTAAGGGGGGACTTGATTGAGGTCTTTAAAATGATGAAAGGGATAGACAGAGTTGACGTGGATACGTTTTTCCCATTGAGGGTAGGGAAGATTCAAACAAGAGGGCATGACATGAGAATTAAGGGACAGAGGTTTCGGGGTAACGTGAGGGGGAACTTCTTTACTCAGAGGGTGGTGGCTGTGTGGAATCAGCTTCCAGCAGAAGTGGTGGAGGCAGGATCGATTTTAACATTTAAGAGTAAAGTGGATAGGTATATGGACGTGAAGGGAATGGAGGGGTATGGTCTGAGTACAGGTAGATGGGACTAGGGGAAAACAAATGGTCGGCACGGACTGGAAGGGCCGAGAGGGCCTGTTTCCGTGCTGTAATTGTTATATGGTTATATTAATATATATGCCTCTGTTTAGAGTGTTCACTGTAACTAAGCATGAAAAACCCTTTTGTGCAAATAATTCCCAGGATTCACTGCTTGAGTGAAGAAATGTCTTCTCATTTTACATCTTAATTGTCAAACCTATTTACTGAGGTTCTGTCACCTCGTTCCAGACTTTCCAGTCAGGGGAATCGGCCTCTCAATATCTGTTAAACCCCTTATGAACCATATATTTCAATGAGATCACCTCAAATTCTTTGAATGAATGAAAGAATAATCTCATGGGACAATCTGCTTGTCCCAGGAATCAAGCTAGTGAACTTTGCCGCAATACCTTGAAGGCATCAATATCCTTCCTTAGTTAAGGAGACTAAAACTGTACACCAGGTGCTAATTCACCAAGGCCCTAAATAATTATCCTCAGCCTTTGTTCCTTTTACATTTCAATCCCTTTGTCATAAAGGTTAATGTTCCATTTGCTTTCCTAATTGCCTAGTTTACCTGCACGTTAACTTTCTGGATTGGTGCATAGCAGCACCCGTGTTCCTCTGATTAGTATAATTTCCCACTCTCACCATTTAGAAACTGTTCTGCTTTTCTACATATTGTGCCAAAGTGAACACTGCTGCATTTCTCTATATTATAATCCAGCTGAATTTTTGAATTCCCTGGCAGACAAAAATATTGCAAATCACTATTGGTGATACAAGGAACTGCAGATGCTGGTTTACAATAAAATGGCATGAAGTGCTGGAGTAACTCAGCGGACCAGTTAGCATCATTTGAGAACATGGATAGGTAATTTTTCGGTTCGAGTTCCGATCCGAAATATTACCTTTCCTTGAAACATTTATTGTTTCTCAAATTATTAGTCATAGTCATGAAGTTACGCTGTGCAGCATGGAAACACGCGTTACCCATGCTGACCAAGGTGCCTCATCTATGCTAGTCCAACCTCCCCTCATTTGGCCCACATCCCTCTAAACCTTTTCTATCCACGTATCCATCCAAATGTATCTTAAATGTCGTTATAGTACATGCCAAAACCACCTCCTCTGGTTGCTTGTTCCATACACCCATCACCCTCTGTGCAAAAAAAAAATTGCCCCTCAGGTTCCTTTTAAATCTTTCTCATCGCATCTAAATATTCTCTGGTTCTTGATTCCCCAACTCTGGATAAAAGACTAAATGAAAAAGGCTATTGTAAAAACAAATAAAAATGGGAACAATTTACAAGATTAAGTGCACTCAATTAATTATGAATGAATAATCCGTTCAAACTAACGGAGCTGTGCGAATGTTGGGAGAATGAAGGAAGGTTTTTCTCCCTGCTGCAGAGAGAATCTAGTGGTTGGGCATAGTTGGCAAAATCACACTCATATGGGGATTTTTCAGGCCAATCCTGGCTATCAAGATTTTCCCAAGTGCTCTGTTATTTTCTTTCTTCTGAGAGATTCTAACTTTTCCATTACTATTAGGCTAACTGGTCTAATAATTCCCTGTTTACTTTCTCCAGCCTTTCTGTGTTTATATTTTCTATCTTCCAAATGCAAAGGTCATTCAGGAATTAAGGAATACATGAAAATCAAAATCCATCCACTCACTATTTCTGAACCAACCTCAGTTTTTAATTTTATGCTGTTGTCAAACTGCATTTTTCTCAATTTTAATGTCATTAAGTTATTTTATGCTATTTCTTCGCTAATACTAATCTCTTCAAATTCCCTCGTGTCACAAGTGCCTGGTTCCCCACTATTCCTGAGATGTTTTTGTGTGTTCTACCTTGTGGACATATGATTGATTGAATGAAAGATACAACATGGAAACAGCCACCAAGTCCATGCCGACCACCAATCACCTATTCACACTAGTTCTATGTTATCCCATTTTCACATCCACCCTACACACTCAGGCTAATTTACAGAGGCCAATGAATCTATAAACCCGCCCGTACTTAGGATGTGGGAGGAAATGGAGCACCCAGAGGAAACCCACATGGTCACAGGGAGAACGTTCAAACTCCACACAGACAGTACCCAAGGTTGGGATCGAACCTGAGTCTCTGGCGCTGTGAGGTAGTAGCTCTACCAGCTGTGCCACTGTGCCACCCATTAGTAGAAATATGCTCATGTTTCCGTCTTCTCCTTGTACCCCGTTATAATTTTTCTAAACTCTCATATGTGCACAATTTACATCATGTTTACCTTTATTTATTTACTTTTTTCACATAAATTGTGCAGGAGCTCATTTTTCTTCCACATCCATGCTATTTTGATAGTGATTTCTGAATCCTGTAAGGGTGAATCCTTGTTACCTAAACTGTTATAACGTGGAGATTGCGTATGCGTGTTTGTAATAGTTATGAATCAAATATTTGCCATTGCTTATCTATCATAACATATTTTAATCTTAGCCAATTTGCACCGTATAAATGTAGTTTGTTTTGACATTGTGATGTTTTTAACTAAATCATTTTCACATTAAATGCAAATTGTTATCATTTAATATAGAAAAGTACAGCACAGGAACAGGCCCCTTGGCCCACAATGTCTGTGCTGAACATGATGCCAAGCTAAACAAATATCACCTATCTGCACATGATCCACACCCCTCCATTCCCTGCATATTCATCTATCTAAAAGCCCCTTAAAAGCTACTATCATATTATGTTATCACCTTTCTCAAGAGACTTTGCAGTGCAAAGTTTTTAACTAATCCTATGTCATTGTACAATTCTTGATTTAAAATAATCTTATCAACTGGTTATAGATACAAAATGCTGGAGTAACTCAGCAGGTCAGGCAACATCTGTGGATAAAAGGAATAGGTAACTTTTCAGGCCGAGACCCTTCTTCAGACTCATCAGTTCCTTGGCATAAATATACAAAAGACTGCCAAGTGAATTCTTTAAACTTGAACCTCACACTATTACTAAAAGTTTTGTCGCCAAATCAGTCTTAGATTTCAATTGGAAAACAGCCAAGGTGTGGTGAAATTATAAAAAATTAAAAGAATAAACAAGAGTGATTTACATTAACACATTTTGTCAGCAGGAAGAGAGCAAAGTATGAATATCATTATCATCTTCAAAAGCTCAATGTCTGACAGCAGGCAGTCAAATACTGAGCTGTTAGTGGGGATTTCAGGCATCCTCCTCCTCCTCATCAACTTGTTCTTATATTTTCCTAAGCCCGTGTTACTATCTAAAGCATGAAGAATAAGATTACTGGGTTATTTCTTGACCTGCTGTCATGCAAAATCTCAGCACTCATTAATCCTTTCCCCTCATAGGGTGCATCAAAACATCATCTGGAGACCTGTGTCATGCGCCAGTCCCAAATGGGTTTTACTCTCAACCTCTGTGTGTCTGTGTGCGTTTATAGGCCAGACTCACCCAGCTTGGTTACAGGATCCTGACCACTGCAGGAAGTGGTCTGAATTCATTCCAGCCTGAGACTCGAAACCGAATCGGATTGATCTGAACTGGAAACTCATGTGGTGAGAGTGTGCGGAAAAAAAGGGTTGTATCAGCCTATAAATAACTCTTTCAAGTATTACATTTCCTTTGCAGCTTGCTGCATACAAATGCATTTTATCGTGAGCCACAATAAGTTATGTTCTTTGGAGGTATCATGGAACTTTGTCAGTGAAGACTGTGATTCTGGTAAAGGGCATGGTCTTCCCAATGCAGAAACAATTTCATTCTTTGAACAGAAGCTTTAAAGTATTTTTCAACAGCTAATCATTTGCCCCATGCAGACTCTGAGTTGAATAGAAACATCCCCTACCGACATAATAAATTTGATTTCTGAATGCAGCGATGGATTGCAAAGTCTTTTTTTCCCCCATGTAAAGCTTGTTTAATGCAATTTAGGTTCAAATTGAAATTTACATGAAATATTTATTCAGTTCTCCTTTTGATAAAATTGGGGAGAAGAGCATATCTGGAAAAACATGTTAATATCTAGAAAGGTGTGTTGGCTTAATAACTCACTTGTAGATGCCACTCCCGCATACAGACAATTATTGACATAAACAACAGTTGGACAATCTGTAGGAATTCAAAGAGTTCATTTCTGCTAATTTTACATCCAGTATTGACCAAACCAACACAATTGACCGCATCTAGTGTGGTTCCAAAACCACCTTCTTCTCTCCTTGCCTTTCAGAACTTTGTGGGCGGCACAGTGGTGGAGCGGGTAGAGCCGATGCCTCACAGTGCCAAAGGTCCGGGTTTGCTCCTGTCTGTGTGAAGTTTGCACTTTCTCCATGCGAGCAGATATTCCTCCAGATTCTTCTCACATTCCAAAGATGTGCGAATTGTAGGTAAATTGGCCTCTATAAATTGCCCCTAATGTGTATGGACTGATAGTAAGATTAAACGAGAACTTACCAGTTTGAAGTTTGATCTTTATTTTATGAGGAGTAACGATGAGGGATTACGTGAAGAAGCCCCGCCTGGCGCTAGAACGGCATACTTCAAAGCAGCGGCATGAAAAACACAGAACATAATAGCCGGAGTAAGATAGTAAGGCTTCTCATAGATTTAGAACTACCAGATGATCATTTATTTTATGAGGGTGGGGAGTGGAGGGCACGTAATCCCTCATCGTTACTCCTCATAAAATAAAGATCAAACTTCAAACTGGTAAGTTCTCGTTTAATCTTACTATTGTACTTCGGAATCACGTGAGTGACTACGTGAAGATTTTGAAGCTTCTGTGTTTTCCATGTCGTAGAATTCTTCCATATGACAGTCCGGCTAGGTCAACACATACATGAGTAAGCATACACATACACATACATGGACCTTTGCTCCAGTTCTTCCTGGTCTGCTTTGTTTGATCAGATCGTAAACATAAAACACAATGTTATCTGTAGCCACATGCATACAGTCTAAACGTAGCAATTGTAATGTTTGCACCCTTTGAGCTGAAACCAATGCCATTAACATTACTAATTTAAATGTTAACTTTTCCAATGATAAAACTTCGATTGGAGTCCATTGCCTGAGTAGAGTAAGTACAATGCTGACATCCCAAATTTCTGTATATTTTGGTTTGGGTGGATTTTTGTTAAAGATTCCTTTCATAAATCTTGATATTAATGGATGTGATCCAATTGATTTTTGATCAGAGATTTGTCCTAAATAGGATGACAATGCACTACGTGCACTATTAATAGCACTATAACTTAAGTGCTGTTCAAAATGCAGCTCGGCAAGGAACTCCAATATGTTTGCAATGTTCACAGTATGATAGGATATATTTGATTGTCTACAAAATTTTTCCCATTTCTTTATATGTGTCATATATTGTCTCTGGGTGCTATCTCGCCATGATGCGACTATAATATCCATAGTCCTATCCGACAATCCAAGCTCTTGTAGTGGTCTGGTCAAAACCTGCAGATTAACAAATTCATATAAGCATGTAATGGATGAATTTCTTTGGTCACCGGTTTTATTAACAAATCACTGCTGCTAGGAATTGACATATATGGTTCTTTAATCATGTTTAACATTAATGGGAACCATGGTTGTTTCGGCCAATTTGGAATCACCAATAACCCCGTGGCAGAATCTTGTTCTATTTTCTTCAGACATTGCTGAACCAGAGCAAATGGTGGAAAAGCATAAAAGAACATATTCCCCCAATGCAGTGAAAAAGCATCTACTGCTACTGCATCTGGATCTGGTTCCCAAGACACATATTTAGGTAATTGATGATTTAATCTTGATGCAAATAGATCAATGTCTGGTAACCCATATTGAATCACAATTTTACTGAAAATTACTGGGTTCAACATCCATTCTGTGTTATCTTTAAATACCCTTGATCTATTGTCTGCCACCACATTGTATTTACCTGGGATATAATTCGCCGAAATCCAAATTTGGTGCTCAATACACCACTGCCATATCTGATTGACCAGACAATCACATGATACTGATCTGACTCCCCCCATGTGATTAATATATGCAACAGCTGTTGTATTGTCTAATTGTATTAGTACATGCAGATTCTTTTTTGTAGAACAATAGGCTTTTAATCCATAAAAGGCCCCCAATAACTCTACATAGTTAATACCATATGTTTGAAGAAACATTTCCTCTTGGACAGTCCATCTGCCCCCAGAGCTGGTAAATGAATCTGTCACCCCCCCATCCGAGAGCACTAGCATCTGTTTGTAAAATTACTTCAGGCTGTTGTATCACAATGTTTTTAGCAGCTTGTGGGACATTTTCAATCCACCATTGCAATTCCAATAAGGCATTTTTTGTTAATTGCATAGGCCTATCTAAATGGCCTGCTCTCTTTTTTAGAGCTTTTATTTTATCTCTTTGCAGGTTTTGGTAATGTAATGGACCAAATTCCACTGCAGGAAATGCTGCTACTAATTTCCCAATAACATTTGCTACTTCCCGGATGGAGGGATAAGGTTTGTGCATAAGACCCCTGCAGGTCATTATAATATCATCAATCTTATCTGTTGGCAAAGTTACTAACATAGTAACTGAGTTGATCACAAACCCCAAATAGTTAATTGACTGTGTTGGCTGCAGCTGGGATTTAATTGGATGAATCAAGAACCCTAATTTCTCAAATAAGGTTTTAGTTGCTGAAACTGATTTTTCAGCTGATTCCTGATTACAATTGATGATTAAAATGTCATCCAGATAAGCCATAACGATGTGCTTTTGTGCTCTTAATTGTACTAAAGCTGGTTTCAACAGCTTTGTAAAGAGCCTGGGAGCTGAACTTAACCCATTTGGTAAAGCTTTAAATTGCCACAGCTGTCCCAGCCAATTAAATTTTAAATATCTTCGAAAAAATTGGTGTATCGGTACTGAATAGTACGCGTCCTTTAAATCAATTGTGGCCATATAACAACCTGCTGACATCAAATGTCTTGTAGTATTGAATGTTTCCATCTTAAAATGTTTATACTCGACAAATGTATTAAAATTTGTAAGGTCCAGAATAATTCTGCAACCACCATCTTTTTTACTTCTTGGAAATATATTTGACACAAATTGATGTTCATCAGTTTTTTCAATAACACCTTTTTTAAACAATTTGTCAATTTCCACATTAATCTCTGCCTCTTCAATTGCAGAAAACATGAAACCATAAGCAGGTTTATTTTGTACCGGAGAGTTAACACCTTCTTTAAATGTTATAATAGCTCCTGAAACTGTTTGTAAAATAAACCGATCAGATGTGATGGCAAGCCACTCATCATAAAACATTTGTAATCTCCCTCCAACTGGAGATTCGTCCACAGTTTCTTTAGGAATTGAATACATTTTTTGTACCTCTCCATATGAACGTGGCGGTCTCCTTCTCCCCGTATACGGGTGAACATTAGGCTGTGTCGGATGGTAATATTTTCTTATCATATTCTTGCCTCTGTTTCCGAAATCAAATCCCCTTCTTGACGAAAAATACCTTTTTTGTCCAAAAACGAAAGGTCTCATGTGGCTAATAGATTTAGCCTCTTCATCCATTTCTCTTATTTGTTTAGGCAGGTTCTCTCCAAACAGATAACCAGGAGCTTGAACACCACTTGATCGACACAGACCTGCAAATCTTGGATGAAATATGAGCCGAATCGCAATTTTCCTCATACAATTAATTTCATAGAAGGAATTGCACAATAAGCCCAAAGTATCTTTTTGGATTTTAACCATTTCCGACCCTTCCATTTGCCTTCCATAGGCAGTAATGGCAGCTGAAATCAGTTTGAGGATTCTTTGAAATCTTATTTCTTGTCCTCTCATGCCTGGAGGCATAGGCGTCCATATAGACGGATTAACTGTAGGTACCTTCAATGAGGTGCAATTATCCGGTGTTTTATATAATTCTGCTGTTTCAACCATCACAGAATCTTGAAGTTGGTGAGATACCATATAGTTAATATTGGCAGCTAGGTTTTCTTCCATAGCCTCACCACTTCCTTCCGGTATAGCAAATTATTTTGCCACATCAGGCACATCTGGCCTTTTCTTTTTTATTTGTGGTGTGCACTCATAATCCACATCACCACTTGCAGGGTCTGACCTTTGCAGCCCTGATACACTTGGAATTATATCCAATGAGACTTCCTTCGCCCTTAATCCTGGGTCTGGAGTTTCAAATTCCCAATTTGGCACATAGCCATATTCTGGATATTCAAACCCCTCAGGGTCATTTTGGGAAACTTCTGGGTACTGTGACCCTTGTCTCATTATATTCTGGAGTACTTTCTCCATATGCTCCATTTTAAGCCATATAGCTTTATTATCCGGAGGACTTTCATTATCAGAGTCATTATCAGAAACCACGGGCCTCACGGATTTCTTTTTGCTTTTTCTAGGAACATTTTCCTCCGTGGTTTGTATTTCTGGAGAAATTATAGTCTTACTAACAGGTAAATCAACGGCCACCGGTATCGGAACCGGATCCGCGCTAAATTCTTGTACCGACTCTTTAGCTTCACCCCGGGACGATCTTTTTACCCGTGAAATTTTTCTTTGAGACTTCTCCATTTTTCCTTTTTTATTATCTGGCTAAATCATTACGCCAGCGTGACTCTGATTTTACTTTCGCTTTTGCTGGTTCTACCAGCGTAGCGTCTTTTTTCAGAACGTCCCCTCTTTCCTTGCACTTACCTGCGGGTCCGTTCCGACCGCTGCGAGGAGCTGCACTCTGCAGCTCTTGCTTCAGCCGTCAGCGTCGACGTAATGCCGTTCTAGCGCCAGGCGGGGCTTCTTCACGTAGTCACTCACGTGACTCCGAAGTAAAATTGAGACTGTGGGATAACAGAACTAGTATGAACAGGTCATCGATGGTCAGTATGGCTCTGTGGGCCGAAGGGCCTGTTCCTATGCTGTATCTCTAAACGAAACAAATTTAAAAATTCAACTCTAAAAGCGCTGTTATTTTCAGGCGCTTTGGTTTACTCTTCAACTCCTCCAATAGAATGTGGAACATTGAGCAAAACATGGTAAATATGCAAAACGAATTTCCCTGGGCAGATGCACATGTGACAAATAACGCACCTTTGAACCTCGGAAATGGGGTCCAAAAATGCTCACAGTGCACTATATGTGGCCTGACAAGTGTCTTATAAAGCCTCAGAATTACATCCCTGCTTTTATATTCTAGTCCTCTCGAATTGAATGCTAATATTTCAGGAATACTGCACCAGCACTCCCAAGTCCGGTTCATGCAACGCTATTGAATGCTGTATTTCAATCTAGTTTTTAGAGATGCTGCACTGGTGTGTGCCATCACAAAAGAAAGCACTGCTTCTAACAATTCTGATAAAGTCGAAATCTTAATTTAATTTTCTCTTTCCACCAGTGCTGCCAGACCTGCTGAGTCGCCCTCAACATTTTCTTTTTTTTTTCAGATTTGCCGCATCTGTAGTATTTTGCCTTTGCATGTTTTCTATATTGGCTGATTTCACTGGTTCAGGGGCAATCTTATGTTTGGATTCCCGGTAGGCATTTCAGCTGTAACACAATCAGCATAATTTCAAACACATTTTGAATGTAATTTCCTGGTTTTGCCCAAAGCATAACTCTATCCAAGGATATCAAACCTTTGCCCTGACAGACTCCCTGAAAACATTTGTAAAGTGATCGAAGAATTCTTTAATTGTTCCATGAAGTGACAGCTCCTTAGTTAAACCTACTTGCTGATGCAGAGGTCGGATTTAAATAGACCTGTTCCTTTCCGTACCTCAGCCCAGTTCATTTTTATTGTAGCTTATTGTTATTTTCAAGGCTCTGCAATCATTCCATTTCATTTCATTTTGAGGAGAATGGGTTATTGTGATTAAAAACCTTCCCTTTTCTGCCATTATGGACTCATAGAGTCATACAGCAAGGTAACAGGCCCTTCGGCCCAACTCGTCTATGCCAGCCAAGGTGCTCCATCTATGCTCGTCACATTTTTCTGACGTCTGAAGAGGGGTTCTGACCCGAAACATCACCTATTCCTTTTCTCCAAAGATGCTGCCTGACCTGCTGAGTTACTCCAGCATTTTGTATCTATCTTCGGTATAAATGAGCATCTGCGGTTCCTTCCTGCACCTATCCATGTTTTCCAAGGATGCTGCCTGACCGCTGAGTTATTCCAGCACTTTGTATCATTTTTTGTCATTCGGCCTCTACATTTCCTTATTTCTACATTCTCCCGTTTGTCTGCGTTTGGCCCATATCCTTCTAAATCTTTGAAACCTTTCCTATCCATGTACCTGACTTCTTAATTATGTGCCATGTAAATGTTGTCTAATTGAAATGTTTTGCCTAAATGTCCATGTTGATGCCTGCGCTTTACTAATGAACGTTGGCAAGTTGACCTACACACCAATCCAATTCTCTCCAACTCACTGGACAAACTCATTTAGGCAACACGTGGACATTAAAGAATTATCAAATATTCCTCAGTCAATTGGTCGTATCATGCTGACTGCAATAGAGTTTTAAATTATTTAAAACAAATTAATATTGTCTGTTTAATAATGAATCATTACTTGCAGTTTCCATCTTGTGCACACATTACATTAGAAATGGAAATAACCCGTGCAGATCAGCTTATTAAATGTGTATCCACATGGACTTGGTTGAAGCTGGCTCTTCGGGCACTGTGAGGTTTATAATGATCAGTACCGATGCAAGAAAAAAGACAAGAAACTCAAGAATTAAGAGCTACCTGCTAACATGTTAAGTGATACTGAAGACAGTGAGAGTTTACATTGAATACTGCTTGTGCCTCTATGAGACCTGACTTATAGCTACAACCTCCTACAGCAAATTGTGGCTGGATATTATTATTGCTACTTAGAGCCTGAAGGTCCCAGGGGCTTTTGTACATTATTCCTTTTTTTTAGTTCCCCTATGGTAACTTGACGATTGAAATGGAAGCCTCTAACTATCTTCCTAGCTCGACAATGTACCACTATGCCTGTGAAGTAATGCTAATCTAGAAATCACAGCTCCACTCTAAAGTCTGAAAAACCTCCTTACCCTGCCCAATGGTGCTAACTGTGGATTACTGTCCAAAGTTCACTGTATAAAATCCTCAATCCTCTGCCAGTTAAGAGGATCTTAAGTGAAATGGGATTTACTTCCATTTCCTAATGGACTGGAGCCAGCCGCACAGAATTCTTCTCAACTGACATTTTTTCTGCGTTATTATCTTGTAATCTTCATAGTAGATTTGTACTGGTATTAACCTAGCACAGGATTTGGAGGTATATAAGATCCTGGCTGGATTAAACAGGGCACATCGAAGGTAGCTGTTCCTATGAGAGACAGTTCAAGCACACGGAACACTGATCAAAACCGTGGCTGAACGGTGCAGGGGGGGAATTGTGAGGAAAAACATTTTATGCAGGGAGCAGTTAGAATCTGGACTCGCTGCCTGCAGGGGTGGTTGAAACAGAATAAATCAGGACTTTGAAAGAGAATTGGACATGCACATGAGAGAGAATAATTCATTGGGCTTTGGGTAAAGAATATGGGAATGGGAACAACAGCATAGTTTGACCAGGAGCAGGTGTAAACTCGCTATTCCAAATGGTTTCCTTCTGTCCTGTAGCAATGCTGATTATACAATGCTGATCAATAGAACAGGCTTAATTTTACTGAGGTTCAGCTTCTAACTGCCTCTGAGGTGCATCCAAGCAGTGCATTAATCCAAGCAGATTAATGCACTGGTCTAAGTGCAAAAACTGACTTGATTCTCCAAGAGTCTGTTTTCCTTTGGCTAACTGCTGTCTCACAGGCTTTATCCTGGGAGATTTCACTGCTAAGTACAGATAACATTTGTTTGACCTGAATACTTTGAGAAAACACATTGGAAAGAGTTTCTCCAAAACATCATATTCCAGCATTAATGCACAATTGCATTGTCCTAATGAGGGTGGAGTTGTCTAAAACGAGGGCATAGCGTGAGAGTGACAGGGGCAAAGTATAAAGGAGGGTTACACAAAAAGCTGGAGAAACTCAGCGGGTGCAGCAGCATCTAAGGAGCGAAGGAGATAGGCGACGTTTCGGGTCGAGACCCTTCTTCATTTACACAAAGTATAAAGGAGATGTGCGGGTTAAGGGTGGCGCAGTGGCGCAGCGGTAGAGCTGCTGCCTTACAGCACCTGAGACTCTGCTTCAATCCTGACTACGGGTGCAGTCTGTATGGAGTTTTTATGTTCTCCTGTGACCGCGTGGGTTTTCTCTGGGTGCTCCGGTTTCCTTCCGCACTCCGAAGTCATACAGGTTTGAAGGTTAATTGGCTTCTGCAAATTGTCCCTCTTGTGTAGGATAAACCTAGTGAATGGGTGATCGCTTGTCAGCGCAGACTCGGTGGTCCGAAGGGCCTGTTTCCACACTGTATCTCTAAAGTCTTGTTTTTTACACACGGGGTGGTGCTGCATGCAGATACAATGGCGGCATTTCAGAACTTTTTGATAGGCACTTGGATCAGGAGGGAATGGGAGACTTGGATTACGTGCAGGCAGATGAGATTACTTTATCTTGGCATCATGTTTCGATTTGTACGGGTGTCAGGGGTTATGGGGAGAAGGCAGGAGAATGGAGTTGAAAGTGAAAGATAGATTAGCCATGATTGATTGGCAGAGTAGACTTGAGGGTACAACTTACAAAATTATGAAAACGAGCATGGAATACATTGATCGCATCAGGGAGGGACATAGTGATCAGTGAATCAATCTGACTCTGCTTTGTGGCCCGTTAGAGCATGCGAGCCTTGCATAATCAACGGCTGTCTGTGTGGTTAGGCAGGGGTTCTAAATGTCATCAACATGAATTATTAACTCTTTTAGAGTCATTGAGTCATACAGCTTGGAAGCAGGCCCTTGGACCCGGCTTGTTCATGCCGACCATAATGCCCTTTTTGAGCTAGTCCCACATGCCCGCATTTGGCCCGTATTTGGTACATTTCCTATCCATGTTCCTGTCCTAGTGTCTTTTAAATATTGTTGTTGTACCTGCCTCAACTACCTCCTCTGGTAGCTCATTCCATGTAGCCAATGCCCTTTGAGTGAATTTGGGTGCTCGCTACACACAATAGCTTTGAGATATTCTAAGATTTTTCTCTTGGTGCTGTGTGAATACATTCTTTCTCCTAATTGCAGCTAATCCACCTCCACATGGGCCTTTTCCACTGGAGAATATTGTTCGCCTTAGGGATTCGAATAGCATAGTGTTTGCGATGTGGGATTAATGATTTGCAGATGTGGGTTCAAATCCTACTCTGGCAGCTAGGGAATTTAAATAGAATTACTGTAATACTCGTGTATAAGTTTATTTCCTGGGTATTTTGCAAGGGGCTAAAAAATTTGCTGGGGGTTAGTGGGAATTGGATAGGGCAGGTTATCTGTGATTTATACGGCCTAACCTATAAAATGTATACTTGCTATAATTCCATATTTTTCAGAATGGCACATGCTGTTGGTATAGTTTCATCTTTGCTCGTATTTCACTAAAACAAAATATGAGCACAGTACATTATAAAATAGAGATTCAAAAGAAATAGTTTTTTGTCAGCATTGTCATAATGCTTAAAGGAGAAAAACATTGCCATAATGCTTAAAGGAGAAAAGTGTAGTTCAAATCTAAATTTTACTGAAGTTGGGGTCATGCAAAAGATAAATGACTTACAAAGTTGTTGGTGTGAGAAATCTGAAGGCAAAAAGAAAATACTGGAAATATTCAGGCAGCATCTGCCGAGAGGGAAATAGTTTCCGGTTCAGGACCCTTCATCTGCAGTGGGAATGAGAGAAACAATGTAGTTCATACGACAAAGAAGGTGGAGAAGGGAGGTGGGTAGAACAGTGAAATATCTTTGATAGGTTAAGGCAGGATGACATAATGTGACAGTCAACGTAAGATTAACACACAAGGAACTGCAGATGTTGGTTTATAAAAAAGAACATAAAGTGTTGGAGTAACTCAGCGGGTCAGGCAGCATCCCTGGACATGGATAGGTAACATTTCGGGTTGGGACCCTTCTTCAGACATAGGTTGATGAAGTTACCTGAAGAACCGTCCCGACCTGAAACGTCACTTATCCATGTCCTCCAGATATGCTACATGACCTGCTGAGTTACTCCAGCACTTTATGTTTTTTTTAAAAAAAAGTAAGATTAAGATTCTTTGTATGTGTAAAACATGTTGTTCATGGTAAGGCTGTGGGGCATACTCGGGAGAAGGGAAAAAGAAAAGCTGAGCCAAAATGATGGCAGGCAAAATGGCCAGTTCTCATGCAAACTGAACAACAGAATGAGTTGTCTGAAGCTGGGGACTTTGATATTGAGCCCTGCAGACTGCAAGATGCCAAGGTGGAAGATGAGGTGGTGTTCCTTCAGCTCCATGGACTTCATTGTAACAGAGCACAAACTTAAAACTGGTGCAAGTTTAATCAGATGTTATGGTAATTCAACATATCTAGAATTGTTTTCAAAAAATAACCTTATCAATAGGAATGACCATGAAAACCACCATAAATTACCAAAAAGTCCCAATTAGCTCAGTAGTGCCATTTAGCAGAGCAAATCAGGCATCCTTTCTTGGTCTGTCCTTTATATCTCGTGATTCACATAGTGTGTTTCACTTTTGTATATTCTCAGCCGGCTGTTAAATTCTTAAGCTGCAAGGCCAATAAATTATGTGCTCCCTTTGTTCTCTATATGTTCAATATAGCAAAAGCAGCTATTCCATTTGTTTATCCTCCCTAATACTAGAGGAACTGCAACCAACAGTGGTACTGAGGGGATTTGAAACCATGCCTCCCAATTGTTAGTCCAGACCTTAGAAAGAAGGTATTGGAACGTGAAAACTGTGACCTCCAGTTTCAGGAACATCAGGGGTGATCAGCCATGATTGAATGGTGGAGTAGAGTCAATGGGTTGATTGGCCTAATTCTGCTCCTGTGTCTTATGGTCTTATGGCTCTTGAACACTTCAACCATGAACTATCTTGGTTACATTAGGGACTTCATTGCCACAGATGGCAGTGGAGGCCAAGTTAATGGATATTTTTAAGGTGGAGATTGACAGATTCTTGATTAGTAAGGGTGTCAGGGATTATGGGAAGAAGGCAGGGGGATGGGGTTGAGAGGAAAAGATATATCAGCATGATATATGGAGTAGATACATGACGTGGAGTAGACCTGATGGGCCAAATGGCTTCATTCTGCTGTGAGAACATGAGCTTATGACTTCAGGATTCTGTTTTACACTAACAAAGATTTTTTAATTACTGAACATTGTTTTATTTATTGGGATATTTCTAAGTACTGTGTTTATAGACCTGGTAAAATGCTGCAAGTAAGAATTTAATTGTTCCATTTTCAGGACAAATGGCAATTAACCACTTAAATCTTGGTTGATGTATTGGGCCTAATGTTTGGAACCAAACTTTAGAGAGGGCTTTGAGTGTGGAGATAATTTGCCAGGAAGGTAGAGATTCTATGTAGGTAATTTAAATGGACAACACAGAGAAGAGAGGCCTATTCATTTTGGAGAGGGGAAGCTTTAAAGGAGACATTAAAAAAGTTGAAGCGTTTTCATGAAAAGAAACCCTTTCACTACCTGAAGAGTTAATAACCAGAGGAAAAGGCTTATGAAAAGAGCAATGGAATTAATGAAAATGATATTTTATTTGAGTCAGTTGTTATCATCCAACATACCTTACAAGAAAGGCCGGAAAAAGTAAGTGAGGTATCAACTTAAAAATTGGAGTTGTATGCATACTTGAAAACAATTGCAGGATTATGAGGAAGAAGCAGAAGACTGGAGAATTAGGTTTTGTTGTCAATGGAGGCCTAGTCTGATCATTATCCTTCCTGAAGCCCTTTAACTCTAACTTTGCACTTTGTGGAGACACAAGGAACTGCAAATGCTGGTTCAGACTGAAGAAGTGTCCCAACCCGAAATCCCACCTATCCATGTTCTCCAGTGATGCTTCCTGACCCGCTGAGTTACTCCAGCACTTTGTGTCCTCTTTTGGAAGCAAACACTTGGGACCATGTACCCGATTCCGAGCGGAATTGAGAATAACAACTGACACCTGAAAATAGCTCGGCCATCCTGAGTCACGTCTCTGCTCCGTTTCCGAGCAGATCCACCCGACAAAGCTACCACCCGCTTACAGGAATCAAAATGACGTGGATAAAGTAACCAGGTGAGTTGGTGTGGAACAGCATAATCTTGATTGAACTTGAATGCTTTAGAACAACTCGATCCAACCGGATTTACTCAAGTGCTTTAAGCCCTTTCCTTGCACTTTTATGACCTATTGCAGAACTGGGTAATGTGCTCATTCACATATGCTCAGTCTATTCAAACCTGTTCGTATCACCCACGACTCACGTGAGGTATCATAAACCCTCAGGCAGTGAATTTGCCTTGAGTAACAGAATATTGAGATCAAGACTTCAGATTTTTCGATAACGCTTGTGAGGTATGCGGCATCATCTCTGTTCTCAGATCAGAGCACGCAATTTGTTACAAGCACTGAAGTGGTATCTGCGACGTGCCTGTTGTCGGATCGGATTGCATCTGCGAGACCAAAGCACCGTCGCTGAAGACCACTTCCTACCTAGACCACACCAGTCTTGTTCTGAGAAGAGTCATGTGCAGGAAAGTGTATACCCAAGTCACGTTGATCACTGAATGTTAACAAATGAGCTAATTACCCCCAATGTCACTGTGCTGTTGTTTGGGCTGATAATGGTGTATTTATGTCACGAGAAGAGATTTGGTGTGGTCATAATGCATGACATAAATTATTAAAAGTTTGCTAGTTCAAACCTTGTAAATGCATTACTCAGATTAAGCAGTGAAATTTACATTGCTCCTCTGCTGTAGAATGCCAGCCCTAACGTGACAGAGGGAAATGTATAATTTTACAAATACGTGGTAATGATGAATGTTGTTTTTGTTTCCATAAACATGCTTGTTTCAGAAAGATGTAGGCTGCTGTCGTTTTCGGAGTAATTTAACCTCTGAGTACTAAGTGAAATTATTTTAAATATCCAGACAATGATCTTTAAATATTATTTTTTTACGAGAAACAATTTTTCATTTTATTCAGACAAAGCCCATAGTTTTCATTGACACCTAAAATGCTGAGAATTATTATGATTTCATATCCAATTCAGTTGTAAAAAACATTGATAAATATTCTGGTTTAGAGCAGGTTAGTTAATTACTGCTGCTACAGGATGTTCTCGTAATTATACCTCTATGTTCTGTTGTTCAGTGATGATGTGTGGGTGAAACTGTTAACAAATGTGTTTACAATTTTAACTGAACATTGAAAGAAAGTATTATTAATGGTGCCCTTGGGTGGTGGTTTACATAAGGACTAGTTAGATTGAGCAGCTGTTCAACGTGATGAAAAGCAACCAGTGCTGTGTTAAACCCAGATCTGCACCACTGTATTGCCACAGATGGCTGTGGAAGCCAAGTCATTGGACATGTTTAAAGCGGCAATTGACAGGTTCTTGATTCGTAAGGATGTAAAAGGTTACAGGGAGAAGGCCGGAGAATGGGGTTGAGAGGGAAGGATAGATCAGCCGCGATTGAATGGCAGAGTAGACTCGATGAACCGAACAACCTAATTCTGCTCCTATGACATGAACTTATCCCAGTCCAAAATATTGTCCGTCCACTTCCCTCCACAGATGCTGCCCGACCCACTGTGTTCCTCCAGCAGTTTGTCTTTTGCTTAATGGAAGGGGAGTTGTGCAGATTTTGAACCTTTAACCCTTGTCGATTTGTGTAATATTGTGCTCTGTACCCTTGGTATCTCAGGAACAACACTGCTCACTTTATGTATCAGAAGATACCCACCCAAAAATATCGCCACTTTAAATGGTAATCAATGAACTGTTTATAAAAGAGAACACAAAGTACTGTTAATAATGTAGGGTTTCAGTTTGAAACATCAACAATTCCTTTCCATCAACCATTTGTTTATAATCATTTGGAAGTGTATTTTGAGTAATGCCGAGGGAAAGATCATTGTTTAGTCTTGTTAGTTTATTATGGTCACGTGTACCGAGGTGCAGTGAAAAGTATTTGTTTGCGTGTTATCTGGTCAAAGAAAGACTATACATAATTACAATCAAATGATCCACAGTGCACAGATAAAGGATAAAGATTTAAAACGGTGGAGCAATTATAATGGATGATAGCAAATCCTGTTCTGGGACCAGCATTTAAAGTCACCACACTCCGGGGCCATCTTTGAGTAGAAACTTGCTTGGTAAAGTGTAGAGTGTGAATGGATAGGAATGAAGGACCTGATAGCAAAGTCTTTGCAAAAGCTTTAAGGTGTGGTGATGGTCAAAGAGCCATACTGCATTGAAACAGGCCCTTCAGCCCACCAAGGCTATCATTTACTCATCCCATTTCATTCTCTCCAGGTTTCATGGAATCATAGAGCCATACAGCACCAAAACCAGGGCCTCGACCCAACTTGCCCATTCCAACCAAAATGCCCCATCTATGCTAGTCCCACCTGCCCCCGTTTGGCCTCTAAACTTTTCTGTTGTGCCGTGAAGATGTGTGGATAAAACAGTTAACAAATGTGTTTATAATTCTACTTGAACATTGAGAGAAAAGATTATTGATGGTGCATTTGGGTATATTTTATGAGTACATTTGGGACAATCAATTAGAGTAATACAGCATGGAACAAGGCCCTTCGACCCAACTTGTCAATACCGACCAAGATGCCCCATCTAAGCTTGTCCCATTTGCCTGTGTTTGGCCCATATCCATCTAAACCTTTCCTATCTATATACCTATTTAAATGTATTTTAAATGCTGTTATAGTACCTGCCTCAACTACCTCCCCTAGCAGCTTGTTCATTATACCCACCATCCCCTGAGTGAAAAAAGTTGCACCTTGTGTTCCTATTAAATCTTTCCCCTCTCACCCTACCCCCTTCCCTACCCTCTTGCACTCCATTACCCCTCATAGAAGTTAGGCCCCCAAGGCGCTGGTGCACCTTGACCCAGACCCCGGGCTAGACCAGGTCCCGGCGACGCCCCTTCCTGAGTGACAGGAGAGGAGACCAATCTGTGTGGTGGCGACTGACAGCAATCTGCGCAAGCACGGTTTTTACGATTTTTAAACCTCGATACTTTTACAATATACCATTGATCGGAACAAAACTTATTTCACTCGCAGCACAGGAGAATGGTGAGTAAGAGGGCGAAAAATCGCAGCGCTATCATGTACCGTTTTTGCGCAAATAGAAAAAACCCTCAAACCGGAAGAGCACAAGATCAAAGTTTTAGTTATGTATAGATAGTCACACCCCAGCCTCCTGCTCTCCAAGGAATAAGGTCCTAGCCTGCCCAACCTCTCCCTATAGATCAGACCCTCGAGTCTTGGCAACATCCTCGTAAATCTGCTCTGCAGTATTTCCAGCTTAATGACATCTTCCGATAATGGACCAAAAGTAAACAAATACTCCAAATTCAGCCTCACCAATGTCTTGTACAATTAATAGATTTAGTAGTTCAAGATTCAAGAGAGTTTATTGTCATGTGTCCCAGATAGGACAATGAAATTCTTGCTTTGCTTCAGCACAACAGAACATTGTAGGCATAAATAAATACAGAACAGATCAGTGTGTCCATATACCATTGAATATATATATATATACACACATAAATAAGCAGATAAAGTGCAATAGGCTATTAAAGTTCTGATTTTTGTTTGAGTTGAGTTTAATAGTCAATTCTTATCACCAGTAATATCACCATTCATCCAAAAATAGGGAACTGTAAGGCACACACTGCTAACAAATGGTTAAACGTGCAAGGAAACTATTGCAGCTTCCCTGTTCCTTCTCAGGTCTGATGGAGGTTCTCAGTTCCTTCATCGCTATGGCTGACCCACAAACAGCTCGATCTCTACGTGGTGGAGCTTATAAAACTCCTGCAGATGGCTTATGTTTGTTATTTTTTCAACAATCCACAAAAAGTAAAATTCAGGCTGAAAGTTTTCCAAGTACTATACGTGGCTTCAAAATAAAACAAAATAACTAAAAATGTGTGCTCTGTGTGCTACCGAGGTCCCAGAAGATTAAATTACCTTATCAGTATGATTATAAATAACAGCTCACCAAATATTATTGGCTTGCTGTTGAGTTTGACTGATGATGTATAGAAGGGCCTCTGAATACCCTATTAGTTCCAGTATCTTGCCTTAACGACTGAAAGCCAACAGCATTTTCCGTGTAAATTGTTTGCTTCACCCATGACTCTTGCAGAATACTGTTGACAGGTACATTGCAATTTCTACACGTTTGACAGTTTAATACAACCTCTCGAATGGCTTCTGGCTAAACAGCAAGTGCCTGAAGGTGCAAAACTTGGGTCTATGGCGCTTGCACTACAGTTAAAATAATTAAGGGGCTTGGACAAATCCTATGAAGTAGTGAAGCGAAATGCAGGAGAATATTCTCTATCCTGCCATTCTTAAAGCAACATTACAAAGAGCTCTTAGTTGAATTTATTTATTTTTTAATTGCAATGTATTCTGTTGGAAGGAAGCCCATAACACTATTCTAGTTTCAGGCTTAACATTGACACAAAATGCTGGAGTAACTCAGCGGGTCAGGCAGCATCTCTGGAGAAAATAGATACGTGACATGTCGGGTCTGGGCCCTTCTTCAGACTGATGAGTCTGAAAAAGGGTCCAAACCCGAAACATCACCCATTCATTTTCTCCAGCGATGCTGCCTGCCACACTAAGTTACTCCAGCATTTTATGTCTATCTTTGGGATAAACGAGCAGCTGCAGTTCCTTTTTATTATTAGTGCTCGGCTTACTTGACATTTCTATCACCTGAGAACGGTTCCATATCATCGCCATGAAAGGCTGTTTGGGCCTGCAATAATACACCATTTAGGAATGTGAATTAAATATTCTCTGACATTATAATTTTGCAACATATTACTTGATGGCTGCAGATATATTACGATAGGTGGTCTTACTGACTACTCGTTTGTAATTGCAACACATTTTAACGACATACTAATTCTACCGCATTGCTATACTGAAATTAGTTGTATTGTTTTGCCTCCTCGGTCAATCAAGCTTCAATTCTTTTCTCAACCGAATGCTGAAAACTAAATACAGCAAATAATCTGTCTTGATTTAGCCGGGATTTAAGCAAACCTAAATTTAGACCATAAAAAATAGGAGCAGAACTAGGCCATTCAGCCCATCAAGTATGCTCCGCTATCCAATCATCGCTGATCTTTCTTACCCTCTCGACCCCTATCTCCTGCCTTCTCCCCGTAATCTTTGATGTCCTTACTAATCAAAAACTTACCAATCACCATGGGGTTGAGAGGGAAAGAAGATCAGCAAAGGTTGAGGGGAGACTTGAGAGAAGTACATATCATTATGAGAGGCATAGATGGAGAAGACAGTCACAACCTTTTTCACAGGGTGGAAATATCCAATATCCAAGGTTTTGCACACTGAGGGTGGTAGGGGCCTGGAACACATTGCCAGGGGTGGTGGTGGAGGCAGATATGATAGTGGTGTTTAAGTGGCTGTTAGATAAGCATGTGGAAGAACAGGGAATAGAGGGATATAGATCATGTACAGGCAGATAAGATCAGTTTAACCAAGCATCATGTTCGGCACGAACATTGTGGGCCGAAGGGCTCACACCTGTGCTGTAATGTTCAATGTCTATGAGTAGAAGGATCAACACCGTGAACCTCTTATGCGGGGTTTATATGCACATTAAACAGCTGAAGCTACTGCTGTAGAAGACCTAAAAGATCCCAAACCAGCAGATTACATCTAAACTCTACAGTCTGCCCGTCATGAATAGTGATGGAAAATGTAATAACTAACAAGAAAAAGAGGTCCATGAGCATCTGAATCCTCAATGAAGTGGAGTCCAGCGCTCGAGTGCAAAAAGTAGTGACGCATCTCCAACCATCCTCAATGTGAAGTGCTGTGTGTATGAGCCCACTGTAATGGTGACATCTCCGACATTGAAGAATTCAGTCTTGAACTGGATATGTGCCATGCAAAATTAAGGTAAGGCTGAGAACACTAAATAGTGTAAAGGCTGTGAGCCCAGATATTGTCCAGATAGTGTCTGCATTGCGAAAAAAACTGTTGAAGAGCCAGCCATATCTCGAGACCAGCTACAATGCTAGTATGTGACGGACTAAGTGGAAACATACCGAGGCATGCCACAAATTCAATCTGGAAATGACTCCCTCTTTAGTCTCCACTGAATTATCTTCAAAACTATGGAGGTTATCGTGGCATTTCCATTCAATTGGCTAGTAATAGGTCATTTAATGAACAGTTTTGGGTTACATGACTCCTGTCTCCGGCCTTAGTCCACATATGGTTTAAGTTTCAGAGACTTTCAGACTTTAGAGATGGAGCGCAGAAATAGGCTGATCGACCCACCTAAGTCCACGCCAACCAGCGATCACCCCGTGCACTAGCACTATCCTACACACTAGGGACAATTTACAGAAACCTGTACAGAACCGACAAACCTGCACATATTTGGAGTGGGTGATGAAACCGGAGCGCGAGGAGTAAACCCACGCGGTCATAGGGAGAACGTGTCAGGATCAAACCCGTGTCTCTGGCGCTGTATGTCAACAACTCTACCGCTGCACCACTGTGTCGCCCTAAGGTGATGCCTCTTAACATCAAGGCAGCATTTAGTTGAGAGTGGCATCAAGAACCCTTGGTGGAGCTGAAGTTAATTGGACTCAAAGGGCAAACTCCCCACTGATTGGCATCATGCCAAGTGCAAAGGAAGAAGGTTATGGTAGTTGGAGGGCCCTAAGCAACACTGTCCCACAGGGAGTTGCCTAAGGCCCAAAAGGCCTTGGGCATTATTTCTCAATGCTCTTGTTCCTCTCATAATGAAAGAAGTGATAATGTTCATGTTTTCACAATGTTCAGTTCAATTCATAACTCATAGGGTCATAACATGGAAACAGGCACTTCGGCCCGACTTGGCCATGCCGACCAAGATGCCCCATTTACCCTCTTCCCACATGCCTGCATTTGGCCCATATCCCTCTAAACTTTTCCAATCCATGTACCTGTCCATTAAATAAGGAGTCCAGAACTCTTATCCAACGTCAATAACTGCAGTGAACTGTTTCAATAACATGCCTCGCCACCCCCCCCCCCCCCCCCCACATGCCCTCACAACTACCCAAGCACAAAGATCTGAATAAAAGTCTGTCTTTAGACTTTATAGATACAGCGTGTAAACAACCCCTTTGGCCCACCGAGTCCGTGCCGACCAGCAATCACCCCGTTTACTCACACTATCCCATGCACTAGGGCCAACTTACAATTTTACTGAAGCCAATTAACCTACAAACCTGTACGTCTTTGGAGTGCCGGAGGAAATCGGAGCACCAGGGGACACCCGTACGGTCACAGGGAGAATGAACAAACTGCATACAGACACCACCATAGTCAGGATCAAACCTAGGTCTCTGGCACTGTAAGGCAGCAACTCTACCACTGCTCCACTGGGCCACCCTGCCATGTGATTATCTGCTTTCTAGTGGAGACGGACAATGTAGAATCCTAATGCATAACCATATACAACACTAAGTTGTTGATTGGTAGAATGGGTTGTACTATGCTGAATTCTGAGACAGTCAATGGAAGGGGTCCTCAGACAAATATTTGTTCAAGGTGGATCAGTGATGTCTAGAGCTTTTAAAATTGTATTGCCAATTGCACGGGTAATCCTGGCAAGTGTTTGTTATTGTGTTCTCAGTTAGGCTGCAATAAGTCTGTGGAGATATGACATCAAATGAGAGCTGTACTAAAAAAGGTTAATTTCTTTTGAGATGCAGTTATTGAACATGTGTCAATTAGTTAATTTTCATGTGTTCTTGGCACTGGATACTAGATATGTTCAAAGCTATTCAGCTACACTGAAATTCCTCCATTGCAAGAGTTCGTTCTCTGTTTGCTTTTGTGTTAATTCGTAGATATCTCTGTTGTAATTTAGATTAGTTTAAGAATGCTTTCCCATCAACTTAGCCCTACAGATCCAACAGGAAACCCTGCCCTTTCCCATATCTCAAGAAGGGTTTGTATATTTAGGAATACACATCACCCGCTTTTTCACATCCCTGTTTGCAGCTAACTACATGCCTCAAGTTAGCCAAATGAAGGCTGACTTTGAGAGATGGCGTAGTCTGCCACTCACTATGGCTGGGAGAGTGCAGTCGGTGAAGATGACTGTACTTCCCAGATTTCTTTACCTGTTCCAATGTTTGCCAGTTTTCCTATCCAAGTCACTTTTTAACTCAGTTAACCAATCTATAACCTCCTTTATATGGGGTAACAAGGTTCCAAGAGTCAATAAGTGTACTCTCCAAAGAAATTGTGAGGTAGGTGGACTGGACCTTCCTAGTTTTATTAATTATTACTGGGCATCCAATATCCAAAAGATATTATTCTGGCTCCACCGACCAGATACAGACTGGTGTCTACTTGAATCACAATCCTGTTACTTTTCGTCTCTCCCAGCTTTAGTATATTCCTCCCTGCCATTGAAACCCTCTAGATTTACATCCAACCCTGTCATACGATCAACCATCAACATTTTTAACCAATTTTGTTGCCATTATAAGCTTATATCAGCTTCAGTTCTGGGTCCCATTCACAGTAACCATTTATTTCCCCCCCTCTACACTTGACCCAACCTTTTGACAGTGGGGTTTGAATGGTCTTATGTCCATTAAGGATTTATACACTAACAACATATTTGATAGTTTCGACTACCTACACAAAAAACATGGCCTCCCACATAATCATTTTTTTAAATATCTTCAGGTTCGCCACTTTGTCATGAAACAATTTCCTTCTTTTCCTGATCTCCCTCCTGTCACAGTGTTAGATAAACTCACTCTTACCTTTGCAAATAAAGGACTGATCTCTGCAGAGATCAAGACAGTCCTTGGGCAGGTTCTAGTTCCTGCTTTAACTACCATTTTTATCTCTCAAACTATCTCCGATTTTATCAATTCCTAGCTGTTTGTCGTCCACAGCCTCCAACCTTATTGTTCCCCAGCCCAGCATGGCCCGCTTTTACCTTCTGCCCAAAAGGAAGAAGGGTTCTGACCCGAAATGTTGCCTCTTCATTTTCTCCAGAGATATTGCCTGACCCTCTGAGATACACCAGCACTTTGTGTCTATCTTCTAGTTGCTGCCCCCCTGAATCAGATCTGTTGTAAAGATGAACGGGGATCTCATTGAAACCTACCTAAATAATGAAACGCCTTGATTGAGCGGTTGTAGGGAGGATGTTTCCAGTAATGGGCGAGTCTTCTTCTTCTTCTTCTGTCGTGTGTCTTTTAGACCTGCAGCTCCGTTGAGGCGAGCCAGGCCAACGTGTCATCGTCCAGGTCAATCCGACCACATTCACCATTCGGAGGCCGGTGTTTGGGGCAACTGGTGACGATGTGCTCCACTGTCTGTGTTGGGTCCCCACACTCGCAGGAGGCGCTGTCCACGAGGCCCCACCTCTTCATCGCTACTCCATAGCGTCCGACGCCTGATCTCAAGCGGTTGAGGGTTGTCCACTGCTTTTGGGGCAGGTCCTGGCCAGGGACGTCCATGGGGTCATCGATATGGTGGTGTAGCCTAGATGGTTCCACTGACTTCCACTGGTCTCTCCATCCCGTCTTGACCCAGGCGGCCTTAGAAGCGTCAGCCGTGTTGTGCAGAGCAGCTAGTGGGCTTGCGTGGCAAAGGGGTGCCGTGACTTGAGGCGCACTCGTCGTGGTGTCACTGTGACGATCTGATGGAGGAGGTGGGATTCACTGGCCTGCGCCTTTCGAGAGAGGGCCAGCATGGCTGCTTCTCGTCTGATGTTGGCCGGGGCGTTGCCAGCGAGGACGGGCAGTTGGTTTACTGGGGTGGCTCGCAGGGCGCTGTTGAGGGCAGCATCCAGCTTCTTGGCGTGAGGGCTATGGCACCAGACCGGGGACCAGTACTCGGCGGCTGAGAACACCAGGGCCACTGTGGACATGCGCAGTGTCTTGGTCGTGGCTCCCCATGTGGTGCCGGCTAGGCGGCGAATCAGTGCGGCACGGGCGCTTGTCTTTGCCTTGGCACCTTCCGGGTGTTGTTTGAATGATAACGTTCTGTCGAGCTTCACACCGAGGTACGTGGGGACGGGCTGGGACCATAACCGAGCGTTATCCACCATGACATTCATCTCGCGGGTCGCTTCCCTGTTGTTGAGGTGTAACATTGAAGATGTTGTCTTACCCATGCTGAGCTTGAGGCGCCAGTTCCTGAGGTATGAAGACAGGATGTTCATGTCTTCAGAGAGGCCCTCTTCTGCTGCTTCCCAGGATGGCTTACTGAGTAGGATGGCCAGGTCATTAGCATAGCCATACTTCTTTGACTGGGTTGCAGGCATGGTCATGGATGTATCATGGCTGGTGACTTCAACAGCCATCATACAGACTGGGCATATAGCAGCTCCAACACTGATGGCGACTTCCTGGCAGAATGGGCCTCGACCGCTGATGCAACACTCCTATACGGCCCAAAGGAGCCACGCACTTTCTACTCTGCACCACCAACCCGGACCTGGCCTTCGCAAAATGTCGCAACAACAAACCGCTCCCAGTAAGACAGATCCTAGACAGGTTTCCCTGGTCACACCATCGACCATCGCTCATAACCATTCCATCTCTGGTCCAGCCCGTGGAAGGGAAAGACGTTAAGAGGTGGAACTTCTGGAAAGCAAACTGGGTAGGCTTCACACAACAAGTGAATAAGGCAGCCGCTGGCCTCCCACAGCCATGCCCCACCAACCTGAACAACGCCTACGACTCATACTGCAAGATGCTGCTGGCCACCGCCAAGAAGAACATCCCCCGTGGTGCACGTAAAGCCTATGTTCCCTGCTGGGATGACGAATGTGAAGACTTACTTCGCGCCCACACAGAATCACAAACCAGCGAAGACAGGGACAAAGCAGCGAACGACCTAATCTGCAGACTAAAGGAGAAACGCAGGCAAGGATGGACGGAGACAGTGGAATCAATTGATTTCACACACTCCAGCCGTCAGGGGTGGCAGACCGTGAACAAGCTGATGGGCAGGTGGACAACCCCAGCACAGTGTCCCATCACTGCAAATCCCATCGCGTCACTACTGCTGAGCAACGGCCGCTTCCCCAACGCAGACAAGGACTTCACCAGAACAACATCGGCGAGAGTCCACGAGCTGCACAGGGCCCCGAGCTGCGACTCCAACCTATCGCACGATTTCACAACACAAGAAATCGAGCAGGCCATCCGACGGCTGAAAACCGGTAAGGCACCAGGCACCGACGGCATCCACCCGGAATACATAAAACACCAAGGCAAGAAGGCAACTGACTGGCTGTGCTCCTTCTTCTCCATGTGTTTCCGCTGCCTGAAGCAGCCAAAGATCTGGCGCCGTGCCAAGGCGATCACTCTGCTGAAGCCAAACAAGCCTAGCGATGACCCCAAGGGATACCAACCCACCTCACTGCTGGGTGTTCCATACAAGCTCCTGGAACGTCTCCTCCGCGCACATCTCAATCCACTGATCGACCCCCAGCTGCCTAAAGAATAGGCTGGCTTCCGAAGCGGTAGGTCAACGTCGGACCAGGTGACCCTCCTGTGCCAAGACGTAGAGGACAGCTTCCAGGCAGGGGAGAAGGCTGGCGCTGCCTTCTTGGACCTCACAGCTGCATATGATACTGTCTGGCTGCGTGGACTACACATGAAGCTTCTGGAAACCATCCCAGACAAGCACAGGGTGAGCTTCATCATGGAGATGCTGAGCAACCGCAGCTTCAGGCTACACACCAGCAACGGGCAATGCAGCAGGGTGAGGAAACTTAAGAACGGCGTCCCACAGGGCTCAGAGCTGGCACCAATGCTGTTCAACATGAGCGAGTCTATAACTAGACTCAGAACAGCCACAGAATTAAAGAGCGACCCTTTGGGAATGGGGATGATGAGGAATTTCTTCAGCCAGAGAGTGGCGAATCTGTGGAATTCATTGCACCACTACAAATCTGAACCCAAGATCTTTCTCACTAACTTGTGATCTTTTAAAGTTCCTTCTTTAAACCATGAGACTAAAGCAAGTACTAGTCGTTTCTCCAACTAAGTCCATTACTTTGTCTCTTAATTCCTCTGTGAAACACATTGGGGTGTTCTTCTGCATCATTGGCACCTTACACAAGTAAATTGTTGCTTCTGACAGAGTAATCTGTGTGATAAAATATTTCATTACTGTACACACATCCAAGAGATTTCTCAGAAATCTCTATTCAGCTAACAAGCTGATTTCTTTACATCTAGTCCCACATGGTTTGACTTTAAAATATGTTGCAGAAAATATGTTCCTGATTCTGAATGCTAACATTTCCCTCCTGTAGCAGGTGGCTGCACACAGTGCCAAAAAAACAAAAGTGAACCCATAGAACACCTGAAGGTTTATTTAGTCAATTGTTGGTGACTGAAACACAAGGTTTTGTGATCTCATGGTGAACAAATGCCATAGGGTCAGACTCTGTAAATTCTGTAGCATCATTTGCAACCGTGCAAATTATAATGTCCACTAGGTACAAAGAAGAGACTTGAAAGTAGTGCGACTTACATTGTTATTTAATAGTAAAGTTCACCCTGTGAGCGGGATAGAAGCAGGGTTGTGCGGGCATGGGTTAGATTTCCTCTTACATAGTAAGATTAAATGAGAACTTACCAGTTTGAAGTTTGATCTTTATTTTATGAGGAGTTGCAATGTGGGATTTCGTGAAGACCCCGCCAGCACGCATGCGCGACATTCTTCAAAGCAGCATTCTTCAATCTGTGGAATCACAGATAACAACAATGACTGAAGAATTAAGACACTCCAATACCAGTTGACCTTATGATAGAGGGTTGGGAGTGGAGGGCACAAAATCCCTCATCCCAACTCCTCATAAAATAAAGATCAAACTTCAAACTGGTAAGTTCTCGTTTAATCTTACTATTTTACTTCGGAGTCACGTGAGTGACTTTGTGAAGATTTCAAAGCTCTGTGATTCCTTGCCCTGGACCACGTGAATGCTCACACACTGCCCTAATTACTAATGGAGGAAGTATGTTAACGTATTTCAGACTTGAACAAGCTGAAAAATAATAACATATTTGTTAATACAAACATTAAACCCCTGAACTCGGGGACAAACGTTTAGGGAACAGCACTTAAACTGACTCCGCGTCCAGGTCTTTTACCTGATTTGGCAGGTTTTCACCGAACAGCTGTCTCTGTGGCAGCGTAGCAGAGGCTTTGCACAAACCCCCGAATTTTGGGTTGTGAGTTGGGCGGATGGAGCTCTCGCGAAAGCAGTTTATTTCTTAATGTGTATTGCACAGCAACGCTAGTGCATCCTGCTGCTCCTCCGTCATGTCCGTCTCGTCTATGGACCTGGCAAAGGCAGGAATGCCTGAGGTCAACAATTTCAGGATTTTCTGTATTTTTAATTCCTGAGCCCTGATTCCGGGACTGCCCCCAGATGGGTGGACATTGAGCGACACACAATTACCCAGAGCTTGTACTTGTTTGTAGCCTCCGTGAGCACCTGTCCCTGCAGCTGGTGTGTGGTTGAGTAATTGATGCTGGCCGCTAGTTTGGGCTGAAGAGGTTGCCCTGATTGGGCGAATTGTGACACTCCTTCCAGTAGTTCCTCTTCAGACATCTCTGCAACATCGGTTCTTGCGCCAACCCCTCTTCAAAGTCACCTAACGGCTGACTTCTGGCACTCCCTTTTGATAAGGGAGAGATATTTTGTGGTTCTGCTGTGTCTCCTAGATCCTAGGGACACACGCTCTTGATGGAGAAGGTCCCGCTCGAGCAACTGCTCGACCATTCGCTCCATACGAGCCGTCGCTACAAACAGTGAGTCGGTGAGCCCGGACCCTCCTGGGTCAATGGGCTACCCGACTCCAGTCTGTTGCTGCCGCTGCTGACTGCCCGCATCCCGCGGTCCGCAGTCAGTCTCGAAGCGGCCCGTGGAGTATTATGTTACACAGAGTCCCTGGTGGTGAAGAAAAACCCGACCACGGGTTTGTTTAGCTTACCTACAGGTCCGTTGCAGTAGAGGAGCGACCCTCCTCCCTGCCTGTCGCTTTGCATGCTCACGTGACTCCGAAGTAAAATGACTTGCAAGCCTTGTCCAACACCATGAGAGGTGGGAAGATTTTGAGACCTTCGAATATATATCTCATTGATCATATTATTTCAATGATAATATTTTGACACTATTTGGAGCATTGTCCAAATATTAACCATGGGATTGCATGGTCAATGGCATGCTTGAATGCAGTTGCCATATGAATATTTACTTGCACATTTTGCAGCCCTTTTGAATGGTGTGTCTCACGCAGCTTCCATTTGGTAACTCATCCAACCATCTTCAGGTCAACGTTTCAGAAATGTGTGTTGGTGGACATTTTGACTGAAGCTTGATCCAAATGTTGACCTCGCATGGTGGCGCAGCGGTTGAGTTGCTGACTTACAATCAGATGTTTTCATTAATCTGGTTGTATTAAACTGGTGACCAAAACTGATTGATTGAAAGATACAACCTGGAAATAGACACTTTGGCCCATCAAGTCTACGCTGACCATCGATCAGCCATCACACTAGTTCCATGTTATTCCACTTTCACATCCACTGCCTACATATTAGGGGCAGTTTACAGAGGTCAATTAACCAAAAACCCGCACGTCTTTGGGGTGTGGGAGGAAACCGGAGCACCCGAAGGATTCGAGACGGTCATAAGGAGAACGTGCAAACTCCACACGGACAAAACCCAAGGTCAGAATCAAACCCGGATCTCTGTCACGGTGAGGTAGCAGATCTACCAACATGATAGATAAGCAAGTCACCTGCAGAAGTGCCTTACAACCAAGGCTGCACATTTTACAACTGAAGGGCTGAGAAGTATCACAAACTCAAGGGGATCCTGTGAAATTTGTCAGTTTCTTTGTAAAATCAAGGTAAAATGCTGTAAAATTAATTGACGATATTCAGGAGCTCCCCACTGACTACAAGGAAGCTGAAAAGCATGTGTGAAATGTTCATCCTGGATCAACCTCTGGATTCATTGTTATCAATTAAAGTGCAGCACATGAACCAGAAAATGGGAAATGAATGGTGCTGTAGGGGGCGAACACACTGGGTTACTGCGTTATTTGCCTGGCAGCATACCACTAAGTTCAGTGTTTAGTACAGTTCATTCTGTTCAAGGTACATCACAGGAACAGGCCCTTTGGCCTACCAAGTCCACGCCAAGCATCGCTCACTCATTCACACCAGTTGTATGTTTTCCCACTTTCTCATCCACTCCCTACACACTAAGGACAATTTACAGGGGCCAATTAACCTATAAAACTGCCCGTACTTAGGACGTGGGATGAAACTGTGGCACCCGTGGAAACCCAGGCGGTCACAGTGAGAATGTGCAAACTTTACACAGACTGCGCGCAAGGTCAGGATCGAACGGTGTCTCTGGCACTGTGTGGCGGCAACTCAAAGCAACACTGTGCCCACAGTTCTTTTCAACCACAGCATCATACAGTCAGTTTTTTTAAGCTTCATGTGTTAAACATGCTGTTTGTTTGATAGTCAGACTATGCATCTCTGGGAATTGCTAGCAATGGTGCGATTTATTCCGTAAAACATGCATTCCAAACACAGGCTACACAGCTGGGTGACCCAGTGGCGCAGCAGTAGAGTTGCTGCCTTACAGCATCAGAGACCATGAGTGCTGTCTGTACACAGTTTGCATATTCTCTCTGAGACCAGGTGGGTTTTATCCCTGTGTTCTGGTTTCCTCTCACATTCCAAAGACATGCAGGTTTTTAGATTAATTGGCTTTGGTAAATCGACACTCGTGTGTGGGAAAGAACTAGTGGACGGGGTGATTGCTGGTCAGCATGGACGCGGTGGGTCAAAGGGCCTGTTTCCATGCAGCATCACGAAACTAAACTAAACTGAACTGAACCACGTTGTCGTGTATGTTCGAAATGGGCCTCTAATATCAGTGCAACTTCACAAATCATAAATTATTTGACCCAAATCCATCTAAAACTTTCCCTTCCATATACCTGTCCAAGTGTATCTTAAATGTTGTTATAGCACCTGCCTCAACTACCCCTTCTGGCAGCTGAAGATAGACACAAAAAGCTGGAGTAACTCAGCGGGACAGGCAGCATCTGCGGAGAGAAGGAATGGGCGATGATTCGGGTCAAGACCCAGCATTTTGTGTCTATCTATGGTTTAAACCAGCATCTGCAGTTCCATCCTGCACCTTCTGGCATACTCGCCACCCTCAGTGGGAAAAAGGTGCCCCTCGGGTTCCTATTAGATCTTTCCTCTCTCACCTTAAACTATGTCCTCTGGTTCTTGATTCCCTTTCCCTGGGTAAATGACCAGGGACTCAATCTATTCACCTTGTGATTTTATAAACAATGGGTCTCGACCTGCATTACACTTGTCAATGACAAGGTCAAAGACATTGGCAGATGGATGTAAGCGGAAGTTTAAAAAAAAACATCTCATTTGCCTCCAAATCTTTATTTCCATCCCTGTAATTTCTTCCTTTTCATCTATTTCTCCAGAGATGCTGCCTATCCCGCCGAGTTACTCCAGCATTTTGTGTCTATCTTCTGGTATTTAGTTTAGTTCAGAGATGAGCATGGAAACTGGCACGGAAATTAGGGTGGCGCAGTCATGGAGTTGCTGCCTTACCGCCCCAGATATAAAGTGCAGTTAGTTAGCCCTCAGCTCAGCAACTTTCCTGGAGAACTCACAGGCAGAATGACAGGTCTTTCTTTCGTGTTTCCTGCTGTAATGTGGAGGAATGGCTATCCCGAACAAGCTGTCACACTTGCACTGGAACTAGCCAGGAATTTTCCACAAATTCATAGCCTATGGCACCATATCCTGGCTCAATGCCTCCTTGTGCTATGGTGTCAAATTGTATTGATAATTAGGTGTGACAGAAATGAACACTATTGTAGTTTTTGTTAACGTTATCCAAGAATGCAGCACTCTGTAAACATTCAAACAGACTTGACCTTTTGAAAGTTTATAATGTTATGATTGGCAATATAAAGTATTGCAGGAGGTACAGAGTATCTGATTATTGAGGGAACTGATTATTGAGGGAATTATTTGAGTTGACAAACATAGAATGGATCTGGCCCCAAAGAAATGGGCATTAAGGGAAAGAGGGCAATGGAAAAACCATGATCCAAAACTAAAGGTGACACAGCTGGTAAAGATGCTGCCTCACAATGCCAAAGACTCGAGTTTGATTCTGACTACTGGTGCTGTCTGTACTGAGCTTGTACTTTCTCCCTGTGACTACATGGGTTTTCTCCAGGTGCTCCGGTTTCCTCCCACATGCCAAAGACATACCGGTTTGTAGGCTAATTGACTTATGTAAAATTGTAAATTGTCCCTAGTGTGTAGGATAGTGCTAGTGTACGGGGTGATCGTTGGTCATCGCGAACACGTTGGGACGAACGGCCTGTTTTCACGCTGTGTCTTTGAGGTCTAATGGCCCTTCGGCCCACCGAGTTCCCGCTGGCCATTGATCACTCATTCGCTCTAGTTCTATGTTATCCCACTTCCCCATCTACTCGCTGAACATTCGGGCAATTTTTACAGAGGCCAATTAACCTACAAAACGGAGCGCTCAGAGGAAACCCACACGACCACAAGGAAAATGTGCAAACTCCACACAGACAGCACCCAAAGTCAGGATCGAACCTGGGTCTCTGGCACTGTGAGTCAGCAACTCTACCAGCTGCACCATTCTTTTCACATAATCTGAACATCCTCAAGTGTTTTACACTCTATTAAGATCTTCTGAAAAGTGATGGTAATTTCAATGAAAGAATCATTCATTTCTGACACACCTCAGAAATCATAAAAGCTGAAGGGTTGTTCAGATCCTGCCTGTTTTGCTGCATTTTTTTTGTTTGGGGAAAAAAATATCTGCCAAGCTGACCGAGGCTGATCCACACACGATTCCATCGGGCATTATGAGTTTGACTCCTGGGGCACTGCTGGTGGAACTGTGTTATCTCAGTTGCCCTTGTCACCAGATCAATTATATTGGGTCTTATCAACACTGGTACACTGCATTGTACCCTGAGGCTCAGAGCCCAAAGGCCTTGATGGCCTTCAAAAGCCCATCATTGTTAAACTTATTTTCGACTGTTTTCTCCGAAAAGTAATAAAGGTGTAAAGTTAAATAGCTCAAAATGTTACCCTAAACATATTTTATAGAGGCTATTCCAACTGACGAGACCATAAGACAATGCGTCATAGGTACAGAACTAGGCCATTCGGCCCATCGAGGCTGATCCGCCATTTGATCTCGGCTGATCTATTTTTCCTCTCAAACCCATTCTCCAGCCTTCTCCCATTATCTTTGACACCATTACTAATCAAGAAACTATCAATGTCTGACAATGAATTTCATAAAATGTATTCTTGTACGGAAAATATTCGACTTTAATATTACTGATAGACATCAATTGCACTATTGAGCAAGAGTTGCCGAGATTTACCTGCAAATGATCTCTTCTTAATTTGTGCCCTGTTATTTGCTGATAATCTCCCATTACACTTTCACTATATGGGCTGCACTGTTCTACAATGGAGAATGCTGAGGACGGGCAGGTTTAATGAAACCTATTTTTGTCCTTTTGGATGTCCCTGGACCCAGTGGACATGCCAGAATCCATGTGCAGAATCAAAGGTAGACACAACGGGACAGGCAACATGTCTGGAGAGATTCCTTCTCTCCAGAGATGCTCCCTGTCCCGCTGTGTTACTCCAGCATTTTGTGTCTGCCAGAATCCGTGGCTACATTTGTCATTTGTCCGTAGAGTATGGGGCATTACACAGGCTAAGTGTATCTGTGAAATTGTTGAATGGAACTGAAATTGCATTCTGTTTGTCTTTGTGTTCGCCAAGAACATTATTAATGTTCAGAGACATCGGTATTCAGGGTCAAGGTTAAGGAGAAAGTTAAACCAAGCGATCTTTACCCACCCTGTCATTTAAAAACATGCACAGATTATTCCATCACTTTAATCTATTGGATTGCATCCAATTCTTTCTTACTGAATTCCTACCCTACCCCCACCCACCCCCTCCATTATCTTCATATCTGCTTACATATTCATCCGGTGCAAAGTAGCAACTAGAATAGCAGTGGAATCCTACTTTATATCATTGCCTGTCAACAGCAACTATGAAAAATGTTTTCTGCAGGTAATTTTTTTTTTGTTTCTTGGGGAATTAAATGGGAAACAGATGCTTGTTGATTGAGACCATACAGCTGATGACAGGACTGCACTAGTTAGCCTCACATGCCATTAGCAAGCATCTGTTTCTTAGTTTTGCTGCTAAAATGACATCTTCCTATAGTATAGGTTGCACGTTATTACGAAGAAGGTAGCAAAGCAAATCTTTCTTTAATGATTTTGTCTGTCAAGCTGGCTTCAGGCCCAGGTTTACTTTGTAGCATTTAAAAGACTTTTTCGATAGGCACATGTATATGCAGGAAATGGAGGGGATATGGATCATGTGAAGGCAGATAGGAGTTGGTCTTGACGTCATGTTCGGCACAGACACTGTCGACGTTAGGGCCTGTTCTTGTGCTGTACTGTTCTATGTCAGAACAAAGTCAGAAGGTGGTGAATCTGTGGAATTAATTGATACATTCCACAATCTGTGGAATTAATTGCCACAGAAGGCTCTGGAGGCCGTCAATGGATATTTTTAAAGCGGAGATTGACAGACTCTTGATGAGTACGTGTGTCAGGGGTTATGGGGAGAAGGCAGGAGAATGGGGTTGAGAGGGAAATATAGATCAGCCATGTTTGAATGGTGGAGTAGACTTGATGGGCCGAACGGCCTAATCCTGCTTCTATAACTTATGAACTTGCGTTCTATGTTCTAAGTGATAGCAGACTTAGATTCTCTCTTGTAAGTAACTGCAAAGATGCTCATTTTACACTCATACGCAAAATGCAGGTGATGAGGCAGACCCTTTTCCCTGCTAGACATTCTAAACTCAATGACTATACGATAATTTAGATTAGTGCTGATATTACGATCTGTGTTTCTTTTGGAAATATTAGACTTGCACACGACCCAATTTTAAAAGAAATAAAAAATAGGACTGTCCTGTGTAGCTTTTTCGAAGAGCTCAAGAAAGCACGTTGGGCCAAGTGGTTACCAATTAAATGTAGGTTAATACGTACTCAGTACTCTATTTGTGGTCTCAGCAGCACCCTACATTGTAGCAAGGTTTATTTTCTTTTATGTTCCATTTCGCGTGCATATAAAGGCCAACATTAAATTTTGTTTCCCAATTACTTCCAGTTCGTGCATGCTAATTTTTGTTGCAACACTTGATAGGGCACCCAGCTCCCACTGAACAGCATCATTCTGCAATCCCTGACCATTTTAGCAATCCTCTACTTTTGTGTTCTTCCTAACAAAGTGGATAACTTCCCAACATTTCCCCACATTATACTCCATCAGCCAAATTTTCATTCAATCATTTATTTTGCTTATCCTTCCTTGCAATTTTGTTGTGCACCGTTTACCTGCCTTTGAATCTTCCTTTTTCTTGTCAGTGGGTTTGACCACAATTCACCCAGTCTCTTCATTGTAAATTGTTCAGTTTCTAGCACATCACTAAATGCTCAACTCAGCACTTGCTTGTACTTAGTATCTTGAAATCATCAATCCTTAAATGTAAATACAAGGGAATATAACTCCATTTTGTGCAAGAAAATGACACTCATAAAGCAACCTTTTGTTATCCTTAACTTTTTATTTGAAAGCGATATTATATTCGTACCCAGGTCTGATGGAAGATAACAAACCACTCAAGATTAATATAGCTGAACACGGCTTTCAATCATTTTTCACCTATTCATTATTTGTTGAATGACAGATAAATGTATCTACAAACATTAGCATCTTCCAATGAATCATGAAGGTTTAGTTTATAATATGTGTAGGAATGAACTGCAGATGCTGGTTTAAATCGAAGGCAGACACAAAATGCTGGAGGAACTCAGCAGGACAGGCAGCATCTCTTCAGACTGAAGAAGGGTCTCGACCCGAAACGTCCTCCATTCCTTCTCTCCAGAGATGCTGCCTGTCCTGCTGAGTTACTCCAGCATTTTGTGTCTACCTTTAGTTTGTAATATGTTTGTCAAGGTTTGCAAGCGACATTGAAAACCACAATAGGTAAATCATAAAAATAGATGATTGTGTTTAGCTCATTCCAAGATGTTTTAATGGTGTGTTGAAAAAGCTTGATAAATGCAAGGTGTTGTTTGGGTTGACATCTTCAACATTTACAAAGGAAATAGATGATCCAAAAGTGTCACTAGCAATTATCCCAAAGATTTCCATGAAATTGAACTTCCTGTGATCTCAGTACAAACTCCGAAATTTTTCTTTCTTCTGAACCCCCTTTCCCAACATGTTGAAGTCTGCGGTTCCATAAGACAGTGAATCCCTTCAGCAGTATAACACAGCATTCTTTGTGTGCGGTCCAAGGCAGTGAGATGTTAGCTTGCTGCGGGTGGAATCACAACAAAGCTATTTCATCAAAGGTCAATTGGCAACAGGCAGGCTATGGAACTCTGGAGTAAAAAAGAAACTGCTGGAGGAACTCAGCAGTTTGAGCAGCATCTGTGGAGGCCGATGTTTTTGGTCGAAACTCTCCAATTTGAAGACAAACTGAGTGGACTGTAATATACTCATAGATCATAGAACATAGAACAGTATAGCACAAGAACAGGCCCTTCGGTCCACAATGTCTGACTTAACTTGATGCCAACACCATCTTATCTACTTGCACATATTCCATATCCTTCTCCACGCTGCATATCCATGTGCCTATCCAAAATTCTCTTAAATACCACAAATGTATCTGCCTCAACCACTACCCTCGGCAGCACTTTGCAGGCACTCACTAACCTCTGGGTAGAAAAAATTGCCATACACAATCCTGACTTGCCAATTTCCACATTGAAACACACAAAACCTACAGAATTCTGAGAGGACTGGACAGATTAAATTCAGAGGGAATTCCACATTTGTTGGAGAATCTGGGATCTGGGGTCAGATAAGTGGTAAATCTTTTAAGACTGAGATGTGGAGAAATGTCTTCTCCCAGAGAATGGTGAACCTGGGAAATTGTCTTCCGACAGAAAACAGTTGAAGTTTAATCATTTAATATATTACATCTTAAGTCTTTACAGTGGCTTGCAAAAGTTTTCATACCCCTTGAACTTTTCCACATTTTGTCACGTTACAACCATAAACATAAATGTATTTTATTGGGATTTTATGTGATAGACCAAACACAAAGTGGCACATTATTGTGAAGTGGAAGGAAAATGATACATGGTTTTCAAATATTGTTACAAATAAAAAAATGAAAAGTGTGGCGTGCAAGAATATTCAGCCCCCTATACTCTGATACCCCTAAATAAAATCCAGTGCAACCAATTGCCTTCAGAAGTCACCTAATTAGTAAATAGAGTCCACTTGTGTGTAATCTAATCTCAGTATAAATACAGCTGTTCTGTGAAGACCTCAGAGGTTTGTTAGAGAACATTAGTGAACAAACAGCATCATGAAGCCCAAGGAACACACCAGACAGGTCAAGGATAAAGTTGTGGAGAAGTTTAAAGCAGGGTTAGGTTATACAAAAATATCCCAAGCTTTGAACATCTCACGGAGCACTGTTCAATCCATCATCCGAAAATGGAAAGAGTATGGCACAACTGCAAACCTACCAAGACATGGCCGTCCACCTAAACTGACAGGCCGGGCAAGGAGAGCATTGATCAGAGAAGCAGCAAAGAGGCCCATGGTAACTCTGGAGGAGCTGCAGAGATCCACAGCTCAGGTGGGAGAATCTGTCCACAGGACAACTATTAGTCATGCACTCCACAAATCGGGCCTTTATGGAAGAGTGGCTAGAAAACTAACACTGCACATCACCCTGAACACACCATCCCCACTGTGAAACATGGTGGTGGCAGCATCATGCTGTGGGGATGCTTTTCTTCAGCAGGGACAGGGAAGCTGGTCAGAGTTAATGGGAAGGTAGATGGAACCAAATACAGGGCAATCTTGGAAGAAAACCTGTAAGAGTCTGCAAAAAACTTGAGACTGGGGCGGAGGTTCACCTTCCAGCAGGTCAACGACCCTAAACATACAGCCAGAGCTACAATGGAATGGTTTAGATCAAAGCATATTCATGTGTTAGAATGGCCCAGAAAGTCCAGACCTAAATCCAATTGAGAATCTCTGGCAAGACATGAAAATTGCTGTTCACAGATGCTCTCCATCCAATCTGACTGAGCTTGAACTATTTTGCAAAGAAGAATGGGCAAAAATTTCAGTCTCTAGTTGTGCAAAGCTGGTAGAGACATACGCCAAAAGACTTGCAGCTGTAATTGCAGCGAAAGGTGGTTCTACAAAGTATTGACTCAGGGGGGCTGAATACTTTTGCACGCCACGCTTTTCAGTTTTTTATTTGTAATAAAATTTGGAAACCATGTATCATTTTCCTTCCACTTCACAATTATGCACCACTTTGTGTTGGTCTATCACATAAAATCCCAATAAAATAATTTACGTTTGTGTTGTAACGTGACAAAATGTGGAAAAGTTCAAGGGGTATGAATACTTTTGCAAGCCACTGTACATCTGAGCTAATGATCACTTTGACTAGTCTTTTTTTTTTGTTTAATGAGTTACTATTTATTAACTACGGGACGAGACATCAAAAGCTGGAGTAACTCGACAGGTCAGGCAGCATCCATGGAGAACATTGACAGGTGATGTTTTGGGTTGGGACCCTTTTTCATACTGATTGTGTGGGGCAGATCTGGGGGGGGGGGGGAGGTAGGAAAGCTAGAAGAGTGGAAGGGAAAAACACAGCATGGCAGGTAATAGAGAACACAGGCGAGGGGGGTGTCTGTTAGGCAGATGGTCGGACAAAGGCCGGAGATGAAAAAAGAAAAGATGTGAGACAAAAAGATTGAAGAATTGTGAAGCCAGGGGAAGGAATGCAAGTGGAGGGGGAGGGGACGAGGGGGAGAAATAGGTGCGAGTTCAGGTGGAGTACAGAGGGGGGGGGGAATGTTAGAGGTTACTGAAAATCGGTGAATTTATGAACTGCCATTGAGGTGTCATTGTGATATTGTCACTCAGTGGAGTAAGATGCCAAACAGTTTTCATTTGAGCCGTTATGCTTAGCGATCGCTGTTTATCACATGGACTGAGAGACTGTAATCTACCAGTAGACAGATGTGATTAAAATGAGCTTGTTCTGTTCCTTTTATCTAGCTACTCACTTAAAACGCATCAAGCACTGAGATTAGATGTTTCACCTCCGAAATTATGATCAACACAATGACCCTTGAACAGATTGCTAGTTGCTGGGTAATATATTTATCATCATATTATATCTTTCCATAGGTACTTGGAGATGAAATGCTTAATATTAATAATGTCCAATTAGAGAATCATCATCTTAGAGGAAAGCTCTTAAAAACCTCTGCCTTCAAATCGGTTTGATTTTCTTCATAAATATTTACACAGTTTAATTTGCGAATTAAGCCTTTAGGCCAGTATACCTATTATTCCCATCAATTACTCTCCTTACCTCAAGGATACAGTGATCTGACCTATTCTGCTTCCAGACACTCCAGTTGCATTGTCTGAAGTGATACTGAGTCCATGCATAAGCCAAAGATAGTCTGAAGAATGGTCTCGACCTGAAACGTCACCCATCCTTTTCCTCCAGAGATGCTGCCTGACCCTCTGAGTTACTCCAGGACTTTGTGTCCATCTTCGGTATAAACCAGCATCTGCAGTTCCTTTGTATACACTATGCATAAGCCATCCACATCGAGCACATCGGGGGGGGGGGGGGGGGGGGGGGGGGGGGGGGGATTGTCACCGATCTGTAATGATTGTGGTCTCCCAACGAGGACGTCAATGATCCAATTGCAAAGGGAGCTGCAGAGGCCCAGGTCTTGGAGCTTGGTGACGGGGTTGGAGTGGATGATTCCGTTGAACACTGAGCTGTGTATGATGAACAACAGTGTGACTTATATGTACAGGTACCTGTTATCCAGATGGTCCCGGGCAGAGTGGAGAGCCATTGTGACCTGTTGTTGACCTGTTGTGGCAATTACCAAATTGAAGCAGGCCATGTCATTTATGAGGCAGGAGTTGATTTGCATCAAAACCGCCCTCTCAAAGCACTATTACGGCGGATGTAAGTGCTACTGATCAGTCATGATTGAGTCAAATCACCTTCTTCTTCTTGGGCAATGGAGTGATAGTTGCCCTTTTGAAGCAAATGGGAACCTCAGACCACAGAAGTGAGAGCTTGAAGATGTCCTTCAATACTCCAGCCTGTTGGTCCGCACAGGTCTTTAGCATTCGGCCAGGTGGGCCAAATGGGACGGACACTTTACGCAGATTCACCCCTCAAAAGGAAGCTCTGATGTTGGTCTCCGAGACCGAGATCACGAGTAAAGTGATTTCAGTAAAGTTGTACCAGAGAGAGGCAACATTTTGTAGCCAGCATGGAGAACACTTGTCTACACATGTACTGACCTTTTAAATGATCAAATGATTAACCGATGTTTGACGTCAAGTTACCGGTATTGGAAATGGATGAGTTGTCTAGTTTGGGGATCTTGTTTCTTTGATAAGAGAAATGCTGGAGACGGGATAGACAGCATCTGTGGGGAAAGAAAGATAGAATCAACGCTGGTCCCTTCTATGGAATTTGAGAGAAAGGAAATTGCATTCTTCCTGTTGTGAAGAAATAAAAAAATATTGTGCGATTGGATTGCTGTAAATCTGACTGGATAACATTATTTGTATAAATCTATTGCTATAAATAGGTACATTATTATAGAACCTTATTGGTCTCAGCTCATCAGATGTCATGATAGATAATGTCAGCAAATCACCTTTTATCAGATAGGCACAAGGAACTGCAGATGCTGATCTTAATTCACAAATGATATGATGGATAATTTCAGCAGATTACTTTTTTTCAGTTGGACACAAGGAACTTTAGATTCCAGTTTACAAAATAAAAACACAAAGTGCTAGAGTCACTCAACGGGTAAGGCAGCATCTCTAGAAGACATGGATGGGCGACGTTTCAGGTTGGGACCATTCTCCAATCTAATTGTAGCTGGGGAAAGGAATTCCCAACCTCTTTTCTCAGCTTTCTTTCCCCCCCCCCCCCAATTACAATTAGTCTGCAGAAGGGTCCCAACCTGAAACGTCATGCCTTCCAGAAGAGATCCCTGACCCGTTGAGTTACTCCCGCATTTTGGACCTTATTTTTAGTTGACTCTTTAACTACCATTTCCTTGGGATTATAGAGTGTCCTCCCTCAACACTGACGTCTCAGCTTTGTCCCCATGGACATTCTATGATTCTATGCCACCACCTCTCCACTGAGAAAGGACTTGTTTCCATTCCGTTGCTAGACCGGTGCCCATGAAACTGTGAACCAGCCTCAGGCAAATATACGATATACTTTCTCTATATTGTTTGTTTCACTCAGAGCCTTAAACTGAGTGTATGACAGATTGTGACAACTTTTTACTTTCGAGGTACAGCTCGGAAACAGACGCTTTGGCCCTTCGAGTCCGCGCCGACCAGCGATCACTCCGTGCACTAACACTATCCTAGGGGCAATTTGCAATTTTACCAAAGCCAATTAACCCTCAAATCTGTACGTCTTTGGAGTTTGGCAGGAAACCAGAGCATCCGGAGATAACCCACGCAGTCATAGGGAGAACCTACAACATCCGTGGGAGAGTCTAGAACTAGAGGTCATAGCCTCAGAATTAAAGGACGTTCTTTTCGGAAGTAGATGAGGAGAAATTTATTTAGTCAGAGGGTGGTGAATCTGTGGAATTCTTTGCCATTTTTAAGGCATAGATAGATAGATAGATAGATAGATTCTTGATTAGTACAGGTGTCAGAGGATATGGGGAGAAGGCAGGAGAATGGGGTTAGGAGGGAGAGATAGATCAGCCATGATTGAATGGCGGAGTAGACTTGATGGGCCAGATGGCGTATTTCTACTCCTATTCCTTGTGACCTCGTGGCAGCACCTGTTGTCAGGATCGAACCCAGGTTTCTGGCACTATAAAGCAGCAATTCTACCGCTGCGCCACCCTAAATTTTACAATTCAAGCTGAATTTCGTGGCCTGGTATCTCTGCTGACCAGAAAATTGTCCAAATGTTCTTGTTGCCTGGAATCCAATTCTTCCCTACAGTGTATCTCTGAGCAAAGGAGTCCCTCAGATAACAGGCTTCAGAAATGTGAGGTTGAGCCTGTCTCTAGAATTGCTTTATTTGTTGCTGTAGCCACGTCAACCTTAACCCCTCTGAGGTTATGAACAATCAAGGAGATCGGTGTCTCAGTCTAAGTGTTGAACACCTAACATAAGAACAGAAAGTGCTGGATATATACTACAACTTAGGAGGCATCTGTGGGAAGAGCAGGGTGTCTTCGTTAGACTGTAGTCTGATAAAGGGCCCCGATCAAAAGCATTGTTTGTCCATTCCCTCAATTGCCCACTGTGTTCCTCCATTACTTTGTATATTACACAAGTACTCAAGGCTCCGGATACGAATCTTGCAACAATATTGAACAAATCTTCTGCCTTGCACTGTTATTGATCAAGAAGCAATTAAACCAGTTTTAAATATAAGATCAAAGATGTGGGCAAAGAGATAGTGCTGGAGAGACAGTGCTGAAGTAACGGCGGGTCAGGCAGCATCCTTGTAGAACGTCTATAGGTGACATTTTGGGTCGGGATTCGAAGAAAGTGTGAAGAAGGGTCCCGAACCGAAACATCATCTATCCATGTTCTCCTGAGAAGCTGCCTGACCTGCTGAGTTACTCCAGCACTTTGCGTCTTCTTTTGTAAACCAGCATCTGCTGTTCCTTGTTCGAAAATGAAACTCAGAAAGCACATTGTGCTTCTAAACATGCAGCAGGGGAATGGCGCTACATTCTAAAGGTTTTACTTCCATTGCAACAGGAGCTGTGTGTGACCACCAATCCCTCACGTCCATGCCACAAAGGCCAATTGTTTGTGGGCAGAATGGGAGGATAGAGGAGCAAAAGGGAAAAGGAGATCATGGAACGAAAGGTCAGATAGAACTATTGCCATGTGGGGAGGACATGGTGTGTAGAACATGCTGATTGTTTGCTGGGTGAGTGAGCCGACAGATTTAAAAAGGAACTCATTAGTGGTAGTTGTTTCAACAAGAATGATTCATTCAGTTTAAAGGTCACTGAAGGATCTCTATTTTAATTTTATAAGTAATTCAATGTGCATTTTATGACTATCCAATGTACTGTTTATGAATCACGGATATTGCTGTCTCAGTCTAAGTGTTGGAAAACCTAACATAAGAAAATAAAGTGCTGGAAACATTCCACATCTCAGGAGGCATCTATGGGAAGAGCAGGGACCCTTCTTCAGACACTAGTCTGAAGAAGGGTCCCAACCTGAAACACCGTCCGTCCATTCCCTCCACGGATGCCGCCTGGCCTGCTGAGTTCCCCCAGCACTATGTGTTTTCCTCAAATAGAGTCATCGAGTCATACAACATTTACAGAGGTTCATCGTCCAAACTTGCCCACACTGGCAAACATGTCCCATCTACACAATCCCACCTTCCTGCATTTGGCCCATATCCCTCTATAGCTGTCTTATCCATGTACCTGTCTAAATGTTTCTTCAACATCGCGATAGTACCTGTCTCAACTACCTCCTCCGGCAGCTCATTCCATACACCCATCAGCCTTTGTTTAAAATAGTTACCCCCTCAGGTTCCAAATAAATCTTTCCCCCCATTACCTTAAACCTATGTCCTCTGGTTCTCAATTCCTCTACTCTGGGCAAGAGATTCTGTGCGTCTAAATAGTCAAAGAAGATAGCTCTGGATACTAAAGGGCCTGTCCCACTTTGGCGACATTTGCGCGTCAGGCAGGTGGCACGCGAGGATTTTGAGAATCCCAAAATCCTGGGGCAGCGCGCGATATCGGGCGTCACTGCCTATGCCACCACCCGCCATGCGCACGTAATGTTCGTCGTGCGCGCGTTAAGACGCATACGTCGTGCGTCATGACGCATAAATGATGTCGCGTAAATGACGCGCAAATGACGCCCAAGTGGGACAGGCCCTTAAGCTTGCAACAAAATTGAACTAATCTTTAGCCTTGCACTGCTGATGATCAAGAAATCATTAAACTGGTTATAAAACAAAATATCAACGTAATTAAAGCAAATGCGCTTAAAAGACGTGGATATAATCTGTTTTATTTCCCTCTTTTCTTTCCTCTCGTTATCCACACTGTTTGTCCCTGGGTGACTCTTCCTCTCATTCTCACCAGGAGTCCCCAGCTTCAGCTTTCTTCACTACCCTGAAGGGATTGTTTTGAACAATTCATGCAGAGATTTTGCATGTTCAACTGGTTTCCCTTAAAAGTCATCATAAAAGACGTTGGTGAGGCCACATTTCGAGTATTGTGTTCAGTTTAAGGCACAATGTGATAGGAAAGATGTTGTCAATCTGGAAAGGGTGCAGAGAAGATTTACGAGGATGTTGGCAGGACTCAAGGGCCAGAGCAAGTGGTTGAGCAAGCTAGGACTTTATTTTTTGGAGCGCAGGAGAATGAGAGGGGTGATTTTATAGTATACAAAATCGTGTATATATACAAAATCGTGAGAAAAATAATTTGGGTATATGCACAGTCTGTTGCCCAGAGTGGGGGAATCAAGAATTAGAGGACATAGGATTAAGGTGAGGGGAGGAACCTGAGGCGTAACATTTTTACACAAAGGATGGTGGATGTATGGAACAAGCTGCCAGAGGAGGTAGTTGAGGCAACATTTAAGAAACATTTAGACAGATACATGGATAGGACAGGTTTAGAGGGATATGGGGCGAGGCAGGTGGGACATGTTGGTCGGTGTGGGCAACTTGGTCCGATGGGCCTGTTTCCACGCTGTATGACTCTCTATGACTTTTTCCCTATCTCAAAAACCATAGAGGAGATTATTTTGCACAGCAGTCGGAAGATAAGAAGATGAGTAAGGGGTAGACAATTCTATCTGCACATGTTGAGACTACAGAAAGTATTTATAACTGTCCAATAATTGTCATATCAATTAACCTTTCTGATATTTGCATCTCAAGTGCACAGTCCTTGACAATGGTGATATATTTTGCCCACTCATTGGGTGTAAATATTAAAAAAAAGATATTTAGTCGAGATATTTAAAAAACTTTTTGAAAAAAAATGAATGTTATGTATTTACAAAATAATTTTAAAGAAACCTGATATGATAGATATTTTCTCATCTCGAGCAGAGTCGGTTCAATTAGTGGAAATAACTTGCTTAATAAATGCTAATCGGCTAAAGAATTATATTGTGGACAATTTTAAAGAGGTGGGGAGGTTATATTCTTGTCATTCATTGCGTGGTGAAATATGGGTTATTAAAAGCCTGGTGATATTCCAGAGGTTGCATGGGTTACGGCAGCCTAGTGGTTAAGTAACTGGATTAGCAATGCCAAAGAATCCTCGACTAATGATCCAGAGACATCAGATCAAATGCTCCTTGCAGCAGGACTCTTTAAATTAATTGGAATAGAATTTATTATCAATAATGGTGATCGTTAAATGTTAAGATTGTCATAAAATTCAGCATGTTCATTGCAGTGCTTTAAGGGGAAAATCTGCCCTTACCTGGTCTGGTCCATATGTGCCTCCAGACCCATAGAGCAATGTGAATGGCTTACGGAAACCAGAGACCAGGATTTGATCCTGACTATAGGTGCTGTGGGTGCACAAAGTTTATACGTTTTCCCTGTTACCACATGGGTTTTCTCCAGACACTCTGGTATCCTCCCACATTCCAAAGATATGCAAGTTTGTAGGTTAATTGGCCTCTGTAAATCGTCCCTAGTGTGTAGGGTAGAACTAGTGTACGGGTGATTGCTGTTCGACATGGACTCGGTAGGCCGAAGGGACCTCCACGCTGTATCTGTAAGCTAAACTAAATTAAACTAAAAGACTCTTAATTGCCCTCTGAAATGGCCCAGCACGTTGCTCAGGGCTGGACAAATTGGAATATTTACTAACTTCTGTCCTTGCCACCAACACCTACATCCCTTGAATTTCAAAAGATACATTTTATGGTTGAAAACATTGAGTACATTTCCCAGCAGCTTCCCAGTTTTTTTCTGGCTTGAACTTCAGCCTCTGGTTAGGTCTTGAGTTGCCTTTGGCATGCTTGCTTTCAATTTATAATCAACTCTAGATGCTGAGCTGTAACTGAGGTATAACCCCAAGGAGGGATTAAATTGATCTCAATCTATTTATGAGACGTCCTGTAATTGAAAACAAAGAAATTATTATTGATATCATTCCTGTTTTATAGTGAAGGTGATCCATTTATGACATGCAGGAGATGATGCAGAGCAATTGTACAGTGTATTTATTATTTTATAGTAGACTAGACCAAGGGGGACCCGTTGGGTCCCATCGCCCTCAATGTACGATTGCGGTGGGAGGGGGGCCTTTGGCATTATACACGCACACACACTAACCATCCCACACACACACACAATAACCCCCCCCCCCAATATTATATTGATATTATTAATTCGCTCCTTATACCCCACCCCCCGACCTATCCACTCACGCAGAACCCCCAACAGCACAGGCGCAGCATGAGAGAGGGAGGTGGAGGGGGGGGAGGGGGTGGAGAGGGAAGGAGAGGGGGTAGAGAGGGAGGGGGTAGAGCTTGAGGGGTGGGGGGGGTGCGGTGTCACAGGGGAGGGCTGGTTCTCGAACGCAATACTCCCACCACTCACCCATCGTCCCAATATTCACCACTCCGGGAGGGGGGGGGGGGGGGGGGCAGAATAGGGAGGGAGGGCCGAGAGAGAAGGGGGCAGAGAGGGAGGCCCCCCTCCCTCCCTCTCCTCTCCCCCCTCCTCCTTCTTCTCCCCCCTCTCCTCCTCCCCCCATTCGTGCCCCTCTCTCCACCCTTCTCCATCCCTCTCGCCTTCTACCTCCCCTCTCTCCCCCCCCTCTATCCCCCCCTCTTCCCCCCTCTCTCTGCCCCGGGGAGGGGGTAGAGAGGGGAGGGGGTAGAAGCAGCACTTACCCAGGTCATAGAGCAGAAGCCTCCCCACCAGGCGCCGAGGCCAAGCTAGGCTGCGGCCGGCGTGGACCAGAGTGAGGCTCAGAGCGATCTGAGGACGGTGAAAAGCAGCGGAGGGCAGGCCGATTGTGGCTTCCGCAAGGGTATGCCCACCCATCAGCCTGACAGACGATCGGGTGGGGGAGACAGAGAGGAGGTCATCCCTTGTGACGGCCGCCATGGCCACTTTTCCACTGCGCTTATCCACGCCCGTGCTGCGATAACGACCAACACCGCCATGTTGTAGAACTTGAAGGAGCCCAGCGGAGCACGCAGCAAGACCTGAGCACGTGTTCAACGAATTCCATTCAGACCCCGTGGGGGTGGGGGGGGGAGGGCGGCTGGGCCACGTAACTCGCAGCTCGTGGAAAACAGTGCCCCTGCGCATTGAAAATTCTGCGCAACTTGCCGCAAGGAGCAGAGGCATTGTGATGTAATCCAGCTAGCTTCAACTTGTTAATTCCAAAAAAGATTTCAGATTGGTGAACAATTTTAGTAAAAAACTCAGGAAATAATAAACCATATTTTCAGATGAGGGGATTTTCAAAATCATGAGGTAAATCTCTACCGGAATATGTAAAAAATTCACCATTAGCGCGTCGGGTTTTCGAGAAGATGTGAATCACACACAAGCAAACAAATAAATGATCAGAGTTTTATAAGTATACTAGACCAAGTGCAGACCTGTTGGGACTGTTCCCCAACGTGTGGTTGTGAGGGAGGGGGGGTGGGCTGTGGGGGCGGGGCGGCGGCATGCGGCGTCACACGCACTAATTACCCCCCCGCACAAATGCTAACGACTCCCCTTGATATTATATTAATATTATTAATTTGCTCCTTTTACCCCATAACCGCCCTATCCACTGAGGCATAGCCCCCAACTCGCAGGCGCGTCTAGAGAGGGAGGGGAGGGGAAATAGCGAGTGAGGGCAGAGCAAGAATGGGGAGTGACAGAGACAGAAGGGCAAGAGACAGAGGGCCAATAGGCAGGTGGGCCTGGATTGGTGGGCATGTGGGCATTGTGACGTCAGCAGCTGCCAAGCGGCATTTATATTTTAAAAATTGAGTTTTGTGAACAATTGTATTCAAAATCTGGGGAATTAATTGACCAAGGAGTGGATTTCTGAACTCATAAGTTAAATCCCTACCGAAATTGTAAAATTCTCTGTGTTTTTGCGTCTGGTTTTCGAGGAGATACATTTCATATGCAAAATAACACACACACACACACACACACACACACACACACACACACACACACACACACACACAGTTTTAAAAGTGTATAGATAGCTAGATATATTTCTGTATCTAGGGCGGCACAGGGGTGCAGCTGGTAGAGTCATGGGCTCACACCGCTAGAGACCTGAGTTTGATCCTGACCTCGGGTGCTGTCTGCGTGGGGTTTGCGCATTCTCCCTGTGATCGCGTGGGTTTCCTCCGTGCACTCCGGTTTCCTCCCACATCCGAAAGACCGGTGGGTTTATAAGTTAATTAGCCTCTGCAAATTGCCTTTAGTGCACAGGGAGTGGATGAGAAAGTGGGACAACATAGAACTAGAATGAATGGGTAATCGATGGTCAGCATGGACCCGGACGGAAGAGCTTGTTTCCATGCTGTATCTCTCAACAATGATGAACTTTACGCTGCTTCTATTTTCCTTAACAATCTTCTCATAACATGTGCTTCTTCGATTTGCAGCATGAATCAAATGAGTCTTTCACACTATTCTCCAGATTCTGTAATTATTTTTAATTGAACATGTTTAGTCCACCATTTTACATTGGCCCTATATCACCTGAGCCCCTCCAGTGACCTGCTGGTCAGGCTAAACTGATTTGTGATATGAGATCATGTGCAGCGCAGGGTGGCACAGTGGCGTAGCAGTGGAGTTGGTGCCAGAGACACGGGTTCGATCCTGACTACGGGTGCTGTCTGAATGAAGTTTCTACATTCTACCTGTGACCGCGTGGGTTTTTCCCGGGTGCTCCGGTTTCCTCCAACATTCCAGATACATGCAGGTTTGTTCGTTAATTGGCTTCTGTAAAAATTGCCACTGATGTGTAGGGTAGATCTAGTGTACGGGTGATCGCTGGTCAGCGTGGGCTGAAGGGCCTGTTTCCACGCTGTGTCTTTAAGCGAAACGAAACTAAACAATTGAATAGACCACCTTGGGTCACACGTGAGCTGCCCTTGTATTTTATGCCTCTGGAATGGGTCATGGCAGAAGTAAAACAGATGATTAAAGGTAGACAACATTGTATTTGTTTTGTTCCAACTTCAGCTCATTTCAGTGTTGTTACCCAGTGACAAATCATAGGGGTCATGGGGAAGAAGGAACGTTTTAACATGGGAAAGCACTGTGAATTGTGTGGATCAAGAACAAACCTATTTTATACAACCTAGTTATCATTATCTCTGAGGTCAATGGATGGCAAAGTCAGGTGGGACTTGAAGCAGCAATCCAATTTGAACATGGTAGATTTGACCATGTCACCTTGAGTGAAAATTATTCCCCAGTGTTAATGGACATAAAATATAAGGACCTAATGTGAGAATAAGTGCCACATTTAAGTTATAGGTGGAGATAAATCTGGAAATACCTACACAGCGCTTTTACTTGGGAACATCCGCAACATCTGTTTAATTCTTCGCCTCGACTGTACATTAAGTAAGCTCAATAGTCCCTGTCATTTCTCAGAAACGCTTAAATGGGGTAGAAGCTGCCATGTTGAGTGCAATTGACCATTCAATGCAAAATTTGCATTCAGAGGCACGCGGACCTGCAGATGCTGGAACCTTGAGCAAAACAAAAAGTAACTAAATGGGTCAGGTAGCATCTCTGGGGAACATGGATAGGCAATGTTTCGGGTTGGAATCCCCCTTCCGATTGATGTAGTAGGGGAGGGAAAAATGGAAATGAGGCGGGGGCAGGACGAAGCCTTGCAAGTGATAGGTGGATACGTGAGGGGCGGGGAGGTTCTAAAATTAGACATATTTTGGAAAGTTGTTTTCCACTGAGTTTCCACTCAAAATCTGCCTTCAAATCGGGCAATTGTATATTTTTTAAATATCTTTCAAATTTAAAATTCACTTCAAACTTATGTACTTAACATTGGTAAAAAGATCCCAAAACACAATTTTAATTTGCTAAAATTTAACGGGAGTAACAGTCAAGAGTATTTTTTAATTTGACTGGAGTATAAAACCACTGTATTTTTGGAAGAAGATTAATTAAAAGCATAAATATTTGTGTTCTTGCACACAGAAGTGGTTTACTTCTTGGGATTCCCTAAGAAGTATGAAGTATGATGATGATTATTTGGCCTCATCAGGTTCTCAACTAATTCGTTCCCTTACATTCCCAGATGTTCTGCTGTATGTGCCACCTAGAAAATACACTTTAGCAACTTGCCGTCCTTTTTGTTTGTGGCGCTTCATAAACGCGTGAGGTCTGCCACCTACAAAAACTAGGGCAGCATCAGGTGCAGGGGAAGATTACCACCTGCAAGTTCTTCTCCCTTTCTTTTATTGGAAATATACTTTAGTTTAGTTTATTGATACAGCGAAGAAACAGGCCCATCGGCTCACCGAGTTTGCATCGACCAGCGATCCTACACACACTCTGGACGATTTACATTTATACCAAGCCAATTAGCCTGCAAACCTGTACGTCTTTGGAGTGTGGGAGGAACCCGGAGCACCCGGAGAAAAGCCACGTGGTCAAACTCCGCACAGACAACAGCCATGGTCATGATCTAACCCGGGTCTCTGGCGCAGTAAAGCAGCAACTCTACCACTGCACCACCATGCCACCCTAGTTGCTGGAGGACATAATGTCCTGTTCCCAGGATTGAAATATCAAACACTAGAGGGGACAGCTTTTAGGGGAGAGAAGGAATGTTTAAAGGAAATTTACGAGGCAAGCTTTTGCACAGAGAGTGGCAGGTGCCTGGAATTTGTTGCCAGGGGAAGTGGTGGAAGCAGATACAATAGCAATATTTCAGAGGTATTTAGACAGATACATGAACAGGCAAGGAATAGAGGAGTATACATCATGTGCAGGCAGATGGGATTAGTTTAAATTATCTTCAAGGTCACAGAATGCATAGGGTCGTGAGCCAAGGGGTTTGATCCTATGCAGTACTGTTCTAAGATCTATTTTTAAGTTTTGTTTTGTTTAGCTGAAACTCCGCTGAAATTATTCCGTCTGCCTGTGTGCCATCAAGACTTTGACCAAGCTCTGGATAAGGAATGCAGGGGGATGAGGGGTGATCTTATAGAGGTGTAGTAAGAGGAATGGATCAGGTAGACGCACAGAGTCTCTTGCCCAGACCAGGGGAATCGAGAACCAGAGGACATAGTTATAAGGTGAAGGGGGAAGAATCTAATCGGAACCTGAGGGGTATCATTTTCACACAAAGGGTGGTGAGAGTGTGGAACGAGCAGCCGGAGGAGGTAGTTCATAACGTTTAAGAAACATTTGAACAGGTAGGTGGATAAGAGGATTATGGGCATAAACGCAGGCAAGTGGGACTGGTGTGGATGGGACATGTTGGTCGACGTGGGCAAGTTGGGCCGAAGGGCCTGTTTCCACACTGCATGACTCTACTGTATGTTTCAATTTGCCACATATTATGAAGATTTAAGATTCCTTCCATTTATTGCCCACGGGCAATCTCAGTTCTGCAGAACCCCAAAACAACAATAACGTGGCTACACTACAACTCGTTCCCACCACCTTGTCCCCATAGAAACCTCACACGCACCAATTTGGGAGGCAAGGTCAAAAAGATGTTGAGTGCTTACCCAAGGATTGCAACAAAATTGGTCCCACCACTAATGAATTAACAGTTCTGGAGTTACAGAGGGAGTTGACATCATCTTTGTGAAAACTCTTCTTCCTATCCTTATCCCCCAACGAGTATTTAACAAATCTCCAACCATATGATAGATTCAATGTAATGTCAAGATGAATCCCTTTGCTTGGCACAGAGGATGTTACTTGCTGCAGTACCTATAAAATTTTAAAATGAGAAGTCTGTTCCAATTCAAAGATCTTTCTCTGCCTGTGTCTTAATAGCCCTTGTGGTACTTGTGGTATGAACAGAATACTTTATAGGAAATGGCATTGTATATGTTGTTTTTATTTGACTCAAGAGAAAGATCTATGTTAGCCCCTTCATGCCTTCCTTCAAATTCTCAAAGGCATAAATAGTAAAGAGGAATAACTTGGAACTGCATAGAATAGGCAATAATAAGACAGACGATTTGGCCCACCTATTGTTCTTTCACCGCATGAGAGGCTGCACAGTGGCACAGCGGTAGAGTTGCTGCTTTACTGCGCCAGAGACCTGGGTTCAATTCTGACAATAGGTGCTGTCTGTACGGAGTTTGCATGTTCTTCCTGTGACCGCGTAGGTTTTCTCCGGGTGCTCCGGTTTCCTCCCCATTTCAAAGACATGCATGTTTGTAGGTTAATGGGCTTCTGTAAATTTCCCCCAGTGTGTAGGATGCAAAAGTTGGAAAACATAGAACTAGTGAATGGGTCATTGTTGGTTGGCGGGGATTCAGTAGGCCGAAGGGCCTGTTTTCACACTGTATCTCTACATGGACCAAAATTGAACCAATACTCCAAATTCTCACAAAGTCCTGTACAATTAGTAATTAGTATAATTTAATAGTTTAGTTTAGTTCAGCAAATCAGCATGGAAACAGGCCCTTTGGCCCCCCAAATCCTACATAACAGGGACAATATACAGAAGCCAATTAATCGGCGGCGTGACTCACGTTGCAGCGGCCCCTACAGCCTGTCTGTCTTTTCTTTTCTTTTTTGTCTAGTTAAATGTAGTTGTTCGTGTTTTTTTGTACTGTTTCTAACTGTAGAATGTGGGGGGTGGGGGCGGGGAGGGAAAAATCTCTTCCCTGCACGGGAGACCCGACTTTTTCCCTGTCGGGTCTCCGTTGTCATTGGGGCCTAGTACCGTGGAGCGGCCTCCGACCGGGACGACCTGGGGGCTCCAGTCACGGAGCCTGCGGAGCTGCGGACTTACCATCGTGGGGCTGGCCGGCCTTGGAGCGTGGGGAGCGGTGGTGGCTCGCTGCTGCGGCATGACTCCAGAGCTCCAGCTCCAGCAGCAGCTGCAGATTACTGCCGGTGGACTGTCGGGATATCGGGAGCTTGCAGGTCTGGGTGGGAGACTGCTTTCCGGAGCTCCTGAAATGCATCTTCTCCCGCCCGTGTCCGGGGTTGGAACGACCCGGAACGGGGCCGTACATCGCCTGGCGTGGCTTCAATGGCCACGGGACATACCAGCGCCTGCCGGAAGCTCCAACTTGTGACTTTTGGGCCTACATCGCCAGGCGCGGCCTCAATGGCCGTGGAACTTAACGTCGCCCGCCTGGAGCTTTGACATCGGGAGAAAAATGGTGCGGGGGAGAGAGAAGACTTTGCCTTCCATCACAGTGAGGAGGAGATTCACTGTGATGGATGTTTCTGTAAATTGAATTGTTTGTATGTTTTGTAGGAATTGTTTTGCTTGTTTGGCTGTAGAAACGGAGTTTCATTTGAGCCTCTCTGAGGTTCGAATGACAAGTAATAAAATCTAATCCAATCTACAAACCTGCATGCCTTTGGAGTGTGGGAGGTTACCAAAGAAAATTCACACGGTCACTGGGAGAACATACAAACTCCGTACAGACAGCATCTGTAGAGAAAATCAAAGTGTCTTCCTTCCTCCTATGATGGACTTTGAAGATCTAAGTGTGATGTGACCCAATTATTTGTTCTGGATTTACTTAGGTGCCCTTGAACCAAGAGGCACATAAGTAAGGGGCATTTCAGGGGCATTTAAGTAATCCCAGAAAAAGTAATTGGTTCCCTGATCTAATTTCATCACCTGTTTGCTGTGTTATAGACAATAGATCTTCTACCAGGTTTTTGTTTTAAAATAACTGGAAAAGCTGTGGACCCTAGCTGTGGACCCACGCAACTATACTTGCGACAACAATCTAATAGAGAACCACAGCTCAACGGCTTTCGAGCACATAACTGAATAAAGTGGTCCTCCAACGCAACATGTCAGGCCCACATTATTATTCCTGACAATAATCTTAACCCTGCATTGCAACTCACTTTTAGGAGCTGGGGGTTTGGATCCAAGCACGTCTTGTTTGGCTGGGCCAACGTCCGGTGGCAAAGAGTCAATAAATCTCACTGCTTCTGTTGGGTTAAAATTTGAAAGAGAATATTTTTGCATGCAGATGTCGTTTTTTGAGGTGATAACAGCAAATGTGGGGGAAAAAACGATTCACGTCAAAATAAAACAACCTGGAGCTGTAATCTGGTGTGGGAAGGAACTGCAAATGTTGGTTCGAAGATAGACATAAAATGCTGGATTAACTCAGCGGGACAGGCAAGCATCTCTGGAGAGAAGGAATGGGTGACGTTTCGGGTCGAGCCCCTTCTTCAGACTGATGTCAGGGGAGAGGGAGATACATAGATAAGAAAGTGTAAGGTGTGAAGGCAGCACAAAGGGAATCGAGATAAAGGAAAATGTAGAATAGATCATTGTTAGTTGGGATCCGGTAACAACAAAGCAAATAGAGATGAAATGTAGTTGGAGACAGAAGGCTGGTCGGAGAACTGGGAAGGAGGAGGGATGTGAGAGAGGGAAAGCAAGGGTTACTTGAAGTTGGAGAAGTCAATGTTCATACCGCTGTAATCTGGTAGTGCGCTTCCCCCACAACAATAATTCCCAGCAGTTCTTCTTTCTCCTCCCTGGAGTGACATTATTGACCTTTGCCACTGCCCCGAGGGCAGTGCTGCAGAAGTTATTGAATGGGTTTTGTTTGCGGTTGCTTCTACTCTTGGAGTGCCTTCAGCTCAAGGTTACTATAATGGATAAAGGATGATGAGTGGCAGTTAAACAGATTTTTCACAGCATGACTTGAAATGCAGGTTTAATAGCTTCAAGGTACATTCTGACATACTGAAGTTTTAGGATACTGAAGTTGCAGGTCAGTGCGTCTGTTTCACCAGTACTGCGTTCTGCTCTTGGTGGTTTCGAGAAGCGTCTGGATATTCCATGCAGGTAACGTGATGGTGGAATGACTACGGGCCAGGCAGGTTTTGATATATTTTATGTTCTGTGGACTGCACTGGAATGCTGCATTGGAAAGTTAACTCATTGTACTCCAGCACTTACATGTAATGTAAGTTTGATACAAAGGGAATCAAATAATTTGCATTTGTGCAATATGTTTAAAACTGAATACATCCAAAATTGAGTGGGAGTTGATAAGGAAATGGGCATCTCAACATGGGGAATCTAATTCTGGAAGGTCATTGATGAGAAGTTCAATGATTCAATGATTCTTTATTATCACGTGTACCAAGGTACAGTGAAATTCTTGGATGGACACAAAATGTTAAGAGTAACTCAGCGGGTCAGGCAGCATCGCTGGAGAAAAGGAATAGGAAAAGGAAAAGACATCTGAAGAAGGGTCTTGACCCGCAATGCCAACATATTCCATTTCTCCAATGATGCTGCCTGACCCGCTGAGTTACTCCAGCATTTTGTGTTTATCTTCTGTGTAAACCAGCATCTTCAGTTCTTTCCCACACATACAGTGACATTCTTTTTTTGCAAACAGATCAATCAGAATATTGCCGTTCATAAGTATAATGTCAGATAGAGTACAGAATGCATAAAACAGCCCACTGAGCGCATACGCAAGAGCGGCCAGGTATCGGCACCATTTTCAAAGTCCAAGCTGCAGCCGGCCATAGAGACCTGTTTTAGATGTCACCATGATCCGGATCATCCCATGAACCATCATCCCTCTCACCTTGTTACCATGTACCAAGGTGCGCTGGTTTAATACTTGGCTTCGCGCTGAATCCCCCATGCTGCAAGAACAGTGCTTTTCCAAACAGGAACGTTTTCACACACCTTGTCCGTATGTTGTTGCTCTTGAGTCAGCACATCCCTGTGCAACTGGGGAAACTGCAATTTTCGGTAAGTGTTCCCAGATAAACCAGCTGAGTTATGTATGTGGTGTCATGTCCAGTTGTAAGGATGTTCTTCCAAGAAGAACATTCTAGCTTTAGTTCAGTTTAGTTTAGATTAGTTTACAGGTACACATCAGAAGCAGACCCTTTGGTCCACCGAGTGCGCACCGACCAACGATCATCCCAGATACTCGCACTGCCCCACACACTAGGGACAATTTACAATTTTACCAAAGCCAATTACCCCACAAATCTGTACATCTTTGGAGTGTGGGAGGAAACCGGAGCACTCGGAGAAAAATCAAGCAGTCACAGGGAGAACGTGCAGACTTTGTACAGACAGCACCTGTGGTCTGTGGCACTGTAAAGCAGCAACTCTACCGCTGCACCACTGTGCTCTCCCAAAGCCTCTGGGCCCAGTCTACGTTTGGGTAATAAATCTTTCCCCGCACACTCCATTAAACATTCCCCCTCTCATCTGAAAGCTATGCTCTCCAGTGTTGGACCTTTCCACCATGGGAAAAGCTTCTGACTGACTATACCTCTCCTAATTTTATATACTTCTATCAAACTTAGAATCTAAAGCCAGATTCCAGCATGCAATTCCCATGGGAGATGGTGGAGCAGTTGAAGGAATATGGTGCCGATATTGAACTGCTTAGATTAATTCCAAGCAGTAATCCAGAAGGGCAAGAAATTCCTCGTTTCTTTACTGCCAGTTTCACAACTAACTCGCTATCCTGATTAAGAAGAATAAAAACACATTCTTCACTCCGACTCTCTCCCCTGCTGTGCAAGAACTGCAGGGGTTCCATGTCGCAAAAGAGACTCTAGACTATCTTCCAAGTAAAGGTATGTCATTTTCTCACCACATGGCTCCTATTCATAACGCTATCTTTGTGACAAAATACTCTAATTCATCAAAAGATAAAACATAATGAGATGCATCAAACATATAAATGTTCCATATACCCTGGAGAAAGAAAGCAGAGGGCATCAAATCTATTACAGTACCCAAGAGACAAGGAAGGTTTTTTTATAGTGAAACCTATCTGAGAGTCTGCTTGTCCCAGTAAACTGCACTGACTGTGCTGTCAATCCAGCTGTTAAGCACAGTCAACTCTCTTTTAGCAAACAGAAATTGAAAAACCCAAAGCATTTTCTGTCTTCAGCAAGTGTCTTCACTCACTCTGTTGAATGAATAATTGCAGTGAAGTGATTTATTTATTTATTCCTCGCACAGATTAAGTGCTATCGGATTTCCTGCTTGGATTACCTGCGGCACCATGCCTGACCCAACCTCCAAGTATGTTGCAGGCTAAAAATAAGTGAAAAGTACTTGATGAACATTTGAAAGGAAAAGCATTGCCTTGCAATTCAAGATGTAGGCACGAAGGATCGCAGATGCTAGTTTACAGAAAAAACGACGGACAAAGTGCTGGAGTAACTCAGTGGGTCATGCAGCTAATCTATGGAGGAATCTAATAGGCGATGTTTCGAGTCGGGCCCCTTCTTCAGACCCGAAGCATCACCTATTCATATCCTCAAGAGATACTGCCTGACCCACCGAGTTACTCCAGCACTTTGGGTGTTTTTTTAATTCTGCCATTCAAGATGGGCCATTGAGGTTTCTGAGTTTGCAAAAGTAATTGAAAAAGTTGATCCAGGATAATCGTTTACCACTGGTGATAGGGTTAAGATACCAAGGGACTTGAGATAAATAACGGCTAGGTTCAATGGTACTTTATTGTCACGTGTACCGAGCTTTTTTGTTGCCTGCCTTCCAGTTAGCGGGAAGACTGTACATGATTACAATCAAGCCATCCGCAGGGTAGAGATACAGGATAAAGGGAACAGGGAAGAGATAAAGAGAAGGATATCTTTACCTCGGTACAGTGAAATTGTTTATTTGCATACTGTTCAGTAACAATCGCACACAATCATATTTAAGTAAGATAGTAAATTACACAGTGGCGGTATTCAAGAGTTGCCGTGTTTGGAGAAGTTGGGCAGATATTTTGTTCCTAATAGCTAATGAAGGCTGAAGGTTATTGAAACATTCATTATCACATATGTTTCGCAGAGCAAGGAGAATGGATGGAGAGGTGCGGAGGCAAGATTGTGCATGGTCTGGAGTGGGTGGGGTAGGATATATCTAATCTAGAGATTTCCGTTCTTACAGCGGTACATTTAATTTGATTTTTAATGATGTACTCCAAACTCCTGATGGCGAAACCTAACTGGTAATTGAGGGATAATCTTTCACAAACCATTGTTTTAATGCATCTCCTGACATTGACATTCCTTAAAGATCAGAACGTCAGTAGTGGATTTGCATGTCACCTCTATGAATGGAAACCTAAAGACAAGCCACAGTGTGACGACTTAGCACTGCTACTAAACCCCAAGTTATGGCCCCATCAGCAAACCTTTCACAGAGAAATAGCAAGACCACACAGCTCTCTCCTGAAGCCTCGACGCTGTTAGCAGAATTCAACTTTTTTTGCGAGAAGTAGATTAAAGAGAAACTAATTGCATCTAGTAATAAATCCTCTGACAGTGTGATCACCTGCTCAATCTTCATATGCTCGAGTCTCTGACTAGCCCACCTAATCTAGTGATAGATACTAAATGCAGACTGAAGGAAATGTTCAAATCATATATAAATGAGATGCACAAAGTTCTTAGTTTTTATATTAGTTAGTTCTTAGTTCTTAGTCAGTCTGAAGAAGGGTCTCCACCCAAAATATCACCTCTCCTTTTTCTCCAGAGATGCTGCTTAACCCGCTGAGTTATTCCAGCATTTTGTGTCCAGCTTTGGTACAAACTAGCATCTGCAGTTCCTTATGATTACTTGTAGTTTAGATGCAGAACATTACGAGGAGGCATTGTGTCGCAAGAACGGCTTGTCAAATTTGAGAAATAATGAATTAAAAATGTATTTTTTGGCCTAAGTTTGAATATTACCCAGTTGTTCTTTCTCTTGATAATCATTTGGAAACTTTGGACGGTGTATTCATAGTTTATATGCCCTGACAATGAAAGATACATGGAACTGCAGATGCTGGTTTACAAATAAAGACACATACTGTTGGGGCATCTCAGCGGGTCAGGCAGCATCTCTGGAGAGCATGGATAGGTGACATTTTGGCTGAGTTGCTGCCTTACACCGCCAGAGGCCTGGGTTTGATCCTGACAATGGGTGCTGTCATATGGAGTTTATACGTTCTCCCTGTGATCACATGGATTTTCTCCAGGTGTTCCGGTTTCCTCTTACATTCCAAAAACGTACAAGTTTGTAGGTTAATTGGCTTTGATAAAATTGTAATTTGTGCCGAGTTTGTAGGATAGTGCTAGTGTAGGAGGTGATCGCTGGTCGGCACGGACTGGGTGGGCCGAGCGGACTGTTTTTGCGCTCTAAAGTAAAGTTTAATAGAGAGATAGGTAGAAATGCAGGGGAGCTGATATGGGGTTTCAACCTGAGATGTCTGCAATCCCTTCTCCCCCCACAACTGCTGCTCGACACACTGAGTTCCTCCAGCAGATTGTTTTTTGCTCCAGGTTCCAGCGTTTGTGGTCTCTTGTGTCTCCAAGAAGTTAACCTGACATTCGCAAGAATTTGACATGTCAAGGAGTTCGACAACTGAATGAATCAGAATTTGTTGCACGGTTAACCGGGAGAAATAAAACATAAAACCCCCTAGAATGGGTTCTGCTTCAGATGACTCATTATTGGCTGCACCGTAATATGATTAGTGTTTATTGGTACCAGAAGGATGATGCCACGAGGAGATATCCTCCAGACGTCAGAAAAGTAGAATAATCCATGACTAGGATCAGACAACGAGATATCAGAGAGGAATGAGATAGTGATTCAGAAAGAGGTCATCCAGAGACAAGAGACATCAGTCACCAATAAAGATTAGACATTGCCTGCATTCTAGCCCAAGCAGATAATCCAGTCCTATCTCCCATATTCTCATTTTAGGGATAGGGGTTTAGTTTAGAGATACAGCATGGAAACAGGCCCTTCAACCACCCAAATCCATGCCAAGCAACAATCACCCGTACACAGGTTCTACGTTATCCCAGTTTCACATCCTCCTAAGGGAAATTTTACAGAAGCCGATTTAGCCTAGAAAGCCGCACGCCTTTAGGATTTGGGAGTAAACCGAAGCACCCAGAGAAAACCCACGTGGTCACAAGGAGAACAGACAAACTCCATACAGACAGTACCCGTAGTCAAGATTGAACCTGGGTCACTAGTGCTGTAAGGCAGCAGATCTCTCACTGTGCTACTGTAAGGGTGCAGGTTCTAGACTCAACAGACTGGAAAGCATTTGCATGGGTTTCAATCTGATGTATATATTATCTGTTTGAATGTTGTCATCTGCATTGCCATGTTTAAAGTTTAATCAAGCGCACTCACTAATCACTATTAATTCTCCCAAGCTAAATATTTCTTGTCTCGGAATGTTTTGTTTAATTTAGTTTTATTTTAGAGATACAGTGCCCTTTGGCCCACTGAGTGCAAACTGAACAGTGATCCCCTTACACTATCTGACACGTTAGTTTACAATTTTTGTTTAATACCGAGGCCAATTAAAGGGCCTGTCCCACTTAGGCAACTTTTTAGGCGAGTGCAGGAGACTCTCCGCTCGCCTCATGATCGCCACATGGTCGCCACATGTTCGCTGTTGGTCTCTGGTGAGTCTCCTTCATGGTCGAGAGGAGCTCCCGCATTCTGGGAACAGGTCACGGCCTCAGTATAGTCGCAGCAAATTTTTCAAAAATTGGTCGCCATGGAGAAAATCTATACTTTTGTAGTCGTAGGTGCAGTTGTAATGGGGTCGCCATGTAGTTAAAATACTCTCCACTTCCTCTCCCCCCACCCCTTCTCCTCTACCCAACCCCCCCCCCGCTCTTTTAAAGGACTTACCGTACACTGTGCTAGCCGTCTTTAACCTTCCTGTTCATGGCGGTGTGCGTCTGTATCACCCTGGCTTTGCACCGTATGAATTTCAGACAGCGCTCCCCCGCTTTCCCTGGCCCCTGCCTTTGCGATGTGTGTGTGTGTGTGTGTGTGTTCCGCTCTGATGGTCGCCGTTGCAGTTCGCGGTTTTTCAAGCGAGTGCCTCGAGCTTGAAGGCCGCTGGCAGTCCGCTGAATAGTCGCCTAAGTGGGACAGGCCCTTAACCTACAAACCTGTACGTCTTTGAAGTGTGGGAGGAAACTTGAGCATCAGGAGAAAGCCCACATGGTCCCGGGGAGAACATGCAACTTTTGTACAGACAGCAGCCTGAGTCGGTATCCCAGTGTCGCATCCTAAGGGCAATTTTACAGAAGCCATTTAAACTAGAAACCCGCACTTCTTTGGGATGTGAGAGGAAACCAAAACACCCAGAGAAAACCCACGTGGTCACAGGGAGAACATACAAGCTCTGTGCAGACAGCACCCGTGGTCAGTATTGAACTCGGGTCTCTGGCATTGTAAGACGTTGTAAGGCAGTAACTCTACCGCTGCACCACCGTCCTGCCCGTGGAGGAACTGCTATTGAGCTTTATCCAATGCTCCTCTGGTGAATCAGTTCCTGGTTCATTCTAGCTGGAGAAATGGCAGTACTTACACTCCCTATTTTTTCTGAGATGTTTTTGCCAAGTCTTGTTGCTCGACATGTTGTACAAAGCACCAATCCACACGCTGCGATTCCACAGTGCTCTGAAGTACTATCTTATTCCGGCTTTTAACTTGAGTTCTCTGGCAGATACTGCAGAAAGCAAAGTGATCCACCATCGCCATTTAGTCGGGGCATGAACCTTTGACCGATGCATGAAATTTTTATTCTTTGAAAGAACATCAATGAGATTTCTGCTCTCTCGGTCTTGATGCACATCATCGGTTAGAGGCTGCTGTTATCCTTTCAAAACACAGCCTGAGGCAAATAGTGACCTATCAATCTCCCCCTCCCTCACCTCCTCCGATCATTTCATTTAAACACCAGTACTCTCTTGCTATAGACGCCGCTGTTTTAACTGAACAATAGAAACTAAGAAGGGTCTCGACCTGAAACGCCACCCATTCCTTCTTTCCAGAGATCCTGCCTGTCCCGCTGAGTTACTCCAGCATTTTGTGTCTACCAATTTAAACCAGCATCTCCATTTCTTTCCTACACATTTTGTCCACTCCACTGCAAAATCTCCTCAAGGTATGTTTACATTGAAGAAGTTCTCCTCCTCCCTTCGACGAGAGTTCAGCAGAGTCTGAAGAAGGGTCTCGACCCGAAACGTCACCCATCCCTTCTCTCCAGAGATGCTGTCTGTCCCACTGAGTTACTCCAGCATTTTGTGTTAACCCAATAGAAACGCTAAATCTTTATTCGCCGTTATGATTGGGACCAGAGGCAGCAAAATTCCACCATTAACCCAAACACGTGACTATCTAAAGCTAGTACAAGACTTTTAGAGTTTTGAGTTTAGTTTTGTTCCAGGAAAGATGTTGCTAAGCTGGAAAGGGTGCAGAGAAGATTTACGATGATGTTGCCAGTACTCGAGGGCCTGAGCTATAGGGAGAGGTTGAGCAGGCTAGGACTTTATTCCTTGGAGCGCAGGAGGATGAGGGGTGATCTTATAGGGGTGAATAAGATCATGAGAGGAATAGATCGGATCAATGCACAGAGTCTTTTACCCAGTTGGGGAATCGAGAAGCAGTGGACATAGGTTTAATGTGGGGGGGAAAGATTTCATAAGAACCTGAGGGACAACTTTTGTACACAAAGGGTGTTAGGTATATGGAACAATTCAATTCAATTCAATTCAATTCAACTTTAATGTCATTGCACAGATACAAGTATGGGTACAACGAAATGCAGTTTAGCGTCAGTTCGTAGTAATAGCAATATATAAATAGATACAGAATGCAGACAATGTGGACGGAGAGACTGGAGAAATCTATCGGCGGGACTCCGAGTTCAGCAGTGTGATGGTGTTGTTATAGAAGCTGTTCCTCATCCTACTAGTGCGGGACCTGAGGCTCCTGTACCGCCTCCCTGATGGTAGGAGGGCAAACAGTCCATGGTTAGGGTGGGGAGGGTCTTTGATGATCTTCCCGGCCCGTCTCAGACAACCGTTTTCGGTGGGAGGGCATCCATGGCAGGGAGCGGGCACCGATGCTGTACTGGGCGGTTTTTTCACCACCCGTTGTAGTGCCTTCCTGTCTGCTACGGTGCAACTGCTGTACCATACCGTAAAGCAGGTGGACAGGATGCTTTCGATGGTACAGCGGGTAAAAAGTTGGTCAGGATCTGGGGGGACAGGTGGGCTTTTTTGAGACCTCCTCAGGAAGTAAAAGGCGCTGCTGCGCCTTTTTGATCAGCTTGGAGTGTTTGAGGGACCAGGACAGACCCTCCGAGATGTGTACCCCGAGAATTTGTTAGTTTGGAGACCCGCTCCACCTCAGTCCCGTTTATATGGATGGGGGTGTGGTCTGCCCCCCTCTGTTCTTTCTAAAGTCAACAATGATTTCCTTCGTCTTCTGGGAGTTGAGGACGAGGTTATTGTTGGCACACCAGGTTGTCAGGTGCTGGACCTCCTCCCTGTAGGCTGACTCGTCGTTGTCGCTGATCATCCTACCACCGTGGTGTCGTCGGCAAATTTTATGATGGCGTTGGAGCCATGCTTAGGGATGCAGTCATGGGTGAAGAGGGAGTAGAGGAGAGGGCTGAGCACACAGCCCTGTGGCACGCCGGTGTTCAGTGTTATAGTGGAGGTGAGGTTGTTGACTCTAACAGACTGTGGTCTGTTAGTGAGGAAATCCAGTGTCCAATTGCAGAGGGAAGTGGAGATGCCAAGACCGCTGAGTTTGGTGATCAAGCTAGCGGGTATGACAGTGTTAAAGGCGCAGCTGAAGTCAGTGAACAGCAGCCTGATGTAGGTGTTATTACTGTCCAGGTGGGTCAGGGCAGAGTGTAGGGCCGCCGATATGGCGTCCTCTGTAGACCTGTTGGTCCGGTAGGCAAACTGATGGGGGTCCAGTGTGGGGGGGAGGCTGGCTTTGAGATGAGCCAAGATCAGCCGCTCGAAGCACTTGGCGATGACAGGGGTGAGTGCCACTGGCCGGAAATCGTTGAGACTCCCTGTCGCTGATTGTTTGGGCACTGGCACAATGGTAGATGTCTTGAGGCAAGTGGGGACGACACCCTGGGCCAGTGACAGATTGAAAATGTCAGTGAGGACCAGGGATAGTTGTCCAGCACATGCCCTGAGCACCCGCCCAGGGATTCCATCGGGGCCGGCAGCTTTGTGTTCATTCACCTTGCTCAGTGCATCTTGTACAGCAGAGGTGGAGAGACTGAGGGGTTGTTCATTCGGGGGTGGAGCAACTTTGATGGCTGGTGTTTTGTTGTCCCGGTCAAAGCGAGCATAGAAATGGTTTAGCTCGTCAGGAAGGGAGGCGTTGTCTGGGGGGGGGGGGGTGTTTGACTTTAATGGTAATCGGCAATGGATTTTGATTCCTTGCCACATGCGCCCTGGGGTCAGAGTTGTTTCGGAAATGCTCCTCGATCCGCTGTTTGTGATTGAGTTTAGCATTCCTAATTCCCTTTTTCAGATTGGCCCTGGATGAGCTGTATCCCTCAGCGTCGCCAGATTTAAAAGCGGCGTCACGAACTTCAGCAGGAGTCTGACCTCCCTGCTCATCCATGGCTTCTTGGGTTAGGGAAGGTCTTTATCTCTTTGTGGGTAGTTGACGTTGTCCCATGCAGACTCCAGTCTGTTTGCTGAAACTGTTCCTGTAAAACAGAGACAGCCCCCCCTCAGGCCAGACCTTCACAATCCTCGTGGTAGGTTTCACACGTCTGATCAGAGGTGTGTATTTGGGGAGCAGGAACAGAGAGCTGGAACAAGCTGCCAGAGGAGGTAGTTGACTCCGTTACTTTCACTACATTTAAGAAACATTTAGACAGGTACATGGACAGGATGGGTTTAGAAGGATATGGCCCAAATGCAGACAGATGGGACTAGTGTAGATGGGGCATGTTGGTTGGCGTGGACAAGTTACGCTGAAGGCCCAGTTTTCATGCGGTATGACTCTTCATAGAGCTGGGACATTTTGACTAAACTTTTAACTATTTCCATGCATAACTTCTCAGATAAAGCCTTTTATTGTGGTAATTCAGAACATTGAACAGTACAGCACAGGAACAAGCCATTCAGTTCCACAGTGTCTGTGCCGAACATGATGCCTGCTTAAACTAGTCCTTTCCCCCTGCACTCTCTGTGTAAAGAAACTTGCCCCTTACATCACTTTTATCATTTCTTCCATTGACCTTGTTGATATGGCCTTTAGTATTTAATATTTCCACTGTGGGAAAAAGGTTCTGACTGTCTGCTTTATCCAAGGCACACATAATTTTATAAACATCTGTAAGGCCTCACCTCAACCTCCGATGCTCCAGAGAAAATGATCCAAGTGTTGTCCATCATCCCCTTGTAGCTCATATTGTCTAATAATGGCAACATCCTAGTAAACCCCTTGGTTGTTTTATGATCATTCAAAGGGGTGTTAGCAACAAAATTAAGATAGCAAGCTGTTGGGAGAAATTAAGGTGGGCAAACTGAATCTTAAATCAACAATAATCAGCATTGAGAGTTGCCGAGGTTCAGAGGATTTCATAGCCTGGGGTGAAGACACCCAGGCTGTAGTGTAGAGGTTATGTTGTTGGACTGGCCTACAAAATCTGGACCTTTGTTCTCAGGGTTGGGAGTTCAAATCCCATTGTGGCAGCTGGGTGAATTTAATTCTATTAAATAAATCTGGAATTTAAATTAATAAAAAAAGAAATTAACCTGCAGGGCTGCTCAAGAGGATTAAGGGATTAACAATAAGTGTCAGTAATATCCATATCATGTGAATGGATAATTTTTAAAAATCTGCCGGTGATGGAATTAAGGTGTACTGGATCTGATCCAGTGACTTACACCAGCACTTTGTGTCCTTTTGTTTATTAACCAGCTTCTGCATCTCTTTATTTCTATCCTTTAAACTTTGCCCCTCTCACCTTAAAGCATTTGGTTGCTGCTACTCGTTAAGGTCTTATAAAATGATCCAAAATGGTTTTATTTACGAGCTAACTCACAGAAGCTGGGCAGCTGTAGGTCAGGTGCCTGCCGTTTATTTGCACAGTGCCACGCTCCTGTTCGGTACACTCCTTCCATGCGATACTGGTCGATGATATTGAGTTATTCCACCAAAGTAACATCACATTTGAGACGGACTAGTCCTTCCTTCACAGTTACCACTCAAGCACTTCCCCGTGGAGCTAGTTGGATAATGATCAGGAAAGAGATCCATTTTTATTCTCTAGGACAATAAGGTCAATGGTATCCTTAGCTGCCTCTCTAGCTGGAATTCCGCTAACTCATGACAACCCAAGCAGTGTGTGAGAGACCGCCTCAGTCTCTCCAGATTAGGACGTGAGCCTCGATATTTTCATGCAACTTTCATTCTCATTAATCCTTGCCTTAGAAAGTAAAAAACGATAAACCTTGCCCTGTCTACAACCAAATATTCAGTTTTCCCATAACTTATAAGAACATAATACTTCAACTGAAATCACTATCTCCTATTACTCAAATACACTTTAAGTTTAGGTTTATTATTGTTATGTATACTGAGGTACAGTGAAAAGATTTGTTTTGAATGCTATCCAGACAGAATACACATGAATACAATGAAGTCAAACTCAAGTACAATAGGTAGAGCCAAGGAAAAGATTGAAGAAGGGTCTTGACCCGAAACATCACCTATTGTATTGTATATCTTTATTATCATTTTTCTGAGTACTTACATACCCAGAGGAAAACGAAAAAGCGTTTCTCAACCAGTGTCCATTCAGTGTGTGGTAAAAAATAAATAGAAATAAATAATAAAAGTACATATATCATGAGTTCCGATCGGCAGTGGCACGACAATGGCTCTGCTTCAGTGTGTCCAGGTTGGTGGTTGGTGCGCGATACTTTGGCAGGGGGCAAAAGTCCGTTTATCAGTCTAATTGCCTGCGGAAGAAGCTGAGGAGCATCCTGCTGGTTTTGCGCAGATGCTCCTGTACCTCTTCCCAGATTGGCAGATGGAGGAATATGTGATGCGATGGGTGGTAGGGGTCTTTGATGATGGAGATGGCTCTGCTGATACATCTCTTCCTGTATATGTCCAGCAATAAAGGGAGTGGAGCACCAATAATCCTGCTGGCATCTTCACAATCCTGTCCAGTTGGTGCCAGTCGTACGACTTGCAAGCTCCCGAACCAGGAGGTGATGCCGTAGGTTAATGTGCTTCTCGATTGTCCCCCTATAAAACGTTCGTAGGTGTGCAGTGGGGAGACCTGCTTTCCGTAGTCTTTGGAGAGGGTGAAAGTCCGCTGCTGGGCTCTCTTGACCAGTGCTGTGGTGTTGGTCATGGAATCAGGTCATCTGACAGGTGGAGTCCTAGGAACTTTACCACTGCTGACCCTTTCCACATCAGCTCCATCGATGTGCAGAGGTGTAATGGCGTTGTTTTCCCCCCCGCCCTCCTGAAGTCAACCACCATCTCCTTCGTTTTTTTCCCACGTTGAGAATGAGGTTGTGGGATTTGCACCGTCCTGTGAAGCAGCTTCCTCCTCCATCCTGTACGCCGACTCATCATTGTCACTAATGAGACCCACCACTGTTGTGTCCATCAGCGAACTTGTTGATGAAGTTGTTGTTGAGTCTAGCAGTACAGGTCGTGTGTAAGCAGACTAAACAGCAGGGGCTTAGGACACAGCCTTGGGGCGTGCCAGTGCTCACGGCTATGGTTTTTGATGTCCTACTGCCCACACTGACTGTCTGCTGCCGTTGTGATAGAAGCTCAGGGACCCAGCATCAACCCCCAATAACTCCAACTTCTCCACCAGCTGCTGCGGAATGATTGTGTTAAAAGCAGAGCTGAAGTCTATGAAGAGGATCCTGGCATAAGTATTTTTCCCGATCAAGGTGTGGCAGTACGAGGTTCAGTGTTGTTGAGACTGCATCCTCTGTGGATCGGTTGGCTCTGTAGGCGAACTGCAGTGGGTCTAGGTCGGCAGGTAGGCTATTTTTTGATATGCTGCATAACCAGTCGCTCCAAAAACACTTCATTACTATGGGTGTTAGAGCCACTGGTCGAAAGTCATTTTGGCAGGCTGGGTTTGGTTTTCTTTCGGGACAGGAACGATGGTGGCACTCTTAAGACAGTTGGACACTACTGCCTGGCTGAGTGAGGTGTTAAAAATATCTGTGAAGACATCTTTCAGTTTGCTCGGCGCATCTCGTAGCAGGCCCACCCAGGAATGTTGTCCGGCCCTGTGGCTTTGCGTGGATGTTTAATGCTGGCAAAGGCCTTTTTTAACTCCGGCTGCGGCAGGACGAGTCTGGGAGATGGCAGTAGTGATTGTGTCTGGGTGCTGTTTTTTAAAACCTCAAACCGTGCTTAGAACTCGTTCAGTTCATCTGGTAGAGAGGGGTCGTTTTGACATTATCCGCAGTGGGGGGGGGGCGGGGGTGGGTGGAGGTTGGGTGGGGGGGGGGGGGGAGGGCATTTTCCGCAGTGGGGGGGGGGGGGCTTGGGGGGGTAGTCAGTCGGATTTGGTAATTAATTTTGTATGAAATCCCTGTCCACAAGCGACGTTGTGTCTTTTGTCATTTGTGAAGTGACTATTAAGTTTTTGTCCATACAGCCTCTTCGCTTCCCTGATCCCCCTGGATAGGTTACTCCTTGCCAGTTTGTACGCTGCGTTGTCTCCAGATTTAAATGCAGCATTCCGGATTCTCAGTAGGGAACACGCTTCCCCAGTTAGCCAGGGTTTCTGATTGGCACGCCTCTTGACGGTTTTTACCACCGTTACATCCTCGATGCATTTATTGATGTATCCGATGACGGAATCTTTGTATTCTTGGAGGTTGATGCCACTGTCATCTGTTGCTGCCTCTCTGATGATGGCCCACTGTGTGGTTTTGAAACAGTCCTGTATTCGTAAAAACCTATTCCTTTTCTCCAGAGATGCTGTCTGACCCGTTGAGTCTGATCAGCTTTTTGTATCCATCTACAGCGTGTAAATATATTTCTCAGCATTATAGCACATCAGTTCCAGAGACAAAGTTCAATGTCCACAATAGGTTAGAGGTGAATCGGACAGTATTGAAGGACCGTTGAGAAGCTGATGACAGTGGGGGAAGATGCTGTTCCTGAGTCTGGTGGTGTGTGTTTTCAAGCTCCTGTCTCTTCTGCCAGATGGGAGCAGGGAGAAGAAGGAATTACTGGGGTGGAACAAATATTTTATTATGTTGGCTGTTTTTCCGAGGCAGCATCAAGTCAAATTTGGGAAGTCTAGTCTGTGATCAACGATAAGTCTCCAAGTTACAACAAATTTAGGAACCCCAAAGTTTATTCACATACATGTAGAAACAAGGATCTGCAGAAGCTGGTTCATGCACAAAAGAACACAAAAATGCTGGAGTAATTCAACTGGTCAGGCAGCATCTCTGAAGAACAAGGATAGACGACTTATAAGTGGCTTATTATGTCACGTATCCATGTTCTCCAGAGATGCTGATCACACCCTCCACATACTCGAATAGCCATAGACACCAATTCAAAAGGCTGTAATTAGCAATCCCACCAACCACCTCCCCCCCCCCCCCAATTCTGCCATTACCATAGGATTATGCAGCAGTATTAGGCCATTCAGCCCATCGAGTCTACTCCACCATTCAATCATGACTGATTCTATTTTTTGTCTATTGACCCCTTTCACCTGCCTTCTTCCAGTGACCTTTGACTCCCTACTAATCAAGAACCTATCGATCTCCGCTTTTAAAAAACCCAATGGCCTGGCCTCCACAGCCGACTAGGACAATGAATCCCACAGAGTTACCACCTGTAGAATCTCTGCATCAACACTGACTCGCCAAAACCTGCACCTATGTACTAAACATCAGCACCATCTCTTTTTATATCCCTTCCTGAAAACTCTTGGATCCATGCTGGTCTTTCTTGGTTCTTTAAAATGCATCTTCCCAACTGTATTCCGACTTTGGAGCTCGCTGCCTTACTTTTTCTGATAACATTCCTGTGAAACATCATCAAATAATTTACATATTAAAATGTACCAAAATTCCATAGAGTCCAGAACCGTTCCCGCAGAATGGAAAGATCAATTCTTACTCCGCTGTTTAAGATAAAAACGGCAAAAATTGCAACTGCAGAACACTTAGCTTGATTCATCGGAAGTAAAATAATATAATTTATATATTTTTAGTTATTTTTAGTTTAATTTAAAGATACAGCATTGAAACAGACCTGTCGGTCCACCGCGTCCATGCCAACCAGGGTGGCACAGTGAAGCAGCTGGTGTAGCTGCTGCCTCACAACACCCGAGACCCAGGTTCGATCCTGCCCTTGGGTGCTGTCTTTGTGGAGTTTGCATGTTTTCCTTGTGATCAAATGGGTTTTCTTCAGGTACTATGGTTTTCACACACATTCCAAAGACACACACACATGTACATATATAAGAAAGATGATATTAAAATGTTTTTTTTTTCTTATTTTGATATATATATATACAAAATAGAAAAAAAAGACATATTAATAACATTTTTCTATCTCAAGACATAAACCATTTTGTAGTCATGTAAGAACTTTTGAAGTATACTATAGTTACTGTTGTAATGTATGGAAATACATCAGGCAGTTCAAAACAGCCTTCGTCTGCAAATAGCAATGTGATATTGATTATCCAATCTATTTAAATGATATTAAGGGAAGGATAAATGTTTATCCAGACAACAAGGATAATTCTTCAGTTTTCTTTGAAATAGCAGCGTGAGGTTTCCTTGCATTTAGTACATTACAGGAAAAGACCCTTCAGCCCACAATGTCTGTGTCGAACGTGATGCATCCCTAGAATCCCTTCTGTGATCTGCAAAAGCTGGTGGCAGCAGGGTGGCGGTGGAGGTAGATACGATAGCGCCATTTCAGAGGCTTTTGGATCTGCTGATGGACTTGAGATGGATTGAAGAGGGCAATTTTGGGTCGTTTTTTAAATTTAGTTTAGTTTGGTTTAGAGATACAACATAGGAACACACCCACCGAGTCCATGCCGACCAGTGATCACCCTGCACACTAACACTATTCTACACACCGGGGTCAATTTACAATTTAACCAACGCCAATTAACCTGTACGTCTTGTACAAGTGTGGGAGGAAATTGGAGCACCTGGAGAAAAGCCAAGTGGTCACGGGGGGGAATGTACAAACTCCATGCAGACAGCACCTATGTCCAGGACCAAACCCCAGTCTTTGGCTCTCTCTGTAAGACAGCAACTCTGCCACTGTGCCACTGTGCCAACTTACAAAACTTATTGCATTAACAGGTTTAATTGCTTTTACACAGAGTGCTGGAGTATCTCTTCAGGTCGGGCAACATCTCTGTAGGATATGGATAGTTAACATTTCAGGTTGTGAATCGTTTTCGGACATAACAGACCGAAAAGGTTCCTGACGCGAAACATCACCTATCCATGTTCTCCAGAGATGCGCCTGATTCGCTAAGTTACTCCAGCATTTTGTACGTTTCTTTTCTTGGTAAGCCAGCATCCTCAGTTCCTTGAGTCTTGATTGCTATTACACACGCAGCCATTAAGCTCGAGGATCTGAAGAACAGACTTACATTTTTTTTTAATACTTTAATTTTTAAAAGTGTGATATTTCATTCCTGTTGTCAAAGCACAACACTATTTCAGTTCAAACTCCTGAAATAGATATGGCAAATGAGACTGGGAGAATACACAGTGCGAAGATTTCACGGAAAAGCCCATTAAAAAGCATTCTGTGCAGTGATCAGTGCCTGTCTTCAGAAAGAATAATTTAACATTGAATTATGAATTCCAGACAAACCCTCACCACTTGTTGTAAAACGATATCTAAAATCACCAGACAGTCCCTGTGTGATTGCCAGATAGGCTGGGGCCTATTAGAAAAAAAACACAACAGTGTGATAACAGAGAAAGGTCAAAATTGTCATAGATTAATCTCAATTATGAGGGTAATGTGTGGAACTCTTCCATCCCCAACTAATCTTATTGCACACACATGCGCATTGTCATGTGATTTGAAACATGCCTAAATGAAATTATAAAGCAGTGTTAAATTTATTAATCATTTAATTAACTGAATGTTCCTGCAACTACAGTGGAGATGAATGGCGTGTCATGTGCTAATACAATTTGCCTCTCAGTCAGAAAGGGTCAGATGAGAAGCAAACTGCATCTTGAATGATCCTTACAGCGTACCTTCTTTAAAAGGGTCGCAATTATGGCACAAATTTTCTCTGTGTGATGCCCTTGCTGTTTACCGATCTGACTTTGAGGGCCATGGTATTTGGGGAGGGGAAAGGGGATAGTGGTGTGGGGGGGGGGGGGGGGCGGGGGGGGGCTAGAGTCAGGGTGAACGGGAGGGGTGGGTGATGGTGATGAAGGATGTACGTTCAGGCAGAATAGTGTGTGAGGGGGGTGGCAAGGTTGTGAGGGGGGGAGGGGTGAAGGGGGGGGGGGGGGCGGGGGGAAGGAGCTGGTCAGCCCACCCCGTCCCTGCCGTATTTTATATCAGGATCTACAATCAGCCTGATGACAGGCATCAGTGGAGGGATGCAAAGCATTCTGGAAGAGGAGAGAGAGGGAGAGAGAGGGAGAGAGAGAGAGAGAGACCGTGGCCTGACACAGAAGGTGACTCCTGAGGCGCTAACCTTGGAGAAAGTTACACTTTATTAAAATTAATTTAGAAAGGTTGTTCTGACAGCTGCATAATTAAATATCAGAGTGTCAGCGATAATTTATTCCGCACACATTTGGTGGTCATAGCCTGTTTGCTTTAGGGTCAATGTGCATATTAGGAAGAAAGGGAGAGAAAAAAAAGAGAGGGGGGAGAAAACACATGGCGAGGTGCATTTATCTTAGGCCGATGTGGGGGTAAGGAATGTGGGGAGTGGTAGACAATGCTCTCAGTCCCAGCCTTTAAATTTCAGTTGTAGCACTGCAAAAGCATATGTCTATTTCACCTGGTGCAAGAGTATTTACTTTCTCCTTTTTCTCCGCGGAAAAAGCAGGCAGACAAGGTCTGCTGGTCACAGTGTATTACCTTGTCAGTTGCAGTACTCTTCATATGTGTCCTGAACAAATTACATGCTTCTGTAGGTCTGAAAGGGTATGCAGGTTATAACTCACTGTACGCCCCAGTGCAGGCTTCTGTTAGTTCCCAAATGATAGCCAAGGTCACGCTAATCAACTCAATTACCCGTCCTGTTGGAGATTTTGATAATGGTTTCAGCAAGTCAGCTTCCTGTCTGAAAAAAGAACCTTTCATTCCCAGCAAATTATTCCTTTTCTTATAAAAAATCATTCGCTAGGTTCTCAAAACAAAAAAAAAAAGTTTTTCTTCCCTGCGGCAAATGATAAGAAAAAAAAAGTTTAACCTGTTCTTCCATTTTTCTGTGTAATTTTGAATTTAACCATTTGAACCTTTTGGTTTGAGAGCTAATTGAAAATCATTTAGTGGGATTTATATCTTTGTAGGTACACAAAAGGCTGGATAAACTCAGCGGGTGCAGCAGCATCTAAGGAGCGAAGGAGATAGGCGACGTTTCGGGTCGAGACCCTTCTTTGTACCAGTGTACATCTATTTATTTCTGTTATATTTAAGATTTTTTTTAAATATTCTTTTGGGAAATTAGAACTGAAAGCTATAAAATCTATTGTGTAATCTTGTCTGTTTTATTCTCTCACGAATAGAACTTGACTGATGATTGTAAGGTTGGCATTTCAGGGTAGAATTTGGTCAATCTTATCAATGTTCTTTATCCAATTTTCTCTGCAACTTTAAATTTTTCTTCATGGCCATCTCATTGTCCCCAATGTTGTGACTTCCTTGGACGTTTACAGCAGTTTGTTATGTCTATGATATTGTATTGTATCTTTGTGTAAAAAAAATGTTCTCCAACCCATTTTACACTCCAGTACGATTTTAATCCACCCCTTTAAAATACTGGTCTAGTGGATTGCAGGCCTCTGGATGAGTCCAAGCACCATAATAGACTTGGATCCGATGCAATACGAATGTAGTACTGGGGGGGTGCTTTGGTTTTGGAGCTCTTTTCGGTTGATTCCGGGGATGATTGGTTTAAGAATGAGGAGTGTTTCAAGGCTCTGGACCTATAATCGCTGGGATTTAGAAAGATGAGGGGGGGGATCTCTTTGAAACCTACCAAATAATGAGTGAATGCAGAGAGAATGTTACCACTTGTGGGAGAGTCTTGGACCAGAGGGCACAGCCTCAGAATAAAAGTATATACCTTTAGAATGCAAATGAGAAGGAATTTATTTAGAAGAGGGCAGTGAATCTGTGGAATTCATTGCTGCAGATGGCGGTGGAGGCCAAGTCATTGAGTATTTTTAAAGAGGAAATTAGGTTTTTGATCCGTAAGGGTGTAAAAGATTATGGGGAGAAGGCAGGAGAATGGGGTTGAGAGGAAAAAATAGATCATCCACGATCGAATGGCAGAGCAGACTTGATGGGCAAAATGGCCTAAATCTGCTCCTACATGGTCTTATCATGCTGAGTTATGGTCTTATCACGCTGTATCAAGTTGAGTGACTCCAGCATTTTCTGTCTATCCACTGAGTTACTCCAGAATTTTATGTCTATCTTTTGTTTAAACCAGCATCTGCAGTTTCTTCATACACTTGTGGTCTTATGATCTTTTGGATGAGATATCAATGCCTCTGGTCACTTGTGGATGTCAAACTTCCTGTCCGGTTATTTTGTAAAAAAAAAGTGCAAGAGAGTTATCTCTGGTGCTTTGGCTAGTGATGGAGAATTGGTTCACTGATGGTGACTGGTGGGGTTACAGCTTGGGTGTTGACCTGAAACATTAACTCCGCTGAGTGTTCCTGGCATTTACTGCCTTTGTTTAAGATTTTCAGCATCTGCAGTTCATTGTGTGATAATGCTGCCTCAAAGCTCCAGTGACCAGGTTCAATTGTGACCAATGTTTGGCATTTGCAGTTTCTTCTAGTGACCTTGCAGGTTTATCCTGAGTGCTCTGATTTCCTCCCACATTCTCCATCCTGTGAGTCAACTGGCCTCTTTACGTTGTCCCGAATGTGTAGATGGGAGATTGAAACTGGAGGGGGTTGATGGGAAAATGGGGAGAATAGTAGATCCCTTCAAGGAGTCCATTACAACAGTACAGGTGTCTCGCAGCTGACATCTATTTTCAGTGTTGGCACAAGGAACTGCAGATGCTGTTTACAGAAAAAAAGACCAAAAGTGCAAGAGTAATTCAGCGGATCAGGCAGTATCTCTGGAGGATATAGATAGGCAATGTTTTGGATCAGAAGGATGGTGCAGATCCTGAAACTTCGCCTATCTATTGCCTTACCCACTGAGTTACTCCAGCACTTTGTGTTCCTGCATCTGCAGTTCCTTGCGTCTGATGGCAATTAGTGGGAGAATGGAACCAGTCTGTGAGCTGCCATAAATCTGGTGGGCTGAATGGCCTTTCTTTGTGCAAAGAAAAATGGAAATTGTCCAAAAAACTTCTTTATTGCATCCTTACTTTTGCATTCAAAGTTTTAATGTAATTTTTTTCCGAGCTGTTTCAACATATTCAACCACTTTAAAGAATTGTACTCAGTTCTGTGTATCAGCACCTTTGGAACCATCTTTCTTCCATCTGTGTATCCTCACTTTCATGTCTGGATCTTAAATTTGTATCTTATTGTACATAGAGATTTGTTTCTTGAAAAATGTAGTCTCCGTATATCTATCAAAGCCCTTCTTATCCGAAGCTTTAATCTGATCAGCCAGCTACAACTGTTGAATTGCATCTATGTGGGGTGATATGGCAAGAAAATATTTATTTGCCAGCCACTGTTTTGATAAAAGGACAGACTACCACTGTCACCTTATTAACCCAAGAGCTGGAGCATGGCCACCATGGTAGTGACCATGTTACATCTTACACCTTCTGCTCTTATCCCAAGCCCAAGGCTTTTGTCCCAAACATCTGCCTATCAACCCACACCCCCCACCCTCCCCTCACCTGTGTCCATTAGTATCACCTATTAGTTTAGAGATACATAGTCCCAATGGGTCCACACCAACCATAGATGACCTGTTCACACTAGTTCTATGTTTTTGCATCCACTCCCTACACATTAGGGGCAATTTACAGAAGCCGCCAAGAATTGGCCTCTATAAAATTCCGACAATCCAGCACATCTTAGACTCCCCTGCCACCATATCCTTGGGCAACACGACTTTGGGACGTGGGAGGAAACAGGAGCACCCTGACAAATCCCACACAGTCACCGGAGAATGTGCAAGCACCACACAGGAAGCCCCCAAGGTCAGGGTGGAACTCGAGTCTCTGCCGCTGTGAGGCTGCGCCATTGTTTATTACTTCAAATGTAATCCACTTCTTTATAGTTCAACCTTAGCTTTTAAGTCCTTATAGTTTTCACTGCTTTGATTTTATTGAATACCACACAAACAAAAGCTTTTCACTATATCTCAGTATACTTAGAAATAATAAACCAACACCAATACTAAATCGCGCTATTGTTAGTAGACTAATATATTGTCAGTTTCCTAAAAAACAGAATGACAAACCCCCCTTTCCTGCCCACATTCTCCCTTTTCTCCCACCCTGCCCTGTGCTCCACCTATTTCACTCCCTAAACTCCTCCCTCTGGCTTCACAATTTGCAACTCTACAATCCTGTCTCATACCTTCTGCTTTTATCGCTGGCCTTTGCTCCATCTGCCTATATAAAAAGAAACTCTGGCCTGTGTCCACCTATAACTTTCCTGCCACGCTTTTTTTTCTTATCCCCCCCCCCCCCCCCCCCCCCCTCCACACACACAATCAGTCTGAAGAAGGGTCTCGACCTGAAATGTCACCTATCCACCTTCCCCAGAGATGCTGCCTGACCTGCTGAGTTACTCTAGCACTTTGTGTCCTTTTTGGTACAAGCATTATTGTGGTGCTGTTGATTAAAACAAACGCAGATTAATATAATCAGGCAGACAGAGCATCACTGTGGTAATTCTATTACTCAACAAAATGTTGACCTGTTCCATAAATGGGTTTAATTGCATTGCATGTTGAAGTAGGTTGTTGGGACAATCATGGCATGGTGCATATTATCCTGCAATCAGATCATGTCATTTTCAAGTTAGGATCTCTTTACATATGAAGTAAACTGTTCCTGCACCCTACTCAATCATTATTTTCCTCTAGATTAACTTTTGACTACATTGCATCAAGTAAGATTAGAAAAATTAATTTTTCCTCATTCAGGGCAGTAGATATCTGGAGTATCGACTCATCAGAACCTTGCAAACACTCCTTTTGAAAATGCAATCAGGAAAGCATCAGACTTTGAAAAGCATTGGAGGTTACAAGCAAGGTCACTAATTTTCATGGAAAATTTCAACCCCCAAATTGTTGGTGGAAATCGCAAAATCCATATAACAAAAACAGGGATTTAATTCATCAATAAAATGCTGACTACGAGAGTCAGTGGTCTTTTTGAAGGACAAATGCATGACACAAATGTTTCTGTGCTCAAGGAATTACTTGCGCAAGAAGATCCTGTCCCGTTTGATCTATATGTTGGAATACCGCCTCTATGCTGGAGGACATAATTGAGGCAGGGACTATGCCGATATTTAATAAATAATTAGATGGGTACATGGATATGACAGATTTAGAGAGATATGAGCCAAAGACAAGCAAGTGGGGCTAGTGTAGATGGGACATGTTGGGCAGTGTGGGAAAGTTGGGCCAAAGGGTCTGTTTCCACACTATGACTATAATATACTCTCTGGATGAGGTGTAGAATCGGCTCTTCGGGCAGTTCCATACCTCTTGCTTCTTAAATTAAATGTCACCTCCAGTGTGCCATTCAGTTAGTGATGGCTTGTAAAACAAAACTCAAAAAATTGAGTTGAAAGTTAAAATGAATAATAAAATCTAAATCCAATCACAACTTCACCCCAACCAGAACTCGTACCATAAAGAGAGCTTCTTTAGAAAGGCAATGAGCCGTGTTAAATAGTTAATGACAAAACCGGGCAATTGCTTTTTTCTTTTTTAAATCTATCCTTTCCACAATAAAGCTATATATTTGGAATACATTCTGGCCTCGTCCCCTAAAAGCCAGAAAATTTTAAGACATGGTTCTAAATGGTTATCGTGGTTTTAATATCGCAACTCCCTGCAGGCTTTTAAAGTCCCCTAATAGATAAAATTACATGGCGTCACAGTGAATGAACAAGTCCTTCCACTTTCTAGCTCCTTTTTTCTCTCTCTCTCTCTCTCTCCCCTTCGCTGCTTTCTGTGTCTCTTCCAGGCAAAGTTCACATTGAAGTGTGACAAGTGACACTTGACAACTGACACATGCTGCATCTTATCAACACAAAGCACAGGCAGTCCTCTGCCATAGAATGATTGTCATTTTGCCTGTTTGTCATTCCCCACCCTGTTTCATTTGTCAGTCTATCCCTAAAGGTTCCCTCTCTATCCCTGAGTCTGATATCATTCGTCTCAATTCAGATTCCATCTCGTCACAAATAGACGAATGCTGCGTGTAATTTGAAAAGATCTATTCCTTCCTGCGTAGACTCTGTGCTAGGATTGAGGGCATCGTGTACTGATCTTCACTTTGAAAAACCTGCATGCTAATCTTTAAAACAAAACAAGCAATAGCTGGTACATCACAGAAGAGGCCATTTGGCCCGTCTCAACCAGGTTGGTATTTATACTCAATGCATGCCTCTTCATCTAGTCCACTGAGTGCAACTTCAACTATTCCCTGTGGGGTTACGTTTCACATCCTATTATCTGGGCAAGTAAATTTCTCCTGCATTCCCAATGGGATTTATTAAAGATTTTACTTCGGAGTCACGTGAGTGACTACGTGAATAGAAGCCGTACAGCCGTTGGTGCGTCATGACGTCAGACGCTGGTGCAGTCGGGAACAGTTGGAGCAGCAGCGCTCCACCGAGCGGTAAGTTTAAACAGGTTACACGAAAAGCTGGAGAATTCAGCGGGTGCAGCAGCATCTAAGGAGCGAAGGAGATGGGCGACGTTTCGGGTCGAGACCCTTCTTCAGACTTTACCCTCCATTCTCCAGCATCTGCAGTTTCGTTAACAATTTTAAACGGAGGTAAGGTTTGTTGAAATACTTTACCGCAGGTCATTTTCTGCGACGGTTGGGAGTAGATATGTTGCAGAAAGGGAAGAAGGTGTCGGCGAGGCGCTCCGGGGGTAGAAAGAAGAGTGACCAGGAGAGTGTTGAGGATGGAGGCCCGTCTGGTACACCTGGTCCGGTGCTGGCTACACAGCCAGTGGTTGCGGACCCACTGCCGGGGGGCAGTGGAGGCTTGCACAGTAGGGCGGAAGGCCACTGGCAAGTCTCTGTGGCCCGTAGATGAGTCGGGCCTGGAGGTTATACCCTCCATAGGAGAGTCCGTTTGCTCACGGCTCTCCCACGTCGAGATTCTATTACAAAAGAATGCTCGACAGGGACCAGCTCCGTGGGGAGGAGTGGTGCCCAAGCCAGGCTGATGGAGAGCTTGTGCTAGCAGCACCTGTTTTAGGGGCTGCAGAACTATCCTGCCTGTGAGGAGGATGTTCCAGCTCCTTGAGGAGGAGTGGTGCCCAAGCCAGGCTGATGGAGAGCTTGTGCTAGCAGCACCTGTTTCAGGGCTGCAGAACTATCCTGCCTGTGAGGAGGATGTTCTATCAGGGCCGTTTTGCTGACACTGTTTCTATGCTGGGGGAGAGCACGGTGTTCGGTTGGAGGTAATTCCGAACATTGCTGGGAAGTTTGCTGAGTGTAGAGAGGCAGGAAAGGCGATTGATGTAGAATTGGCCGAAGCCATTCAGTATATGCTCTCCCACCAGTTACAGGAGCTAGCTATGGATGAAGTAGCAAAAAACTATAAAGCTCCTGTTAATTGTGATCTCCTGAAGGTACCGGTGGTTAATCACCAAATTTGCATAGATGGGTTTGCCTGCTAGGGCCCAGGAGATGAAGTTTTAAAAAGTGCTTAAACTGTTGTAAGCAGGTATTACAGCTGTGGTGAAAGTTATTGATACAAATGATATGGTTGAAGCACACCAGGATGAACTGGGACTCCTTTGTAATGCATTTTGAAATTAATGTCGGGAGGGCCGCTATTAGGCCAGTGCTAACCCGAATTTGGCGAGTTGTGCAAACTGACCAGTGTACCACCACGAAATCTGTTGTTTGGTGGTAACCTTGCAAAAATGGTCAAAGACTGTTATGAGGTTGTTAACCATGGCCCTCATTAAGCCAGCTGGAAGCAAGGCAAAAAAGGTTCTCTACAAGAAGTCGAGGACAACAAGGCCGCAAGGAAAGATGCTGGTAAGGAATATAACATTTGACAGACGATTTATTAACTGATGTTCCTGTTCAAATTGGGGAAGGTTAAAATTGTTCTCAAACAATGGCAGCAGTTGACATCAGATTTGTTCATACTTAGTGTATTGAAGGGGTGAAAAATTGGATTTTACTATGACAGTCTACCTAATCAACATTTTCCTAGTCGTAAACTTATTTTTCAGATGAGGAAAATGTGCTTATTCAAGCAGAGATTCAGTCGTTACATAAGAAGGGGTAATTGAGCCTTCTGTCTATCAAAGTCAACAATTTCTGTCAAGTATATTTCCCAGATCTAAAAAGACTGGGGGATGTAGAATTATTCTGGATTTATCGAATTTGAACAAATTTGTTTGTTATAGGCATTTCAAAATGGATAACTTTACCACGGGCAAACATCTAGTGTCCAAAGGGTATTATATGGCAACCATTGATTTGAAGAATGCGTATTACGCAGTGTCTATTCATGGTGATGATAGAAGATATTTGAAATTTATTTGGATGACTGAGCTGTGGCAATTCAGGACATTGCCGAATGGATTAACTTCAGCTCCTAGATTATTTACTAATTGGTAAAACCTGTGTTAGCATTGCTTAGAGCTCAGGGGCATGTGGTAATGGCCTATTTAGATGATATTCTGATTGTTGGAAAGACTCATGCTGAAACTCAATCATCAGTTCAGTTGTTAAAATCACTTTTGAACAAATGGGATTAGTTATTCACCCAGATAAATCTAAATTATCACCAGTCCAAATTATTGATTATCTGGGATTTACCATTAATTCCAATCACATGTTGGTAACTTTGCACAGGGATAAATTGAATCAGTTAATTGAGGACTGTGTTAATCTCGTTGGAGAACAACGGCTTTTGATTAGACAAGTAGCCAGTTTTATTGGGAAGTTGTTGCAGCCTTTCCAGCTGTGCAGTATTGTCCTCTGCATTATCAACAATTACAACCATCAAAGGAACAGGCACTGAGAATACAAAGGGGGCTATTTTTGATAGGCCTATGCAGTTGTCAGCTGGGGTGATTGCTGACATACAATGGTGGATAGTACATGTATCAAAAAATTTAAGGAAGGTTTCGTGGAATCACCGTCACTGATATTACAGACTGATGTCAGTGCACTGGGTTGGGGTGCAACAGATATGTCTTCTAGTTGTGGAGGCAGATGGAATGTGGATGAGACATCGCTTCCTCAATTAAGAGGGATTGATTATTTAGAGTTGTTGGGCACCTGGTATGGGCTCAAAGCTTATTGTTCTACAAGGAGGGATCTGCATGTGCAGCTCAGATTGACAACACCACAGCAGTGGCATATGTAAACCACATGGGTGGAGTTAAGTCACAGTCTTGTGATAGACTGGCTAACCAGGTTTGGAGCTGGTGTATTGACCAAAATATCTGGCTTTCAGCACTTTATTTGCCAGGAAAAGGTCACGTCAGTTTAATGACAACATTGAATGGATGTTAAATCAGGATGTGTTTAACCAAATGATTGATCAGTATGCATTGCCAGATATTGACTTGTTTGCATCTCGATTAAATCATCAGTTACCTAGATATGTTTCATGGTAACCAGATACTGGGGCAGTAGCAGTGGATGCATTTTCGCTGCATTGGGGGAGGAATGTTTGTGTATGTATTTCCTTCATTCTGTCTCATCAGCAGATGTTTGCAAAGATCAAGGAGGACTCCGCTTCAGGGGTATTGGTAGTGCCAGATTGGCCTACACGAGCATGGTTTCCCGTTGTATTACAAATGGCTAGGGAGCCTTACATGCTTATGCCCAAGAATAAAAATCTACTGGTAAATCCAGTCACTGGGGATCAACATCCCTTTATAGGATCGTATTGATCTGTTAATTTGCAGATTTTAAGGAAGCCATACTTGGGGAGAGGACTGTCTCATCGGACGGTGGATGTTCTCACGTCGGCCTGCAGGGATAGTACACAGCAGCAATATATCACCTATATAAGGAAGTGGGAGCAATTCTGCCTATAGCAGGATATTGTATATCACACGGCAGGGATCACGGATGTATTGGAGTTTGTCAACTCTTTATTTTGACCAAAAAATTAAGTTATAGTGCAATTAATTCAGCCAGAAGTGCTCTGGCTTCTTATTTACCTATGAATGCAGAATTGCATACAGTAGGGACACATCCGTTAGTTCACGATTCATGAAGGGAGTTTTCAATTCTAATCCTCCTAAACTCAGGTATGCCGGTATTTGGAATGTGAGTGAGGTTTTTATGCTTCTTCGCCAGTGGGCTCCGGTTACAAGACTATCTATAGCCACATTAACTATGAAGGTGGTCATGCTTCTGGTGTTGGTTTCAGCCCAACGTGTACAAACATTGCAAAAGCTACGGCTAGATAGAATGCATGTGTCGGCTGATGCCATTATATTTTATGTCTATGATTTGCTTAAACATAATAAACGAGGCATGACAGGATGTAAGATTGTGTTTTCAGCATACCCCGCAGATGATCGCTTCTGTATAGTCTCACATTTATCTCGTTACATTGAGATTACTAAACCTCTGAGAGGAACAGAGTTGGCTTTGTTTATTAGTCACAAAAAACCACACAGTAAGGTGTCGGTGCAAACGATTTCAAGGTCCTCCCGGCGCAGGATGGTCCAGTGAGCTAACTTTTCAGAGGTTTTGTCACAAGCCGTTTTCAAGGCTCGGGGTGTTTGCTGATTCTGGTGTCAGTACTGTTACATTTTTCCCCTGAGTTAGAGGGGTTTGTTATGATTTGTTTGTAAATAAACTGTTATTTCATTTAACAAATGTATTACTGATGCATGATTGATTGTTAACGACTTTTGAGTCAATCCAGGCAGTGTGAACGTCGGATTTGAGTCTGCGGCGTGAATTCACAGTGCTTTGAAGTCTTCACGTAGTCACTCACGTGACTCCGAAGTAAAATAGTAAGATTAAACGAGAACTTACCAGTTTGAAGTTTGATCTTTATTTTATGAGGAGTCGAGTTGAGGGACTACGTGCCCTCCGCTCCCACCCTCATAGATCTCATCTGGTAGTTCTAGTTTTATCATCTTACCGTTATACTTCGGTCATTGTTAGCTGTGAATTCATTCCGCTGCTTTGAAGATTGACGCACCAACGGCTGTACGGGCTTCTATTCACGTAGTCCCTCAACTCGACTCCTCATAAAATAAAGATCAAACTTCAAACTGGTAAGTTCTCGTTTAATCTTAATATTAAACATTGGTTAACTCAAAGAATGCTTGTGACCTACTGTTTCCAACATTGTTTCTCGTTAGGATTTAATACGATAAATCCAAAACAGAATTGACAGGTTAGAGTGGTTCAAGGCTCAGCCCCTGGTTTGCTGATCTTCACTGGGGTAATATTGAGGTACCATAGTCAACACCATCACCTTTGCATTTGCGAAGGGTTGATGGATAGGAAAATTGGACTGCTGAAAGCTGCCCAGTTGCCTTTGCAGGACGATCTATGCATTTCTGTCAAATAAGGAGGAAGTTAGTATCAACAAGGGGTTCCCATGATATTGCAATAACCCTCCTCAATGCATTAGATACATCAAACTTGGGTATTACTGTGAGATGCTTGAGGATTGTCAGGTACTTTAGAAGAATAAAGAACTGCAGATGCTGGAAATCGGAAACAAAAAAAAATGCTGGAAATACTCAATCCATGTGCAATAGGTACATGGATAGGAAAGGTTCAGAGGGATTTGGGCCAAACGTGGGCATACAGGGGTAGTAGGTTGGATGGAGCATACTAGTCGGCATGGACTGCTTCAATGCTGCTTTATTTGTCACTTTTTCCGAAGTACAGTGAAATACACTTTTGAATACAGTTAAGTACAAGAATCACTACACATAAGCACTTGGATATATCTTAGAAAAGCATTTCTGATACAGTACAAGTATACAGCAGTCGTACACTGAGACAGTATACAGTGTTGCCAGATATGACAGCATTTTCAAGTCCCAGTTGTTATAGGTGTAGAATTCCTAACCTGACCAAGAAGGCCCATTGTCCTGGCGGCATTGCAGGGTCAGCCTGGCCAAGTGAGCTGTTGGTGTCCTCCAGCACTGTGCCGCTGCAGGCCATGTCCGGTCCATGCACTCAGACTCTTGGAGCGGTGCCCGATGCAGCCGAGCCCCAGGCTGCTGCAGGGCCTCCAGCGGCCCACTCCACCCGCCGCGGTGCGCTGCACTGCCTCCTGCAGCCGGTCCACTGACAGGTCCTCTGCCCAACTCCAACTCCCTCCACCGATCCACGGGGCGAGCAGGAGCTGAGCTCAGCGGCTTCCCCTTCCAGGTGAGTTCCCGGCTCTGTGGCACACGAGCCAGGCGCGATGTAGACTTGGGCCGAAGAGCCTATTACCATGCTGTAGGATCTATCACTTTGATTATTTGCTTGGTGTGGAATACACATTTTCACAAAATTTTCTTTCTGAGGCAACTACATTTTCAGCAAGTCTTACCTCCCACAGACCAATCTGCCACCTGAGAACTGAGAAATATGAGGAAGTCCGTGTGGTCCCGTTGGATCCATTAGCACAGGTGTCCCACAGCCAACAACTGTTTTTAGTGTAGATGCAAGGAACTGCAGATGCCAAAAAGTGACACAGAGTGCTGGAGTAATTCAGCAGTTCAGGCAGCATCTCTGGAGGACATAGATAGACATTGTTTCAGGTCCGAAAAGTCGCCTATCAACGTCCTCCAGAGACACTGAGTTACTTCTACGCAAACTTCCAGCATCTGCAGTTCCTTGTGTCTGATGGAAATATTCCTTGTATAGGTGCAGGAGATATCCGGGGTATTGCCTACAGCGCCTCCAAGGTTGGCCGTAGGAGGTGCCCCCGGGACGCAGGCGTTCAGGCGAAGAGAGGGACATGGGGACGCAGGCCTGCAGCAGACCTGTGCTTACCTGGGTCACGCACGCTCCCGTACTTCCAGCATGTTCGACTGGACTTTGGACTTTGTATACGGCGCCAAGATATGTCGACTGTGCATTTGTGGTTGTGCAAAAGCAATTCACTGTGCTGTGCATACGTGACAATGAAGAGCCATTGAAGCATTGAAAGGTTTAGAGGGATATGGAGCAAATGCGGGCAAATGGGACTGGCTAAGGTCGACATGGTCAGGGTCGGCATGGACAGGGTGGGCCGAAGGGCCTGTCTCCGTGCTGTATGACTCTATGACTCAAGTTAAAGGACAGAAAACAGGAAGGAGGAATAAAGGAGTCACTTTCAGGTTGGCTGACGGTTACTAATGGAGTGCCACAGGGATCGGTTGTAGGCCTTCAGCTATGCACGATTTATATTAATGACTTAGGTGAAGAGATAGAAAATGATACAAAGCTAGGTGTGGGACCGAGCTGTGAGGAGGTCATAGAGAGTCCGCAAAGGAATATAAACAGTTTCAGTGAGGGGCAAGTAAATGACAGATGGAGTATAACGTAGAAAAATGTAGGATTTGACAGTCTGATAGGATGAATGTAAAAATAGATACTTCAAATCGTGGAAAAAAACTGGTAAATGTTGGTCTACAGAGGATTCCTGATATGCTAGTTAATGAGACACAGAAAGTAAATGTTAAGGTCCAGTGAGCACATAATATGTTGGCAGGTTCGGGAGCTGGGGTACAGTGGCACAGCTGGTAAAGCTGCTGCCTCACGGTGTCAGGGACCCCAGGTGCTGTCTGCGTGGAATTTGCCCTTTTTCCTTGGGACTGCGTATGTTTCCTTCCAGTACTCCTGTTTCCTATCGCATCCCAAACACGGGCAGGTTTGTAGGTTATTTGACCCTCTGTAAATTGCCCCTGGTGTGTAGGGAGTGGATGTGAAAGGGGGATAACACAGAACTAGTGCGTGGACATGGTGGACCAAACTCCCTGATTCTTTGCTGTATCTCTAAACTAAACTAACAAAAATAATTTGCTGCCTCAGAGTACATTGGTTGGTCAGATATAACTTGAATTCATTGCTGAAATTGATCGCTTTTTACAAGCTGAAGGCATCATAGAATATGTAGATTGGGCAGGGTTGTATTCAAGGCATCATATCATGCATGATATAAGTTCATAAGTTCATGTTATAGGAGCAGAATTAGGCCATTCAGCCCATCAAGTCTACTCCACCATGCAATCATGGTTCAACTATCTTTCCTTTGCAACCGTATTCTCCTGCCTTCTCCCCATAACCCCTGACACCCTTGCCAATCAAGAATCTGTCAATCTCTCCTTAAAAATATCAATTGACATGACCTCCACGGCGTTCTGTGGCAATGAATTCCACAGATTCACCACCCTCTGACTAAAGAAATTCCTCCTCATCTTTGTAAAGGTACATCACATTTATTCTGAGGTTATGGCCTCTGGTCCTAGGCTCTTCCCCTCATGGAAACATCCTCCACATCCACTCTATCTAGGCCTTTTACCATTCGGTAAGTTTCAATGAGGTCCCTCCTCATCCTACTAAACCCCAGCGAGTACAGGCCCAGTGCCGTCAAATGCTCATCATATGTTAACCCAATCTTCTTGGGATTGTTCTTGTGATCCCCTCTGGACCCTCTATTGAGTGGCTGAGCAAGCTCAAGGGAATATATGGCCTCTCCCTGTTCATATTTTGCATATTCTTTCCCCATAGATTAATAGCACTGAGCACTCTTGTGAATATTTCTTCTCTAAGATTATATTCTGTAATCCTGAATCATGCTTAGTTCGTTTATAAGGGATCATTAATTTTTTCCAAAAGTATTGAAGATTTAATTGACTATTAAGACAGTCACAGAGAATTAGTTGACCATATGGCTCAACGCAGTGATCACACTGTACCTTAAAAGAGCCGCATACGATTCACTCTGCCACCATTACTTTTAAACAACTTTTTTTAGCGGCCCCTCATGCATCACTCTGCAGCTGAAATTGCTGATAATCTCATTGGGGAAATCCGGTTTGGAAGAGTTAATGAGCTAGACTGCAAGAGGGAGCTGATTTAATATAAATAGAGATATAGTCATTAACCTGTGGTGCTTCAGCAATCATGTGACATGCACGTGTGAGTATGTGCCTGGATGAGACACGTATTTATTAAGCTCTTTCGCGCTGTCACGCTAACTGCTAGCTCCATCATTCTAAACATTAGTACTCGCTCTTCAACAATGAGCAAAAATACTGTGATTTTCTTTGTTAATTGTTGAATTGATCACTGGCTGTCATTTGTCATATTTGTGCTCATCTTGGTGATGTGTGTTAGCACTGGCTTAGTTTTTAGTTTGGCGTTTTAGAGGTACAGCATGGAAACAGCTTCTGCACAATCTTTTATGTTATCCCAGTTTTACATCCTACACACTCGGGGCAATTTACAGAAACCTGCACATGTTTGGGATGTGGGAGGAAACTGGAACACCCGGAGGAAACCCACACAATCGCAGAGAGAACATGCAAAACTCCATACAGACAGCACCCGAGGTCAGGATCTAGCCCGGGTCTCTGGTGCCATGAGGCAGCAACTCTACCGCTGCGCCACTGTGTCTTTTATAGGCATTCCCCCTTCAGTCAGTCATTCTCAATGTGTAGGAAGGAACTGCAGAGGCTGGTTTAAACCAAAGATAGACACTGAAGAAAGGTCTCGACCCAAAACGTCACCCATTCCTTCTCTCCAGAGATGCTGCCTGTCCCGCTGAGTTACTCCAGCTTTTTGTGTCAATCTTGAGTCATTCTCAACCTGGACAAGGCATGTGGGATGAGGAGGAAGGTCCACTGTACTGTGCCCATAAACACTTCCAGAACCACCTCCCGCACCAATTGTATTTTTCATCAAAGGGGAGCCTGATAGGGTAGACAGTCATAGAATCATAGAATCATAGAAAATAGGTGCAAGAGTAGGCCATTCGGCCCTTCGAGCCTGCACCGCCATTCAATGTGATCATGGCTGATCATCCAATTCAGTATCCTGTACTTGTCTTCTCTCCATACCTCCCTGATCCCTTTAGCCACAAGGGCCACATCTAACTCCCTCTTAAATATAGCCAATGAACTGGCCTCAACTACCTTCTGTGGCAGAGAATTCCACACTCACCACTCTCTGTGTGAAAAATGATCTTCTCATCTCGGTCCTAAAAGACCGCCTTATCCGTAAACTGTGACCCCTTGTTCTGGAGTCCCCCCAACATCGAGAACAATCTTCCTGCACCTAGCTTGTCCAACCCCTTAAGAATTTTGTATGTTTCTATAAGATCCCCCCTCAATCTCCTAAATTCCAGCGAGTACAAGCTGAGTCTATCCAGTCTTTCTTCATATGGAAGTCCTGCCATCCCAGGAATCAGTCTGGTGAACCTTCTCTGTACTCCCTCTATAGCAAGAATGTCTTTCCTCAGATTAGGACGTCAAAACTGTACGCAATACTCCAGGTGTGGCCTCACCAAGAACCTGTACAACTGCAGTAGAACCTCCCTGCTCTTGTACTCAAATCCTTTTGCGATGAATGCCAACACACCATTTGCTTTCTTCACAGCCTGCTGAACCTGCATGCCTACTTTCAATGACTGGTGTATCATGACACCCAGGTCTCGTTGCATCTCCCCTTTTCCTAATCGGCCACCGTTCAGATTACAGTCTACCCACCTGTTTTTGCCGCCAAAGTGGATAACCTCACATTTATCCACATTATACTGCATCTGCCATGCATTTGTCCACTCACCCAGCCTATCCAAGTCACCTTGCAGCCTCCTAGCATCCTCCTCACAGCTAACACTGCCCCCCAGCTTCGTGTCATCCGCAAACTTGCAGAGTCATCCGCAAACAGTCAGAACCTTTTTCCAAGGATGGAAAAATCAAATACCATAGGGCATACCTTTAAGGTCAGAAAGTCAAAATTTGAAGCAGATGTGCAGGGCAACCTTTTTACACATAGGATGGTAAGTGCCCAGAACGGGCTGCCAGGATTGGTGGGGTGAGGCAGATGTGATAATGTCATTTCAGAGACTTTTGGATAGGCATATGGATAGGCAGGGAATGGAGGGATATGGATTATGTGCAGGTAGATACAACATGGTTTTGGCATATGTTCCACACAGACATTGTGGGCCGAAGGGGCTGGTCTTGTGCTATGCTGTTTTGTGTTTTATATTCAATGACTAATGAGTTGCTGCTGTGGATTTGCAGGGGGAACATGGCGCCTTATCCTGTTCCCCTTTCTAATGTTCTTTCCCCTGAGATTAATAACATCAGCCTTTCTGGTGAATAATCCTTCTGTTAGATACAGCATGGAAGCAGGTCCTTCAGTCTGGCTGACCATCAATTACCCGTTTACACTGGTTCATATTATCCCACTTTCGCATCCACTCCATACACATTAGGGGCAATTTACAAAAGCCAATTGACCAACATACCTGAACATCTTTGGGATGGTGGGAGGAAACCAGAGCGCCCAGAAGAAACCCATATAGTCACAGGAAGAATGTGCAAACTCCACACAGAGAGCACCCGTGGTCAGGATCGAACCCAGGTCTCTGGCGCTGTGAGGCAGCAACTCTACCAGATGCACTACAGCACGGCCATATTTTGCAATCCAGAATCATGTTTAGTTTCTTAATAAGGGATAATTAATTATTCTGAATATATTGAAGATTCAATTGACTAGTGATATGGATCGAGACAAACAGGTTTCACACCAAAGTGTGTTTGGGGATCCTGAGAGAGTGCATGCTGAGAATTGAATGCTTTTGACATGGCAAGAACAACAAGTTGAGCTTCAGATAGAAATGTCTATCCTATTTACTGAATGAGTCCCAGCGCTCAGAAATGAGAGTAGACAGTTCACAACATGGAATTAGACCATTGTGTCCATGGTACATTGGTCTCACTATCCCACTCTTTCCCACAAACTGCAATTTTTCTTCTTTTTGGGTGTGCATCAAATTCTATTGAATTGACTAACACCAGAGATACATACAGCATGGGAAAACAGGCCCTTCGGCCCAACTCATCTTTGCTGACGAAGATACCTCATCTAACAAAGTCCCATTTGATTGCATTTGGCCTCTATCCCGCAAGCCCATTACCCTTGGATTATCTTTAATTGGACTTTATTGGACTTTATCTTGCACTAAATGTTATTCACTTTATCCTGTATCTGTACACTTCTTCAGAAGAGTCTCGTCCCGAAACGTCACCTATCTCCTTCGCTCCTTAGATGCTGCTGCACCCGCTGAGTTTCTCCAGCCTTTTGTGTAACCCTCGATTCTCCAGCATCTGCAGTTCCTTCTTTAACATCTCTGGCATCTCATTCCATATACCCACCACGCTCTGAATGAAAAGATGCCCCTCAGGTTCTGTTTCCTTCTCACCTTAAACCTATGTCCTCTGGTCCTTGATTTCCCCTACAATGCAGTGCATTGTAGATCTCGACTTACTGACTGTGTAAAAAAAATGCTATCTTCATCTCCCTTGCGGTTCAGCTACTGCTGATCATATTAAATATCCATCCTGTGTGCTTCGCTTTGGTGCAAGTAGATTTTCCTTGCCCACACTTGTAAAAATGCACCTTTTATTAGCTAAAGCAGTAACTGATTGGGAAGCTCGCCTTTTACAAGTTAAGGTTATGTTCAAATACAGAGTATCAAAATTCAATTTCATCCTACCAGGTAAAGTGCAGCCAAGCTCACCCTCAAGGTGTTCTAGTATTTTAAACAGCCCTTTTTACTTCATGCAGCTTTGTAAAGTGAACATACAGTGAGTCCTAATGAAATAAAGCTCTTTTAATTGAAGTATTAATTCTTTGCCTCCTGATCTCCAGTCTGCTATACCCCTGTCAAATTTAACCCCTGCTTGAATTCAAAATCTGCAGAACAGCTTTGTCAAATGCAATTTGTCACCATGAAACAAAAAGGGAGAGAATTGCTTGCATTCTGAATGATGGGAAAGTAATTAATTTATGGTGTAATGAGGATTCTCCTTCTGCCTCTTGTAATAGAAGGATTTCCTAACTAGTTCCCTTGCTGTGGAAATGCTGATGGAACAATTTATTTTTGCTCTCAGCATGTTTCCCACTATCGTCGATGTGTCCGTCCGATTCCTCCTCTGAAACCCTCAGACACCATTCATACCACCTGTGCTCCCAATTTCTCCCACAATTTTTCTATCCCTTTATCTTTCCATTTTTTAAAGTGGTGGACGGATATGGATCACGTGCAAGCAGAGGAGATTCATTTGGCATCAATTGTGGCACAGGCACTGTGGGCTGAATGAACTGTCCCTGCTTTGTACTTATATTCTGTTTGCACATTTTCAACCAATGCCTTTCACTCAGTATCCCATGAAAGGGTCAAAACCCGAAACGTCACCTATCCACATCCTCCAGAGATGCTGCCTGACCTGCTGAGTTGCTCCAACACTTTGTGTCTTTTTTTTGTAAACTAGCATCTGCAGTCCCTTGTATCTCCCTTTTACACAGTTTTTTTGAAATGTGTGTTTTCTCTTTTCTTGAAGTAGAAAAAAATACCACTGGACTGCTCCCGATCCACTACATATTGGTTTAGTTTAGATTTGTTTTGTTTCATTTTGTCTAGATTAGTTGAGTGACATAGTGTGGAAACAGGCCCAATGGGCTGCACGAACCAGCGATCACTGGTCATTCTATATTACACACTAGGGACAATTTGCAGAAGCTAATTGACCTGCAAACCTGCACATCGTGGGAGGAAACTGGAGCACCCGGAGAAAACTCAAGCGGTCACAGGAAGAATGTACAATCTCGGTACAGACATCACCCATCATCAGGATTGAACCCGGGTCTCCGGCACTGTAAGGCAGCAATTCTACCTCTGCGCCACCGTGCCACATGTGAAAAAGCAGCAGCTCTGGGGCATTGTGGCTCATCAGGCTGCTAACTCTATGAAAGCTACCGCTTGCATAAAAGCACACACCAGTGTGATAGGGCAGAGAGAGGTGGTCTTGTCTGCAGATTCCCACCTAGCATCCATCATGTAATGAATTGAGAAATTTGCCTGAATAGCAATGTTGCCGTTGAACTGATCAGAAGGACGTGCGGGAAAAGTTCCCGTTTAACTTTGCGTCTTTCCTTACCTGCAAGACATTGCTATGTCCTTTTCCAGCATGTCAGGCTGGAATGAAGTTCTAAGTTCTCTCATGAGTATCAGAACTGTCTTATACTCTGTGCACATCACCCTTCTGACTCGTGGAGCAAGTCTGGTTATAAACAATTGCCATGCTGGGGCTGCATGGTGGTGCAGCAGTAGAGTTGCTGCCTTACAGCACCAGAGATCCGGGTTCAATCCTGACTACAGGTGTCGTCTGTACGGAGTTTGTATGTTCTCCCCTTCCGAAGATATACAGGTATGTTAATTGGCTTTGTTTAATGTGTAGGCTTGTGATATTGTATGGGGATCACTGGTTGGCACGGGTTCAGTGGGCTGAAGGGCCTGTTTCCATTCTGCATCTCTAAACTCTAAACTAGACTCTAAAACATTGGTTAACTGGTTCATTGATCCATGATTGGACTGTGGAAATGATACTAAAACATGCGGTGCCTACATGTGTAATATCTTCAAAGAGAATTTCACTGTGCCGTTGCACATGTGACAAATAGGCACAATTGAACCATTGATGCTGGTGTTTCCTGGTCATCCTAATGTTGACTTTCACCTTTGACAATTCATATCAATCTATTATCCTAGCGTTTTAGTTACTTGGGAAGACAGGGTAACACAGATGTGGAGCATTCTCTCTTTTCCCTTATGCCTGGAGTTTACTGAACTTGTGTATGCCTTGGAAAGTATCCAATTACATAGCGGACACTAGTAATGTCATGTTAGAAAGAAAAGGAGAGTAGCAAGGATTCAGATAAGGTCGCGTCTGGTGATGTTAAATCCCTTCGCGCTGCAACCAGTTTAAAAGAGACCTCATAAAATGACAGCTCTTGCTCCGGCCAAAATTCTGTTTGATACCTGATGTCTCATTTAGGTTTGGGTCAAAGAAACGCAAGCTAAGTGTTCCCCAGGCACATAATGAGGACTGGTATGTGTCAGTTCACATGCTGAGCGATCTCAGATTGCATTGAATTACTTGCCAGATGCAAGTGCTGACTCTTAATTTCCCGCTCGAATCTCACAAGGAGAGTCACGTCTGCCGACATGCACCCAACTTGTTCATCTAACATGCGGCCCTGGATCCCACTGAGAGGGGAAACAAAATAGAGATGAATAATTATGAACCATCTCTCTCTCTCTGCAGTCTCGCCAATTGAGCCGTTCGAGGCTAGGTCTGTTAAGAATTTCACTAATAAGATGAATAGATTAGTGCAAGGCAAGGGCATCATGGGTTAAGTTGCCAAGGCTGACAGATGTACTTAAGATATGGAGAAGCCATAATATAAAATTGAGTGGCAAAACAGGTTCAGAGGGATGATTGCTCACTCATTTACTGTTCCAAGTTCTTGTTCACAAGTCATAGGAGCAGAAATAGACCATTCGGCCCATTGAGTCTGCTCTGCCATTCAATCATGCTGATCTACCTTTCCCTCTCAAGCCCATTCTCCTGCCTTCTCCGCTTAACCCCTTTAACACCCATAATAGAATCTTTCTATCTCTGCTTTACAAATATCAAATGAGTTCCCACCAAACGCCTATTATAATTATGGAGGAAGGAACTGTAGAAGCTGGGAACCCAAAAGCAGTCTGCTATTTTAATTTAAAATGGTCCAAATGCAGAACAAACTTGCATTTGCACTTGGCATTATAGGATAGGTCAAATGGGCATAGACAAAGAGAGGGACAAGTACCCAGTATACCTTTAGCTCCAGATGTGTGGTGGCTTGTAATTTGGCTTGCTTATATCCATGTATAGTATTCATGTACCTGATTCGATTATTAGCAAAGATTAAAAGCTTTTCACTGTACCTCAGTAAACATGGCAATAATAAACTAACCCAATACAAATAGCGATAACAATAATGAAGATGGACTCAAATCCCAACATCTTAGATGCTTGAGTTTAGGACTAGAGGTAATATGTGGACAGAGGCGGGGAAGGAGTTTGATTGGCAGATGTTTGGAACAAAGGTCAGAGTTAAAAGCTGAGATGTGCGGCAGGATTGAATAGTTGTGAAGGGTGGATAGATGACGTTTCAGACTGGTTTGGTTCATGCAGTATTGATTTAAATAATCCTGGAAGAAGACCAGACCTTAATTAGTGAAATCTGAAATGGCTTGCGTGCTTTCTCTGGCACCCTCTATCATTGATGGCAGGCTTTAATTAAAATACTTATATTTTATTGAGAATGAACATTTAATGTGTCATGGTTGTATGAAATACATGGTTAAATGATGCAAGGCCAACTGACATGAATTTTTATACTGTCGATAATCACACTATGGCACAGGAGTGAAATTCTCAATAAAAAGTGAGCCAGAAGCTAATTATTTTTTTCGCTGTAAGAACTCTCTTCCAGTCTTTTAGGACATTGTCTTCTGTTGCCTAGCTTTCCTTTATACTTTGTGGCCTGTTCTTGACGATCGCTTTGCCGTCGACTTTCCTTTTGAAAAGAAAAGTCCTGGATGTTAAGGAGAAACACGCCAAGGATTAATAACAAGAGGGAAAGATCATCGGTTGAAAGGCTCAGATCCGCGTGAATAATCATCAGCTACAGTTTGGAGGCAACGCCCCTGTCACCGGACAGGACTTGTGGGTTCAAACCCTAATCTATAGATGTGATACCCAAATTCTGTTGCAAATCTCAAGAAGTACTGCTCGGTTCTACAGACGTTGAGAGCCAGGTTGTGTAGTAAGGATCTGCAGATGCTGGCTTACTTCAAAGATAGACGGAAATGCTGGAGTAACTCAGCGGGTCAGGCAGCATCTCAGGAGAAAAGGAATAGGTGACGATTCGGGTCGAGACCCTTCTTCAGACTGAGAGTCCGAGAGCAAGGTAGGTGTCTGGCATCATTGAATCTGATGCTCAATCTCCCTCCTACACTCATCATTATCACAATAGCACGTGAGATATAACTACTTTTTTTTTAATTAATATCCTCTTCCAATATGGAAGGAGTGTAATTTGAAATAGTATGTCGTCCTTTCAAATAAATTCAATGTTTTTCTGAAATTGCGAATTGGATGTTTTTTAGTTGGTATAATATTATACCAAAAGAACTGATGCCTTACTAGAACATAAACCATAGAATAGGGAACGGGCCCACAATGTGTGTACCAAACAACATGCCAAGTCTGCAGAAGGGTCCTGACCTGAAACGTCTGTCTTTGTGTATAAACCAGCATCTGTACTTCTTTGTTTCTGCACGATGCCAAGTTAAACTGATCTCATCTGCCTGGACATAATTCATATCCCTGTAATCCCTGCACTTCTATGTGCCTAACAAAATGCCTTTCTTACTGTATCTGCCTCCACCACCACCCCTAGCAATGGACGGCACAGTGGCGCAGCGGTAGAGTTGCTGCCTTACAGTCCCGGGTTCGATCCTGACTACGGGTGCTGTCTGTATGGAGTTGGTACGTTCTGCCCGTGACCTGCATGGGGTTTTCTGCCGATGCTCCGGTTTCCTCCCACACGTACAAGTTTGGGTTGATTGGCTTCGATAAAATTGTGATAGTGTTAGTGTGCGGTCATCGCTGGTCAGCATGGACTCAGTGGGCCGAAGGGCCTGTTTCCATGCTGTATCTCAAAACGAAACAAAAACTAACGGACTTGCGCATCACGTCTCCATTAAACCATCCATCTCTCACCTTGTTACTATATACCAAGGTGCACTGGTTTCATACTTGGCTTTACGCTGAGTCCCCATGTTGTAAAAACAGTGCTTTTATACACAGGAAAAATTACGCACACATTGTCTGTGTGTGGTTGCTTTTGAGGTAACACATCCCTGTGCAACTGGGTCAGTATCCCCAGATAAACCACCCGAGTTATGTATGTGGTGTCAACGTCCTGTTGTTAGGATGTTCCTTCCGAGAAACATCTTCTCGCCTCCAGGCCCAGTCTATTCTGTTTGTTTTCTAACACACAAAGTCCCTTCATGTTTTTAGATTTCAAAGCAAATTCCAAAACTTAATCCCGCTGGCTCTTCATTCAAATGAGTTTAGCACAGCAGTTGTTCCTATAATACCACTAATTAATTACAGGCAATCATTAACAAAATCATTGTCTTTCACGCTTACGAAAGACTTGCATTTATATAGCGTCTTTCACAATCTGAAAATCTCCCAAATGAAATCAGAAAATGTCGGGATTCTGACGAAGGGTCATCAGTCTGAAATGGTATCGCTGTTTCTGTCCACCGCAGATACATCGGATTTGCTGAGTCCCTAATGCTTTTCTATTTCACTTTTCGAACACAGTGGGCAGCTGGTAGAGCTGTTGCCTCATGGTGCCAGGGACCCGGGTTCGATCCTCACCTCAGGTTTATGTGGAGTTTACACGTTCTCCCTGAGACCGCATGGATTTCCTCCAGTGTGCTCAGATTTCCTCCCACATCCCAAAGACGTACAGGTGTGACGGTTAATTGGCTCTGTACACTGCCCCTAGTGTGTAGGGAGTGGGTGTGAAAGTGGGGTAATATGGAGGAGATACAAGGAACTGCAGATGCTGCTTTGATTTTTAAAAAGTACGAAGTACTGGAGTAACTCAGTGGGCCAGGCAGCATCTCCCACCCTTCCTGAGGTCATCAGTTGCCAGCCCTGATTTATTCTTGCCTTTTCTCACCTCCAATTTATTTCCCCCTCCATCTTCCACCTCTACTTTCAGTCCAAAGAGGGTTCTGACCCGAAACGTCGCCTATTCTTTTTCTCCAGCAATACTGCCTGACCCTCTGAGTTACTCCAGCATTTTGTGTCTATCTCTGGAGACCATATTCTCCAGAGATACTGCCTGATCCACTGAGTTATTTCAGCAAGTTGAGTCTTTTTTTTTCAGGTAACATAGAACTGGGGTGGTCAGTGTGGACTCGGTGGGTTTCCAAGCTGTATCTTTCAATCACTTCAATCTGTGATACAATCAAGTGTTTTTGAAGTGTGCCACTGTAGTTTCAGACTGATATCATTATGTAAGTCGTATGTCATTGGGTTCACTTCAACAACACTGTGGGTGTGCCTTTTAAGAACACCATATACAGATAAAAGAGCATCCTGTAGTTAGTTTAAGATTGTGTTTAGTTTAGTCAGCTGAAGACAACACATGATTACAATCGAGCCATCCAATGTGTACAAATACATGATAAAACAAATAATGTGAATAATGTTTAGTGCAAGATAAAAGTCCAAGATAAGTCAATACTCTGAGGCTAATTTAACCCATACCTTTGTAAATTGCATAAAAATTTAAAACATTTTGGGTGGATATTTTAAAAATTATTTCTGTAATGGTTAATATTCAACTGGATCCCGATCCTAAATTAATAATATTGGCCATATCTGAACAATACCTAAAACTGACAATAAACCAAAGAAATTTCCTGGATTATAGTATAATAACTGGGAAAAAACTAATATTAAAATTTTGGAAAAACCCTGCATCCCCTACAATTAAAATGTGGATTATGGAGATGTCGGAGACCTTAAACCTGGAAAAAATTAGATTTGGCTTAATTGACAAACCTGTATTATTTATTAGAATATGGTTCATAGATTATTTGAAGGGGCAGAATGGACCTGCGCTGAGGCTCGATGGAAGCTTGAACCCAGGACTAGACGAATAGTTTTGTTTTCTTACCTACGGACCTATCTCCTAAGTTGTATTATAAAATTTTTAAAAAAAATAAAAAAAAAAGATAAAGTCCAGTAAAGTCCAATCATAGATGGTTGTGAGGGTCTCGAATGAGACAGATAGTCGCTTAGGCCTGCTCTCTAGTTGTTGGTAGGATGGTTCAGTTGCCTGATAACAGCTGGGAAGAAACTGGCCCTGAATCTGGACGTCTGCCTTTTCACACTTGTATACTTTTTGCCCGATGGGAGAGGGAAGAAGAGGGAGTGGCCGGGGTGCAACTTGTCCTTGATGATGCTGGTGGCCTTGTGAGGGCAGCGGGAGGTGTAGATGGAGTCATTGGAAGGGAGGTTCCAATGACTCCATCTACTGCGTCCACAATTCTGTGCAATTTTTTTGCTGTCTTGGATGGAGCTGTTCCCAAACCATGCTGTGGTGCACCCCAATAAAATGCTTTCTACGGCGCATGTGTAGAGTAAGACAATGGACCAGAATGTCTTCACCTTGCTAATCAGCAAAATGCTTGCTTAATCACTGACATAGGAGTTGAATTGTGAGAGTCATGATTGTAATGTTTGAAATTTGACAGCCAATTTGCACAAACAAGGTGATGCAGACAAGTGTGTGATAACAGGTGGATAATCTGTTTCATGGCGGTGTCAGTTAAGAGATGTATATTGGCAGAATACTGCAGAGAACTCCCCTGCTGTTCAACAGAATAGTGGCGCCTGCTGAGGGATGCACTGATGCTCGGTGCAGCCAATGTGAGGGCTTTGTGGGGGAGGACCACAGTCTGGTGTCCTTCTGCTGTTGGATACTGAAGGAGCAGAGTCCGATTGGTCAGACACCCCTCAAACAAGGGCAGGGATATCACCCCAGGGGCCCATGTGGGGTAATGGTGTTATATGTAAGAAAAACACTAGTCATACAGCATGGAAGCATGCCCTTCAGTCCAACTCAATCATGCCGACCAAGGTGCCCCATCTAAGCTAGTCCCATTTTCCACATTTGGCTCATATCCCTCCAAACCTTTCCTATCCATATACCTGTCCAAGATCACCTCTCAGCATCTTGCACTCCGAGGAATAAACTCCTAGCTTGCCCAATCTAGCCCTTTAGCTCAAGCCCTCGAATCCCAGCACACTTTCCAGCCACATGATTACAATCGAGCCATCCACTGGTGTACAAACAGAGAGTGGTGAGTCTGTGGAATTCTCTGCCTCAGGTTCTCTGGATGATTTCAAGAGAAAGCTAGATAGGGCTCTTAAAAATAGCGGAGTCAGGGGATATGGGGAGAAGGCAGGATCGGGGGAACTGATTGGGGATAAGAATGTGGTAAGAGATTTGAATGGTTTTGGTTTAATGTATTTAAAAAAAAGTTAAGGATAAAATTAAATTTTGATGGGAGAAGGCGATGAGAAGGAGAACATAGTGGAAATTCACATTAATGAAGTGATGGCCTCATTTTCATTACATTGGTGACTATGTTGGAGTTACTTCTTGCTCCAAAGTATCATCACCTTGGCTGGCAATGCATTTGATTTGCGACTTTGTCAGCTGACATCTGAATGCCCTCACCCTTCCACCCAGTCCGGCAGATTGATGGATAAAATGCGTTTGATAGATCTGCTGAAGAATGTGGAAAGAAGGAACTGCAGATGCTGGTTTACAAAATAATGCACAAAGTACTGGAGCAACTCAATAGGTCGGGCCACATCTCTGGAAAACAAGGACAGTCTATAGAAGGTCCCGACCCGAAACGTCAGCTATCCATGTTTTCCTGAGATGTCGCTGAGTTACTCCAGCACTCTCTCTTCCCTGGCGAGTGATAGGCGGATTAGGTGATTGGGGTGGAGTGGTGGTGATTGACAGATAGGTGGAGTAAGTGACAAAGATCCCCCCCCCCCACCCCCCGAGCAATGGATAGATGATGTTCCTGAGTCAGGACTGACCCGGAACGCTACCTGTCCTTTCACTCTGGGAGTCCCTGCTGGGTTCCTTGTTCACATTGTGTTTTGCTCAAGATTGCACCACCTGCAGTTCGTTGTATCTCCCGCATTTATGAAACCTTTTATTGTCTGATAGTTCACCAATGTGTACTATCTGTCCTTTAGGTGAAGAATTCTATGGAAGAGTCCCTTAGAACAATGCAGCGTTCCTATAGATAAACAAATAATAAAAGTTCAAAGTCTGTAGGGAAGACGCTTCTCCTAAACCAGGATGTTATAGTTTTCATTTTCAAAGTCCAAGCTGCAGCTAGCTATATAGGCCCGTGGTCCTATTTTAGACTTTAGACTTTAGGAGACTCGACCCACCGAGTCCGCGCCGACCACTGTCACTATCCTACACTATCCAAAGCGAATTAACCTACAAACCTGTACGTCTTTAGAGTTTGGGAAGAAACCGGAGAAAACCCACACGGTCACGGTGAGAACGTACAAACTCCATACAGATGGCACACGTAGTTAGAATGGAAGGTACACAAAAGGCTGGAGAAACTCAGCGGGTGCAGCAGCATCTAAGGAGCGAAGGAGATAGGCGACGTTTCGGGTCGAGACCCTTCAGACTGGTCAGGGATCAGGGAAACGAGAGATATAGACGGTGATGTGGAGAGATAAAGAATAATGAATATGCAAAAAAGAATCAATGATAAAGGGAACAAGCCATTGTAAGCTGTTTTTGGTGTGAAAGTGAGAAGCTGGTGCGACTAGGCTGGGGGAGGGAGTTAGAATGGAACCTGGGTTTCTGGCACTGTAAGGCAGCTACTCACCACTACACCACTGTGCCACCCTGTCAGTGTTGCAGGATCAGCCTGGCCAAACTAACCTGCATGCTTCAACAGCTTTTTGAATTGTGAGGAGTAAGTCTGGGGTGGGAGATTGTAACCTTCACGTGGTCCACCCTGTTTCGAATAAAGCAATGAACCCGACGTGCACAAACAAAAGATCAAATAGAACAAGTTGTCCGACAACTTTAGGCTGTGCACGCCACACACAAGAAGAAGAAAGGGTAAGTTTCAATACTTCCACTGCCTGTTCGCAAGAAGACATGTTTCCCGACATCATCCCAATTTACTGCCACTTTCAAAGCTTTGCCTTCGCGTTCTGGTCTCCCTTGACGGAGGAAGTAGTTCCTCCCTATCTGACCTATCAAATCCCTTCATAATCTTTGTCATTAATTTCCTTTAAGCCAGTGTTAAATTATAACATGTCCATCATCCTGGCGTTAAAGGCTCTTTCCGGTTAATATTTGCAGCTCGGAGGACATCGCACGATAAAAGATGAACTGATATTTCAAGCCTGACACAGTTTACACTTTCTTTGTCAGGCAGCAGAGGAGGAGAAAGGGGCCGCTGGAACGCCATTGATTGCAACTATTATCCATCCCTTTGGAGGGCTTACACTCTCACTGCCTTCTGGCTGAACAAATTGGCCTGAAGTGGTGTGTATTTTTGTTGGTAAATCCTTTCAGCTGGGTTCAGCGGGCAGAATGAATGCACTGACTGTTCAGCTGTCTGTCACCTTCAGCCTTATCTGCTGGAGCTGCCACTCAGAGTTTCACAGCTGTGAACGCATTCAAATGGCTTGTCCAGCTTTCTTTTTTACTGGGTCTCCTGGCCTTGTTGATTCAGAGAGAATCATCTGTGTAAATACAGTTTCCGAGATTGTCTCTTTACACCAGCGTGTGTGTGTGTATGTGCATTTGCCTTGATCTTGCAGTGGGGGGCTGTGGAGGTTGTGGAATTGTAAATTGCTTGTTTCTAAGCTTCCCCCCAGTCTAGTTTCAGTAAAAACACTGAATCAAGCACTTGAAACAACTGAATTTTATTTTAACAAAAGCGCATTATAGTTCAACTAATGTATCTATCCCGCCGCGGGTTCGATCCTCGTATCTGCCTGTTCAAACCCTCTAGGCCTCGCTCAGGCAGAGACACTCCAGAGGATCACGCAGTCCCAAGCGCTCTCCCAGAAGATCGACGCTGGACGTTGTGGTAGTGGACCTTTATATGTCTCGGGACCTCGAGGGGCTGAACCACATGGGGGTGGTCTCTTAATAACCCAATTACAGATATCAATTAACCCCATACATAACAGACATTTCCCTAACCCAATAATACAGCAGCTCAATACATTGTATTCAAACGAGACTTAGCAAGGAAGCCAACTTAGAAACCTTTACCCTGATCTGCCAGAAACCTAGACAAGGCTCAATACCTCATCCAATCAACACTCGGCAAAGTAGAACTCTGCAACATTATTTACAATTATTTACAAGGTGTATGTCTGGTTTGCAGCCATCAAATCCATTCTATGCATTTTGCACCTAATTGACAGGGTCTGCAGATGATCTTATTCTTTTCTTGCAAATTGTATCTAGGCTCTAGACAAACTGGTACCACTCCGCAACTTGTCCTCGCTGTGCAGAGTGCAATTACAAATTGACCAAATCTCCCAGCAGCCCTGAAGCTTTTACCCCATTTTGAAGTCCTAGCCTCTCCAATTTAGCCAGGATTAACATTCCTTCCTTTTTTATCATATATGATAACCCATCATTTATAACCAAAATGGCTCAATAATCAGCTAACCAGTTATACATAAGTGTGCTTTACATTTTCCATCTATCAGTAACACAAGATGATGATGTTTCTTCCCAGAATCTTGTCAAGCGTCCCGAGTTTTCATGTCCCGAGAATTCCCTCCAGCCATGTTGCTGCCCAGTCTTCCATCACCTTCCACAGTCGAACCTAAAACCTAAAAATTCTGAAATTCTTGGGACAAAGCAAGTTACCATCATGCACTCATGCTTACCCATACATTCTCTATAGTTCTGCAATACTATCCCTATTCAAACCTATTATATTACCCTATTACTAGATCCCTATTCCTATTCTGTTCCCTAATATACTCTTTATTATTCTAGGATCGACACTAATCAGCCTTCTTCATACTCACACGATGTTATAATATGTCTATCTAATGACGGGTAATCACATAAATTTCAGCTGGGTTCAGTCCAGAATTCCCTGAAGGCGTGACTCTAATTTAAAGCAAATTATGATAAATGTTCCAATTCAACCAAATTCAGTCTCAGCCTTCAATTTACTATTTCAAATTTCAATGTCCATCTCATCCTTTCATTCCACAGCATTGTAGCCGATAATACAATTCCATTCCAATTCCTGTGGAATTCCCAGCTGTTCAAATTTAAACAATCAATTTCCTTTGCTGTTAATTTTATCCGAAATCCAACCAAGACTGGCAGATCCAAGGACAATTTCTTTCCAACTTGATAATATAAGCCACTTTACCATCAAGGGTTAAACAATTCAATTCCATTTGGCAAATATGCATCAGCACTGCTATTCTCAATACCTATTCAAGTTTCTCCCTACAATTTACAATTTACACTTTCCTCCAGTACCTCTTCTTATTTATGTATGCCTCTTCACTATGGTAACTCATTACTATGTTGGTTCTCTACTATGTTGTCTCTTTATTCTATTGACTACTATGTTGGCTTTGTTCTCTGTCTAGGGGTTCTCGGTTTTACTCTATTGGCTTTGTTCTCTGTCTAGCGGTTCTTGCTGGTACTAGTTCTTTTTATCTCTAAGTAACTCTTCTAGATGATTAGTATTGATCTTCCTCTGGGAACATAAATTTTCAGTCTACCTCATAATTTTATACCACCACCTTACGTTTCCAGGGCAGGTCTTAATTCCTGATATCTGCGAGGGGCTGTCCCTTCCTTGATAGTAACTAAATAGTCCAGTCCTATCTTCGACTATCCTCCCATGGGTGAGTCAAGAGAAGAACAGTCAATTCTCTAACAATTTTAAGACTGTATCCCATCAACCCTCTTTAAATTAATGTACTTATAACTAAATGTTGGCACAAACTGAGTATTGTGCCCCGAACCACAGAGAAATTCCTTTTTTATTCAGATGCAATTCTTAAAGAAGAGCTATCCCAATAGTGGTTACGAGTTGTACACCAGTGTTGTTTCTTTTGAAGATGATTAGAGTGCCCTTTACTCTCCTTCCTTTTCGTTCTCCAATAGCTAGGTGATATTAAAGTTGGGCACTAGGGTAGGTCTTTCTCTTCTTCCTTTCTGATGGTAATTTCAGTTACTAGGGAGTGGAGATACTGAGGAGCAGATTGCTCTGCTTGCTGACCATACCAAATCTCTTAAAGGGGCAGGACACTATCAGTTCCTCCTGCTGGTCACCTGTTTCTGGGGAGCTACATTACCTTTTGCTGTCTTCTTCCCGTTCTTAAGGGATCTGTGCATTCTTTTACCTCACTCCCCAGATAGTGTCTCATCGATATACTGTCCAGCAGGCACAAACTCAGTAACACATTAATGTAATATCTTCTTTCCCCACTCCTGTTCCTCCTGCACAGTAAGTTTGTTTCTTCGCTCCCTAGTGCCATTTCCACTCCTTAGTTGCCATCCCTTCTCACGCTAGCTACTATGTTCCTTTTCTTACTTTCTTTATTGCCCCCCTGTTTTTTCTTCAATCCTGCTATGTTCTGCCTTCTCGCTGGGCACTCCTTGCTCCAGTGACCTAATTGGGTGCAATTGAAACAAGCTCCTTGATTTACAATCTTCTTTGCTCTAAGGGGTTTTCTGGGGTAGTCATAAGATGATTTATAATTTTCTTCTATGAGATTTTCAGTTTTTACCACAATAGTACATCCAATTCGTTCATTCTGGTAAATTACTTGAGGGGGGTCTAGAATAGGGGTCATGTCTCCACCCCCACATTTCCAAGGCGGGTTGGTGAGGACTGAGAAAATGGGTTAGATTGAGTAAACGGTGTGTGACCTCACTTCCGGACATTCGGGCCATCTCTCTCTCTCTCTGGTTTCTTGGGTCCCAGTAGTCACTTGAATTAAAAGACCTCCCATAATTCCTTGGATTTCGGATGTGTCTATATTCTCTAGGATCTCTAAATTCTTTGTAATCCTGGAAATCCCTTCTTTGACCCCTCTCTTTCATTCTCTCCTTTGTTGGACAGGCCTGACTCCAATGTCCCATTCCTCCACAAGTAGAGCATTGATTAGGCAACATGGTTGGTCTTATTCTACCCCTGGGTTCCATTGGAAAGGGCTCGAAATTGGGAGTGTAGTGGTGATAATAATCTGAGTAATCTGGGACCCTAATTTTCTCCCAATCCATAATTTGCTGGTACTCTGAGAATCCATGGTTCACAGTTAGATTTTGGTCATTCTTCCTTGGCTGTGCGTTCACTTTCTCTCCTAGTTACAGGATAATTTTCCTGATTCCTACTTTCCTCCCAATAATATCTCACAGCTCTGGCTATTTGACTGGCTCGGTTCTCAGACCAGTTCCTATTATCAGTTTTAATTAAATCAGCTACTTTAGTGGGGAGACAATTCAACAAGATAGCACAATATTGAGGGGAACTTGCTCCATTCCGATAGTCTAAATCACCGGATTGGTCCATATAGAATTTTGTAAAACAGTGTAGAAATTTGTCTGCTCCTTCACCCTTCTCTGGTTTTATTTCCAGAACTCGACTTAAGTCGCCTGGCTTCTGAAATGTTTTTGCAAGGGCCGTTAAAACAGCCTCTTCTCTTGCTCTGTCATCCATTCTTGATCTTTGCCAATGTTTCATAAGTCGGGTGACCTAGGACTACTGGAGATTTGGTATTTTCAGATGGAGTCATTATTTGTTGTATGTTTTCCCACAAATCCTGGGAATCTGCATGATATACACGCATTGTGGTTCGTAAATATTCTATAAAGGCAGCAGGTAACTTCTTCCTATCGGGGATTATTCATATTCACTGTGCTGGCTGAATCCGCTGTACCTATTCCTTCCCTTACTGGTAACTTGCCTATGAGATACCTGTTCAATTTGTAAGCTTTTGGTTACTTCAAAGTCTAAAATCACTGTCTCACCCTCAGATAAATCCTCCTATTCGCTAGGGGTTTCCCGATACTGCCCAAATAAATCATTCCTTTCTATTCGAGTAATCTGTCTAGGTTGTGACTCACAGAAATACTCTGGCGGTTGCACTACATCTAACATACCTTACTTTTCTTTAAACACCGGAGCTAACCTTTTCGTTCTACTCCGGGTGCCATAAGCTAATTGACAGGGTCTGCAGATGTTCTTATTCTTTTCTTGCATATTGTATCTAGGCTCTAGACACACTGGCACCACTCCGCAGCATGTCCCAGTTCTGCAGAGAGCGATTCCAAATTGACCAAATCTCCCAGCACCCCTGAGGTTTTTACCCCATTTTGAAGTCCTAGCCTCTCCAATTTAGCCAGGATTAACAGAATGAGGGGTGTGTGGGAGGTCGGCTGAGGGTCAGCAGTGGGGAAGGGTCGTCATCTAAGAGACCCCGAGACTCTGTGCTTGCCATAGTGCTCTAAATCTTTCATTCAATTCACAAAATTGTGGCATCGCCAGATCTTGCATTGGTGCTTACAAAGCAGTCATGTCTTGTAACAAAACAGCTTTGCTACCTCCCGTCGCTGAAAGACTGTGGTAATTGAAGTAGGAACTATTGAGCAAAGAGTACGTTGTTTGCTTTCTGAACTTACTTCAATGAAAAGCTGTGATCTGTTTCGTGTGAAGTGAACGAAGACCTAAAAGTTTCTATTTATGGGACGATTTATGGAAGAAATTGGCTTTCAATTGTTTTTTTAAATTTTCATATTACTTTTCGAAGGGGTTGTGATGTGACAGGATGAAATGCACTGCAGACGCATGTGTGAAATTTGTGACGATTCGGGTCGAAACTCTTCTTCTGACTCTGAAGAAGGGTCGCATTCCGAAATGTCACCCATTACTTCTCTCCACAGATGTTGCCTGCCCTGTTGAGTTACCACAGCATGGTGTGGCTATCTCTGGTTTGAACCATCATATGCAGTTCTTTCCTACACGGACTGAAGGCTCCTTCTTGATCCACGTGGGCCTCTGCCACAAGGAGATGCATGTGGGTTCACTCCTCCATTGTGTTCTTTGTCAGCCTGCTCCTTAATTCCAGAGTTCAAATAAATAGCCTCCTTTCCATGAGAGGAGCAGATTTGCAAATGATTCTCATTATGAGAGTATTCCAGTTTGCTCAGCTTCTGTGGCTGACACGGTCCCAAGTGAGTCCAACATCAATCATCGTTTACCAACCAAGCCCTAAACTGGCTACAACTTTATTCACTTGTCAGTGTTTGCAACTCAGTTGGGTATTATCACTACATTCAGTGCCAATACTGACACTAATTGGGCAAAAATGTAATTGTGATTGCCATTTCATTCTGCTTTTGAGATCATTTAACCCATTCTTGACTAACTTTTGAAAAGACTGTGCGATTTTCTTGATCAAAATGTCCTATGATTTCCAGTTTTGCACATTGGTAATTGTCATCGGGAGCATTTATATTTTTATTCTTTAATTTTTGTTTACTCCTCTGTAATTTATGGCATTTAACAGATTCAGCAGAATAGAGGCACTGCGGTCGAGTTTCTGCCTTACAGCGCCAAAAGGCTGTATGTAGGCAGAATCTACAGAGACCTGGGCTTGGTCCTAACTATGGGTGCTGTCAGTACGAAATTTATACGTTCTCCCTGTGACCGAGTAGGTTTTCTCTGGGTGCTCGGGTTTCCTCCCATATTCCAAAGAGGTTCAGGTTTCTAGCTTAGAGTCATAGAGATAGAGTCATAGAAAGATACAGTGTGGAATCAGGCCCTTCGGCCCAACTTGCCCACACCGGCCAACATGTCCCAGCTACACTAGTCCCACCTGCCTGCGCTTGGTCCATATCTCTCCAAACCTGTCCTATCCATGTACCTGTCTAACTGTTTCTTAAATGTTGGGATAGTCCCAGCCTCAACTACCTCATCTGGCAGCTTGTTCCATACACCCACCACCCTTTGCGTGAAAAAGTTACCGCTCAGATTTCTATTAAATCTTTTCACCTTCACCTTGAACCTATGGTCCTCTGGTCCTACTCTGGTCCTACTCTGTGCAAGAGACTATGCACATCTACCCAATCTATGATTTTATACACCTCTATTAGATCACCCCTCATCCTCCTGCACTTCAAGGAATAGAGACCCAGTCGACTCAACCTCTTCCTATAGCTCAGACCCTCTAGTCCTAGCAACTTTCTCGTGAATCTTCTCTGAACCTTTTCAAGCTTGACAATATCTTTCCTATAACATGGTGCCCAGAACTGAATGCAATATTCTAAATGCGGTCTCACCAATGTCTTATACAACTGCAACATGACCTCACAACTTCTACACTCAATACTCTGACTGATGAAGGCCAATGTGCCAATAGCCTTTTTGACCGCCTTATCTACCTGTGACCAGACCTTCAAGGAACCATGCACTTGTACTCCTAGATCCCTCTGCTCTACAACACTTCCCAGAGGCCTACCATTCACTGTGTAGAGCCTGTCCTAGTTAGACATCCCAAAATGCAACACCTCACACTTCTCTGTATTAAATTCCATCAACCATTCCTCAGCCCACCTGGCCAATCGATCCAGATCCTGCTGCAATCTTTCACAACCATCTTCACTATCTGCAAAACCACCCACTTTTGTATCATCAGCAAACTTGTTATGTTTGCAAACAGCAATCTTGCCCTGTATGTTCTCATCCAAATCATTGGTTAATTGGCTCTGATAAAATTGTAAATTGTCCATAATGTGTAGGACTAGAGCTAATGTATGGGGTGATCACTGGTCGGTGCGGACTCGGTGGGCCGAAGAGCCTGTTTCCACGCTGCATCTATGAAGTCTATGGTCTAATGATTCCCCAGCCGACCTATACTCAAGGGGCTACCGACATTCCTGATCCCCTTATCCACCCTTCCCTCCTTCCCTCCCTCCCCCTACCATGAAACAATAAGGAGAAGATGCCACTTGGCTGGTATCTCACTTCAATATAACTGACCAATAACTTCAATATAACTGTGCAACAGAGGTATGCCATCATATTTTTTACATGGGAAATAAAATCAAATATACAAGACGTTGTGACCAGAAGTTTTATTTATTCATTTTTGGGTATTTGAAAGGTCAAGACTTATTCCCATCCTTAATATTAGAGATCGTGGTGGACTGCCCGCACTGCAGTCCTTCTGATTGCAGGACTCCTGCAATGGTGCAATGGTGTTGGGTAGAGTGTTGCAGAATTTAGATTCAGCGACAGTGAACAATCAGCAAAGTATCTCCACATCTGGATGGTGTGCAGTACAGAGGGGAAGCTGTCGGCGGTGATGTCCTCTTGCATCTGCTGCCCTTGTTCTTCCTGGTGGTCGAGGTCAGGGTTTGGCGGTGCTGGTGGAGCAGCCTTGTTGAGTAATAGCAGTGCATTTTGCAGCTGCCACACACACACACACAACAGCCGCTCTGAGTCGGTGAGAACAATGAATGCTAAGGGAGGTAGATGGGGTGCTAATTAAGTGGACACAAAATGCTGGAGTAACTCAGCGAGTCTGGCAGCATCTCTGGGGAACATGGGTTGGTGACGTTTTGAGTCAGGACCCTTCTTCAGACTTCTCAGTTTGAAGAGGGGTCCCAAACTGAAACGTCGCCTAACCATGTTCTCCTGAGATGCTGCTTGACCAGCTGAGTTACTCCTGCACTCTGTGTCCTTTTCTGTAGACCAGCAAGTGCAGGTCATTGTTTCTGCTTATTAAGAGGGCTGGTTTTCCCAGACAGCGTCAAATTCTTGAGGGTTGTTGAAGCTGTTTCCATCCAGTCAACTGAAGGATATGTCTAAATGCTCTTGTCATGTAAGTTGCAGATTGTGGAAAGATCTGCTAGAGTACAATATTTAATCCTGACCTGATCACAACAAATCTGAACCCAACCCTAATTCAATCTCTTATATTGTTTCCTTTACTTGACCGAACTCTGTATGCTTGCCATGCTGTATGTCCTTTGCTGCATAAGTACATATGACATATGAGAACAAAAGACACATGGAGTAATACTAAGCAGATCATCCTGCCCTAAGGACTGTATTGAGCCAGGATACCGCAGGGTGGCCTGACTTGGCAAAACCAAATGCTTTAGCAAAAGCAACTCATAAGGCCTGACCTAATCCCGACACATACAGTCAGATTCCACCAGACTGTGGTCTGGCAGCTAGTCTCTTGTTCTGTTTAGTTTACTTTAATTTAGATATACAGCACAGAAATAGGCCCTTCGGCCCACAAAGTCTGCGCTGACCAACTGTCCACGTACAGTAGCACTATGCCAAACACAAGGGACAATTTCCAATTTTTACCAAGGCTAATTAACCTACAAACCTGTAAATCTTGGGAATGTGGGAGGAAACCGGGGCACCCGGACCACCCGGGGAAAACACCTGCGGTCACTGGGGAGAAGGTACAAACTCTGTACAGACAGCACCCTGTGTGCAGGATCAAACCCAAATTCCTGGTGCTGCAAGGCAGCAACTCTCCTGCTGGGTCACCATGCCACCCTTGTGACACTAATTTGCCCAACCTGCCCTGATATTGTGTCCTTCTTCAGAGCACAAGTTTAGTCTGTGTCATCGCTCTATAATCAGGGATCCCAGCTTCCAGCGTTGCTCCTGGAATCTGCAGGAAAGGGTTGTTCATCATTTCAACACTGTGGTAAGGGAACGCAGAAGAATATATATTTGTAGGGTCTTGTATGAACTGATATGAATGTCTTCACATATATTTTAAATGATTTTTGCTGTTGTCTTTAAAGATATGGGGATGTATTTGCAGTAAAGATGAGGGAATACATTTACTTGGGTTTGATTTTGAAAGCCACGTGTCACGCAATGAAATCGCCAGGTATAAGACCAGACAAAGGTTGTAAGCATAGATACGACAGGTTAATGATGGAGAACATACGTGGCATATTAAAGTAGTGATATGTTCCCAGCACAATCTATGGGATAAAGGGGATATGCAAGCATTTCTGAGCAATATCTGGGTAAGGGAAGCAGAGTTTGTGTTTCATTTCTCATTTAACTTTTCCTTAATCAATCTTTTACTTATTCCATTTCCACCTTCCTATCTCATGCATTCTTCCAGCTTACTCTTTGTTCTCTCTTTCCCTTCCCCTTTTCTCTCCATCTTAAAACTGAGCTTTGATTTTTTTTCCAGGTTTTTTTCCAAACATCAATCTGAAGCATTAACTTTGCTTTCTCTCCATAGCCGTTGCCTAACCTTCGGAGTATTTCAAGAATTCTCCGTTTTTACTTCAGAATTGTATTAGCAACACACTTGTTTCAAAATGTATTAATTTTTTCTTCTTCCTGAGGTTTATTTGTAGAATACGCTTCCTGAACTGAAAATTGTGCCGTTTAGTTGAAACAAAGAAATTCGTTCTCTAAATTGAGTGATAGCTGAGAAGATTATCACTAAATTGAAAGGTATAGTCGTATTTAAAGCCAAATCAACTCATCTCGGGCATAGACAGCACCTGGCTTCTGTGAGAGGGTGGAAGTTTACCTCAGTTAGTGGCCCTGGTTGCTATCCAGAAACTCCAGCTGTAATAGGTGGCTGCATTGGCATTGCCAGAGAATACGATAGAGCATTGACCGAGATGCCTATCGCAGTCAAATATACGGGCAGACCTCAAAGTCTGGGTTAACTTAAGCAGAACTGCCGTTTGCATGTAATGACCAAGATCTGCAAAGAAGCCATACTCTGGCAATGTTCAGTGGCTTCTGGTGGGAGAGGACCTATAAAATAGAATTAGATGCTTGATGTTTTTTTAAAAGAAGTGTGGGTAAAATTAGAGTTGGACAGAAATGGAGCTGTACAGCAGTTCTTACCCGCTGCTCAGTATTTTGAAGGTACGGCGTACTCAGTCAGAGATTTTAAACACTTTACTCTGCCTGTCATGCCGAACGCCCAGTTTAAATTTCATTGGGGGGGCGGGGGAAGGTTCGGGGGCTACGCGGTGGCGTGGGGGCGCAAGGGGGTGACTCGTGTAAATCTTAACCCTTTGAGATGCAAGGGAGTGGCCACTAGGTTTGAGCTCAATGAGTAATGCCAATGAAGAAAGCCTCTGTCATTGGAAGTGTTTTCTCTTAATTGCTCTTCAGTTTTTGGAAATCCTTTGTGGCTGCGTGTAATAACATCAGGCACGTTGAGAAAGCTGCCAAAGGGCATTCCGCACTCTGATGGGTCGCAGATGAGGTTGACCCATTCAGAAATAACATGCAAAGCGAGCACCGCATTTTCAGAAGTCTCTTCCTCTGTATCTCTGTGCAAGCCCCTCTTCCGTTGGAGAGGCCTCCACCGTTGCTATTTTTAACACATTTGTGCTGATTCTTTAATATCCGCAATCCCTGTGGAATTAATTCATACAAATGAGTGGTTAATTATGCGAATAGCGGAAGTATAGGGATAACGGCACTGCCATTACCAGCAGGGAAGGCCACAACTGATCGACAGGTTGTGAAGGCAATTTTCTTTTTTCTTTGCTTTTCTCCCTGGTCTACATCCGATTGATTCATTAAGTTCTTTATAATTTATCCCTCCTGTGCCGCACACTGCTCCCCAGTTGAGGGGGGCTGGGATGCAACCATTTCCTCGGTCTATGCAAAAAGTAAAACCATTCTATGGCTCACCACTAGGAGGTACAAAGTCTGGTCTGAGCATGATACACTATGCAAACCAAGCAAAATCATGGAGAGTAGGACAGGGGGTTAATGTGACCCTTAACCAGTTTCAAACACGCTTCCTTTGTTGACACCAGTGAGTGTGCAATGGATATAGTGAAGAGATGGACCTCTCCCAATGGACCTTGGGGCGACACAGTGGAGCAGTGGTAGAGCTGCTGCCTTACAGAGAGAGCCAGAGACCCGGGTTCGATCCTGCCTATGGGTGCTGTCTGTACGGAGTTTGTATGTTCTCCCCGTGACCACGTGGGTTTTCTCCGGGTGCTCCGGTTTCCTCCCACATTCCAAAAACGTACAGTTTTGTAGGTTAATTGGCTTCGGTAAAATCCTTCAATTGTCCCCAGCAAGTAGGATAGTGTTAGTGTACGGGCATCGCTGTTGGGCGTGGACTCCGTGGGCCAAAAGGCCTGTTTCCCTGCTGTATTACTAAAGTCTAAAATCTCATCCCAGCAGTGAAATAGAGAAACATTGGAAAACTGCAAGGAATGCTGAGGGTGTTGTAGAACATAGAACAGTCCAGCACAAGGACAGGCCCTTCGGCCCATAAGGTCCATGCCGAACATGATGCCAAGTTAAACAAATCTCTGCCTGCACGTGATCTATGTACTCCATTCCCAGCGTCTCCATGTGCCTATCTAAAAGCCTCTTAAATGCCACTAAAATAATTCAAAATCCTCCACAAAATGCTTAACCTTATTATTTTGCCTCCCCCCTCCTCACCCCACCACTCTACCAATCATGACACATGTTAATATCCCTGTAATATTATGGCCATTCTCACTGGCCAAAATTAATTTATTAAATTTGTTTTTGTGTATGATATATGTCGCGTTTACGGGCCTGTTATGCTTCTGCAAGTAAGAATTTAATTGTTCCACATTTGGTGCCTATGACAATTAAACACTCTTGACTCTCGAGCCGCCAGAGTGTAATAAGTGTGAAATTGCCCTTGCATTTAAATTTAATCGAACACTGTGGAGGGATGGTTTGAAAGAAAGAAAGGCTACAGCATTGCAAACACAAAGACATGGATTTTATCAGCAAAAGTGTCACACATTGGATCTGGGCAACTGATGTGAGCAGTCCATGAATCTTTTCTCTATGCATACATGTTATTATCTGTAAATTGTCTTTTCATATCGTAAGAAAATTCATGTGATTTGATAAATAAACTTCTTGTGAAATTGCTACCCTTGTTAGCCAACGAGGAGGCGATCCAGGGCTGATGCTGCCAGGTATTCCCGTGCGGTTAGGTGCCTTTGCCACGATTTATTTGTACTTTGTGGGAAGCCATGAATGCCTGTGGAAGTACCAGCCAGTTACGAGAAGGCAGTTGATCGCAGATACTAACACTAAAGGCACCAAAGATAGACACAAAATGCTGGAGTAACTCAGCGGGTCAGGCAGCATCTCTGGAGAAAAGGAATAGGTGATGTTTCAGGTCGAAACCCTTCCTCAGAAGGGTCAGAAGCAGAAACACTGCCATAGATGGTTGGGCCAAATGGTCTGTTTCTGTGTATTTTTTACATAACAAAATGCAGACATGGTCGACAAAATGGCCTCCTCAAGTGATCCAAGATAAATGCATTGTAGATGGTGGAAAGGCAGCATCTATTGCCGAAATTTAATTGTACTGAGGGCATCTATAATCAACTACAGACAGGGGATTGGGGTGACATGTATCCAGGCTAGATGAAGATTGCAATCTCACTTCCCTGAAGAATGCTGGCATCACAATTTCCATGGGTATTTTCCCAATGTACAAAATAAAATCTAACAGCTTTATTAAAAATCAATTTCACAACTGTGAGATCAAGCCCTTTGAAATACCACTGTACCTTTAGCAGAGGGAAGAGTCATTCAGCCCAGCCGATCAAACTTTAAATGAGTGGAGAGATGGGAATTGGGACAGTCTGATCGAAATCAAGTAATTTCAATGATCCAGATGAAACGAGTTGCCTGGATAGTTAGGTGTGTTTTTTTATTAATTCAGTTAATGGCATTATTTAATTAACTGAATCTAAATTCAGCGGTGAATGGCATTTGAGCGGGTGTCTCTGGATCATAAATCCAGGCATCCGTAAAACTAATCCAGTAAGTTAATCACTGTGCTACCAGGCCAGACTAAAAGATTGCAGCAGAGTGGAGCAGAGCTGGCCCTAGGTTGTGCCGGTGACACAGAGATGTCTGACCACGTAGCAAATATCCTCAGACACAGGAAGAACAACTGAGTGGCTATGCGTAGATGAATGAATAAAGAACCAGCAACTATCCACATATTGTGGGGTGTAATGGGAAGTCTGTTCAGAAGGGCTGGAAGTCATGGTAAATCAGCGGTAGAGTTGCTGCCTTACAGCGCCAGAGACCCACGTTCGATCCTGACTAAGGGTGCTATCTGTACGGAGTTTGTACCTTCTCCCCGTGACCCATTGGTTTTCCCCAAGAGCTCTGGTTTCCTCCCACACTCCAAAGACTCCATTCCCTGCATGTGCCTATCCAAAAGTCTCTTAAACGCCACAGTTGTATCTGCCTCCACCAACACCCCAGGCAAGCACACCCACTACCCTGTGGGTATCAAAAACTGCCCCGCATATCTCCTTTAAAATTTGGCCCTCTCACTTTAAAGCTATGCCGTCTTGTATTTGATATTCCCGTCCTGGGGAGAAAGGTTCTGACTGTCTACCTTACCTATGCCAGGTTCTGACTGTCAACCATATCTATGAGAGGAGGTAGCGGTGTTGGTTTGTTCATGGTTACATCAGTAGCCCAGGTTTCTTGGTTAACTGCTGATGTAATGATTCCATATGTAAGCATAGATACTGAAGCTTATCAGCATAGGACTAATGCAAGGGGCTAGAAGCTCTCACCCTGACCATTGATCACCCATTTACACTAGTCCCACTTCCCCATCCTGCACACTAAGGGCAATTTCAGAAGCTAATTAACCAACAAACCCGCATATCTTCAGAATGTGGGGCGAAAACAGAGCTCCCAGAGAAAGCCCAGGGAGAAGGTACAAACTCCGCTTAGACAGCACCCACAGTCTGGATGGAACCCGGGTCTGTGGTGCTGTGAGGCTGCAGCTCTCCCGCTGCACCATTGTTGCCGCCTCTGCTCCACAACCGCACTACATTGCATCAGATGCAAGCAAGCAAAACATATTTCAAAAAGAAGGACAAATTACTTGTGGGTCATCAGATTTATTTATTAAATTCAAAATCTCTTCAGCACAGATAAAAATTAATCACTCCATCTATTGCGAATGTAATGTCTTTTTTTGTCATTTTCAGTGTTTCAATTTCAAAAAAGTTAACATTCCTATAAAAGTTTCCATTCAATCCATTGAACCCTTATTTCACTCTGTGACATTGTCTGTACCATAACGTGCTACTCGACATCCTCCCCAGTGTGAACCTTTTATTTCATATTTTTCCCTGATGCCTGTCGTTTTTTTTTACAATACAGGCATAATTCTGTGAGAACAGACTGGATGGAATAAATGAGAGAGAAATGGCTCTACTGTAACAAAAATGTTGTTTTCCTTTATTCCCTACAACACCCACCCCCCTGTCCCCTTTTCCAGTGTGATTCTGTTATTAACAAACATCCTTTTTAATAACTTATTTTTCCCTGTTTTTTTTGCTAAATTCTTTTTGAAGTACATGCCATATGAGGATTGTGATTATAAAAGTACCTGAAATCTGCTATTAGATCAGCATGCTTAGCTTTTTTCTATTTACATTCTATTTACATACACGGACATGGCAAACATCTACATGTTATTTACATCCTACTTGGGAGAGGACAAAGGCAGCTTTAATAATGTCTAAAATTCATGGTACAGTCGTAGAATATTTATCACATGCATATAAAGTTAATATTTGCATGATTTATTTTAAATTTGTAACTTTTCTGACATACCTCTTTTAATTTTTCTATGCTAAGTGCAGCATAATGAATAGGCAACATTCTCTTCATATTCTTCTCCTGCTCTTTCTACCTTATTTAATGACTATTTGCATCATACAGTATTTTCTTTTGTTTCTTTAAATGGTCACTAACATGGAGAATGCTGCTGTGTCGCACCATTCTCCTCTTCACTAAAGCTACTGGACAGAATATGGGTTCCCTACAAGACTTGGCAGCAAGATGCTGGTAGATGAAGTACGATATAATAATCTGCTAGTATTTTACAAGTAACCTTCAGCCAATGGAACAGTAAATACAGCGTTCTCTCTTTCTCTTTTTAAAGATGGTGTCTAAGCTATCATCATTAATTATGGAAATAGTATAAATGAGATTCTATGTACTTGTGAAATATTAATGAGGCTTGGATTTCAGAACCTGGAAATCATTGTTTACTGAGCTCCTTCCCCACTAGTTTTTCGGGTTTTATTTATTCTATCAGGGATCCAACAATAAAACAAGAAAGCACCTATCTTTACCCATTCCTCTCGCTGCTGTTGTAACAAAGGTGGCATTGATTGAAAAGTACTAATTTTCAAGTTCTCTTGGTCTATGTCAGCTATTCTGTTGAGGAATAAATTTCCTCCTTTAATGTTAATTCTATATATTGTTGCGTTCCTGTAAGACTGAGTTAAGCATCAGTTTCTTCTGCGAAATATTTAAACTTTAACCTCTTAGTTACCTTTCCTGCAAAATGGGTCGCTGTCATTAGGATATTGTTTGAACCTGACACCAGGGTCATTTGGTAAGAATGTAAGCACAATAGCTGGAAGTACAAACCTTAAAAATGAAAAAAAAAGTAATATTTAATAAACACAAGCATTATTATTTTCTGCTTGTTTGCTTAAAAGTATATAAATAAATTTGAATGATCTAAAACTGTTTTGTGTAAGTTCAGCAGGTTTTAAAACATGTAGTTCAGCCTTGACATACAAATTCTTAAAGCATTTAAAGACATCTTCAAATCACCAGGAAGCCAGAAGTGGATGAAAAATCAATGTGCCATTGTTTTCAGTGTAGAACAGCCTCAGTATCCCCTTGGGTCAATATATTGGAACATGTAAAAACCCATTATACCATTTTGCTTCCTACATCAGCTCCTCACCCATAATATGGACCATAAACTACAATAATAGTAAATACAAGAAGATCAATAGAAAATGAGTTTAAAGAACAATAATGCAGTGTTTTCACCGAGGGAACTTTACAATAGTATTAAAGAAGGAACTGCAGATGCTGGAGAATCGAGGGTACACAAAAGGCTGGAGAAACTCAGCGGGTGCAGCAGCATCTAAGGAGCAAAGGAGATAGGCGACGTTTCGGGTCGAGACCCTTCTTCAGACTGGACTTATTTACAATAGTATTGATGGATTCTAATTATTATTAATGTGGTTGATATTCTATTGTAAAATTCCGGTTGCAATGGGATGTCTTGCTTCTCCTTATGACCTGAGTTTTATATATATATATATAAGATAGATAGATAGATAGATAGATAGATAGATAGATAGATAGATAGATAGATAGATAGATAGATAGATAGATAGATAGATAGATAGATAGATAGATAGATAGATAGATAGATAGATAAGGAGGCAGTGCATAAAACGAACAAAATTACTGGCAACTGAATTTGAAACAGATTTTCGTGTCCTCCCTTTGATAAGAGTAGCTAGAAGATCATTGTGATCACATCATCTGCACATCACAGGCATAAGGAAGAAGGATCTTAGGCAGTATGAGTTGCAATCTCTGGTGTCAACACAAGCTGATTGCAAATTATGTACAGCAGCCTCTAAAAGGGGGGAAATTATATTAACACATTATAGTTATTAAAGCCATAGCACACACAGATTTGAACCAGATGGTACAAGTTGATATTTCCATTTGCTGCTGGGGTCTCTAATTGTCTAGTCAACACTCTTTCATAGCCATGTGGGATTTTGATGAAAGATTACAAGAGATTAATCAATATCAAGCTTTAACAGAGCCGTCTTCAAAAGTACACATCCATAATGAGTAATATCTGACTGTAATGTGAGCACGGAGCGTGTGAAACCATCTTCCTGAGTTTTACAGGTGAATGACTGGGATCTCACAGTCGCGAGCTGCATTTCCTTCACTCGCCATTTTACTTTGTGCTCAGCTGAATGAGCTGCCGGCTGCCTTTTCTTACCCCTTTCCACTTCTCCCGGCTAAAGGGCTTGGAGACTTTGCTGTAGAGACTGCGCAAGAGGAGGCAGAATCAACAAACGAGGTCACATTAAATGCGCCTGCACTTGGTTCATGTGACGAGTTACCGGAGATACTGTAAAGTGATGGAGTAACTCAGCAGGTCAGGCAGCAGCTCTGGAGAAACAGAACAGGGGACGTTTTGGGTCAGAACCCGTCTTCAGACCTTGTGTGGCAGGGACAGGGACCACTTATCTTTCTCACTTAGAGCGGAGAGGAAAGCATTGGAGAAGAACTTTTTTTTTTCTATAATAAAATCAAGTCCAGAGAAATCAAAACAGATTTGGATTTTTTTTTAAATGTGAGCTGAGCATCAACCTCCCCCATCCATTAACAAGCTCTTTCCTGAGTGGCATGTAGTCAAAGAAAAATAATTGTTCAATATATTCCAAATTGCATAATATTCCATACTTTTTTTAAATACAAACAATATCCAGGGCTGCCCCACAGGCATGCAAGTCTTTTCTTAAATCAAATCCATAGAACAATGGTTTAGAACATTGTTAACTAATGATTCAGGAATTTAACATTGAGCTCTTAGAGGATTGCAAATCCTGGGCAACCCGACAGAATGTTTTACTTTCTGAAAGCTATAGAACCCCATTGCCACATGCAGAAACTGGTCTGGTATTTATTGAGCTCAAATGAATAGAACTGTTTAAAAAGTATCCAAAGCAGGTTCTACTGTGACAACTGTTTTTTTCCTCCAAGGGGGATTTGTAACCACCTCAGAGTATAAGAGATGCTCGTAGCAAAATATATCCAAGTGAGAGGATGAGGAGAAATGTGTCTTCTCTGAGAGTTGTTATTATTTGGAATGTATTGCCTGTAAGGGTGATGGATCTATACTTGAAGTAAAAATTACAGGACAGTGGGGAAAGAATGGAGGTGTGAATATAATTCTCGTGAAGAGCTGGCCCAATGGCAAACTGCTACATAGTTCTATATCATCCCCCGCTGTGATTTAGCTATAAAGTTTAAGTGTGATTTTTTTCTTTGCTGCAATATATTCACATTTAAATTTAGGTTTATTATTGTCACATATACTGAGATACAGTGAGAAGCTAGGGACCAGGCCCATGTGGTCACAGGAGGAACGTGCGAACTCCACACAAATAGCATCCGAGGTAGGATTGAACTCATGTCTCTGGCACTGAAAGACACCAGCTCTATTAGCTGTGCCACTGTGTCACCCTAGACCCTGCAAACTTCACACAGACAGCACCCAAGGTCAGGATTGAAGCCAGGTCTCCGGTGCTGTGAGACAACAGATCTGCCAGCCGCCACTGAGTAAAAAGAAAATGGATGAAATAAACACAATAGTATACGTAAATACAATCAACCCCAACTCAAGCACAGACGGTAGATTGAAGGGAGAGATACAAAATGCTGAATATGTAAATTTACAAGCGGGAAAGTGAATGAAGCATTGGGCGATTGTATCGGATTATAGTAGATTCTCCTCTGATCAGCATGCAAAGAGTTGTTACACTCTTAATATTAAAATTCTGGAAGGGAACATTATCCCCCACAATCAAAATGTGGACTGTGGAAATGTCGGAGACGTTGCATTTGGAGAGAATTAGGTTTGTCCTAATGGACAAATATGAACTTTTTGAACAAATATGGTCTCCATTCATTGATTACTTAAAGGGGTAGCTGAGCTCAGCACCGTAACTCAATAAGTACCCTGGTGTAGGATTAGATGAAAAAAAGTATTGGGATCTGTATACATGTCTCAATAGATATTGTTATATGAAACTGTTCCATTCAATGTAAAGATGTATTCCTTTTTTAATTTTTTTTAATTTATTATATAATAATTGTTTTTATTTTTTTTTAATTTTTCTTGTTTATCTTTATTCTTTTTTATTTTTTATTATATAATCATTATTATTTAATCACAACGTCTTGATTATTGATTTATACTTTTATTTTTTTTTTCACTCCCTTACCTTCCCAAAAAAAAATCAAAAACAGTAGCATATATAAATTATCCCGTAATATCTGTACAACGTTTGTGATAAGTCTGATTTGTATTTGAAGTGCTGTTGTACCTTAGATAATATGCAATGCTTCTACTAAAAATATTAAATTAAAGAGTTGTTACACTCTGGCGTCATGGTGGAACTAGATAGGATATTCCACCTCCACGAGAAGCTAAGACAGGGTAAGAGGATCTGCTTATTCAGCACAGAGGTCAGTAACTAGAACTAAGTTAATTGGTGAAATGATTAAAGTGGAGTTAAGAAAAAAAAATCATGGGAAAAGTGTGGAGGGCTGGAATTCACTGTCCAAATTGGGGGGTGGCAAAAATGCAAATCACCTTTACATTGTCCCTGGATGGTAATCTGAACAGCCATAATCTGCAGGGCTATGGAGCAAGAGCTAAGAAGTGTGAATAATCTATGGTTCTTTTATGCCGGCGTGGTCGAGATAGATAGGAAAGGCTCAGATGGGTATAGGCCAAATGCAGGCAGATGGGACAAACTTCGATGTGCAGACAATAAACTGCAGGAGCTGGAACCTTAAGCAAAGCACACAGTGCTGGAGGAACTCAGTGGGTCCAAGAAGGTGAAATTTAAAAAAAACAGCAGATGCTGCCTGACCCGTTGAGTTCCTCCAGAACATTGAGTTTAGCTTCGATGGGCATCTCGGTCAGCATGGATGAGTTGGAGTGAAGGGCCTGTTTCCGTGCTGTATGACCCCCAAAGACAAATTGGGTTCCCTCACATTCTCTGATTCTCTGAGACTGCAACTCGTGTGGAGTTAACAGAGAAATGGAGGAGAAAAACGTAACTGTCTCAGGCAGGTGCTTGCTCAGAAGAAATGATACTTCCTGGCAGCTTGTAGCTTCAAGCTGACTGGAAGGCCTGATTGTTCCTTCAATAAGCCCCATTTATTGGCAGATGCTGTATGATCGGTTGGACATGAAGATTAATGCTTGCCCACGGTGTTAGTCTCTTGTGCTGTTGTGCCAGAACTAAAAGTACATGCACAATGCTGGCATTCCCTCTCAGCTACATCATTTGAGGTGCTGCAGGTTTTTTTAATATTAGCAAACTTCACCTTCCCAAAGGGTTTCCTTTTTTTATATTCAAAATGAATTTGGCTTTTTTTTGTTGCTTTTTAAGAGTAAGTAAGACCATGTGTTGAGGATTTTGCTGTGTGGCTTGGAATTTAAAGTTGGACTGTCTGCCAACCTTACAAGCCAGGTTTCAAACAGGCTTGCTGTTTGCTCCATTGATTCAGCTCTTTCTGAAGCTGGACGTGGGGGGGGAGGGGGTGGTGGGGGGGGGGGGGGGGGGGGGGGGGGGGTGGAATATAAGAGGCTTTAGCCAGCTTGAAATGGGCACCTTTCTTTGTACAGAGAGCTAGGAGACAACAAATGACAAAATCGCCCATTGTTATCAAATATAAAATCTATCTCAAAAAATATACACAGGTAAAACCCAAGGTGTCTTAAACTGTTGTGGGATCTTTTCCATCAATACACACATTTTGCAATAGTTCAGAAACAAGGAACTGCAGATGCTGGTTAATATACAAAAGGACACAAAGTGCTGGAGTAACTCAGCAGGTCAGGCTGTATCTTTGCAGAACATGGATAGGTGACGTTCGAAGTCTAAAGAAGTATCTTGACCTGAAATGTCACCTATCCATATTCTCCAGAAATATTGCCTGACCTGCTGAGATACTCTGGCATGTTGTGTCTTCTTTTGTCAACCAACATCTGCAGTTTCTTGTGTCTCCAGTGCAAGGAAAGTACTACCTAACACTTCTGTTTAATTACATTGCTCGATTGTTCAAGATGATAGTGCGATTGGGGGGGGGGGGTTAAAGAAAAGTGGTGCAAAATCTATTGAAAAGCAACAAAAATGAGCATTTTAAGTAGAAATGGATATCTGACTAAAAGGTGCGGCAGTGAGCTGAAGTAATTAACTCTGTTCTGTCTGATAAAGCAGGCAAAGCCCCTTTAATTAAAGACTGCAGTAATTTTGCAAAAACGCACGAAGGAGACTGGGTCTAATTAGTCACCCACTCAGCTATCACTCTCAGTTTTGGCACAGTTGAGCAAAAGGGTTTGAGGAATTTATAAAAGCAGAGAAAACCATAGGTCACCATTGGATTTCTTAAGAAATATTAGGTTATTAATTCTGTGTAAGATAATGGGAATCAATACAGACCATTTCTCTTTATGAAATATAACCTTCCACTGACCCAAGCATGTCAATGCAAGTCCCCTTATTATTTTAGTGCTCCATGTAGATAGAATCTATACAAAGGAATCAAGAAATAAAAATGTGATGACCTCAGATTAAAAAAATTGTATCCTTAAAGGAGCAATGAAGCTTAGGTAAAATATCCCTGAGCACATTGATAACCTCCTGTGGTAGCTGAACCTGGTATGAACTAGTTAGTGTTGTGTTGCCTATACCTGCCAAACCACAGGACTGCTCAGATCTCAAAATTAAAATCCATCCTTATCCAACATGACCCAACCCAAAAGCATTTGCAGCCGATCACGCACATATACCAACACTGAGTGAGACTCGAGGTCCATGCATAAGAAGGACGCGCTGAGTCTGGGTGAAGTCTTTTGTCCACCGACCATGAGGACATGGGCCAGCTGACTGAGCCACCAACGCAAACTAGAAGCCAACGTCAGTGTGAAGAAGGATCCCGACCCAAAACATCACCTATCCATGTTCTCCAGAGATGCTGATTTACTCCAGCACTTTGTGTCCTCTTTTGGAAGCCAACACTTGGAACCATGTACCCCGATCCCGAGCTGCATTGAGAATAACAACTGATACTTGAAAATAGCCCAGCGATCCTGGGTCAAGTCTCTGCTCTGCTTCCGAGCATATCCACCCGTCAAAACCACCACCCGCTGGCATGAGTCAAAATGACGTGGATAAAGGAACAGCTTAACCTTGACTGAACCTGAGTGTTTTGGCACAACATGATCTAACCCGCTCCAACTTCACCTGTCAAGTGCTGTCAGACTGCCAAGCTCTAACGTAAACCTTTACTCACCATACCTGAAGGTGACATACAACTGACTGACACCACTCGAGGACAACTTACTTAAGTTCTCAGCTGTTCACACGAGGAGCTTTCACTGAAAGACATTTGGTCACGCCATTGTTTAAAATATCTAGCTGTCTCTGGTGTGCCTCATTTTTGGCTATATCTTCATACACTTGATATAAACACTATAAAAAATCAAACTCACCACTTCACTTGCGATTTTCAAGAAGATAAAAAGATACTGGAACTAAATAGCTGGCAAGAGCCAAGCTGCAAAACGCAGTGTGCTTGGCAAGATCGCAATGAATCTTTCAGTACTGCATTCCCAGGAGATTACATCTCTGCGGAGATATGGACCATTTAGAGTGTGTTTTGTAAATGTATCCATTTTTGACAATTGCTATGAATACAGTTGCCACAATAATAGTTCCTTTCTCTGCCTTCCTTCTCCTATTGCAGCATAGTGAAAACGGAACCAATGGCACTTTTCAGAGGGAAATTGGATATATACTTGGATAGAGGAAAGAGCAGAGAAGTGAGGCTGAATGGATGTTTTTCAAAGTTGGCTACAGGTGGGATGGGATGGGATGGGCTAAGTGACCTCCATGTGTGGTGCACAGGTTTTTGAAGAGGTGCCAGTTTGCTTGCTTGCATGGAACGGGCACCGCTCATAAGAACTAGTGCAATGGACTTTGAACATCGCACCAAAACATGGCGCCTCTTGTATGTGGGATCAGTGGACGATTTCTGTACACTTGCTGATCGGGGATGTGCTTGGGTATGGTAATGCTCCACTGGATTGTATGTTAGAAAATTATTTCACTGTGCGCTTGCTCTTCACACATGTGACAATAAATGCATTGAATAAAAGCACCACTGAGGCATTGAACTTGCTCCCGATCTCACTCGAGGTACAGGTATCTATGCTCTTGGCGAATTGCTGGACATTGAACTGAAGTGACAGGCAATTCTACCACTCCCTATTTGGGAGGACACAAGGCTAATTCCAGTATCTATTTGCCACTTGCCTGAAACCAGTCAACTCAGCACAAACTATCAATCAAAGCAGGGGCCTGCCTACTTTGTACAGCTCAGCTAAGCTTTACATAACATTTGTAAAGGTTGTTTAAAGGGACATTCTCATCTAATATATGGTGGCCACGTGTAAAGACCTTGCTTTTACATAAGTCCTTAAACACTGAAACGATAGGAGCATAAAAGGATCGGAAATGAGAGTGACTAATTTCACTCACATAACCCGTGATCGCATGGTGGCGCAGTGGTAGAGTTGCTGCCTTACAGCGCCAGAGACCCGAGTTCGATCCTGACCATGGGTGCTGTCTGTACAGAGTTTGTACGTTCTCCCTCTGATCGCGTGGGTTTTCCCTGGGTGCTCCGGTTTCCTCCCACACTCCAAAGATGTACAGATGTTTTAGGCTAATTACATTTGGTAAAGATTGTAAATTGTCCCCAGTGTGTAGCATAGTGCTAGTGTACGGGAACTGCTGGTCGGCGTGGTCTTGGTGGGCCGAAGGGCTTGGTTCCGCATTGTAGCTCGAAACTGAACTTAATGCAGGAGCAATGGGGACATATAAGAATCGGAAATGAGAGTGACCAACATCGCACACATAACCCGAGTGGCAAATTTAACTCAATTATTTTGGGAGAGAAGGTTATTTTCTAATTGTTTGAGGAAATCAATCAGATGCAATGATGACAGCGTCCCTTAAACAAAAAAAAAGAGACACACGGTTGCTTGGTTGGTGCGGACCAATCAAAGGAAATTCCGATTCATAATGCCTTCAAATGGTAATTAACACATTCTAAGGTTTTGAATATTTGCTAATGATGTATAAAATGGCTCACAACCGATAATGGGAATATGATTATAAATTTAATTTTGCCCCACCTCCTCGTATACTCCATCTGCTAATTATTTTCCCAGTGAAACAGCACGAGCAATGTTGATAAAGTCGTGCTATGTTGCGTGTTTTCTGGCTTGCAAGCTGTAGAATAGTGATGGAAAACAGCCTGACTTGATCATCTTGCTAAACTAGTTTCCACACTTGCACTGCAGATGGTATTTTAGATATGGCAGTTATACTTGTAATAGCTTGGAAGTTGAAAAAAAATGTCACAGGAGAGTTTTAGCATTCTTTCCTGATTTGTAAATTATGAGGCAAGTTTTAAAGGTGCAGTCTTCTTTAATTTTGCACTTAATACTTTTCCTGTGTTCTCTATCACTTTACCCTCCTGCTTTTCTAAGGAGCCATCACTGTCCATTAGAGGGTTTTGAGAAACGTTTTAACACAAATAGAGAAAGGATGACCTATCAATAGTGCCTTTCATGTTGCCTTAATCTTGTTCCAAAGTGTTGTAATTCCAATTTTTTAAGAAAGTTCACTGCTGCTATATGGGAAATTGCTACAATTTTCCAAAAAAAAAAGAAATGTATTAATGACTGGATAATCTGTTTCCAGTGATGTTGAGTGAGATATAATTATTGGCCAGAACCTTGTTTTTTAAAATAGTGTTGTGGTATCTTTCTGTGGCACAGTGGCGCAGCAGTAGAGTTGCTGCCTTACAACGCCATAAACTCAGGTTCGATCCTGATTACGGATGGTGTCTGTACGGAGTTCGTAAGTTCTCCATGTAATCACGTGGGCTTTCTCTGGGTGCTCTGGTTTCCTCCCACGTTCCAAAGACGTATAGGTTCATAGGTTAATTGACTTCGGTAAATATTGTAAATTGTCCCAAGTATGTAGGATATTGCTAGTGTACAGGGCTAGTGTACGGGGTGATCGCTGGCCGGCCCGGCCTTGGTGGGCCGAAGGGCCCGATTCCGAGCCGTATCTCTAGAGACTCAAGTCAAAAGTTTTATATCTTTTTACCATCTCATCTGGATTTTGGTGCTTCCAACATTGCTGCAGTCCCCAAGTATAGGCCTTTGAAATTTCAGAAGTTCATGTTGGAGGACTAAGTGTGGGATTTGAACTCTGAACCTCTGAGACAAAGCTACTGCTGACCTTCGAGGCTAATCTTCTCTGTGCTTTATGTATATTTGTGAGTTTATTATTAAATGAAAACAAGAAATCAATAAATTGATGCATTTCATGCACTTGCACTCTAATCTGCCGATGGTAAGATTCTGATCTTGGCCTTTAGGAATCGGGTACATCCAGTCCCAGCCCAACTGGAGCAGGGAGGAGAATGCATGACCCCCATTTCTGTTCTGATGAAAATCATCTATGAGCATTAGAGTAGGTTGTGATGTCTCGCACCTTGGTCAACAATCATTGTAGAACAATGGATTTGTGCGGTGATGTTCCCCCGCCCTCAAAGCTGTACCAAGGCCTGGAATAAGTTGGGGGAAAAGAATGCTAAATGAACCTAATGGCGGAATCTTCCCTGTTTATCACATTGCTTCTTTCCTAGAGCCCGAATATAGGCTGGGTGAGATCAAGCTTTGGGGAAAGGGTGAAATAAACATAAAAAACAGAAGATTAAATCCATGAATGTTCTACCCCCATGGCTCTTGGCTGTAACCAGAGTCTGACAAATGACTTGTGAAAGAGAGTGATGAACCCACATTGTGCAGACACTCTTTAGTTAATCCAAAACCAGATTTCGAGGTAATTTCACACACACTAAAAAGATTGATGGTGTGGCCTGCCGTGACAGCTTGCAAATGTTTGGGAGGATTGAAAATGGCATCACGACTTGATTAAGGATGGTGCAGGGCTTCAAAGAAGTTTCTTCATTCAGTATATCTATCATTTTAATTTGCAAACTGCCTTTACAACAACTTACAGATGTTTGACCCCTGACAGAGCAGTTGCTGCTGCAGTCAAATGGGAATCACCGTGGGGAAAACAAGCTTGTGATTCTTGCCACATAATATTTTGAAATACAGTCAAGATAAACGTGTACCTGCTCCCAAGCATATTTCTCCTTCAAGTGTACAGTTTCAGTGTACGGTTAACTCCCAGTCCCATTTATTGAGACGTATAATGTGTGCAAAGCTGGTGCACATATAACATTTCCTCACAAATTAATTCACGTCTGTCACAGATCCAGGTGCATTTTTATGCCATCTGCCATCGTCTTTCAGGAACTTTTTTTTTTGAAAAGCAAAAAAAGGTTTTTCAAAATGTAACCAGCTGTAACAAGACAAATGTTCCTTTCCAAAGCTGTGACTTTTCAGTTGAAAACATTTCTTTGTAATGCAGAACTGGAGTGCTAGTGTTCTAATTAAATACAGATATTAGGATTATTGAGAGTCAATTCTTTAGCAACACTACTCCACTGTATCAAGTCTGCTATGAAACCATCACAAATGTACACCATGGATTCAAACCAGGGTGGAAATGTGTCTGGAAGTTCAGATCCAGTTATGATTGAAGTATGTTCACATGTAGGACACCCAACATCCCTCCTGGTAGATAAGAGTCATAGATAGAGTCATTGAAATATACAGTGTGGAAACAAGCCCTTCGGTCCAACTTGCCCACACTGACCAACATGTCCCTTCTACACTAGTCCCACCTGCCTGCGTTTGGCCCAGGTCCCTCTAAACCCGTCCTATCCATGTATCTGTCTAAATTTCTTTGGAGAATGCAGGGCAGGAAGCATCACAAAATGCATCAGTTATCATGGTGTATTTTACCTCTTAAACCATATCATTTTCAATTCAACATTCATCATTTAAAATTTAACACTGGCTGTACTTCCTATACCTCAGAGTGAACTATCGATATATAGTGAATCATAGGTGCCATGCTAAAGATAGGACATGACAATATGGATATACCTTACATTCAATGGAGCTCCCTTTTCTTGAACTGCAGCCACTAATGTTATGATGAAAATGTGGCGATTGATTTATGCAGAGAAAAATCACGCTAATGAGAGCGTGATGCAGCCACATAATCTGTTTCTTTAATTGATGAATAAACATTAGCCGGTATATCGGAAATAACTCCCCTTTTTTAAAGAGTACGAGAAGATTTCTTATCTGTGAGTGCAAAAGGGAGTTCAGTTAAAGCCAAAAGTGCAGTTAAAGCCAAAGTATGGGCGCCTCCAACACTGTAACATCCCCACTGCACTGCGTTGAATGAAAAGTCTATTTCTATATGCACTTGAACCCTGAACCTTCAGACTTGCAGGAGGGAAGGCTATCAGCTAGGCCAAAATTTACACCTTACCAGGCTGACAACAGCACTCAACTGTGTAGGCGGGAACTGTGGATGCTGGTTTACATCGGGCAGACACAACATGCTGGGGTAACTCAGCATGTCAGGCTGCATCTCTAGAGAAAAGGAATAGGTGATATTTTGGGGTCTCGACCCTAAACGCCACCTTTTCCTTTCCTTCAAAGATGCTCTCTGGCCTGCTGAGTTACTCCAGCATATTGTGTCTATTAATAGTGTTCAACTATCAGGCTAAAGATACCATACAATCATAAACTTTGCGTTCCAAGAAATAGTTACTTCACTGCCAGGGTTTCTGAGTTTTAAAATGGAACACTGCACAGTGACATCATTATATCATTCACAGCGTGAGCCAGTTTTATTTTTGTTAATCATTTCTGTTCGCACATAAGTCAAATAGTAATACAGTTCTCCTGCATTTGGATTTCCTCTTCCTCTCTGTAGCAGATTTAACACCTCAAACAGCAGTTATACAATATTCCACTGGAGCTAACATTACCCCATCCAGCTTGGTCATTTAAAACACGTGAACCAAGGTGGTTAGGATCTGGATGGGATTTGCACCTGTGATAGGTGCATTACAGATAACTCTAAAAGCTACCTTCTTCAAAGTGCACACACACACACAAACACATACACAAAAACCCAAGCTCTCCAGAAAGAAATATCCCAATAAAGAGCTGGAATCTTGTTTCGATTTTTTTGCCCTCCCAAAGTTGTTTTGTCATTCAATATTTTTTTATAGAACACACACGCTCAAGCACACACGCACGCACACATACGCATAAATCCTAGTTCTCCAGAAGGAAATACGGTCGCACTTTAATAAAGAGTGTGAACCTAGTTTGAATTATTTGCCCTCCCAATCACATTTTGTAATACCATTAAAAAAAAAATTGGAGTTTTAGTTGAAATGAAATGCACCCTTGCGCTTGTGAACAAACCCATTCTTCCTTTTGTATGTCTTACATGAGGCAGTGGGCAGGTGCTATAGACCTGCACGGGAAAGTAGACGCTCCCGCCCCCACGAGTCTCGGGCAGATGGGGCTCGTCAGCCTGGGAAGGCAGTCCATCTAGGAGAGGGAAACTCTGATTTAAAACCTCCACTGCCTTGTGGCCATATCCAGGAGTAAACCTCAAGGAAATCCGGAGTCGGAGCCCCTAAGGCAGTTCATCATTGTCTACAACCTCGTTCTGGCAGCTCCTGCGACGGCACTGGTGCCAAACTGTAATGGCCCTGCTGTTCCTTTGGATCGATCAGCGACGTGGAGAGGAGGGACGTGCTGCAACAGCCTGTCCTCCATATGACATCGCCCAGGCTTGCATCCGACCAGGATGCATCATCCATGGTTGGTTATGACCGAGGGGAGCCTACTACATGAGGCTACATATCTGTTGCATTAGGGATGGATGGTTGGAAGTAATGTTTCAACAAGACAGAACTTTTTTTCTTTAGGCAGTCATAACCTTTTTCCAAAGTGGAAATGTCAAAGACTGGAGGGCATAGGTTTAATGTGAGAGGAGCAACGTTTAAAGGAAACATGTGGGGCAAGTTATTATTACACAGAGGACGGTGGGTGCATGCAAAATGCTGCCAGGGGTGAAGATGGAGGCAGATATAGTGGTGTTTAAGAGGCTATTAGACAGACACATGGATATGCTGGGAATGGAAGGGTATGGATTATGTGCAGTCAGATAAGATTAATTTATCTTGACATTCTGTTCAGCACAGACATTGTGGGCTGAAGAGCCTGTTCTATTCTATGTTCCATAAGATCCTACGCCCTCCCCATTCTGGGATAAATTTAACGGACCAATCGATCTTTGATTTTGCCTGTTTTTGCTTTGAGGCAGTTAATTTGGAAGATAGGAATAGAATTCCTACTTATCCGGTTCCCTTAGGCTGTCAGAGATGGACAATAAATGCTGGTCTTGCCAACAATACCCACATAACATAAATAAATAAATCAATAAATAGAAACAAATGTTACCATTTTGCTCTTACAGTATTCAACATTCATAAGGGATCTATTGTTTTTTTACTTTTCCTGTTCTTTACATACCAGGTTGCTTACATTGGGCAGATTCTCAGTTGTAGCGGAGCAGCTGCTTTGCTGATAAATCGATCAGGAAACATTTGAGGTTTCGAAAGAAAGTAATAAAGCTAAACTTGTGTAATTTCTTACCTGAACTTCTTACCTGAAGTTTACTAGGACGTATTGTACCCTGGCCAGTCCCTCTTATCCCTTCTCCCATCAGGCAAGAGGCACAGAAGTGTGAAAACGCACACTTGCATTGCATTGCAAATGCATTGGAGACCCTCAGACTATGTTTAATCTGACTTTACTGGATTTTATCTTGCACAAATATTCCCTTCACCATGTATCTGTACACTGCGTATCGCTCAATTGTAATCATGTATTGCCTTTCCTCCGACAGGTTAGCACGCAACAAAAGATTTTCACTGTACCCCGGTACACGTGGCAATTAACTAAACTAAACTAAACCACTGAGACAAGGAAAAGTAGTAGCGGAACCTTGAAGGGGAAAGGAACAAGTTTACCGATGATCAAAATTCCTGATGACATTTCATTATCTACATTTATATACATAACATGGTCATCAAAAGAAAGAAACACTTATGGGGAACACCCCATGGACTCAGCTGTCAACACTGTAAATTCTCTGCCAAAGACATTCTTCCTCACTTGGGTGTGCTAATCATCCAGTAATGTAGTGCACATGCTTTGTAATTTCCTTGTGCAATTCAACTCTACTCGATGTTATGGAAGGGAATTTCAAATGCTGAGTTCGATGGTCATGTGTGTTCATTCAATATTTAGTGCAACTGACTGAGAATAGATTTCTAACCCACTCTGTTTAAATGCTTGGGATCATACAAAAATAATTTCTCTAGAATCCACTATCTAAGGTTAACATAGATTCTAGTCAATATGTCTACATTCCAATCCACTCCTTGTGTGAATTTCCCTGTCACACAATGAATCCAGTGAACGGTTCTGTATCCCCACACCTCTCCCAGTGGGAACATGCATTATAAATATCACTCGGCTAAATCTACTTGCGGGACTGAGCCACAGGATGCCGCTAATTGACTTGGACAACAGGTAAAGATTGTCACATGGGGACCCAATTGATTTTGCAACTCTGCTTGGGATTTTATCCCAATACTTGGAGTCGTAAAGGCTCATAATCACTTGGTGATATGATTGCTTTTAAAAATGAATCATTCTTTATTTACCCTCATATTGGCTTTTGAGACCATGGTGTATTATACAACACCTCTCAATAGCTTATTTGCGCTTACAATATCTGGCGCACTACACAAGTTATGCCTTTTCAAATATAGATCATACTTTGCCTTTAAACTTTGCACGTTAATCACATTGGAAGTCACACAGGTAAAATATTCCACTTTCCAAACTCGGAGGAAGTATAAGGAGACACTGTGATGCCAGGAATAATAATGCCTCTTTTTAGCAGGCATCTCTTTGCTGCTTTCAGATGTAGTAATCAAAATGTTGTTTTAAACCATAGCCTTCTTCGTTTTACATATCCATTAAGATCTTTTAGGAATTCATTGGGCTTATCTTTACTGAAGCTCTTCGTAAAGTTTCACCATCAGCTAAGTAAATGCCAGGGGCAAATATTCTGTTTGGATGCTGGCTATTAAATGGTGGCCTGGGGTTGGTTATAGAGCAACCTTGCATGGGGAGGATAATGGACAATAATGGAATCAGCTTGGAATTCCCTCTATTAAGTTAAATGAATTCAAAATTGGGCAGCCTTCATTACAACTGCACAATCGCCTTGGTGTAATTTTACTTGCTTGGCTCTGACCAGACAGTGTTTTATGTCCAGTGGTTAAAAGAGAAAATCTCCCACCATCTCCTGGGGCAGCACAGTGGCGCTGTGGTAGAGCTGTGCCTCACAGCACCAGAGACTCGGTTCGATCCTGATCTTGGGTACTGTTTGCACATTCTCTCAGTGATGGTGTGAGTTTTCTCCGGGTGATCCAGTTGCCTCCCACATTCCAGAGGCGTGCGGATTTGTAGGTTAATTGTTCTCTGTCAATTGCCCTTGGTGTGTGGGGCATAGAACTAGAAAAGGATAATTGTTGGTCGGCATGGACTTGGGCCGAAGGGCTTGTTTCCATGCTATATCTCTAAACTCTAAACTAAACTTAAGCCATGATTTGACTTCTGATGTCTCTTTGTCCAACAGCTCGTCTGAGTTTAAACTAAGCCATTGAATGCATAACCTTCTTTAAAGATAGTGAAGGAAGTAATTGCATTGCAGAATCCTTAACGCTGCAAAGTATCCTTTTTATACAAAAATTGTACCTATGGTGAAAGAGAGACAAGTGACTTAACTCAACTGCATTGCCATTCATTTGAGGGGAAAAACACAAACAGAATCAGTTATCTCTTACTGCAGACCAATCATTGCACTAAAGCCTATCAAGAGGTAAATAACCCAATGATATATATATGGGGTGAAGAGTAGAAGAGGCCAGATTAAGCCCAGGAACCCATGAGGTGTATAATTGCTAAGATAATGTTTGATGACTGAAGGGATTGACCACTTGGACAGAATGAATGTGGATATGATGTTTCCACTAGTGGAAGAGATACTAGGGCCAGAGACCATAGTCTCACAATAAAAGGATGTACCTTTAGAATGAAGATAAGGAGGAATTTCTTTAGTCAGCGGGTGGTGAATCTGTGGAATTCATTCAAACGGCTGTGGAGGCCAAGTCAATGGATATTTTTAAGGCAGGGATTGGCAGAATCTTGATTAATAAGGATGTCAAGGGTTATGGGGTGAAGGCAGGAGAATGGGGTTGAGAGGGAAATATAGATTAGCCGTTATTGAATGGCTGAGTAGACTTGATGGGCCGAATGGCCTAATTCAGCTTCTTGAACTTATTATGAACTTATGAACCTTGTGGATGGTAACTTTGGCAGGAATCATTAATCAACTTGTACACAATTAAATCAGCTTGACGCAAGGGGAATGGATAGATTTGGCACATGCACTACACGTGCTTTGGATGATGATGCTTACTGAGAGCGTTCTAGCTGAGTATTTTTTTATTGGCAAGGTTTTTTAAAACACCGATGTTGTCGGGATTAAATTGAGCACCAAAGTTACGAGCCGCATTATGTTGTGGGGGATGAAACGAGTGTTTTTACAATTCAATGTGTTTAAACTTTGATTATCAGTAGTAGGCAATAGATATTTATCTTTTATTTTCATGTTCTTTTCCAGCAACAGGGAGCAGCCACCAGCATTTACTGTGCTGTCGCCCCAGAGCTGGAGGGGCTGGGAGGGATGTACTTCAATAACTGTTATCGGTGCCTGCCGTCACAGTCAGCCCAGGACGAAGCATTGGCTTCCGCCTTGTGGGAGCTGAGTGAGAGCGTGATCCGAGAGCGCATTGAGAACCATTCCGGCTAACACCCAACCCTACATCCGAAGATGAGAGACCCACGAACTCAGCAACAGGAAAATGTCACTCTCCCTCTCTCTCCCCCTATCTCTCTCTCTTTCCCCCTCTCTCTCTCTCTCTCTCTCCCCTTCCCTAGTTCCTTGTCTGCAATTATAAACTTGCAAGATTGATTGCACCACAAATAAAGTTTAACCCTTTGAAGAACTCCATCTGTGCTCTGTTGATGTATTGATCAGATTTGCTTACTCAGAAGACATTTTGTGATTAGAACAGCCTGCTACAGAGCCTCATTACCGATGATTGTTACTAATGAATAATTATTTCTAATATTTAGCACAGTAATAGAAACTAATTTAATTTATGTACATTATGTATGTGAAAGCTGTTACTGGTCACTCCTCAAAAGATTGATGATCATCAAGGAGGCTCTCCCTGAATCCTGGTCTATTGAGATCATGTTGCATGTAGTTTTTAAAGTTCCCTATTGAACAAGACTATTTAGTTGTCTTATTAATTTTACCACTTTATTGCTCCACTTTGTTGCATTTTCCAGCCCACTACATCGGGTGGGATCAGCCCAGATATACTATTGAAGGTTGAATAACCACCCAGTCTATTGTGGTTCGGTCGGAGATTCAGTAACAAGGGGTTGGATCAGATCTGATTTTTTTTACCCCTCTCTAAGTTACCCCTTCCTGTGCACAAGTTGAAACAGCCCAACATCACTGTACAAAGTGCTTAAGATGATGGTCAACACTAAGACCTGAAAAAAGAAAAGAAACAACTCCTTTTTAGTATTCATGGGTGGGATTTAAGTAATGGAACAAAATCCAGATAATGGAGCTGCAAACCTTTCTACTTAATGCTGTTTCAAGCAACAACCAAACAACCTTATCTATAAAAGGATTCAACCACTCGTTGAATCTACGATTGTGGGGGACCTTAGTTATGGAACTTCAAGTGCAGGTGCCATCGAACTTCCAAAGGGTGACAAGAGCAAAATACTGCAGATGCTGGGATTCCGAAATAAAAATAAAACAGAAGATGCAGGAGATACTTAGCAAGTCAAGCAGCATCTATGCAGAGAGAACGAGAGAGTTCGAAACAAGACTTGGCATTTCAGGTCAATTGCATAGTGTCGAAACGAGCACAAGATAACAGTTGTGATGAAAGACTTGAAATGTTAGGTCTGTTTCTACCTCCACAATGTTACCTGACCTGTAAGTATTTCCAACATTTCCTATTCTCCATCACAGATAATAGCTAAATGCACTCAATTGATTGCAATTGGCATTTGCTATTGTTTGTTTAAATAAGATTAGTGGGCGAGATTCTGTCTCGTTGATGCCAAAATGTGACCTTGGACAGTCAAAGGAAAAGGGATGTATTTTAAAATGTGCTGTTGGATTTCAATGTGCCAGTTCAGTCTTTTTCTAGAGAGAACTCCAAAAACCAGAACAAATACTGGCACGCTAAATTCCACAACAAACCCTTATACTGGGGCGAGATATTCGTTACATTTTCTTTTGTTGCGATTGAAATATAATAATGTTTGAACCAAAAATCAACACAATTTATTTTAAAACCTGCAGTCATCTCTGTATTGATGTGCTACTAATGCAGAGTCCGGTGGGTTGGACCAGCTCTCGTTTACCTTGACCTATTTGGAATCCAATAGACTAATAGAGTGGCCTCAGAGTCTCCCTTTGTGACTACCCGTAATCTAACGTCAATCACAATTACTGTGAGAATCGGAAGCACTGTTGAAATATATGAATATATCAAAGAAGCCTAAGTATATACACAAAGTGCCATCAGCGACTGTGGGTCTGAGATCAAGAAGGGTCAGTAACTCTCTCAGCTTGGTCTTCATTCACAGATTAAGACTGTTTCGCCGATGCACACACAGTTTTTTTTTAAGGTTCTTTTTCTTTGCTCAGTTTTTCTTAATAAGTAATGCCAGCATCTTGTCAGTTGTGTGCGTGGTGTGTTTTGTTAAATACTGTCACTGTTTTTTAATCAAACATCATGCGTGTGTGTGTTACACGTGTAAATGTTGTGTGTGTGTGTGTGTGTGTGTGTGTGTGTACGTGTGTGCATGTGAAAGAGAGAGAGACCTGAATGAATAGTCATCTTCATTTGTTCTTTGCTGTCCTCTCTTTAAAAAAAATTGAACGAGGAAAAAACTAAACTAGCCAAAGGAGTCTTGAGAACGCTGCTGTGGTGGTTGTCTTTCTCTTTGCTGATTCTTTCTGTCAAAGGTTTTGTGCTTTATGGCGATCCCTGGGCTGCAGGGAAAGTTCCGATCTAAGCAATCAGCATTCCAGCATCATGTTTTCTGCAGAGAAAGAAACAATGGGAAAATCAAGGCACTGAACAAGGGCCTGTGAAAAGATCCTTCCCTTAAACTTTAACACAATACCACAGCAGCATTAAAATAGAATTAACATTGAACATTCAATAGCAAGCTTACAACTTCCTGAAACAACTGTGTAAGAAGGAACTGCAGATGCTGGTTTAAACCGAAGATAGACACAAAATGCTGTAGTAACTCAGCGGGACAGGCAGCATCTCTGGAGAGAAGGAATGGGTGACGTTTCGGAAGAAGGGTCGCGACCCGAAAACGTCACCTATTCCTTCTCTCCAGAGATGCTGCCTGTCCCGCTGAGTTACTCCAGCTTTTTGTGTCTCTTTCCTGAAACAAGTGCTGGTCGAGCCTAACTGACCAGAGAGGTCAGAAATAGAACTTGGCTGCAATTTTGGTTAGTTTCACAATTCCTAATTGGCCCACTGAAAATCATTTAAATTCTTATTTAAGGAGAGTATATAGAAACATAGAAACATAGACAATAGGTGCAGGAGTAGGCCATTCGGCCCTTCGAGCCTGCACCGCCATTCAATATGATCATGGCTGATCATCCAACTCAGTATCCCTTACCTGCCTTCTCTCCATACCCCCTGATCCCTTTAGCCACAAGTGGCACATCTAACTCCCTCTTAAATATAGCCAATGAACTGGCCTCAACTACCTTCTGTGGCAGAGAATTCCAAAGATTCACCACTGTCTGTGTGAAAAATGTTTTTCTCATCTCGGTCCTAAAAGATTTCCCCCTTATCCTTAAACTGTGACCCCTTGTCCTGGACTTCCCCAACATTGGGAACAATCTTCCTGCATCTAGCCTGTCCAACCCCTTAAGAATTGTGTACGTTTCTATAAGATCCCCCCTCAATCTTCTAAATTCTAGCGAGTACAAGCCGAGTCTATCCAGTCTGTCTTCATATGAAAGTCCTGACATCTGAGGAATCAGTCTGGTGAACCTTCTCTGTACGCCCTCTATGGCAAGAATATACTTGCAAAGGGGGCAGTTCGGAATAGTGTGGTACAACATGGTCTTTTTGCGAGGAATGATGAAGGTGGCAGTGCCTATGCTCATTGCGTTTTTCGAAGAATGAGAGCAAAGTACTGGAGTATTACAGCTGTGCTAGGTGGTAGAGGTTGTGAGTTGGAGCAGTGTTTGATCAGATTATATGAGGGTCAAAAAGATGCAGGAACAATGAATTGGAGGTAGATTTCCAGAGCTGACTTAAAACAGCCTACAGTGGGGTATTGAAAATGGTAGGTCTCTATAATGACTGAATTGTAGGAGTACTGATATCTCTCTCAGGAGTAAGTTAAGGCCAAAATTTGAGAGGCAAGTTTAAAAAGTTTTAAAATGTTGCTACTGCAAGGGAAAGTGTCCATTAGCTCTCTCGCACTAGGATGGAAAGATCTTTGTGTGAATTAAGGCCCAAACCCTTAGAAAATTGAACTGTACAGCACAGGAATGGGCCCCTCGGTCCACAGTGATTGTGTTAAACACAATGCCAAGTTAAACTGATCTCATCTGCCTGTATATGATACATATCCTTCTATTCCCTCTAACAGCCTCCTAAACGGCACTATCGTATCTGCCTCCACCACCACCCGTGGCAATACATTCCAGGCTCCTACCACTCTCTGTGTAAAAGACTCACCCCGCATATCTCCATTAAACTTTCCCTCTCTCACCTTACATTTATGCCCTCTAGAGTTGGACTTTTACACCCTGGGAAAAAGGTTCTGACTGTCTACCTTATGTATACCCCTCATAATTTTATAGACTTCTATCAAATCTCCCCGCAACCTCCGACATTCCAGACAAAACAACTTGGGTGAGCTGCAGTATATTGGAGGCTAGGAATGGGAAAAGCGAAGTCTCCGTGTGACAATGGCATAGAGTTACCCTTCAGATGATCTGCGGGGGAGCACATGGAGAAAGTGGGAGGACCATTTGAAAATAAAGATGGTTAGCTAGTTTAGTTTATTGTCACGTGTACCAAAGTACAATGAAAAGCTTTTTGTTGCGTGCCAACCGGTCATCGGAAAGACTAAACATGATTACAATCGAGACATCCACAGTGTACAGATAAATGATAAAGGGAGGGAATTTTAGGTTCAAGGTACGGTGACCATGGATGATATTATGTAATAAAGCTTTAATGTTTTAACAGTTATCCACATTCAAAGGGGCTTTGTAATAAAGCACAAATCATGTCTTATACCACCATGGCCCGAAGGTTGGTCTATTTGTGTGCTGTATCGCTCTATGACTAGATGAGGTACTAATACTAGGTCTAATATTGAAGTAATATGGAACAACTTCTAATCTAAATGAGTATTACCACTAGCTTGAGAATTAAACAAGTTCAATTATTGTCAAAGGATTGTGATGAGTCCCCTTTTTAAAATGATAAACGATTGATTTTATTATGATTTTGTGTTCCATTGTAACATGTGCTTACAATGGATGATGTCAGGGAGAAATGGATAAATGAATAGAAGTGGACATGGTCATTGAATGCATTGCCTCAGCATTATTTTAATTGTGCTCATAGGCCTTAGAGCACAGTGGTGCAGTTGGTAGAGACCCAGGTTCGATCCTGACCTCGGCTAGAGTCTGTGTGGAATTTTCACGTTCTCCCTTTGCCCGCGTGGGTTTCCTCCGGGTGCTTCGGTTTCTTCCCACATCCCAAAGATGTGCGGGTTTTTAGGTTGGATGAAAGAAAGAATGGATCGACTGGGCTAAATATTCACTGGAATTTAGAAGGATGAGTGGATATCTTATAGAAACACATAAAATTCTTAAGGGATTGAACAAACTGGATGCAGTAAAAATGTTCCCGATGTTGGGGGAGTCCAGAACCAGGGTTCACAGTTTAAGAATAAGGGGTAGGCCATTTAGGGCTGAGATGAGGAAAAACCTTTTCACCCAGAGAGTTGTGAATCTGTGGAATTCTCTCCCACGGAAGGCAGAAGAGGCCAATTCACTGGATGTTTTCAAGAGAGAGTTAGATTTAGCACTTAGGGCTAATGGAATCAAAGGATATGGGGGAAAAAGCAGGAACGGGGTACTGATTTTGGATGATGTCATGATCATATTGAATGGTGGTGCTGGCTCGAGTGGCCGAATGGCCTACTGCACCTATTTTCTATGTTTCTATGTTTTCTATGTTAATTGTCCTCTGTAAATTGCCCATAATGTGTAAGAAGTGGATGGAAACGTTGGAGAACATAGAGCTCGTGTGAATAGGTGATCGATGGTCAGCATGGACCCAGTGGGTTGAAGGGCCTATTTCCATGCTGTACCTCCAAACTGAAACTACTTTAGGGTAGATTCCCCAAGATCTAATTGTAGTTGGTTTAGACCATTTGTAATATAGAAAAGGCGTATATCCCACTGGCGAACCATTGGAAAAGAATAATATTGGAATTAACTTTATGACAAAAATATTTAAGAACTATATTTATGAATCATGGCAAATATGTCGCAAGGTAATTGTGATTAGACTATTTGTTCTTTCTCATCTACCAGCCCAAACCTTTTTATCTTACAACTGTTTGTCTGTTAAAGTTGATGAAGGCATCTGCAACAGATTAAATGTCAGATGTGAACAAATCCCGCTATATCTCTGGAGCTATTAGAAAGGTTTCAGCTGCCATTGCAACATCTCTTTACTGAAGATAAATAAAATGTCAGAGCTGAGATGAGGGAGATTTACCCACACCTCGCACGGCTGGAGAAAATAGCTCTTAACTTAGTCAGCAGGCGTTTCCTTGCCATTATTTGCAGTGGCTGTGTCAATTGAACAGTCTGTGTAAAGATGACTGTTAAATGGATCGACTGGGCTTATATTCACTGGAATTTAGAAGGTTGAAAGGGAACTTATAGAAACATATAAAATTCTTAAGGGTTTGGACAGGCTAGATGCAGGAAAAATGTTCCCCATGTTGGGGGGCGGGGGGGGGGGGGGGGGGTCCAGAACCAGGGCTCACAGTTTAAGAATAAGGGGTAGGCCATTTAGGACTGAGATGAGGAAAAACTTTTTCTCCCACAGTTAAGAATCTGTGGAATTCTCTGCCACAGAAGGCAGTGGAGGTCAATTCACTGGATGATTTCAAGAGGGAGTTAGATAGAGCCCTTTGGGCTAATGGAATCAAGGGATATGGGGAGAAAGCATGAACGGGGTACTGATTTAGGATCATCAGCCATGGTCATATTGAACGGTGGTGCTGGCTTGAAGGGCCAAATGGCCTACTCCTGCACCTATTTTCTATGTTTCTAACCCTTCGAATGCCTCTGTGTGAGGAGAAGGTAATGGTTGAAACCAGGTTAAACCAGGCAGGAGCAGAAACAAGGCACTGCAGAAGTGTACGAAAAAGGACGCAAAGTGCCGGAGTAACTCAACGGGTCAGGCATAATTTCTGGAGAACATGGATAGGCGACGTTTCAGGTCAGGACGCTTCTTCCTACAATAAAGGACACAAAGTGCCAGAGTAACTCAGCGGGTCAGGCAGCATCTCTGGAGAACACAGATAGGTGATGTTTTGGATCGGATCCTCCTTCTTACTATAAAGGACACTAGTGCTGGAGTAACTCAGCAGGTCAGGCAACATCTCTTGAAAAAATGGATACATGACCTTTTTGGGCCAGGACCCTTCTTCCTACAATAAAGGAGACAAAGTACTGGATTTCTGGCACACCCTCTCTTATTGCCCCCCCCCCCCCTTTGTGATTTTGGCTGAAGGGTCCCAAACCGAAACATCACCTATCCATGTTGAAAAGACGACCCTACGAGCAGCGCAAGTAAAATCATGGGAAATAGAATTGGCGAATGCACAAAGTCTTATATTCATGGTGGGGAAATCAAGAACCAGAGAATATTGGTTTACGGTGAGAGGGGGAGGAATTAATAGGAACCTGAGGGGCAACTCTTTCAACAGAGGCTGGTGGGTATATGGAACAAACTGCCTGATGCAGGTACAGTAACTATCCTGTAAAAGACATTTGGACAGATATGTGGATAGGTAAGGTTGATAGTGATGACCAATTGTTGGCAAATGGGGAATCTTGGCTGGCATGGACAAGTTGGTCCTAAGGCTCTTGCTGTATGACTCTATGTACATAAATGGCTTCTTAATTTTGAGCAAACATTCGTGTTTGAAACCACAATAAATGTTCTCAACTTAGAGATGGACAGGACAAAGGGCCTGTAGATGACAGGCCTGGCACAGGGTAATCTGATGAAGGCAGCTGCCTCGGGAGGTGGGTACAGGGTGGCACAGTGGCACAGTGGCAGTACTGCTCCCTTACAGCGCCAGAGACTCGGGTTAGATCTTGACACGGGTGCAGACATTCATGTCTGACGAATCTTGTGGAATTTTTCGAGGATGTAACTAGTAGCGTGCATAGGGGAGAACCAGTAGATGTGGTGTACCTTGACTTCCAGAAGGCTTTCGACAAGGTCCCACATAAGAGATTAGTATACAAAGCATACGGCATTGGGGGTTCAGTATTGATGTGGATAGAGAACTGGCTGGCAAACAGGAAGCAAAGAGTAGGAGTAAACGGGTCCTTTTCACAATGGCAGGCAGTGACTAGTGGGGTACCGCAAGGGTCCGTGCTGGGACCCCAGTTATTTACAATATACATTAATGATCTGGATGAGGGAATTGAAGGCAATATCTCCAAGTTTGCGGATGACACTAAGCTGGGGGCAATGTTAGCTGTGAGGAGGATGCTAGGAGACTGCAAGGTGACTTGGATAGGCTGGGTGAGTGGGCAAATGTTTGGCAGATGCAGTATAATGTGGATAAATGTGAGGTTATCCACTTTGGTGGGAAAAACAGGAAAGCAGACTATTATCTAAATGGTGGCCGATTAGGAAAAGGGGAGATGCAGCGCGACCTGGGTGTCATGGTACACCAGTCATTGAAAGTAGGCATGCAGGTGCAGCATGCAGTGAAGAAAGCGAATGGTATGTTAGCTTTCATAGCAAAAGGATTTGAGTATAGGAGCAGGGAGGTTCTACTTCAGTTGTATAGGGTCTTGGTGAGACCACACCTGGAGTATTGCGTACAGTTCTGGTCTCCAAATCTGAGGAAGGACGTTGTGGCCATAGAGGGAGTGCAGAGAAGGTTCACCAGACTGATTCCTGGGATGGCAGGACTGTCTAATGAAGAAAGACTGGATAGACTTGGTTAATACTCTCTAAAATTTAGGAGATTGAGAGGGGATTTTATAGAAACTTACAAAATTCTTAAGGGGTTGGACAGGCTAGATGCAGGAAGATTGTTCCCGATGTTGGGGAGGTCCAGGACAAGGAGTCACAGCTTAAGGATAAGGGGGAAATCCTTTAGGACCGCGATGAGAAGGACTTTTTTCACACAGAGAATGGTGGGTCTCTGGAACTCTCTGCCACAGAGGGTAGTGGAGGCCAGTTCATTGGCTATATTTAAGAGGGAGTTAGATGTGGCCCTTGTGGCTAGGGGGAGCAGAGGGTATGGAGAGAAGGCAGGTACGGGATACTGAGTTGGATGATCAGTCATGATCATATTGAATGGCGGTGCAGGCTCGAAGGACCGAATGGCCTACTCCTGCACCTAATTTCTATGTTTCTATGTGCTGTCTGCATGGAGTTTTATATTCTCCCTGTGACCGTGTGGGTTTTCTCCGAGTGCTCCGGTTTCCTCCCACATTACAAGTGCATGCAGGTTTATAGGTTAATTGGCTTCGGTAAAATTGTAAATTGTCCCTAGTGTGTAGGATAGTGTTAGTGTGCGGGGTGATCGCTCGTCAGCGTGCACTCGGTGGGACGAAGGGCCTGTTTCTGCGCTGTATCGCTAAAGTCTGAAGCTGGCTAATGGAAGGATCCTAACAAGGGTTTGCAGCCATTGTCAATGTTCTACAATGGCACAGACCCAGACATCCCCCAGATCTCTGCCACAGAGCCTTTAGACTTTAGATCTGGCCACGTATCTTTCTCAATCTGTCAACGTGAATGGACGGAAAATGGTCAACTAAACAGCAGTGGAATTGAAACCCGAGTCAAGATGTTGGTGTGACAGGCAAATGGAATTACACTGAATTACAGAATAAAAACAGGCCATTCGGCCCACATCATCGGTGCCAATCTTTCACTCGGGGCTGCTCCTTTGCTACTTCATCCTGTCCTACCATTCCCATCTCCCAATGTTTCTCCACAGAACACTTCTGATGCTTCCCCGTAAAGGTATCTGTGCGGCTTGCTCCATCTGTACATACATTAAACGGAAATAAACCTGAAAGCAAGTGATGATGTGACTTTACATTCTAGCAGCTGTGATTTTGCCTAATCCCTGCAGTCACCTCATTTGGATCGTCAAGTTAGAAATGTAAAAATGTGGCGTGCAACTTCAACCTGACATTCATTGTGAAGAATGATTTTTAAAATCTAGCCGAAAGCCTGTGTTAGCTACAAGCTGGAGACAGGGAAATGTGTTCACTTCGAGCAGAGCAGTTATAAACCTGTCGGGATGTTATGGATGCTCCAGTGATAGAGAATCTTGCCACTATTTGCTGAATATTGAAGGAAGGTAGCTAATGGTGTGCAACATATAAACCTGTTGTGGCTATCATCCATCTGTCTGTGTGGAAGTGAATAGCGGCAGACTCTGATAAAATGAATTTTTAGCAGGTTTAAATCTGGTGAATGCCTCTTTAGAAGCTATTGTCGACCATTAACTGTGGTCAGGCGAAAAACATTTCAGCAAAAAAAACACACACAAAGAAGACAATGCATACAATAAGCCTGTTATCCAGCTAATGGAAGTTAACCCTTCGAAGAGATTACTTGTTAATTCCAGGCCTGTGCTGAGTTGACAGGTTGTGACCGGGAAAGCAAATCTGGGTGTTACCCCTTGCCTCAGTGCCTTGGAGCCCAGAGGGACGATGGTTTGTTGCTAGATAGCCAGAATTTCCACGTGATTAAGCTTCAGCGGCCTAAATGGCGTGGTGTGTGTGATCCCATTCTTGGATTGTATGCATTATCCAGCAGTGGAAAATCAAAGAATTGGAGAGAGATACAGCACAGAAACTGGCCCTTCGGTCCATCGAGTCCACACTGACCATCACCCACCCACATTCAGAGATTCCGTCTGACCCGCTGAGTTACTTCAGCACTCTGTGTTCTATACAAGATTGCAGCTTCTGCAGTCCCTTGTATCTCCATTTTACTGTGCCACTGTGATCAATATCTTCCTGAGATGCTGCCTGATCTACTGACTTACTCCAGCACTTTGTGTTCTACATAAGCTTCCAGCATCTGCTGTTCCTCTGTAAACATTTATACCAGTCATACAGAATCCCATTTTTTATTCTCATCAGCTCCATCCAGTATCCATCACTTACGTACCCAAAGGGGCAATTTACAATGTAGAAACAAGGAACTGCAGATTTACAAAAAAAAACACAAAGTGCTGCAGTAACTCAGTGGGTCAGGCAGCATCGCTGATGACATCACCCATCGTTTTTTCCTGAAGTGCTGCCTGATCTGCTGAGTTACTCTGCCATTTTGTGTCTATCTTCAGTATAAACCAGCATCTGCAGTTCTTTTCTACACATCTCTGATGAACGTGGATAGGTGACATTTTGGGCCAAGACCCTTCTTCAGAATGATTGTAGGGGTTGGGGGCAAAAGAAAGATGGAAGAGAGAAGGGGCAGGACAAAGTGTGGCAAGTAATAGGTTGATGCAGGTGAGGAAGGTTTTTTGACGGGCTGATGGTTGGGCAAAGGCCAGAGATGAAAATACGGAAGATGTGAAACAAAAGGATTTAAGAATGCAAATTGTGAAGCTAGAGGAAGGAACGTAAGTGAAAGGGAAAAGGGTAGAGGAGAAATAGGTGCAAGTCTAAGTGGGGCACAAAAGGCGGAGGGGTGGGGGGCGTTATATGATGTAAGAAGGGAGAGGGGGATGGTTATGTAGTTACCTAAAATTGGAGAAGTCAATGTTCATACCGTTGGGTTGTTAGCTACTCAAGAGGAATCTGAAGTGTTCTTTGCAAGTTGACAATAGGAAACATACAACGGCCAATTCACCTGCCAACCTGCAAGTCTGTGGAAACCAGAGCATCCAGAGGAAAGCCATGTGGTCACAGGAACAATGATCAAAATCCACACCATTGGGATCGAACCCGGGTCTTTGATGCAGTGAGACAATCCACCAGCATAATCAAGGATGATTGGCCACTGTATCTTTCTATACTTGCCTGATTAAATGTCCCTTAGATCCTCTTAGACAGAGTGATTGTACCTGACTTCACCACCTCCTCTGGCAGCAGTCTCCATCATCCATGTAAAATGCTTACCTTTCAGATCCCCTTTAAAATCTCTTCCTCTCACCTGAAACTTATTCCCTCGTGATTTTGACCAAGAAGTGAACAGAGCGGTTGGTGAAGATTTAAGCACTAGACCTGCAGAAGTGCAACATGCTTTTTTTTTGGAAATAGGAGAAACTCAAACCAAGTTGGTAGAGTGGTCACCTCACAGCGCCTGAGACCTATGTTCCTTCTTTCAACGCAGGAACAGAAACTGCTCAGCACAGGAACAAGCCCATCAGCCCACAGTGTCTGTGCCAGACCTGATGCCAGGAAAATAACTGCCCAATTTGCCTGCACATGATCCATATCGCTATCTGTGTGGAGTTTGCACGTACCAAAGACGTGCAGGTTTGTAAGTTAATTGGCCTCTGTAAATTGCCCCTAGTGTGTCGGGAGTGGATGCGAAAGTGGAATAACATAGAACTAGTGATAATGGGTTGATTGACAGTCAGAGTAGACTTGGTGGGCAGAACGGCCTGTTCCCATGCTTCAACTGTAAACTGTACAAAATCATGACTTTAGGAATAGACCAGGTAAATGCACAGGGTCTCTTTCCCAGAGTAGGGGAAGGTGAGGGAAAGATTTAATAGGAATCTGAGGGGTAACCTTTTTATTGCACAAGGGGTGGTGGGTGTATGGAATGAGCTGCTAGAAGAGGTAGTTGAGGCAGGTACTCTCGCAACATTTAAGAAGCATTTGGACAATTACATGGATAGAACAGGTTTACAGAGATATGGGCCGAACGCAGGCAGGTGCGACTAGTGTAGATGGAACATATTGGCCCGTGTGGGCAAGTTGGACTGAAGTGCCTGTTTCCATGCTGTCAGACTCTATGACTCCATCACTCTACTAACGAAAATATCAACATTACTTTCTGTTTGCAAATCAAGTTAACTGGAAGTTTGAGTTAATTGAATGGTACAAATGAACCACGTTCAAGAAAGCTGTGTCAGCACTTGAGGTTATAGGGGACATCTATGAGGGTGTTGGCAGGACTGGGGAATTGAAAATAAGGAAGCTGAGGGGAAAAGATAATTGAATGATATAAAGTCATGAGAGGCCTGGATAAATTGGAATGAAAAATATCAGTAACTATTGGCAAGAGATACGTTAGATAGTTGGCAAAAGGATTTGTGAGGGAGGGGCTGAGGAAATTTTGTTTCAGCCAGGGAATAACGGAGGTTCAATCTCATTGCATGAAAGGGTGTGTTAGATGTCTTTTCATGTGCCTTAATTTACAGTGCAGCACTGTGGCACAACGCTGGAGTTGCTGCCTTACAGCAACCCAGGTTCAATCCTGACTATGGGTGCCGTTTGTGTGGAGTTTGTATGGTCTCCCCGTGACCACATGGGTTTTCTCGGGTTGCTCCAGTTTCCTCCCGCATTCAAAAAGACCTGCAGGTTTGTAGATTAATTGGCTTCTGTAAATTACCCCTAGTGAATAGGACAGAAGTGTACTGGTGATCGCTAGTTGGAGCAGAATCTGTGGGTCTGCTTCCTCGCTGTATCTATAAACCAAGCTGACGTAAACTGGAAATTAGGAATAAATAGGATAGTATCTTGTTAAAGAAGGAACTGCAGTTGCTGGAAAATCGAGGGTACACAAAATGCTCAGCGAAGGAGATAGGGTGAAGAAGGGTTTCGGCCCGAAACGTTACCTATCTCCTTCGCTCCATAGATGCTGCTGCACCCGCTGAGTTTCTCCAGCATTTTGTGTACCCTAGGATAGTATCTTGTTGGCCAACATACACTCAGTGGGCCAAATGTATTTTATCCGTACAGCAAATTTAAGCAATTCCAGGCAAGGTGCATGGATTGATTAATAGAAGTCTTCTGAATCTTAGAATAGAATTCCACCTTTATGTTCACTCAATCAGCATTTAGCCTTTTGACAAAATGCCAATAAACTGAAAGCCTTTGCTAACAGTTCAAAGCAAAACGACACTGATTGGAGAGTGTGAGAATCTATCACATTATACAGAATAACACAATCCGCAGGAGACCATGGTAAAATAATTATTTTGCAATTCTTAAGCAGAATTATAATGAAATAAAAACAACAATGTGCTATAATTCTGTTTATCCCACTTCACTCTAAATACACCTCAATGTTCCAATGTCGGTGAGAAATTAGGAATAAGATTTATGGTCAGTAAAAGTGGCGTGGGTTGCAAACCCATTTAAGAGTTTAATTTTTAACAATGTCATTCATCAAGTTCAGTTGTAAGTTTAAACCTAGATGAGTGCCTTCACATTATAGAGATATAGATGGTAATTGAGATAACAAGTCAAAGGATAATAAGAGATAATAGAGAAGGGAAATTTAATGCTTAAATGATGATTAAAACTGAACAATGCAACTCATTTGCAGCCATTGCAATGTTTCCCTTTGTCCATCGACTGATCATAGAACACAGAACATAGAAAAATACGGCAGGGGAACAGGCCCTTCAGCCCACAGTGTCTGTGCTGGACTTGATGCCAAGATAAACCAATCTAATCTGCTGACACAGGGGTGTCGGGAGTTATGGGGAGAAGGCAGGAGAATGGAGTTAGGAGGGAGAGATAGATCGGCCATGATTGAATGGCAGAGTAGACTTGATGGGCCGAATGGCCTAAATCTGTTCCTATCACTTCTGACCTTATGCACATGATCCATGCCCCTCCCCCTCCCCCTCCCCCTGCTCTGCATATCCATGTGCCGATCAAATAACATTTTAAATGGCACTATCAATTCTGTTTCCACCCCCACCCCTGGCAGAGCGTTCCAGGCACCCACCACCCTCTGTGTAAAAAAAACACTTGCCACACACATCTCCTTTCAAATTTTCCCTTCTCACTTTAAAGCTACGTCCTCTAGACCTTTGACATCCAGGGGAAAAAAAGGTCTTACCTGTCCACCCTATGTTTGCCTCTCATCATTTTATATACTTATATCAGGTCTCCCCTCAACCTTCTGCATTCTAGAGAAAACAATCCGAGTTTGTCCAACCTCTCCTTGTCACTAATACTGGGACTAGTTCATTCTCTCCTTGCCAGGACTGGAAATATACAATGAAGAGCGGTGCAGAAATATCCACTGCCACTTTCCGTGATACTCAAAGGTGCTGAGCTGTATTTTCTGTGTTTTCTCAGGCAAAGACTAATCAAACCATAGAATGTAATGGTACAGATAAGGATCATTCAATCTATCAACGTTGCTTTAGTATTTTTCCTATATTTTATCAATTCACTTTAATCCCACTCTTTTACTCATTCCCCATACGTGCGCATTAATGCTCCCTTTTCAAAAAACTATCTAAATCACTTTTAAAAGATTTTATGGGTACTCTTTCAAAGACAGCGAATGGCAGGGATTTATATATTCTAACCAAGATGAATATAAATAGCTTTATTCAAACCTCCTCATTAATATCTATCTTAAGTTAGCATGGGCTACCAATTTCATTATAGTGAAAGGAAGGTCATCTGATGAAAGGTCATTGACCTGAAACATTAAGGGAGGCCTAATGGCAAGTTAGCACTTGTTTGCCATTGTTCCAGTGTCCTGGATTCAATCCTAACCTCCGCTGCTGTCTGTAGAGTTTGCACATTCGTTGAAACCTATGGATACGAAAACCCTAGATAGAGCGGGCATGAAGGGGATGTTCCCAGTAGTGGGAGAGTTTAGAACCAGAGGGCACAGTCTCAGAATAAAAAGACGTACCTTTAGAATGGAGATGAGGAGGAATTTCTTTAGCCCCGAGGGTGGTGAATCTGTGCAATTCATTGCCACAAACGGCTGTGGAGGCCAAGACATTGGGCATTTTTATAGCGGAGATTGATAAAATCTCAATGAGGAAGGATGTCAAAGGTTACAAGGTGAAGACGGGAGAATGGGGTTGCGGGATAAATAGATCATCCGTGATCGAATGACGCAGAAGATGAAGGGCTGAATGGCCTAATTTTGCTCCTATGTCTTATGGTCTTGTGGTCATTCTCCCTGTGTCCATTGGGTTTCTCAGAGGTGCTCCCATTTTGGTACTATATTATCACAGTAAGGGTTGAGAGGTTGATTGATGAGTGTAAGTTGAACCCGAGTGTGTGGAGGTGACTGTGGAATCTGGGCAGGAGTGAACAGGGATGTGGGGTGAAAAACAAAATTGGATCCAGTGTAATGTTAGCCTAGACAACATTTGAATGGTCTGCTTGGAAGAGCCTGTTTCTGTCCTGTATTTCCTTATGACGTTCTCTGCTTTAGTTTTAGCCTAGTTTATTATTGTAATGTCTACTGAGGTACAGTGAAAACTTTCTTTGTTGTGTGCTACCCAGTCAGTGAAATGACGATACGTGATTACAATCAAGTCGCCACAATGTACAGATACAGGATAAGGGAAATAATGTATAGAGCGAGATAAAGTCCAGTAAAGTCCAATTAAAGATAGCCCTCAGGTCTCCAATGAGGTAGGTGGTAGCTCAGGACTGCTCTCTAGTTGTTGAAAGGATGGTCGAACTAAAGGTGGGAATATTTTTTCAACTTTCACAATTCCCCTCACTGTTCCCTCCAAGTTTGGTCTTTGCGTCAATGGTGCCTTGTCTCTATCGGTCACCTTTGTGCAGTGGGTAGGCTAGATTGATTGGAAATGTCCGTGGGGCTCTATTGCTCTGATTCATTGCATTTTGTGGCACCGCTTTCCAACCTGGAAAAATGATTAACCATTTATAAAAGTGGTGGTAAAATGTAGGGCAATTTCTATTAATTCTATGCACATGGGGCAGTGAGATGTACTCACAAGGACAATGTGATAAATTCATAGCTTTAACCCATCTACCCTCCTACTACTCACCCTCTGTGATCCCTGCTGCTCTCTGGCTCGACAACCATGTTCTGACCCAGATACGCCACCTATTACCTGCTCTTGATCTCCCTTCTTCTGGCCTTCTTCTCCCTCCATCCCCTCCAATTTTCCTCCAATTTGTATGTGGCCTCACTCTAGCAATGGAGGAGGCCCAGGACAGAAAGATCAGTGTGGGAATGGGAAGGGGAGTTGAAATGGTCGCCGAGTCTACGTTTGGTCTTGCTGATGTACAGGAGCCACTGCAGAGATGCTGCCTGCCCTGCTTAGTTACTCCAACGCTTTATGTCCTTGTATGTATTGACCAGCATCTGCAGTTCCTTGTTTCGACACTTCTAATCCTTTACAATCTTTTGAATCTTTAGAAGCACAGACCAGCCATGAAACAAATAGGATTGCCTAAAATGACTTCTAATTTGCCATGAACAGTGTTCCCAAATTTAGTTAAGAAGCACAATGTGCCGACCAAATATCCTAGATGAATGTTGGGGTAAGAACCATTCAATCCTCCCATGCCTTTTTTCCCATCAGACCATTTCTTGATTATTGGCAGAAGCTGACTGAGGTACCCTCTGCATGCTCTCTCAGGATAAGTCGAGCAAGAGGGCAATTTAAAATCCTAGCTAAGATCTCATATAGATTAGTTTAATGTATTCAAGGCTTACTGTCAGCTGAAGTTGCAGAAGAAAGCACAGGGACTGCCCTAAGTTAAATCCTACTAGATAATGGCCGTTATGGGATTATTGCCATTAGAAGTAAATTCTGATGAAAAGATTCATGTGAAAAGTTAATTCTTCTGCTTTGTCCCAGAACCTACCTGATTTGCTGGTTCTATTGTGCTTCAACTTTATTCAAAGACAATTTGTAACCTCTGAGTTGAAAACAGCAGTCAGACAGCAGGCAGAGCGGAACCAGTCAATTCAAATTTGCTATTGTGTTTTTTCGATATTTTACTTACTGCAATCTAACCCTCCTTCATTCCTCACGTGTTTGCAATAATGTTCCCTTTTCAAGCAGAGTTAATCAGATTAAGATGTCATAGAGAGTCCTAGAGCCTTACTACGTGGAAACAGGCACGTTGGCCCAACTTGCCCTCACCTACCAACATGTCCCATCTACACTACTCTCACCTCCCTGTGTTTGGCCCATATCCCTCTAAATCAATCCTATCCATGTACCTGTCTCAATGTTTCTTAAATGCTGTGATAGTACCTGCCTCACCTACCTCCTCTGGCACTGGGCCTGTACTCGTTGGAGTTTGGAAGGATGAGGCTGGACTTCATTGAAACATAACAAGTAGTAAAAGGCCTGGATAGAGTGGATGTTGAGAGGATGTTTCCACTAGTCAGAGAGTCTAGGACCAGAGGCCATAGTTTCAGAATGAAAGGACGTACTTTTAGAAAGGAGATGAGGAGGAATTTCTTTAGTCAGAGGCTGATACATCTGTGGAATTAATTGCCACAAAATGTTGTGGAGGCCGTCAATGGATATTTTTAAAGGCGGAGATTGACAGATTCTTGATTAATACGGGTGTCAGGGGTTATGGGGAGAAGGCAGCTGAATGGGGTTGAGAGGGAAATAGATCAGCCATGATTGAATGGCAGAGTAGACTTGATGGACCAAATGGCCTAATTCTGCCCCTATAACCTATGAACATTTTCTTAATTCAGAGTTTCAGATTTTTTTGTTTTTTTTTGGCGAATTCTTTGTCAGTAGGCTCGAAATGCCGAGAAGAAAGTTTGCAGATTAAGTATTCTAAGTTTCTACCCTTACCTGTAGCTGAGCATTTGTTTAGCCTCTTTCAGGTTGTATTGTCCATTCTTTGCTGCTCCATTAACATCATTTGCTGTGTTGAGCCTGGAGAAAAGCAGAAGATACCATTATATACTTCCAGCATTACCATAGTAATCAACATCATATCACTTGCGATGGGGTTACTGTCCTTTCATGCATAGTTAATGATTCAGAATTTAGCGTGCTGCTTTTTTCAAAGTTTGACTTTCACAAATTGATTTTTTTCAACTTCTTGCCTCCTGCGATCACTGAAGGCTACAGACAACGTCAGAATTACACACTTCAAAACTCATCTTCAAATAATTAATATTGGCTCAAAGACATTTAAAAACTATTTCTTCGTGATAAGAAACATCAGATTTTGGAAATATGGAAACCATTTACAACCATCTATAGAGCTAATAAAATGAAGATAGACACAAAGTGCTGGAGTAACTCAGCAGATCAGGTTGCATCTCTGGGGAAAAAATATTTTTCTCGTCCTTCTTTCTCCAGAAATGCTGCCTGACCCACTGAATAATTACTCCAGCACTTTATGTCTATTTTTGATATAGCCCATCATCCACAGTTCCTTTCTACATACAAATAAGATGAATCCCCTTTCTCAATTCTCAGTATCTGTGAAGGGATGTGGACATATGATATTTCGGGTCAAACACTTGACGTAGATCTGAAACGTTGGCATGTACAGGTCCCTCCACAGATGCTGCCTGACCTGCTGAGTTCTTCCAGCTGATCCAGATTCTACAGTGCCTCAATGTTTATGAACCCATGGGTTCAACAGTCAACAGCTAAAAAATAAGGCCAACGGTGGTAAAGTGTTCAAATTCGTGATTCGGATTACGTGATTAATTAAAAGGCCAGGCATTAGGACAAGAAAATTGAACTGTGTTTGTCAAGCGGGAACCGAATATTGAGCAGAGGGATATTAAGTGTTTAGTTTAGTTTAGTTTAAAAATGCAGCGTGGAAACAGGCCCTTCAGCCCACCGGGTCCGCGACGACCAAAGGTCACCCATACACTTGTTCTATGCTATCACCATTTTGCATCCTACACACTAAGGGCAATTTACATAAGTCAATTAACTGAGAAATCTGTATGTCTTTGCTATGTTGGAGGAAACTGAAGCACCTGGCGAATATCCACGACACTGTGCCTTTGGGAGGGAGTTCGGTATCAAGTTGAAGATAGCTGAATTTCGATTCAAGTGTGTGGAGGGCACATTGAAGATTTCAACAGCAGATGGGCTCACCTATGATGAGAACAATTTATTGTGGCCAATTAATTTACCAACTCATGTTCCCGTAAAATGCAGCATAGTGGCGCAGTCGTAGAGTTGCTGCCTTAGAACCAGGGATCCGGGTTCGAGCCTGGCGACGGGTGCTGTCTGTACAGAGTTTGTACGTTCTCCTCGTGACCGCATGGGTTTTCACCAGGTGCTCCGATGCCGTCCACAGATGTGCAGGTTCGTAGGTGAGTTGGCTTCAGTAAGAATTGTGAATTGTCCCTGTTGTGTGGGATAGTGCTAGTGTACGGGCACCGCTGTTCGGTGCGGACGCAATGTGCCGAACGACCTGTTTTCGCTCTGTATCTCTAAACTAAACTAAACTGAATGTGTGAGCAATCTAAAGCAATGAGAGAAAACCCCACAGGTGCACGGAGAACAGGGAAATTCGGTATGTGTTGGAAAGAACTGCAGATGCTGGTTTAAGTCAAAGGTAGACACAAATTGCTGGAGTAACTCAGCGGGACAGGCAGCATCTCTGGAGAGAAGGATTGGGTGACGTTTCGGGTCCAGACCCATCTTCTGATTTTCTATACACAGTGTACCAGAGGTTGGGATTGAACTCAGATCTCTGGCACTGTATAGTACTGGCTCTACGGGCTGAAAAACTGTGCCACCAAGGAGATGCATTTAAACTGGGGTAGGCTAGTACTCCGAAGGGTAGATCTGCAGGAGACATTGGAGGTATTGGTCTGGGAGTGCAAAGGAAGCCATTTCAGGTAATCTAGTTACTTCAACAGGAATATATGTGCAATCAGGTGAATGCAGCAGCAGAACCCGCTGGTATTAAATGGTATGGTCTTCATGACTCATTAACTGTGGTTACTCAGAAAACTCCTCAAGCAGCTGGAAAATATTGAAAGGAGCTTTTATGAGCTCAAGAGTTAATCTTTGGAGGAAAGTTTAATAATATTTCTCAAGAGAATTTCATAAAACGAATGCTTTGAGATATTTTTGGCTTTCTCTGATGATGTCTGGCATTCAATCTTACATTAAACTGCCTTTGATCCACCAAGCCACTACTTCTGGATTTAACTTGTTTTCTCTCCTACACTTTTCACCCTGGTTTTGACCAGCAATGTGGGTCCTGGCACTTTGCCTGGGTTTCTCAATTGAGAAAAAAAAATCATGCCCTTGAGTTCAGTTATTTAGTCTCTTTAGTCAAATAGCTGAGGTGAAGTTAAAAAAACAAAACCATCATCTGATTCTGGGAAGTTCAAGACAAGGGCAGTAATAGTATGAGATGGCATGATTTTCGGTGGCATATGCCATCATATAGTGCATTGCCCCCACAGTGAGGAGGTCACGGATTTGCCTCTTTGAGGGAAGTGAGCGATTACTGCCCTCTTTATACTGATCTTATTGAAGTCGACCAAATAATGAAAGCCCTATACAGAGTGGACTTGGCGAGGATGTTTCCAGTAGTGCGAATGTTTAGGATCAGACACAAGCCTCAGAATAGAAGGTTGTACCTATAGAATAAAGATGAGGAAGAACTTCTTTAGCCAGAGGGTGGTGAATCTGTGGAATTCATTGCCATAGATGGCTGTGGAGGCCAAATCGTTGGGCATTTTTATAGCGAGATTGATAGGTTTTTGATAGGTTCTTGATTAGTAAGGGTGTCAAAGGTTACGGGGAACAGGCAGGAGAATGGGATTGGGAGGGAAATATAGCACTTCTGCCTCACAGCTCCAGTGGCTTGAGTTCAATCCCCTTCTCTGGTGCTACGTGTGGAGTTGCTGTGGTTTTCTCTCACATCCCAAAACTGTACGGAATCATAGATTTACTGGGCATTGTAAATTACTCCTAGTATGCAGATAAGTGGCAGAATTTGGGGAAGGGGGAGTTGATGGGGATGTGGGGAGAATAGAAAGGGGATTAGTGCAGGATTAGTGTAAATGGAGAATAGTATTTGGTATGAATGGTTGGATGAAGGGCCTGTTTCCACACTGTATGACTCTACAACACATGGTGACACCACCAACTGCATTTTATCTCTGAGTGCACAACTTTGTGACCTGTCAATATATCACTATTCCTTCATCATCATCTTTACAGCCATCCAATTATTCTCACCGCTCCCCCATCTTTACCTATGACCTTGAAGTTTCTAGGTGTTTGTCCAATTCCTAAAAAAACACAATAACTGAATCTATACTGTGTGTAAAATTACATCAGTTTAGTTTAGTTTTGATATACAGTAAAAACAAAGGCCCTTTGGCCCACTGAGTCCATGCCTACCAATGATCGCTCATACACTAGTTGTATCTTTCACACTAGGGACAATTTACAGAAGCCAATTAACCTACAAACCTGCACAACGTTCGGAATGTCGGAGGAAACTGGAGCACCTGGGGAAAACCCATGCAGTCACAGGGAGAACAAACAAACTCCACACAGACAGCACCCTTAGCCAGGATCGAACCTGGGTCTCGGGTGCTATGAGTGCTGCCCGTTCTCTCCATAATTGTTCTTATCTTCTGGCCATAAAATATATAGACAGAGCATAGAACAGCACAAGAAACATGCACTTTGACCGACAATGCCTGTGTCTACCATGATGCCAAGTTCCAGACACTCACCACTCTGTGTAAACTCACACATCTAATTTAATCTTTTCTCTTCTCACCTTAATGCCCTCCAGTCTTTGACATTTCCACCCAGGGGAAGTAAAGTTCTGACTCTGCTACATATATCTATGCGTGTCTCTTATGATTTTTTATACTTCAATCAGGTCACCCCTCAACCTCCAACGTTGCAGACAAAATAATCTATTCCATTTCTTCCCTCCCCAGACTAAGAGATGGTTCAGCAATTAAATGCTCATGAAGACTGTAAGTTTGGGGAATCTGGAAATTTTATTGGCAATTGAATGTGAAATTAATATGAATTTTGGGCCGCAGAGTGGCGCAGCAGTAGAGTTGCTGCCTTATATTGCCAGAGATGTGGGTTTGATCTTGACTACGGCTGCTGTCCATACGGAGTTTGCACGTTTTCCGTGTGACCGTGTGGGTTTTCCCCGTGTGCTCCGGTTTCCTCCCACACTCCAAAGACGTGCAGGTATGTGCGTATATTGTCTATGGACTGCGCGGGATCGTGTTGGTGTATGGGGATCGTTGGCCGGTGCGTACCCGGTGAGCCAAAGAGTCTATTTTCACGCTGTATCTTTAACTAAACTAAATCAAACTAAACTAAAAATTAAACCTGCAGGTTTGTAGGTTAATTGGCTTCTGTAAATTCTCCCGGGTGTCTTGGATAGAACTAGTGCATACAGGTGATCATTGGATGGCTTTGTGGGCCGTAGGGCCGGTTTCCATGGTGTATCTCCAAAACGAAAACTAAAACAGTCATGGATTTGATTTTGTAGCCATTGGTCCCTTATTTACAACTGCTTTTAAAACTGTGCCTGCATGTAAGCAAATGACATTTTTCTTTTCAGGGAGAATAAATGATGCTTTATTTGCTATCCTGTCCCTGGAGCTAAGCTGCTGTCGCTGTTACAAGTGTCTTTCAGGGATGCTTGCTTCTGCCGTTATTCCCTCTGTTACCACTAATAGCTCTGCTTGCGCTGATAAATTTCACAAGTGCTCAAGTCGGACTGAGCACACTAAAGCATGATGAACTGCCAGCAAAGAAAACGGCAATCATCTCAGCTTTGGCCCCAGCACACTGCAAAACTACCTTAGGCATTGATGGCCTCCCATGAGTAGGGCAGTGGTCTCAATCACTCATGGAATTTGTCACACTTTCTGCCTTGAACACAAAATGTGGCCGGGCCCCATTGTTCATGGTTGGAAATGCTTATCACCATTTAAATTTCCGCATGAGTGCAAACGTTCTTGCTCATTCTTTCACATACGTTACCCTCTAGTAAAGGTGGCGATAGATTCCACAGAAGCAGCTGGGTGGCTAACACACTCCTTTTATTATTCAGACCCAATGTGAAAGTTCCATATTTTCATACCTCACAATATCAGAGGCCATTTTTGGTTCTTGGAGCCTATGCCAACTCACAAAGCGATCTCATTCCCTGCTATCTTTTCCCACAGAACCACCAACTATTCTTGCTTCTCCCAAGATTTTACTCAATGTCCTGAGTTCCGGTGCCAGGCTCACTCACTGAGTTTGTGCTGAACCTGATCTTGGTCCATTATATGTAACCACTGTGCTGGACATTAAGGAGGTAACGGACCACATCAGCTGTAAAATGCTTTTGGATGTTCGGACATTGTGCAGGTTTTGTTTACGACTTTCAACAATAGATTGCCTCCAACCCAATTGACTTTGTAGCTCTCAAAAAATGATTCACTCTGCGGGATTTACCCAACAAGATTATGTGTCTACTTCATTCACTGTTTCTTCAACCTTCAGCTGACTAGCCTAAATAGGAAGCTCACCCTATGGAGAGTTGAGTTCAACCCACCATTTCCCTCGTTTATCATTGACTGAGACATCATAACATGTGTGGCTTGGTTAATTGTTGAGCGCTTTTAAAAGAATCATCGAGTGATACAGCGTGGAAACAGGCCCTTCGACCCAACTTGCCCACACGTCCCAGCAGCACTAGTCCCACCTGTCCGCAGTTAGTCCATATCCTTCCAAACCTGTCCTATCCGTGTACCTGTCTAACTGTTTCTTAAATGTCGGGATAGTCTTTGCCTCAACTACTTCCACTGGTAGCTTGTTCCATACACCCACCACCATTTGTGTGAGAAAGTTAACCCTCAGATTCCTATTAAATCTTTTCCCCTTCACCTTAACTTTATGTGCTCTGGTCCTCGATTCACCTACTCTGGGCAAGACACTCTGTGCATCCACCCGATCTATTCCTCTCATTAGTTTTTACACACCCTCTACAACCCTTTTCATTCATAATTTAGAGCCCACATACTTGCCCGAAATCTGTGGCTTACGATTAATTAGGATTTCCCCTTTCTTAAAATAAACGGGGCTTTCCCTAACAGCAGAGTTGAGAATTAGTTGAGTAATGCATCCCCTCAAATACTTACAATGTGGTAGTGGGAGTCAGACATAACATCAGTGCTGCCTGTAACACACCTCCTCATTTCCCCACAATGACTAACAATGGGAAGTGCGGTGGTAGTGTTTAAAAATTGACACATCGCCCTGTATTGTGGTTCTATTAATTGACGAAGGATGATCATAAAGGCACAGATTACTATATAGCATCTTCTTTTTTGGATTTACACAATGCAGAGGCTGTGATCCTGTTGTTGTACCTCTCTTATGCCTAGAAACACCTTCATCATTGACCTCTGTAGTCATGAAGACCCTTGAAAGACGTGCTGGGCCCACCTGAAAAATATCACAAACCCCCTGCTGGACCCCCTGCAGTTTACATACCGGGCCAATAGATCAGTGGATGACACAGTCAACCTAGCCCTGCACTTCATCCTCCAGCTCCTAGACCGCCAGGGGACCTATGCAAGGATTTTGTTAGTGGATTCAACACCATTGTGCCAGAGCTACTACACTCCAAACTCTCCCAGTTGACTGTGCCTGAACCCCTCTGTCAGTGCATCACCAACTTCCTGTCAGACAGGAAACAGCATGTGAGGCTGGGAAAGCACATCTCAGACCCGCAGACCCTCAGCATAGGAGCACCGCAAGGCTGCGTACTCTCCCCTCTCCTCTACTCTCTCTACACCAACGACTGCACCTCCACAGACTCCCCTGTCAAGCTTCTCGAGTTGCGAATGACACAACCCTGATTGGACTGATCCGAGATGGCGGGGAATCTGCCTGCAGACAGGAAGTGACACAGCTGGAGTTCTGGTGCCATCGCAACAACCTGGAGCTCAATGCTCTTAAGACAGTGGAATTGATTGTAGACTTTAGGAAAGCGCCCCAGTCACCATCAACAACACCACAGTCACATCTGTGGAGTCATTTAAGTTCCTTGGAATCATCATTCTCCAGGGACCTTAAATCGGAGTGCACCATCGACTACAGTTTAAAAGGCCCAACAGAGGATATACGCACTGCGGTAGCTGAGAAAACACAATCTGCCACAGGTAATGATGGTCCAATTCTATACGGCCATCATAGAGTCTGTCCTCATCTTCTCCATCATGGTCTGGTTTGACTCAGCCACCAAGGATGACATCCGGAGGCTGCAGCGCATCGCTCGATCAGCTGAGAAGGTTGTTGGCTGCAACCTTCCTCCCATCGACGAACTGTACACTGCAAGGGCCTGGAAGCGAGCGGGTAAGATCATCTCTGACCCCTCTGACCCTGGCCACAAACTCTTTGAAGCACTTCCCTCTGCAAGCCGACTCCGGACTGTCAAAGGCGCCACAGCCAGGCACAGAAACAGCTTTTTTTCACGAGCAGTCGCTCTACTCAAGAAACAAAAGACTGTAGCCTCCTTTTGCTCTGGTATTTTAATTCATTCTTCACATGTTTAAATTATATTCTTAATTATTTACACAATATCGTGTTGTTACCTGCGAGCAAAGCGCCATGGCAAATTCCTTGTATGTAGATTCCCCGCCATCTCGGATCAGTCCAATCAGGGTTGTGTAACTCGCTAATATTTGGCTAATAAAATTTATTCAATTCAATTCAATTCAATTCGATCTACATGATTAATATACTTCCTTTTGACCGATGTATGTTCTTCTGTGCTGATCCCACAGTAAGTAAAGTACATCTCCTTATGTGATCAACATGCATTCCCCTGAGGATTAATACACATGTTACCTTCATGTACTTACTTCCCATCATGTGACTAACACGCATCTCCCATGTGAGTACAATAATTAATTAATGTGACTAGCCTAAATCCTTTCATCTGAGTATTGGCGACACAAGAGACTGCAGATGCTGGGATCTTGAGTGAAAAATGAAGTGCTGGAGAAACTCAGCGGGTCAGGCAACATTTGTGGGGGGAATGGATTTCAGGTCACGAGCCTTCTTAAGACACTGAATATTGATACAATCATCACATACAGGGCATTCAGAAAGTATTCAGACCCCTTCACCTTTTCTACTTTTTGTTACATTACAGCCTTATTCTAAAATTGATTAATTCATTTTTTTTAAAATCATCAATCTACACACAATCTACACATAATAAAAAAGCTAAAATAGGTATTTAGAAATTTTTGCAAAGTAATTAAAAATAAATAACTGAAATATCACATTTACATAAGTATTCAGAACCCTTTGCTATGACATTCAAAATTGAGCTGAGGTGCATCCTGTTTCCATTGATTATCCTTGAGATGTTTCTACAATTTGATTGGCGTCCACCAGTGGTAAATTAAATTACTTGGACATGATTTGGAAAGGCACACACCTGTCTATATAAGGTCCCACAGTTGACAGTGCATGTCAGAGCAAAAACCAAGACATGAGGACGAAGGAATTGTCTGCAGACCTCCGAGACAGGATTGTATCGAGACACAGATCCGGGGAAGGGTTTAAAACAATTTCTGCAGCATTGTAGGTCCCGTAGAGCACAGTGGCTCCCGTCAATCTTAAATGGAAGCACTTTGGAACCACCAGGACTCTTCATAGAGCTGGCCGCCCGGTCAAACTGAGCATTCAGGGGAGAAGGGCCATGGTCAGGCAGGTGACCAAGAACATGATGGTCACTCTGACAGAGTTCCGCTGTGAAGATGGGAGAAATTTTCAGAAGGACACATGTATCTGCAGGACTGCACCAATCAGGCCTTTTTGGTTGAGTGGCCAGACGGAAGCCACTCCTCAGTAAAAGGCACATGACAGCCCGCTTGTAGTTTGCCAAAAGGATTGTTTTCTCTGGTGCTTTGGTCTGATGAAACCAAGATTGAACTCTTTGGCCTGAATGCCAAGTGTCACGTCTGGAGGAAACCGGGCATCGCTCATCACCTGGCCAATACCATACCTACGGTGAAGCATGGTGTTGGCAGCATCATGCTGTGGGGATGTTTTTCAGCAGCAGGATCTGAGACACTAGTCAGGATTGAGGGAAAGGTGAACGGAACAAAGTACAGAGAGATCGATGAAACCTGCTCCAGAATGTTCTGGACCTCAGACTGGGGCAGAGGTTAACCTTCCAACAGGACAATGACCCCAAGCACACAGTCAAGACAATGCAGGAGTGGCTTCGTGACAAGTCTGTGAATGTCCTTGAGTGGCCCAGCCAGAGCCTGGACTTGAACCCGATCGAACATCTCTGGAGGGACCTGAAAAGAACTGTGCATCAAAGCTCCTCATCCAACCTGACAGAGCTTGAGAGGGTCTGCTGAGAAGAATGGGAGAAATTACCCAAATACAGGTGTGCCAAGCTTGTAGCGTCATACCTAAGAAGACCTGAGGCTGTAATCGCTGCCAAAGGTGTCTTAACAAACTACTGCAAAAAAGGTCTGAATACTTATTTCAGTGATATTTCAGTTATTTATTTTTAATTACTTTACAAAAATGTCTAAACGCCTGGTTTTGCTTTTTTTATTATGGGGTATTGTGTGTAGATTGTTGATAAAAAAGTATCAATTTTAGAATAAGGCTGTAACGTAACAAAATGTGGAAAAAGTGAAGGTGTCTGAATACTTTCTGAATGCACTGGATACTGAGATAGAGTGAAGAACTTTGGAGCCATCCTGACAAATCATACTATACTTGGGTACAATCAACCCATTACACAAGTGCAACAGGCAGTGTAAAGTGAAAAATACCAGAGTGCAGGTTTGTGGGTCAGGAATATAGAGTTACCACGTAAGAGTGTTACAGTTACAGAGAAAGTACAGATAACTAAGAAATGCAAGGGTCTCGGTGAGATAAGTTAGGAAATCTGGGCTACACCTTTAGCTTATGAGAGGGCTGTTCAATAGTCCGATAAGAGTGGGGACACGCTTCCTAAATCGGGATGGTACGTGATTTCAGGCTTTTGCATCTTCCATCAGACGGGAGAGGGCAGAAGAAGGAATAACTGTGGTTTGTTATATTGGCTACTTTCCTGAGGCAGAAAGAAAAGGTTACCACTCAGCTTCCAATTAAATCTTTCCCCTCGCACCTTAAACCTATATCCCTTAATGCTTGATTCGCCGACTCTGGGTAAATCTGAGCATCCGCCCTATCTACAACCCCTCGTGATCTTATACACCCAAGTACTTTTAAAGTAGGAGAATATTTTGAGTTATTTTACCATGAGGTTTATCAGCTAATGTTATTTCAGGAACTGAAGAGTACACTTTAGGATAGGAAATGTAAGAAGAAGGAGTTTTGGAGAGTTTTGCTGAGAGATTCAAGAGCTTCAGTTACAGCCAAGTGCATGGTGGGACAAAGGAATGACAAATTGCAGAGTTTAGTTTAGTTTAGGGATACAGTGGAAACAGGGCCTTTGGCCCACTGAGTCTGCACTGACCAATGATCACCCGCACACTAGTTCCATCCTATGCACTAGGGACAATTAACCCACAAACCTGCACGTCTTTACTATGGAGGAGGAACCCGGAGCACCCGGATAAAACCCACGCGGGAGATCTTGCAAAGCTCCTTGCGGACAGCACCCTTAAGGGGCTGTCCCACTTGGGCGACCTAAATGGCGAGTTTAGAAGAATTTTAAAAAATGACATGTTGAAGACCTCCTTCGACTAGCTACGACTAACTTTGGGAAAATTGGACACTGAATAGTGGAGAGTGAAGACGACCTCCTACGTCCTCCCTTTGACAATGATGAAGACTACCTTCGACTACCCTCGATTACCTACGAATAACATGACGACCTAGTACGACTAAACCTACGAGTAAAAAAGGTATAGATTTTTTCCACGGTGACCTTTTTAACATATTGAAAAAAACGCCGCGACCTAGCTGAGGCCTTGCGTACGTGGAGACCACTCTCGAGCATGAAGGAGAGTTACGAAGACCTCCTATGACTCCGTGTTGACCATGCTGCGAGTATGAGTCGAGGGCAAACTCGCGGATTAGGTTCGCCCAAGTGGGACAGGCCCTTTAGTCAAGATTGAACCCGGGTCTCTGGCGTTGCAAGGCAGCAACTCTGCCACTGCACCACTGGGGAGAATACATTCTCATGGCTGTCGAGACTGGAGTTGGAAACAGAGACAGGGAGGTTCCACACTGCGGAGGGACTTGAACCGGAGAAAGATCATTTGAAAAATAACCTGTCATGTCCATGACTCCATTACCTGACTGAATCATTTGGTTTATTAAATCTATAATGAGTATTCCCATCAACAACCCTCCAGGGAACTGGAGAATATCTGCAGGAAGAGTGTGAGGAGCAAGAGAGAATTAAAAGCTCATTCTTCCAAGCTTTGCGCAGACATTTATGTTTTAAGATACACTGTCCATCAAATCTCGGTCTTCGAGTAGTGGCACACTACAGTCCCACACAGCTTCCTACTCACCACATACTATATTAAGCATTTAATATGGAAATCAGCTTGTCACAAAACTGATATGTAGGGAAGCTGAGGCCAGAAAAAGTAATTTACACTAATCGTATTGGGGGAAGGGGAGAAAATTAAAAAAAAAAAAGATTGGAGTGCTCTGTGAGAATTTGCAATTTTCTTTTCCCCACATTCCGCTCACTGGCAGGTGGCCATCGAGGATTAGAGGAGGTTAAGAAAGGAACAGCGGGAGTGAATCAAACAGTAATGCAACACAAGCTTTTCAACAGCGCACCATGTTCAAGGTCAGAGGCCAAGATTGGATTTGCATGAGTCCACACACTGGTAATTTTAGGGGTTTTTGCACAGAATGTATTTTATACACCAGGGAGAATTGCGATCTGACTCAACCCTTTTAGAATTATGTTTAAATAATTACCTCTTTAAACACTAGTGTCTAGATGGCAGGGAATTGAAGGTGAAACATTCAGGAATTAAGCTGCGCAAACCTCCACTGTTTATATTCCTCAATTGGGGATGGAACCTTTAACTTCTTCCTCCTATTGTTTTCTTGCTCTTCATATATGGACCAGGGCAAAATGCATGGTGATCAAACTCTTCAGAAAGTTGAATTTCCCGATTTTCAGTAACTAACCAAGAAACAACCTTTCATTTGCCATCCTCTCTCTCTCTTTCTGTGCACCACCTGGACATGCACCCATTTCTCACCTTTCCCCTTCCCATCCACCTCTATTCCTTCCTCTGATTTCACAATTCACACCTCCACTATCACATTTTTGTGTATTTTCATCTCTGCCCTTTGTCCAGCCGTCTGCCTATCAAAACACTCTCTCATCTGTATCCACCTATCACTCACCAGGCTTTACCTTAACCTATCTCTCCTCCAGCTTTCTCCAACTAACCCCCCCCCCCCCCCCCCAACAATGAATCTGAAGAAGGGTCCTGACCCGTAACGTCACCCATCCATGTTCTCTAGAGATGTTGTCTGACTCCGATGTTGGGGGAGTCTAGAACCAGGGGTCACAGTTTAAGAATAAGGGGTAGGACATTTAGGACTGAAAAGAGGACAAACGTTTTCACCCAGAGCGTTGCGAATCTGTGGAATTCTCTGCCACAGAAGGCAGTGGAGGCCAATTCAATAGACGTATTCAAGAGAGAGTTGGTTATACTCTTGGGGCTAATGAAATCAAGGGAGAAAGCAGGAACGGGGTACTGATTCTGGATGATCAGCCATGATCATATTGAATGGTGGTACTGGCTCAAAGGGCCAAATGGCCTACTCCTGCACCTATTTTCTATGTTTCTACGTTTCTATGTTTCTATGACTCGCTGAGTTACTCCAGCACTTTGTGTATTTTTTTCTAAACCTGCATCTGCAGTTCTTTGTATCTAAACATATTCATGCACCTGGTCATGAAGCTCCCCAAAGGAGATATTTAGTAGCAATCAGGATTACGGTCCTCCCATAGGTATTGACAATCATCGGAAACCACGATAGCTAACCCTGGCTGATATTGCTTAATTCAGCATGGATCTTGGGTTGAACTGTTTGAGCAGATTTATTTTTAAACGTCACGGTTAATTTGTTTTAGCTTGACAGTAGCAATTCAGTTCCATGTTGAATATTGCACTGATTTCTATTCTATTTTAACCAAGAATGCCCTCTATCAACTTACAAAATGTGAAAACGACATTCAGATTTATCGGATTTAGGATGATTTGTTGATTTTAAAGTAGCCTTGTCCCATTAGATTAAAACAGCTAAGCTACGGAGATGTCATTTTAAAGGTCTTTTTTCATTTATTTTTCAAATGGGAAAAGTTGCTTTCCTGAAATTCTCTTAACTTTACAGACACAGCATGGAAACAGGCCCTTCGGCCCACTGAGTGCATGCCGACCAGTGATCACCCCACAAACCAGCACTATTCGATTGACAAAAATACATCTATTGATGCTCCTGAACACATCATCAGTGATGTAACCTGGGGTCGTGGGGTGTTTTGGGTCTTTCAACATCAGACACCTTCGCCCAGGCGACCCAGCCGTGGTTGATCAGACCACGACGTGTTCAGGTGGCATTCACTCTTCCCCATGGGCCTTCTCTCCTGATCCAGAGCCTCTGTGGTGTTCTTGATGGCTCTTCTCCTTGCCGTTCCATTGATGCCCAGTGCACTCAAGGCTTTGAAGAGCAATTGCCCTGCAAAACCTCTGCAGCCAACCTCGATGGGCATACACCTTGCCTTCCAGCCCTGCTTACGGCAGTCTATGACCAGCTCTACGTACTTGGTCATCTTCCTCTCGTGGGCCTCCATCAGACGGTCCTCCCACGGCACTGTCAGTTCCAACAAGACGATGTTTTTGGTTGCCTCTGAGACCGGGAGGATGTCTGGCTTCAGGGTGGTCGTGGCAAAGTGCTGTGGGAACTTCAGCTGTTTCACCAGGTCTACAGAAAGCTGCCAGTCCTGCGCAGTCACCAGGATTCCTGACTGATTCCTGGCTGCTGTGGCCCTTGACAGCTGCACTCCGGCCTTCAAGAAGGTGATCATCTGGGTGGTGGGCTGCGCTCATCTGCTGATTCTTTTACACTTTTAACAAAGCCAATTAATCTACAAACAAACCTGTATGCCTTTGGAATGTGGGAAGATACTGGAGCACCCGGAGAAAACCAACGTGGTCACAGGGAGAAAGTACAGGCTCCGTACAGACAGCACCTGTAGTTAGGATCGAATCCAGGGCTCTGGTGCTGTAAGGCAGCAACTCTAGTGCAACACCACAGTGTTGCCACAAAGTTTAAGTCCCTTTTCAAAAATAGCTGGAAAACTATGTGGCTTAAGATACTTGAGATTGGGAGGTTATCTGATATTTTATTTGAAGAAAATAACACGGTAGTTTCACATAATATATTCAACTCCTCATGAGAACTTAGGGAGGAAATGGATTGTCCCATTCCAAAAATTGCCAGATAGTAATGAAATCTTACTGACAAATGGATGTAAGAATGAAGGAGGCAGGAGTCGTGAAGAAATACCTTTCAAAAGGGGCTATCACATTTCAGTGGGAGGCGATCCCATTTTGAGAGACTGAAATATTCCAACTGGAAGTTGGTGGCTGAAGAATCCAATAACAACTTGTGTTCATACATTTCCAAAACAATGGGTGGAGTTACAGAATAAAATTTGACACATAACCACATATTACCAAAGGTGACCTGACACATGGTAAATTTTACAGAAGCACAATTGGAAGAGAAAAGGTTTACAGACAGTCATCCAGATTTTGTGAGCTTGATTATGAACTGCATGGAATTACATTGTCAATAGCTACACCATGATTTTCATCAAATTCTATCAAACGGTGACAAACCTTCAACTATGGGTGCTAGAGTCACACAGCAGAGAAACAGGCCCTTCAGCCCACTGAGCCCATCACCCACCCATCTCACCCAATCCGACATTATATTCTTCCCACATTCTCATCAACAGATTCTACTCTTCACCCACACCCACACGTTGGTGACAATTTGTTGAAGCCAATTAACCTGTGTACTATGTTCACATATCAGTGTACAGTATGTAAACAGTATGTTTACATATTCTATGGTGCTGCAGCAAGTATGAATTTCATTGTTCCATCAGGGACACAGGACAATAAAACTCTCTTGACTCTTGACCTGTATCTATACATGGTCACAGGGAGAACATGCATGCTTGCAATTGTAGGTGTGTGTGTGCGTTCATATGTATGTGCATGTATGTGTGTGTGTGAACGCAGGTGTGTGAGGGTATACCAAAGATAGACACAAAGTGCTGGAGTAACTCAGCGGGTCAGGCAGCAACATTGGAGAAAAAGGATGGGTGATGTTTTGGGTCGGAACCCTTCTTTAGACAATGTGTTGGTGTCATACAGGCCGTGCGGGTGTGTGTGTGTGCGCTCGTGTGAGTGTGTGCAGGTATGTATGTGTGTGCGCACATGACTGTGAGCACATTTAATTAATATTGAATAAATAACATTATTTCTCCTTTTGTCTGAGTAGCTTGTTTGGGCATTTAAACAAAAACCTGCCCCATGGACCAGACCAGGTGCATGTCGGATCTGCTCCCCTAAAGGGCACTAATGTACCAGATGGGCTTTTACTAGAATCGGAAGTTTTTGCGATGATCATTACAAAGACTAATTTGTTATTGCAAATTCCAGATTATTAACCAACTTTAAATTCCACAAGCTACCTTGGTGGGATTTGAACTCAGAGGTCTGGATTGTTACTGGGCAGATTAATCACCTCAGAACCTTATGGCAATGCAGCAGCGGAAGAGTAAAACATGAGTTCATAAAGCAGATGTTAAATAAAAGTTTAAGCAATTAATTTTCCAAAAGTGACAAGCAGCTCCTGTCTGAGTGACAGATTGCAGTTTCACATTCTCACACTGTTTAAGCCTTAGTATCCTCATTTTACATAAACTCTTACACGTCTTTTCTGGTCAACATTTATTTATTTCTGAATTGGATTCTTTCTAGAAAGAAATTGCCATGGGAATGTGACAGACCGTCAGGCAAACAATTCTCTGGAGTGCTCTAGGTGCAATTCGCTGCTTGTTTAAGTTTGTGAGCGATTTTAACTAACTTCAGAAACATCCTGTCACGTAGGATATTAGCCAAAGTTTCATCTCAATGAACTTGTTCTATCCTTTTAATTCTAACCAGCTTGGAGGAACCTTGATGAATTGGGAAATGTTACTTACCTCTATCCCATTATCTGTGCTGTTCTCCTCACCCCCACCCCTCTTCCCCTTCTTCCCCCTCACCTTCCCATCCATACCCCACCCCTTCACTTCCCCACCCCTCCTCCTCACTCTCCCCCACCCTTCCTCCTCCCTACCCACCTACACTATTTCCCTCCCATTTCTATTATTTAAAGGTTTACAATGTTTCTCTATGAACTGCCAATTTGAAAGAGAGTGGAATATACAAGGAAATTATAATCCTCACAAACAATTTGGGGAGGTGGGGAATGGTTGATAAACATGTCCATTGCTTGAATTTCACCATCTCAACATGATCCAAAGCACTTTACTTACAATGAAGCATTTAGGAGTTGGCATAAACAACATAGAACAGCACAGCACAGAAGCAGGCCATTCAGCCCACAGTGTCTGCGTTGAATATAAGATCAAGATAAATTAATCTCATCTGCTTGCACATTATCCATAACCCTCTGTTCCATGCATATTCATGTATCTGTGTAATAGTCTCTTAAGTGCCACTATCATATCTGCCTCCACCGACAAACTTGCCAGCACATTCCAGCCTCCCACCACCCACTGTATAAAAAAGCTTACCCCGCATATCTCCTTTAAACTTAACCTCTCACCTTCAGGCAATGCCCTCTCATCTCGGACATTTTCACCCAGGGAAAATATTCTGACTGTTTTCTCTATCTATGTCGTAACTTTCATATCTACTTCTATCAGATTTCCCCCCCCCCCCCAATTTTCGGTTTTGGAGAGAAAATAATCCACGTGTCTCCAACCTATCCTTGTAGCTCATAGGCAGCATTCTGGTAAACCTCATCCGCCCTCTCTCCAAAGCCTCCACATCGTCCCTGTAATGGGGTGACCAGAACTGCACACAATATTCTAAATACAATATTCTAAAGCTGCAAAATAACTTCCTGACTCTTATACCCAAAGACCAAACCAATGAAACCATGCAAACCATAAGGTTTCTTTATCATTCTGTTGACTTGTATTGCTACTTTCAGGGACCTACGGACCTGGACTCCAAATTCCATCTGTACATCAATGCTGTTAAGGATCCTGCCATTGATTGTACACTTTACTCTTTGCAATTGACCTCGTATTGTGTAAAGCCCCTGTCCCACTTTCCTGAGTTACTCACAAATTCTCCCGAGGTTTCCCCTTGATTCAAACTTGGAGAATTACGGTAATAGCCAGCCGTAGGTACTCGGGGCTATTTTTTTTTACTCGTGGACATTTTTCAACATGCTGAAAAAACGTCTGACGTTTTTCAACATGCTGACTTACCTGATGCCCCGCGTACCTACGGCTGGCATTTACGAGCCGCTACGAAATATCTACGGCCTCCTACAGCCTCCTACGGACATGCTACGGACTCCTACGGACTCGGGAGAATTCGTGTGTAACTCGGGAAAGTGGGACAGGCCCTTAAGTCCTCACAATAACCCAGATTAAACTGTGATTTTTCGACCCATTATCCCCTGAGTTCTTTATCAGAGGGGATTTTCTTCTTTTTATATCTGGGTTATGTTTAAACTAATTGATAGAGGTTGATTTTGAATGTCAGTTAAAACTTCCATTATTATAGCACCATGCGATTGTCAAAGGCAATTGGATGTACATTCTCCCTCCTTAAGTTTAAAGATTCCCTGGTTTCTGCTTGTGACGTTAAAATGTCAGGAGCCAGGCAAAATGGAGGTACTTTTTAACGCATATTCTTTTGCGACTATCTCTAAAATGATCATTAAACGTATTGCTCACAAGATTGTTTCACAGAGCAGTTATGGGTCAATTATGTAGATATGGAAATAAAAGCACGTATAGGCCACACCAAGCAAGAATACATTTCCTTCCCTAAGGTGACATTAGAGAGTTATTTGAGTTTTTATTACAAACCAACAGCTTCAAGGTCTATTTTCCTGATATAAGATTGTTTTAATTTCCAAACATTTTTTAACTGAATCCAAATTCTTAAATTGCCCTGCTGGGATCTGAATGCACATTTTCTGAATTAAAATAGTTTCATATAAAGAAATTTGAGAGTCGGCGATGAGAAAACATAATCTTGCAATTAATATTGCATTGGCAGATAGAACCCTGTCTAGCAAGACTGGAGAGACAAAAAATCAAGACCAAAGTAAAAGAATTAGAAAAGAGAAAATAAACAAAGTTTCAAGTGGAATCAAAAATTCATGCAGAATTGAAATGGGAGAACCAGTTGACGTGGAGTGTTGGACTTTGTTAAGGTGTCAACTAACAGGTTATTAAACAAAGTTGGAGCATGTGCGATTAGGGGGGATACAGAATATTGAGGTGGATTGATAATTGGTGAATGGGCAGAAAACAAAGTAGGGTAATTGGTGGAGTGTAACAAAGTCAGTTCTCAGGCTCCAGCTGTTGACACTCTATAGCAATGATTAGGATGAAAGGTCCAAGTGTAGTAAAGTCAAGTTTATCAATAATGTGAAGGTAGATGGTGGTGTAAATTTGGAAGAGGGTGCAGAGCAATCTCATAGGATATAGCCAAGGTAGGCGATCGCAATGATACAATATTCTGTGCAAAAATTTGACATTGTCTACTTTGATAGAAGAAAATATAAGAGTTTTATTTTAAATGGTAAGGGATTGGAAAGCATTCAGAGGAACCTGGGTGACTTTATACACTAATCAATTAAAGGTAGTATTCAGATACAGCAAGCAAGCAGGAAAGCAATGGTATTTTGGTGATTACTGTTGTATTGAAGGTATTTTTGCAATTAAACACATCATATTAAAGTTGTGTAAGTCCTGGCAAGACTGCTCTGGAATATTGTGTACATGTCTGGGCTCCCAACCTGAAAAGGAAATACGTGTGGTAGAAGAAGAACAAATGTTTGTCTGATTTATACTGGAGATAGAGATTGTCCTTTGAGAAACCATCGTACAATCTAAGCTAATGTTCTCCTCTATTTAGAAGTGATCTTGTTGAAATGCACAAAATTATTTTAAGGCTTGATCGGGTTGATGGAGGGATGGTGTTTCCCTTATTGGGATATCTGGTACTACGGGTTAAAATGAGGGGCTGAGCCCTTGAAGCTGAGAAAGGGGTTCTTCAGCCAGGTGGTAGTGAATCTTTAGAATTCTCTTTCACAGAGAACTGAGTATATTTAATACTGAGATCAATGTTTTGTACATTAATGGAATTGAGAGATATGGGTTCAGTACAGTCAAGTACCATTGAGATAACAGGTCAGCCATGATTATATTGAGTGATGGTACAGGCACAAGCTTGGTAAATGTCCCACTTTTCATTTTATTCCTTGCTCTTATGAACCTCTGCAACAATTGATACAGATGACTGCGGAGGCCAAGTCATTGGCTATTTTTAAGGTGGAGATTGACAGGTTATTTGATTACTATGCGTGTCAAGGGTTATGGGTCGAAGGCAGTAGTATACGGTTGAGTGCAAGATAGATCAGCCATGATTGAATGGTGGAGTAGACTTGTTGGGCTGAATGGCCTACATCTGCTTCTATGACTTGTGACCATATCTTGGTCCCCTTGGATAAGATGGAAGACTGAGCCACTATTTAATTGCCAGCAAATGACCCTCATAAATTGACATCCTCGAGGGATAAAGAATAAAAATCCTCTTCAATTCTGATGCATGCAACAGTTGAATAGCCTGACACCGAGAAACTAGAGCAAAGCCTTTCATTTGTACATAGTCTTTCAAAATATTTTGCATTCTTATTTGACTTGTAGTTATGACAATTGAGGTAGGACAACAGCTAATTTTCCTCCAACTACTTTTCAGAGGCCACTGTATGGTAAAGACTGGGTGATCTCTTGATTGTGGTGGGAAAAACTCCTGGGTCTTTGCAGTAGTGGTATGTAATATTTCATATCCCCTTAGAAGAAAGTCTCATCTGGGAAGACTGAAAATGTACTGCTCCAGCAATCATGCATTGAAGTGTCTGCCTCATATTTGTGGGATGTGACCTAAATCTAGAAACTCCTAGCTCAGGTCATGTATTATCCATTGGTGACAAATGACACCATGAGATGTTCCGATGTTTTGCTATGTCTAATCCAAATGAATGGGGAGATACTTGGCCAAAGGCACTGCCACGTTTCTCTCCATATAACAGTGTACTTTAATTGGTGGCTTTCCACACAAGACTATGCAATGGTGATCTATTAGGTTGCTTGTAATTGATGCATGACAGCTGCTGGGCTGGAGGGTTTTGAAAACTTTGTCAATAAAGAGGTTTATTTCGAAACAATTAATTGTTAAATGCTGGGCAGTGATGAAGCAATTATTGGTTCTTCAAACCCCTATATTTTGGCCTTGAAACAACTCTGGAAAGAAGTGCTAGCATTTTTTGCATGACCTAAACCTACCACTGAAGATTATAATAAAAATCTGTTATTAGAAAGACAAATTTCAGGACTAAAAGTAATCAGGTTGGTTGGGTGTGCAATGGGGAGTATATATCTATATTCTGGGTGATTTTAAACTGCTGATATGGGACCTGGCATTCTGGGGGTTGATTGGTTGAAACACTAACACCCTTCCCTCCGAAGGAAAAGGCTTCAAAATATAGGAATATACTTTAACATAATGTTCTGACTGTCCGAGGACACTTCAAAGCATGATAAGAAGGTGCAGCGGAGCGCCAGAGAACCAGGTTCAATCCTAACTACGGGTGCTGTCTGTATGGAGTTTGTACGTTCTCCCTGTGAACTCATGGGTTTTTTCTGGTTTCCTTCCACACTCCAAAGACGTACAGATTTGTAGATTAATTGGCTTCGGTAAAATTGTGAATTGTGTGTAGGATATTGCTAGTGTAGGGGGTGATCAGTGGTCGGTGCGGACTCAATGGGCTGAAGGGCCTGTTTCTGTGCTGCATCTCAAGACTATCGTCAATCCTAGGGGGCAGAGAAGCATTTTGGCTGGCCTATTAATTAGTTGCCTTTACAAGTGTATGTACCCCTTTAAATCTCAGCCCTGTTGCGCATGTTGAGCTTTTTGATTCAAACCAGCTGCAAAGTTTGAATGACTCCAAATTTACAGCTATCCTGTAAACAAGGTTTAAATTTAGTCATAAATAACAGAAAGCAGATTAAAATAAAACTTCTGGCCATGAGTGAAAACTCTGAAATATATTTAGCTCTTGACCCATTCATTAAAAAAAAATCTTATCTGCCTTTTGTTAAGATTTGGAAGGGGCAAAACGGGTCTGTTATCACAAATAAAACATGAACTGTTGTGCTGGTGTTCTATTGAATTTTTGGGATCTACACATGGAGACAGATGGCACATCTATGGGCAAAGTTGTGTTGCACTTTGGTTAAAATATTGGCATGGCCACAACTTTTATTTATTAATTGGAGATCTAAGTATTGCCAGCAAGGAAGCATGTATTGTAATTTCTAATTAGTCTTAAGAAGATGGGAGTGAGACTAGTTCCTGAAGTTGACTAGCAATAGAAGCTGCTGCACAGTCTTGTTGATGGTACAACCTACATCTCAGATGTGCAGGTGGATCTTCTTTAAATAAGAACATGATAAATAGCAGGTACATCTGTTGCTAGTGCATGTTCTACTATGGACCTTCATCTTTGGCCCACTTTCCTGCACAAACTTCGTATCCCTTGCTTTACTTACAAACCAAAATTCTACCCATCTGCATCTTGACTATATATAGAGATTGAAGATTCACAGCCTTTGAGGCAGAGTGTTCCCAGCTTTCCAGCAGAGGGGGAAAAAGCATGCCTTCCCGTGTCGTTTCCGAATGGCTTATTCCTCATTTTGAGACCGAACGCAGAGTCCTCTAAGAACTCAGCGGGTCAGGCAGCATCTGTGGAGGGAATGGACAGGCGACGTTTTGGGTTGGGAGCCTTCATTTAAGATTGTTACTGCCGGTGTTAGACACTTTAGCACAGTCTCCACATAATCATGTTAACTATTTTATATTTTCAATATTTGTTCAGCCCCCTTTCAAAGAGGCACTTGAATCTCCTCCCCTCTGGTTCTTTCAGAGAGTGATATCTAATTGAACAACAAACACAACTGTGGATCAGGCAGCCTCTGTGGATGCAAACGGACACACGATGTTTCAGCTCACGACTCTTCGTCAGACTGACCTGAACCACTGCCTATCCATTTTTCTGCACAGATACAGTCTGGTCTGCTGAGTTCCTCCAGCTGTGTGTGTGGTTTTGTTTGCTTCGGATTCCAGCATCTGTAGTCTCTTGCATCTGCATTCTAATTGAAAACTTCTTTCTCGGGAAACACTGCAGCAACTTGATAATGGTGGGGAAGAGAGCACGGGAGGAGACGATGCAGCCCCCGAATAAATTAAAAATATATATGTATATTAAACCTTGAATAATTCAAACTTTAGTGATACTTGAGTGTGGCAGTACTAAATATGTCATAGATCCCTGCATGCATTTAAAAGACTTAACAGTGAGTGGTGTTTTCTTGAGGAGGGTGGGAGGGTGGAATGATGCAAGGCTGATTCTAAAAGCCATGATGGTGATTAGACTGTCATGGAGCACGAGCCGATTGAAGGCAGCTGCTTTGGTGTAGCACGTTGCCTGGGCTCATTCACAATTCCCTGGGATCGGCAATCCTTCAGAGGTGATGGAATGGCTCAGCATTTCAGTCTATCTGTCACTGCTGGGCTTTTTTTTACTGTGCACATACTGCGCTGATGGGCCACATCAGTCAACTACAGCAAGAACCGGTGCAAGCCAAGTGGCATCAATTTGCAGCTTCGGTGCAGTCATTCAATCATTTAACAATGCATCGCTGCTGTTGCATGTGTGTGTGTGTGTGTGTGTATAAAACAACTCCCAGATTAGGAGCTATGGTGTGAGGCAATTTGTAGTTCCATGCCAGGGGATTTGGTTTCAAGTGGAGGGTGAAGTGTTTACTGCACAAGTGTTGGCTTGAAGCAACTTATCTTTAACTGCATGGTGGGTTGCAGATGTTTCCAGCTGCCACATGCCATTTTTTTTCAACAAAATAAATCTGGTGTTGACTTGCACCTACTTTGGATAACTAACAGAAGCTGCTCGCCCTGGTTAGGATTGATGGCTTCTTTGCTTTTCCTTTTAAAGGGGCACCATCGTCAAATACGAGATTGTACCTGCAGTTAATTTGCTGCTTCTGATATCTGTAAAGTCCTTCATGGGAGTTGCATGAAAGGATTGGACCAGGAATGAGTAGGTATCTTGCATGTGCTTGAATGAACAGAGTAGAGTGGGATATGGAATTAAAGCAGACAAGTGGGATTAGTGTAGATTGTCGTAATGGTCAGTATAGATGCCTTGGGCCAAAGGACCTGTCAAAGATTAGAGGGTGTAATTTTAAGGTGAGAGACAATGTTTCAAGGAGGTGTGCAGGGCAAGTTTTTTGTGCTGAGGGCGGTGGATATTTGGAACTTGCTTCTAGACGTGGTGGTGATGGAGGCAGATGCTTTAAAGGTGTTAACAGGCTTTTAGATAGGCACATGGATATGCAAAGAATGGGGGATATGGATCATGTACAGGCTAATGAGATGGGTTTATTTTTGCATTATGTTTAGTGCGGACAGTGTGGGACCAAGGGCCTGTTCCTGTGCTGTACTTTTCCATGGCCTATGCTGTCAACTTTCTCACTCCATGAACGTACAGTGACTGAATGCCTACTCTTCACATTGGCTCAGTGGAATTTGCCCCTTATGGACTATGGGAGGGGTGGAGAATGAAGGAGGAGCCGGCGTACTTTGTAACATTGTCAGTGCCGTGGGTGGCCACTATTTGTATACATTGGGTATGCAAGCAAATAATTTGACTGTGCCTTGTCACATGTGACAAAGTATTCTTTTCTCCCCTCTCCATTAATTTGCAATTTTACCAACATGGTCTTGGGTACAAAGATGGGGTGATATATCTTGAGGCCACTAATGCCAGAATGCTATCTTGTTGCCAAATTTAGCAATTAATTTTCTATCTTTTTTTGTGAAGCTAATAACCCTTTTGAGTTTGCTGTTGATGTCGGATATGACTTAAGTGCGGAGCCTTGTTGTCAAAGGTTATTGATTTGAACGTCCCCTCTCATTTCAGACAGGCGGACAGGCAGCTGGGTTAATGCTAAAGAGGGAGAGGTTTGTATGGGATGTTAAACTGGGTCTGTTTTACTCGGGGAGGCATTAGAGGTCCCATGGAACTATTTTAAATTAAGGGAGTTCTCTCTGATGTTCTGGACAATAGATGGGCACAAAATGCTGGAGTAACTCAGTGGGTCAGGTAACGAACGTCTCTGGAGAAACAGTATAGGTGTCGTTTTGGGTCGAGACCTTTCTTCAGACTGAAAGTAGGGGGAGGTGAAGAGCTAGAGGTGAGAAGAAGCCAGAGCCAGCCACAAATGGGCAGGGTGTTGCCTGGTAAGCCCATTTTCGACCAGGGAAGGTGTGATCTCAAGTGGAACAACACAAAGAACTGTGGAACTGGGAATATATTGGAAACACTAGGCAGGTCGGGTCACATCTGCGTTTTGACCCGCTGAGTTACCCTGGCACTTTGTCTTTTATTGTAATCCGGCACCTGCAGTTCCTTGTATCTACAATTTACTGCTCCGTTGCAAAATCTCAAGGTAAGCCCACTTTGAAGAAGTTCTCCTCCACTCTCTGGGCATTCAAAGACCCTCTCTCACTACTCCCCCTCTGTGATTCCTGTTCCTCAATGAGTCTAAAGAAGAATCAGACCCAAAACGTCACCTCTCAGCCTAGATGCTGCCTGACCCTCTGAGTTACTCCAGCACTGTCTCTTTGCAAGCTGGAATAACGTAATGGGTCAGCTAAGTTACTCCAGCACTTAGTCATTTGTTCATTTTTCCTTCTCTTTTTTTAATTATTATTATGTTTTTAATTTATTTTTGTTAGAAGTAAGTACAGTAGGGTGGTACCTAAGTAGCTAATACATACATACACATTACCATTCTTGTACAACTTCTTATTTTTAATTTAATAATAAAAGAACAGTGAAAGAAAAAGGGAAATAAAGGGTGTCGAGATAGATAGACAAGCGAGTAGAAACAGATAGCGAAAGAGACAGAGAGCAGAGATAAAAAGCTAAGAAGATTGAAAGAAAAAGAGAAAGTAGAGAGAAAAGAAATTAGGAGAGATATACCTATTTCGTATCTTTACCCATCCGTCACCCGGTTCTGAACAATTTAATTTCTAAGGGTATGTTATGTTGCACCATAGGCTTGTAAAAAGTCGACAAAAGGAGACCAAATCTTTAAGAATTGGTCTACTTTGCCTAGTAGGAGGAATCTCATTTCTTCAAGATGTAGCGTTTCCGACATATTTGAAATCCACATTTTGAACGTTGGCGTGGTTGCGTTTTTCCAGAATTTGAGTATACTTTTTTTTGCTGTTATTAAACCATAATTAAGAAGAGCTTCTTGGAACGTAGTTAATTTACTTCCCTCTTCCATTGATCCAAAAGTAATCAGTTCTGTATTTTACCTTCTCTTGTGAACTCTTGCACTTGTTGGTATTTATAAACATACCACTAAAGCAAAAAGGTAATTTAAGGTGTGGGATTGTATTCTTCAAGAAGAGTTTTGAAGAAAGTGTTGGATAATTAATTTTAATCCAGCATTCTTTGATTCACATAGCCTGCATATTTCATGAAACGTGAAGATAAACAACTATCAGATAGACACAAAGCTGGAGTAACTCAGTGGGTTAGGCAGCATCTCTTAAGAAGGGTCTCGACCCAAAACATCACCCATTTCTTCTCTCCAGAGATGTTGCCTGTCCCGCTGAGATACTCCAGCTTTTTGTGTCTATCTTTGGTTTAAACCAGCATCTGCAGTTCCTTCCTACGCACAACTATCAGATGAGCCTGCTGCAAAATGATGCTTCTATTGGCTTCTCGTGTGTTTCTGCATTTGGAGATAAGATCTAGATAAAATAGGGGGCTGAGGAGTGAAACCGTGTTTTTTGTTAACACAGCCAATCTCAGACTTTGTCAAGGCAAGAAGACGGATGCATCTAATTCACCATGTTTCTGTGAAAATGCAATTCAGACCCAGAAGTGTGCTGGTGATAACACTCCATTCTCCGAGCTCTCACTATTCTGCAGCATGGCCCTGGGTTATGGCCAGATGTGAGGTTTAGTGCATGGAGACTGCCCAAAGAGGCCTCCTTTGTGATTTAGTTCACAGTTGCTGGCAAGGGGACTTGAGTCTCATCAGTCTGGGCTGGGTTCCAACTGAAGTCCCATTGATCAAAGGTCACTTTGCTGGCATTCACCTTTACACTCGACAGAACTGCCACTTTCACCAAAGGATTTGATTTCTTTAAACAATAAACTCCAGTCGGTTATGAAGGAATAATCGAGGAGGAAAGATGAGATGTTAGGGTTGGACAGGCGTAGATCCATACCTCTTTCCTTCTTTAATTTTATAATTCATATTTGGTACAACGAAAACCTTTACTTCTGAAGAAGGGTCGTGTACCAAAACATTGCCAATCTGTCTCCCCCTGAGATACTGCTGAATTACTCCAACAGAACAGCGTGTAGATGGGTCATGACCTGAAAATTTGCCCATCCCTTCTCTCAACAGTTCCTGTATATGTGTCTACCTTTTTTGGCTGTTTGGTATCCAGCATTACCTATGTAAAACTTATTTTGCTGCAAAGAATTTAAATTACATGAATGTCACTCTCCCTCAAAGTTATGGAAGCAGAATTTTCCATTGGAATTAATGGTGGTGCATTGTGCGTTTAGTTTAGAGATACAGCGTTGAAACAGGCCCTTGGGAGCCCCACAGAGTCAACGCTGACCATTCATCACCTACGTGCTAGTTCCACGTGATCCCACTTTTGCATCCAACACACTATGGGCAATTTACAGAAGTCAATGAACCTGCACATCTTTGGAATGTGGGAGGAAACTAGAGCACCAGGAAAACTACCCAAGCAGTCACAGGGAGAACGTACAAACTTTACACAGACAGCACCCATGGTAAGGATGGAACCCATGTCTCTGGCGCTATAAGGCATTTTTAAAATCCCTCGGATCAATCCTATTATCTGTTTGCTGATCGTAACTATAGGATAACTTAAACTGCACATTTTGGAGTTTGAACATACACAGCTAAATGCAAAAATGAAAATGTTGCTTTCGAGAGGATGTGGCACAAGAGCATTTTGCTAAGCAATTCATTATTCAAATCTATGCGAGGGTGTGAGTTTCATTCACTTGATACCCTTTGACACTTGATTAGAAATTGTGCTCAAAAGCCCTCAAACCCAGCTCTCTTAATGAACATCCATTACTAACACAGTGCAGCAACAGCAAACAAAGTTGTCTAAGCTGGGGGAGGTGGGTGGTGTGCGTTTTGGGTTGTTGGGTTAAGAACAGGCAAGATGATACAGTCAATAGACAATAGACTATAGGTGCAGGAGTAGGCCATTTGGCCCTTCGAGCCAGCACCGCTAGTCAATGTGATCATGGTTGATCATCCCTAATCAGTACCCTGCCTTCTCCCCATATCCCCGGACTCCACTATTTTTAAGAGCCCTATCTAGCTCTCTCTTGAAAGCATCCAGAGAACCTGCCTCCATCGCCCTCTGAGGCAGAGAATTCCACAGACTCACCACTCTCTGTGAGAAAAAGTGTTTCCTCGTCTCCGTTCTAAATGGCTTACTCCTTATTCTTAAACTGTGGCCCCTGGTTCTGGACTCCCCCAACATCGGGAACATGTTTCCTGCCTCTAGCGTGTCCAGACCCTTAACAATCTTATATGTTTCAATGAGATCCCCAGTCAGAGTCGCAAAATAGATGATGATTAGAGGCTATCGGGAGTGGATAAAAAAACACAAACATGACCCTTATTAGAGACCAAAGGAAAATGAAACACAAAATTGCTCTTTATTTGAAAGCTTGTTGTATTCATAATGAAGACACAAGTCTTCACCCTTCTCCACTCGGGCAACAGCAGATTAAGAGGATGGGCAGACATCAACTAAGGAGCAACTGAGAACAGGCAGACCAGTGGCCGATGGCATTCAATACTGACAAACGTGAGGTGGTGCACTTTGAAATAAGCCACTAAGAGTAGGAAGTGTGCAATGAATGATAGGGCCTTAGGGGAGTACCGAGGAACAGAGGACATAGGTTTGAGGTAAAGGGGGATAGATTTAATAGGAGCCCTGAAGGGGTTTCTTTTTTATTCAAAGGGTGATGAATGTATTAAACGAGCTGCCGGAGGAGGAGGTTGGGGCAAGTACTATCGCAACATTTCAGAAACATTTCGACAGGTACATTGTCAGGATAGGTTTCCAGGGATATGGGTCAAACACAGCAGGTGGGACTAATGTAGATGGGGTATGTTGGTCAGCGTGGGCAAGTTGGGCAAAAGCGCCTGTTTGCACGCGCGTTACAGGTCCAAGAATCTTTGAAGGAGGCAAATAGGGCAGTTGCCTTCGTTAGCTGAGGCATAGAACATAAGAGCTTGGAGATTATGGAACAAACACATAAAACATTGATTGGGCTGGAGCAGTGTGAAGCTAGGTTGCTGCACAAAATGAAGGATGTGATTGGATTGGAGAGGGTGCAGAGGAAAATCATCTGGATGGTGACTGACATGGAATGATTCCCTTAAGAGAGACGAAACTGGCATGATTTGTTCTTATTGGATCGGAGGAGAGTAAGAGGGAATGTGATATGTGATACAACATTACAGTAGGATATACGGTAGTAGATTGTCGGAGACATAAGATACTGCAGGTGCTGGAATCCTGAGTGAAAAATCAAATTGCTGGAGAAACTCAACAGGTAGAAAGTTGGAAACTTTCCTACGTCGCAATGATCTCTAAAACAAGAGGGAATAAGTTTAGGAAAGATGCTTAGAAGGGATTGGAGGTTGATTTCATCGAGAGAGTGATTGGGATCTGGAAAAGCGGTGCCTCAATGATTTAGACTTGACTTTAGACTTCAGAGACACAGCGCATAAACAAGCGCTTCAGCGCATCGAGCCCATGCCGGCCAATGATCAACTCTTACACTAACACTATCCTACAGACCGTGGGAGGAAACCGGAGCAGCCGCAGAAAACTTGCACAGCCACAGAGAGAACGTACAAACTCCGTGCAGACAGCACCCATGGTCAGGATCGAACCTAAAGTGACTGTTTCTGTACTGTATGGTTTAATGAATGAATTCAGCCCTTCAAACAGAACTCATTTCCTGAGAACGAACAATAAAATAGTTAAGGTCTAGTTACTGATATTCATAAGTTATGAGCAATTTAGGCTGTTTGGCCCATCAAGTCTCCTCCACCATTCAATCAAGACTGATCTATCTCTCCCTCCTAACCCCATTCTCCTGCCTTCTCACCATAACCCCTGACACTCGCATTAATCAAGAACCTGTCCATCTCTGCCATAAAAATATCCATCAACAGCCTCCACAGCCTTCTGTGGCAATGAATTCCACAGATTCACCACCCTCTGACTAAATAAATTCCTCCTCATCTCCACATGGATTAGTTCACTAATGCCATAGTAGATTACATTTACCAAGAGGATCTCAAATGCTCATGAAAGTAAAATGCATGTTAATCCTCCGGGAGGAGCAAGACTTCAGCTCCCTGGCTTCACACAAAACTGTTGCCTTTTGCTAACTCTGCTGAAAGAATGGGGTTGATCACATGTTAAGAAAGAACTGGCAACTCGACTCAGGTGAATGGTGTGAGTGCCCAGAGAGGAAATATGATCTTGGTTATGAGATTATTATGTATTAGACCTGTGTGCATCTGAGTGACATTTACAATGTAATTTGAGTACCGTGTCCAGTTTCAACCACCGACATATGGATGATATTCAAACCATGTTGGCTGTGCAGATGAGGGGGCGAAATTGGGTCATTCAAATCCTTGAGCCTCTTCCAGCATTCAATGATATCATGGCCTCTCTATCTCCCTCTCGCTTCCCCCCCCCCTCTCTCTCTCTCTCTCTCTCTCGCTCGCTCTCTCACTCACTCTCCCCTGCTCCCTCTCTCTCCCCTCTCCCTCCTGCTCTCCCCTCTCCCTCCCCCCTCTAGCTCCCCACCCTCTCTCGTTCTCTCTTTCTTTCGTCACCTCTCTCACTCTCTCTCTCTCTCTCTCTCTCTCTTCCACCCTCTCTCACTCTCTCCCCCTCTCTCTCTCCCCCTCTCTCTCTCCCCCTCTCTCCCCCACTCTCTCCCCCCTCTCTCTCTCCCCCCTCTCTCTCTCCCCCCCTCTCTCTCCCCCCTCTCTCCCCCCCCCCTCTCTCTCTCTCTCTTTCTCTCTCTCTCTCTCTCTCTCCCCCCCTCTCTCCCCCCCTCTCCCCCCCTCTCCCCCCTCCCTCCCTCTCCCCCCCTCTCTCTCCCCCCTTCTCTCTCCCCCCCTCTCTCTCTCCCTCTCTATCTCTCCCCCCCCCTCTCTCTCTCCCCCCTCTCTCTCCTCCGCCCTCTCTCTCCTCCGCCCTCTCTCTATATCTCAAGTACATATATATCCCCTGGTACCATAACCCAAAATACTTTGATAAATTTATCACATTCAGGGTTGACATTTTCCATTCACCTTTTTCAAGATGAACAGCATTTCACGGGGATTTCTATTGATGTTGTGTTAGGAAGTGCTTGCTGCCCAGTGAAACAAACGTAGCGGAGATATTCAACAGGTCAGGCGGTGTCTGTGGAAACAGAAACTGAGGTAAAGTCATCAAAGGTCATTGTACTGAAACGGTGACTCTTTGTTTCCACAGACGCTGCCTGACCTACTGCGTTTAGTTTAGTTTTGAGATGCTGTACTGAAACAACCCCTTCGACCCATCCACTCCTCCCAGACCATCGACCTCCGTCAGTCTGAAGAAGAGTCCTGACCCAAAACATCACCTATCCATATTCTCCAGATATGCTGCCTGACCCTGTGCATTTTACTCCAGCATTTTGTGTCCATCTTTGGTATAAACCGGCATCTGCAGCTCCTTTTTATTACATAGAGCTAGTGAGAATTGCGTGATGGTTGGCGTGGAATCGGTGGGACAAAGGGCCGGTGTCCGAGAACACTAATGCAATTATCAAGAAAGCACATCAACGTCTCTACTTCCTGAGAAGATTACGGAGAGTCGGTTTGTCAAGGAGGACTCTCTCTAACTTCTACAGGTGCACAGCAGAGAGCTTGCTGACCGGTTGCATTGTGGCTTGGTTCGGCAACTTGAGCACCCTGGAGAGGAAAAGACTACAAAAAGTAGTAAACACTGCCCAGTCCATCATCGGCTCTGACCTCCCTTCCATCGAGGGGATTTATCGCATTCGCTGCCTCAAAAAGGCTGGCAGCATCATCAAGGACCCACACCATCCTGGCCACACACTCATCTCCCTGCTACCTTCAGGTAGAAGGTACAGGAGCCTGAAGACTGCAACAACCAGGTTCAGGAATAGCTACTTCCCCACAGCCATCAGGCTATTAAACCTGGCTCGGAAAAAACTCTGATCATTAATAACCCATTATCTGTTATTTGCACTTTATCAGTTGATTTATTCATGTGTGTATGTATTTATATAATGATATATGGACACACTGATCTGTTTTGTAGTAAATGCCTACTATGTTCTGTGTGCTGAAGCAAAGCAAGAAGTTCATTGTCCTGTCAGGGCCACATGACAATAAACTCACTTGAACTTGAACTTGAACTGTGTCCATGCCGTAACCTTCAATCCAATTCACAATTTATATTCAAAGAAATGTATTTTCAAATTCTACTAGAAGTAAACAGTAGTGGGATGATCTCAGGAGTGAGGTGAGGGAAAAGCCCTGCAACTCGGTGGGTAAAAGTAAGCTTCACTACTTAGTTTAGTTTAGAGATTCAGCACAGAAACAGGCCCTTCAGCCCCACCAAATCTGCACCGACCAGCACACTGGCACTATCCTACACATACGGGGACTATTTACAATTGCACCAAACACATACACATACAAACCTGTATGTCTTTGGAGTGTGGGAGAGAACCAGAGCACCCAAGGAAAACTCATGCTGGTCATGGGGAGAACATAAAACTCCGTACAGACAGCACCTGTGGTCAGGATTGTACACTGGTCTCTGGCGCTGTAAGGCAGGAACTCGACTGCTGCGCCACCATGCTGCCCCTCTCCTTTCATGTGCCAAACATGGCCTGCCCTTCGACAGCTGATGCTCCATCTCTAGGTTTGCTCTCTGGCTGGTAATGGCTAAAGTCATGAGGTTAAGGATGTGGTGCCTCTCCATGTGAAACGTGAAAGATTGCAACAATCTGCTTGCCAGCTTAATTTAATTGTGAACATAAGCTGATAAAGAAGGCTGGCATTCTGTGGCGTCAGATGGGCACAACTTCCTCCCAGAAACTGCAGCCTAATGAACCGTCATACCCATTTATTTCCAGGCGTACTTTCTAATGGTGTTCTCCATGTGTACGCGAACATCTTTTATCTGCGTCTGGCAAATGCTTTTATTTTATTTTTGTATGACAGAAGCTTTTGTTTAATCTTTGGGCATTTTTTCCCCCTTGCTCCTCGCTACAGTGCGGTGAAGCAATGTTCCCGTATCCAGTCTGTTCAAAGCAAGTGCACACAATGTTTACCCATCTGACAGCCTCCCACTCCACGCACCTGTCACTGAAACCAGACGATTGCAAGACTCCAGTCATTAACCGTGATGGATAAGTTTTTAATACCAACATGTTCTGCTCAGCAAGCCAGATAAGTATTACTCAGGATTTCCAAGCAGTGAGTACATCGACGTCCTGCCCTCCATTTCAATGTGCACTGTATTATTTATATTTACTTCTTTTATGTGCAATTTTACTGATATAATTGAATTTGTTTTGCTTTGAATAGATGCAATGCAATGGGAATTTTAAATGGGATATATACATATATCTTCCTTCCAGATACAGTAATAGGATCAATCAAGCCCTGAGAGGTGTCTGAGTCGAATTCTTATCTCGGATCTTTGACCTGAAGTATTCAACCTTCAGCTGAAAGGACTTAATGAAATAGTTGCCCCTTGGATACCCGGCCAAGGTCGACGGATGCAGGGGGGGGGGAGGGGGAGGGGGGAGGGGGGATAATGAAATAATGAGCATAGGGCACTCCTCAGCAACAATGAGATTTGAAAATAAATTAAATTTGTCTTGTTTTATAACGTTTGGGGATCTAGAGCAGAGGAACATACATTAGAATGAAGGTCGTTGGCTGCTTTACCGGCATTGTCAATTCACCGTTAACTCTTGTGTTAACACAAAGGATCGAAGGATAAAAGACACACAATGCTGGGGTAACTCAGCGGAACAGGCAGCATATCTGAAGAGCATTATTAGGTGACATTTCAGGTCGGGGCCCTTCTTCAGACGACACCACCATTATGGGCCGGTTATCAAATAGTGATGAGACGGAGTGCTGGAAGGAGATTGAGATCCTCGTGACCAGGTGTCGAGACAACAACCTTTCAATGTCAGCAAGACAAAGGAGACAGTGATTGACTTCAGGAAGCAGAGTGGTACACATACACCGGTTTGCATTGATGGCGCTGAAGTGGAGAGGGTTGATAGCTTCAAATTCCCAGGAGTAAACGTCACCAACAACCTCTCCTGGACCACCCATATTGAAGCAATGGCCAAGAGAGCACACCAATACCACTACTTCCTGAGAAGGTTTAGGAAGTTTGGCATGTCCCCAACAGCTCCCACCAGCTTCTACAGATGTGCCATAGAAAGCATTCCTGAAGAAGGGTCTCAACCAAAACATTACTCATTCCTTCTATCCAGAGATGCTGCCTGTCCTGCTGAATTACTCCAGCATTTTGTCTATCTTTGGTGTAAACCAGCATCTGCAGTACCTTCCTAAGCATTTGGGAACAGCTCCATCCAAGACTGCAAGGAATTGCAGAGAATTGTGGACGCAGCCCAGACCAACACACAAACCAACCTCCATTTACACCTCACGCTGCCTCCCCAAGCCTGTCAGCATAATCAAGGATGAGTCGCACCCTGGCCAACCGCTCTTCCACCCTCTCCCAAAGTAGAGAAAAAGGTATAGAAGTGAGAAAATGCACACATCCAGATTCGGGGACAGTTTCTTCCCGGCTGTTGTCAGGCAACTGAACCATCCAATCAACAATTAGAGAGCAGTCCTGAACTACTATCTACCTCATTGTAGATCCTCAGACTATCTTTGATCAGACTTTACTGGCTTTATCTTGCACTATACGTTATTCACGTTATTCCCTTTATAATGTATCTGTACACTGTGCATGTCACAATTGTAATCATGTATTGTCCTTCTGCTGACCAGTTAGCTCCCAATAAAAGCTTTTTGCTGCACCTCAGTACACGTGACAATAAACTAAAGTCATAAACTCAGCTGCTGCCTGACCTGCTGGGTTACTCCACCGCTCTCTGTTATATGGTTATAAACACATTACATCACTAGAATTAGGAGCTGGTGTGGGCCCATAAACTTAATTAAGATTGTTCCCCATTTCTTAATTCTTTGAGTGTCCAAAAGTCTTGAATATACTGAGATCATTAGTCTTTGGAGACTTTGAGAGGATTAATGAATGATTGAGCATCCATAGTCCTCTGGATTAAAGAATTCCAAAGATTCATAACCCTGTTCAGGTCAGGTCGGGGGGAGTTCCCCCCGCCACGGGTACCATCTTATCCCGTGCTACCTGCTCCATGGTCGGATAGTCAGCAATTAAACCGTCTCCCCCACCTGGTTTGCCAGCTGAGGAGGGGGCTGTGGACCCCCAGCAGGACCAAAAACAAGGCCTGTCAAATGAGCTTTTAACGAGCCAACGGATGAGCTTTTAGTGAGCCAATGGCCATCCACACTTCAGTAGAAGTTGCGATCACTGTCGTACGTGGCACTGTAAAGAATGATGATAAAGCACACACACCAGAATCCTATACCTCCAGCGGCGGACGTCCGCAGGAACTGGAGGATAGAGATGTGTGGTGCGTCCATCACCGTTCCCATCGGAAACCAGTGCCACTGCGCCGCTAATGTTTTCAACGATGATGATCTGATGACTCTGTGAACGTAAGCATTTTGCTTAATTTCATTCCATAGATTGACTCCTTATCCTGAGTTTAGTCCACTGCTTCTAGAATCCCCAGGCAGAGGAAACAGTCTCTTACTATCAATCCCATCAAGCCTCTGAAGATTATTATATTCGTATGAATTAACAGTCATGCATATTTTGCATAAAGAACCAATCTTGCTTATTACTGCTCTCTTTCAATGATGGTTAAACATTATGGTATTATCCCAACAAATCCAAGTGTAATTCATCCTGTGCATGAAATGTTAGTAGGGTATAGTCACATTTTTCTCTTAACTGTTTGTAGTCTCCTGTTCCCTTGCTATGTAAGTTGTCCCAGTGGCTCTAATGCCAGGTCTTCACCAACAGAGCTACTGTATAGACTCTCGAGAGGCATAGAAACGGTAGACATTCAGAACCTTGGCTTTAAGGTCGGAGGGCAAATGTTTAGTGCGGGACAAGTGTTTTTTATTACGCAGAGTGGTGAATGCTTTTAAAAGGCTTTTAGATAAACAGAGGGATAGTGACGCTTTCTTCTTTCCTCAGACGCTTCTTGACCTCTTGAGTGTTTCCAGCATTTTATGTTTTTATTTCAGATTTCCAGTGTCTGCTGCTGTTTATTTGATTTTGTGTTTCCTTCATGGATCGGTTTCAAAACTGTGCAGAGCTGGGGGGGGACAGAGGAGCAACAGCAGGACTGTTTGGAGTCTGTAGGCTGGGTAATGTTCAGGGACTCGGCAACGATCCTGAATGATTTCGCCACAGTCGTTACAGACTTCATGAAGAAATGTGTGGAGGGCTGCGTCCCAACAAAAGCCTTCCGAGTGTTTCCCAACCAGAATCCTTGGATGAACCCTGAGATCCGCACTCTTCTGAAGTCCATATCCCGGGCATTCAGGTCTGGAGTTGCAGAGGTCTATAAGAAGTCCAGAAACGACCTTGGTAAGGCCATCAAAAAGGGACTTCTGCCCCAAGCTGGAGGATGAGACGGATGTTCAGCAACTGTGGCGGGGCTTGAATGCCAACACCGCCTACAAGGATAAACCTGGAGGCAGCTCAATTGTCAGCAAAGCATCACTCCCTGACGAGCTCAATGCGGTTTACGCACGCTTTGATAGGGAGAACACGGATGTGACTTCCCGATGGCATTGCAGTCACAGAGGCCAACGTCATAAGATCCTTCGGTGGGTTGAACCCTCGGAAGGTGCTTGGACATCATGGTATACCCGGCCGTGTTCTAAAAACCTGTGTGGACCAACTGGGTGTAGTTTTTACGGACATTTTCAACCTCTCACTTCTGAGGTCTGAGGTTCCCACTTGCTTTAAAAGGGCATCAATAATACCAGTGCCCAAGAAGGGCAAGGTGACGTGCCACAATGACTATCGACCTGTGGCACTAACGTCTGTGGTGATGAAGTGCTTTGAGAGGTTGATTATGGCGCCTATCAACTCCTACACCGACAAGAACCTCGACCCACTGCAGTTCACTTCCTGCCACAACAGATCAACGGTGGATGCGAAGTCACTGGTTCTCCACTCCGCTCTGGACCACTTGAACAACAGAAACTCGTGGCAGGCTGTTATTCATTGACTAAAGCTCATATGTCAGGCTGTTATTCATTGACTTTAACACCATCATCCCCTCCAAGCTGGTTACCAAGCTCTCAGATCTGGGTCTCTGCACCTCCCTCTGCAATTGGATCCTCGACTTCCTCATCCACAGACCACAGTCTGTCCGTATTGGTGGAAATATGTCATCCTCAATAACAATCAGCACGGGAGCACTTCAAGGCTGCGTGCTCAGCACCCTGCTGTACTCACTCTATACTCATGACTGCGTAGCCGGTCATAGTGCAAACTCCATCATCGAGTTCGCCGACGACACCACTGTTGTGGGACGAATCACCGATGATGACGCGCCAGAGTATTGAAGTGAGATCAATCGATTGACCGAATGATGCCAGCACATTAAGCTGGCTCTTAATACCAGCAAAACCAAGGAACTGATTTTGGACTTTGGAAGGGGTAGGATAGGGACCCACAATCCTGTTTATATCAACGGGACGATGGTGGAAAGGGTTAAGAACTTCAAACTCCTGGGCATGCATATTACCGAAGATCTTTCCTGGTCCCAGCACACTGATGCAATTATAAAGAAAGCACATCAGCGCCTCTACTTCCTGAGAAGATTACGGAGAGTCAGTATGTCAAAGAGGACTCTCTTGAACTTCTACAGGTGCACAGTAGAGAGCATACTGACTGGTTGCATCGTGGCTTGGTTCAGCAATTTTAGCGTCCAGGAGCGGAAAAGAATGCAGAAAGTTGTGACCACTGGCCAGTCCATCATCGGCTCTGACCTCCCCACCATCGAAGGGATCTATCGCAGTCGCTGCCTCAAAAAGGCTGCCAACATCATCAAGGACTCGCACCATCCTGGCCACACACTCATCTCTCTGCTGCCATCAGGTAGAAGGTACAGGAGCCTGAAATCTGGTACATCCAGGTTCATGAACAGCTTCTTTCTTCCCCACAGCCATCAAATAAACTCTGAACCTTAAAAGCTTATTGCAATTTATCTGTTTATTTATGTATATATATATACATAACTGTTCTGTATTTATGCAGAATATTATGTACATACACTGAACTGTTCTGTATTTATGCTTACAATGCTCTGTTGTGCTGCAGCAAGCAAGAATTTAATTGTCCTATCTGGCACACGTGACAATAAACTCTTGACTTGACTTGAAGTACTTAATTAGCTGTAGAGTGTTTTGGAAGATCTGAAAGTGTGAAGGACAAAGTAAAATCAAAACATTTCTTGCTTGTTTTGTCTTTGACTACTATCTCTTCTAGATCAGCAGACTGAGAATTTGCGGCAGCTAATTAAAATGTTGACGTTTATGTTGCCAGCCATCCCTTCGAGGTCAGACTCTTTGCACTATCTCTTCATCCCATATCCAGGTGTTTGTAGGACTCCAGCCCCATCATTTCTGCAAAATCTCCCGAATTGGTCTTTCGTCAATATCCACAATGAAGACAATTCACTGAGTTGTGGATCGAGGAGAAATATTTGGATGAAAGGGAGGGAATCGAGATTAAAGAGCAAGGTTCAAAAATCAATGAAAGTAAGAAAAATAATCTTTGAGTAGAAACATCTATGTTAACCAACAGAAGAAAAGGGATGTTCATGAATAACAAAAGCAGACATGTATTGATAGAGTCGTAGAGTTGTACAGCGTGGAAACGGGCCCTGCGGCCCAACTTGCCCATGCTGGCCTACATGTCCCATCTACACTAGTCCCACCTGCCTCCATTTGGCCCATATCCCTCTAAACCAATCCTATCCATATACCAGTCTAAATGTTGCACTAGTACCTGCCTCAACTATCTCCTCCAGCAACTCATTCCATACATCCATCACCCTTTGTGGAAAGTAAAGAAGTTAGCCCTTAGATTCACTTTTTATTTTCCCCTCCTCACCTTGAACCTATATCCTCTGGTTCTCAGTTTCGCCTACTCTGGGCAAGAGGCACTTCTGTGCGTTTACATGATCTATTCCTCTCAAGATGTGTGAAATGGAAGCTGGAATAGGCCATTCAGCCTTTTATGTTGGCTCCATACAATTAGGTTTTTTACCTCAGCACTGCCTTACTGCACTCACCCTGTCTCCCTTGATTCCCTCGCCATCTATTGATCCTGAACACAAAGGAGAACCAAAGCCATGAGCAAAGCAACCTAATCGACAACCTGTTATAATTGGTTTTTCTCTGTGATCCTTAATCTATCAATCAGTCTTGGGGTTTTTTTTTTTTTTAATCAACAAAGGGAAGCAACCATTGCAATCTGATTATGGTTTTCCCCACAATGTTTCTTGAAGAGAGATTCCTGAGCCTCTGAATGGTTAAAGGCACTGAGTTCAGCTGCACTCATTGTCCGGTGAAGATGACGTCAGCTATGTTGAAGTGCACAAGGTGTCCCCGCTGGCATGTGATCTGAGCACTGGAATTGATAATGTAAATTCTCTCAGCTTGGTTACTCCACTTTGCAACTGATGGGTAACACTGCAGTGATGTGAAACGGCCGGGAAATGAAGCAGCCATTTGCAAACGTGTCAAGCCAAATTTAATACTGTCGATCTGTGCTTGGTTGTCATTAAAGTGACAGGTCAACAAAGTACTTCGCTGCCAAGTCCCAAAAGTTAAATTAAACTTTGAAGTAATATTTAAGTTAACGCAAAAGGCAATGTGATGGGTGTCATCTCGGAGGCAGATCCGGTGTAACGGTGTGGAGTTTGCACGTTCTCATAAGGTGATATGGTCATAAAATGATAGGGGCAGAATTAGGCATCAGGTCTACTCTGCCAGTCAATCATGGCTGATCTATCTCTCCTTCTTAACTCCATTCTCCTGCCTTCTCCCCATAACCCCTGACATCTGTAGTAATCAAGAATTTATCTATTTCCTTATTCCTTTTTTCCTGGCTTTTTCCTTTCTTCTCCCCACCTCCCATCAGTCCGATGAAGGGTTTCGGCCCGAAACGTTGCCTATCTCCTTCGCTCCTTAGATGCTGCTGCACCCGCTGAGTTTCTCCAGCTTTTTGTGTACCCAAGAATTTATCTATCTCTGCCCTCTCTGACTTGGCCTCCATATCCTTCTGTAGCAAAGAATTCCACAGATTCATCGCCCTTCCCTTCGAGTTCCACAGGTTCATCGCCGGGTTTCCTTCAAGTGCTCCGGTTTCCTGACACATTCCAAAGACTTGCTAGTTTGTAGGTCAATTGGCTGTTGTAAATGCCTCTAGTATGTAAGGAGTGGATGTGAAACTGAACTGGGATAAGGTCTCTAAATCTATTGTGCTACAGAAACAGAAAGTAAGAATGTAATTGTTCTATCTGGAACATACTGTGTGACAATAAAACACTCTTGACTCTTGACTCTCTAATTTCTCTAAGGTTCTAATGTTATGTAACTTCCACCTATACCCCCCCCCCCCCCACCCCCCCCCCCCCCCCCCCACCCCCCCCCCCCCCCCCCCCCCCCCCCCCCCCCCCCCCCCTCCACCCCCTAGTTGTTTAACCAGTTCCACAGCTCTCCACATAGTATGTACACAGAAATGCTGGAGAAACTCAGCGGGTGATGCAGCATCTATGGAGCGAAGGAAATAGACAACGTTTCGGGCTGAAACCCTTCTTCAGACTGATGTGAGGGTGGGGGTGGGGGCGGGAAGAAGAAAGGAAGAGTTGGAGCCAGAGGGCTGAAGGAGAGCTGAGAAGAGGAGGAGATAGTAAGGACTACCTGAAATTAGTCCTCCCACATTTTATCCCTTGAATTCACACCTTCTTTCAACAAAACGGAAAATAACTCATTCAAAGTCATTTCCAACCCCATCCACCCAACCACATCCCCACACCCCCACACCCCCACTCTATACCTGAGAATACAAACCAAGCAAATGCAGGTGCTGGAATATTGAGAACAAAACAAAGTACTGGAGGAACAATGGGCCAGGCAACATTGGTGAAGAGAAATAATCCAATGCCATTTTGGATCAAGAAAGCTTTAGAAAATGAAGAAAGGTTTTGAATCGAAACTTTGTCGTCCATTTCCCACTGCAGCTGGTCTGCTCAGTTCCTCCAGAACTTTGATTTTTGCTTTTAATACAAATCTAGTTTGTGTCATCTCTTTTGATAATCTAAATTGATATTCTAATCTAAATTTAAATTTAAATTCAATTAACCTTCCTGATTAGATCTTGTACCTGATACATTTTAATGATCTGTGTAAATGCATTCCCCTAATCCATATGGACCTCCACTCTTTTTACGTTTTGACCACTTAAAGCCCTGTCCCACAGTACGAGTTCATTCCAAGAGCTCTCCCGAGTTTGCCCTGATTCGAACTTGGAGAATTACGGTAATGGCCACTCGTCGGTACTCGGGGCTCTCGTGGACATTTTTCACCATGTTGAAAAATCTTCACGTCTTCCCGTGCTTACCTGCCGTTAGCGAGTCTTCCCGAGAACCTGCCGTTAGTGTTACGAGCCGCTAAGAGACGTCCCCGAGCTCCGACGTACCCGCTACGTTAATTCTCCGTGCTTACCACGAGTTTGATTTTTTTTAAACTCGGGAGAGCTCTTGGAATGAACTCGTACCGTGGGACAGGGCTATAAGTTATTATCTGGATTTGGCATTTATTGGTTGGAAATGGAGGATCCGCATTAGGTGTGGCTATCCATCGATTAAATTTCACTTGGAAATTAATCTGTGAGATTATATTTCCAAAGAGATTGAAATAAAGGTTTAATTCCAGGGCAGCATGGTGGAGCAGCTGGTGGAGTGCCTCACAATGCCAGGGATCCGGGATCGATCCTGGCCTCGAAAGTTGTCTCTGTGGAGCTTGCACGTTCTCATTGTGACCGCGTGGTTTTCTTCCGGGTGCTTCAGTTTCCTCTCGCAGCCCAAAGACCTGCAGGTTTGTAAGTTCATTGGCCCCTGTAAATTGCTCCAGGTACCACCTAATATGCAGTGGCCAATTAACCTATAAACCTAAGAGAGGCACAAAAAGCTGGAGTAACTCAGTGGGACTGGCAGCATCTCTGGAGAGAAGGAATGGGTGATGTTTCGGGTCGAGACCCTTCTTCAGACTGCCCATCTTTGAGATGTGGGAGGAAACCGCAACATCGTGAGGAAACCGATGAGGTCACAGGGAGAATGTGCAAACACCACACAGACAGTACCCGAGGTCAGGATCAAACCCGGGTCTCTGGCGCTGTGAGGTAGCAATTCTATTAGCTAAAGAACAGTTCAAACCCTCCATTTGGTGAAACACAGAAAAAAAACCTCACATTTTTAAACTCGTCACATTAGAATCAAGCAATGACTATGTTTCAGTAATTTTGCTGGGGATGTTCTTTGTAAACCTTGGCTGAATTTGTGTTGAAGAGTGCTTATCCTGATGCCCATCTGAACTTGTACTTTAAACGTCAGCTCCAAAAAGAGGAAACAGCTTAGCAACTTTGTAAAAGCAACTGGCAGTGATGACAGACGGTGAAATGCTGAGTGAACCATGTAAACTAGCTTCATTTTGCAGGAGCCAGTGACGTTTTGAGTTAAAACACTTCTACCAAGTGAGTACTCTTCGCCCATTAAAAAAAAACACGTGCTTTTATCAATGGAAAGGAGGCTTTGATCTTTAAACAGCACTGCTTTGTATGTATGTTTAATAAGTGTGCCTTATCTGTGATGTTACAGGTCTGAAAAGGCAGGCAGCTATAAAACCAATAACCCTGCTTGCGCTTAATAGGATGTTTAAAGTGCCGTCAGTAACTTTGGCTGCTGTCTAGGCTCCACTTACCCCATTCAAACCAGACCGTAATGCCTTACTTTATACTGCTGTTCTGTCAGCCCATCAAAGAAAACCTACCAGTTCTTTCACCACGGTTAATTTGCACTTAATTTGTTTTTGAAAACAGAAGCTTCAAAAAGGAATACAGATATGAGAAGCGTTTGACAGCAAAGGCCAGAACCAATGTTTGGTGTTTTGATCTAAAAAACACAATGCACACCAGAGAAACCTGTGCCGCAAATTTGTTTACAGGATATGTTTGAGGCCAAATGGCAAACTATCAAACGGGTAGCAGTGGTGCAGCTGGTAGAGCCGCTACCTCACAGTGACAGGGACCCGGGTTCGATCCCGAGCTTCGGTGCTGTCTGTGTGGAGTTTGCACGTTCTCCCTGTCACCATGTGGGTTTCCCCTGGGTGCTCCGGTTTCCTCCCACATCCCAGAGACAGGTGGGCCTGTAGGTTAATTGTAAATTGACCCTGGTGTCAAGAGATAGACACAAAAAGCCGGAGTTAAAAACGGGACAAACAGCATCTCTGGATTTCGAGACCCGAAACATCACCCATTGATTCTCTCCAACGATGCTGCCTGCCCCGCTGAGTTACTCTAGCTTTTTGTATCTATCTTCGGTTTAAACCAGCATCTGCAGTTCCTTTCTTATACACTTAGTGTCCAGGGAGTGGATGAAAAAGTGGAATAGCATTGAACTAGTTTGACCAGGTGATTGATTGCTGGCATGTTCTCCGTGGTCCGTAATTATGGATGAGATTTTCAAATCTCTTTCTTTCTCATGTGGATGTAAAACAAAATCCCCTGCACTATTTTGAGATAAAAGAAGAATCATGCTGGAGTCCTGACCAATGTTGATCACTCAATTGACATTAGTGTAAGCAAATCATTTCACTGTAATCGCAATTCTGTTAATGTTGACCAACTGTTCAGCATTTACTGGTTTACTAAAAAGGACACAAAATGCTGGTGGAACTCAGCGGGTCAGGCAGCATCTCTGGAGGACCTGTATAGATGATATTTTGAAGTCGCCTTCTTCAGACTGATTGTGGTGGGAAGGAGAAAGCTGGAAGAGGTGTAGAGGCAGCGCAAAGTCTGGCAAGTGAAAGGTGGGAACTGCTTTTCTGCCACTAGGATTAACAAGCATCGTGGTGTGGACTGTCTCCATAGAGACTCCCCTGTAGTAATTATGGTTGGATCTGTGTCCTTTCTTGATGAAGGTCACGAAAACCACATCTCCGAGGTCCACTAGGTAACTCCTCCTCTTCCCAAACATGGGAGGAGAAGTTTTGATTTTTGCAGCTGAAGTTTGCTTCCCTCTGCAAACTTTATCTCCCACTTTCTGGAAAGAGGAGCATATACTGGTGGACCTCGGGGATGTTATTTTGGTGGACAATCATCAAGCATACGGTCTACCCTTGCTGCTATGTTGCTTCTTAGTCGGCCCCTTGGCTTTCTTTGACTTCTCAACAGTTAAGGGCAATGTTGACGCTGAATTAAATAGTTAGCTGTGCAATTAAGTGTAGGGGGTGCATTCCAAGGGCAAAGCCACAATTGAGGAATTCTACGGACTGTTTAGTGGGTACAGGTGAGGGGGGGGGGGGGGGTTGATTGGCAGAGGGGATGATTGGCAAAGGCCGGAGATAAAAAGATAAGGGAAGAGGAGTGAAATGTGACGCCAGAGGAGGGAATATTGGTGGAGAAAAAAGGGGGGGGGGGGGGGAGGAGAAGAGAACAGCGGTAGAAATGGGTGCACATCCAGGTGGGTCACAGGGAAGAGAATGGATAAAAAGGGGCTTGGTGTTATCTAACTGTAGAATTCAGTGTTCATGTTAGTAGGTACTGCTAGGTACTTAGCTGTTACTTTTCCTACTTTACAAGAACACTTCAAAAGCACGTTATTGACTGTAAACTGCTTCAGGATGTCCTAAAACTGATGTGAAAAGCTCGATATAAATACGTCTTTCTTTCTCATGCAGCAGGTAGAACAGTACAATAGTTATAATGGCAATCGGGAACAAACTTGATACCAGCGTGATACCATCACGACAGTGAAAACAAAGGCAGCAATGTACCTGAAATGTATATCATAATTATTAGAAGAGTGAAATCTTTGAGCAACATTTCTGAAGCTTGTCCAACATCCCTGTTACAATGGATATCTGCCATTTAGTTCCATGACCACCTTTGTGTCATTCAGTCCATTTATCCTCGAGGAACTTTCTTATGACAAAGCTCTTCAGTTGCCCTGTGACGAGATGGATCAATTATCACCATCGTGGGAAGTGAGAGATGTGGGGGGGAATGGATTGCTCTGGCAAAGAATGAATAAGGTTGAAAGCCATCTCAGATTTATACCAGAGCCAAGGTTGTATTTCCAAAATCACACCGAGCCTACATTCCCTGATCTACACTGCCGCAGTTTTAGGATGCTTATGCTTATTTCCAAATATCTCCTTGATCTCCTTTGTTCCCATACACATTTTCACACAAAGGGTGGTGGGTATATGGAATGAGCTGCCTGAAGAGGAAGTTGAGGCAGATACTGTAACAAGATAGTGGAAGCAAAGAACTGCAGATGCAGGTTTGTACCAAGAGATAGAGCAAGTGCTGGAGTAACTCAACGGGTCAGGCAGGATCTCTGGGGGAAAAGGATAGGTGACATTTCAGGTCGAGACCCTTCTTCAGATTGTTCTTTCACCATTTGGTATCCACCAGTTATCGCCTTCTTCACAGCCAAAAATGGACCCTAGTGGGCTCTACCTTTTCTTGATCATTGTTGCCAGCTATGATTTGTCCTTTTGCATATCTTTCATTCATTTATTTCTTTGTACCTTTACGTATCTCTTGTTTCCCCCACCCCGGAACACTCTCAGTCTGAAGAAGGGTCTCGGCCTGAAACATCACCTATTCCTTTTCTCCAGAAAGGCAGCCTGACTCTGATGCTGTTATCCAACTTTTTTTGACGATCTATTATACCCTTGTATGGTATAATTTGACTGGATTGTATGCAGATTACACACGTCACTGTGCCATTGTACTCGTGACAACAAAGAAGCCATTGAATCATGAAAATATCATCAACACAATAAATGGAATCATTTAATAAGGTACCTTGCAACTATTTTCTCAATACCAGTTAGGAACTAGGAAAGGACCTAAATGCTGAACTTGCTAGCTCTGCCCATATCTCATGTTTGACTTAAAAAACACCCGTGTGTCCATCCTTTGAGCTTAAAGGTGTTTCTTAAAATCTATCTCTTCGACCAAGCATTTTGCTATTTTCTGATCCTCCTATATCTTTTTCATCTTAATTTGCGATCGTTTACGATCCAATGAAGCAGAAGGGGACATGTCACTAATGAGCTCTTGGGAGAGGTTGGGTGGGTTAGGACTTCATTTATTGGATGCAGGAACCCCAGGGATGGCCTTAGAGGCATATAAAATCATGAGGGGAATAGATGGAGTGAATGCACAGAGTATGGGAATCAGGAACCAGAGAACGTAGGTTTAAGGGGAGCGGGCAAAGATTTAATAGCAACTTTTTCGCACTGAGGATGATGCCAGGGGAGGTAGCTGAGGCTGATCCTTTAACAACATTCCAGAGATACTTGGACATGTACATGGATAGGAATGGTTTAGAACAGGAGCGTTAAACTCATTTTAGGTCACGGGCCGGATTGGGCAAAATGCGACTTCATGTCAGTCAGCCAGCCCGAGGCCAAGGAGAGCTCAGCGCCGCCATTTTGTCTGTTTGACTGCTGTTGCCCGGGGCAACCGTCCCCACGGCAACCACGGGCCATTCACGGAGCGGAGGATGAGAGTGGCCCGCCGCCATCTTGCCTCTTTGACGGCTGTTGTCCAGGGCAAACGTCCCCTTGGCAACTGCAGGCCAATCATGGAGCGAGGACGGGAGCGCAGGTGGCACGGACAGCGGTGGAAGAGAGAGCGGCGAGGGAGAGAGGCGAAAGAGAGAGAGAGCGGCGAGGGAGAGAGCGGCTGCCATACAGATACATAATAAATGGTAATGAATATAATTGTTTTTTTCCCCAAATCATCCCGCGGGCCTGATTGGACCCCTTCTCGGGCCACATCTGGCCCGCGGTCCGGTAGTTTGACACACCTGGTTTAGAAGTATATGCACCAAATGTGGGCAAATGGGACCAACTTAGATGGGGCATCTTGGACAGCATAGATAAGATGGGCTGAAGGGCCTGTTTCCATGGTATGACTATGATTCTAAAGTGCTACATGGGTGTAATTGCCTGTTCCATCTTATTTATTCCCCTCTCGGAAGATAAAATGAATGGAGGTGAACATTTCTAAGCTGATAAACACTCTCAATACAACGGAGATACTTAATTTGAAACTGTAAATGAAATACAATGAAGAAGCCAGTCGCACAATTTACAATCTATTTAATTTGGACCTCGTATATTTATTCGCAACGACGCGAGCAACTTTTATATGCTATTTGCAGAAAGTAGTGTTGCAAGATTCTGAGAGGTTTTAATTGATATGTAAATCAGTTTGTTGACACACAATTCCCCACGCACTTGATCAAGAGTTGACAGTGGTTTACACTGAGGTTAAAGGGACGTGAGTGCAATTATTTGTGAGAATTTTTGTCAAGAAAATAGAAAATCTTATCCTGAAATATATGACCTCAAGGAAGATGTGAGATGAAGGACACAAGTAACTGTGGCTGCTGAAATATTTAGCAAAAGGTGGTGCAGCAGTAGAGTTGCTGCCTTACGGCGCCTGCAGCACCGGAGACCCAGGTTCGATCCCGGCTATGGATGCAAACTGTATGGAGTTTGTACGTTCTCCCCCGACCGCGTGGGTTTTCTCTGAGATCATCGGTTTCCTCCCACACACCAAAGACGTGCAGGTATGTCGGTTCATTGGCTTGGTGTATGTGTAAAATGTCCCTAGTGTATAGGATAGTGTTAATGTGCGAGGATCGCTGGTCGGCATGGCAACGAACTCGTTGGGCTGAAGGGCCTATTTTCACGCTGTATCTCTAAACTAAACTAAACTAAACTGGTAGAAAGAAAGAACTACAGATGCTGGATAATACACAAACAGGCAAACGTGCTGGAGTAACTCAGAAGTTCAGCAGCATCCCTGGTGAACTTGGATATCTTGCACACCTCTCCATCTTCATCTACTCCCCTCCCCCCCACTCCCCCCCCTCCCCCCCGCCCCTCCATTCTCACACTGTAGAAGGATCTTGACCCAGCCATGTACTCCAGAGATGCTGCCTGACCTGCTGAGTTACTCCAGCTTTTTGCCCTGTTGCTGAAGAACCCAATGGGTTAGGCAGCATCTGTAAGGAGAAATGGACAGGCAATGTTTTGGGTCAGAACATTTCTCCAGCTTTCTCCTCTCTAATCCATCTGAAGAAGGGTCGTTTTTCCATTTTCCTCCACAGATGTTGCCTGGCCTGGTGAGATGAAAGGTGAAATTGCTTCAGAGCTATGGCGACCTGGCTTTGATCTGCAATGCGGCTGCAGTTAGTGTGGTGTTTGCAGGTTTCCCCGGGACTGCACGGGCCTCTCCTGGGTCCTCTGGTTATTTTTCATACTCCAAAGGATGTGTCGGATGGTAAGTTAATTGCGCGCTGTAATTTGCCCCGGTGTGGGTGGATGCGCGAGAGGAAAAATTAGAGTAACGTGTCTGGGTGCTTGATGGTCAGCTAGTTTCCATGCTGAATGGATCTCCCATGTAATAGGATAACCTGAAATTGTAAATGCGGAGATTTATAACCTGCACCATCATTCTTGGAAGTTGTTCAAAGAGCATTATGCATTGAGCATTTGCAAGCTTCTCAACTTTAGTCTTTAGAGATACAGCACAGAAACAGGCCCTTCGGCACACCGAGTCCTCGCCGACCAGTGATCACCCCATACACGACACACGTTTTCACAATTTTTACTGAAGCCAATCAATCTACAAACTTGGACGTCTTTGGGAGGAGACCGAAGCACCCGGAGAAAGCCCACGTGGTCACAAGGAGAACGTACAAACTCCATGCAGGCAGCACCCTTAGGCAGGATCGAACTCGGGTCTCTGGCACTGTAAGGCAGCAACTCTACTGCTGCACCACTATGCCGCCCTCACACGAGGGAATTCTGCAATTTGCATTGTAACATAATGTATTTGAAAACATATGCAAACCATTCTGACCACTCTGTTACAGGCTTCGCTCTGCAGTAAACACATGTGGAACACAGCTCTACTGGAAATAATGCTCCACATCTGGGTAAATTTCCTATTATTGGATGAGCCACATGGCAGTGGACCTAACTCAGTGCAGATAGTTCTGCTATAAACACAACAGTTGCATTCCTGCGAAATTGCATTCCTGAGAAACTCGCATTGTAGAAAATTACTGTATGTTGCAAATGAATTGAGTCAGAGGGACAGGAGGGTTGGGGGCTTGTGAGTTTCAGACTCACGACAACAGTTATTATTCCTGCTGCATATTCAAGAACAAAAGGTCTTTTTAATTCCTAGGAGTTACTTTTTGTTTCTGCAAGCTAAACATACTAAAGGTTGTATGTTATGTTATTTAATGGAATATCATTGTACGAAGTGCCAAAATAAATGATCAGTTGTCATTTGCAAGATTCAATTAGTGAAACTAGTGGTCTGCACTCTTAAGGGAAAATGGTCTCTAATTACTGTCGGGAGGTGACATGGAAACAATTTGTTTTACCCTAGACTGTTTTTCCTCAAAACAGCTTTTTTTTTACTGCTCGTTAATTTTCAAGGTTTTGTGGTTCCTGATCAAAATGAATTACAACCAATTCAGCGAGTTTTGTTTCCTATTTCGTCAACTGTGTTATATCAAATTAGCATTATGGAAACATGGTTTCGTAGAACTCTCTGAATCTTGATTCACCACCAACCCAGACTTACCTTCTCCGGGTGCAGAGAGCCAAACATGTAAATCCATGTCTGAGAGATGTCTCATGAGATGGAACAGGCTTCAAAGTGACAGCAGGCTAGTGGGATACAAAGGCTCGAAACCCAGTGTCTGAATAAGGGTCTAGACCCGAAACGTCACCCATTCCTTCTCTCCAAATATGCTGCCTGTCCCGCTGAGTTTCTCCAGCTTTTTGTGTCTACTAAATATCCCTGATAGTCTGAGATATTTGAGAGCAAGCTGAATGGATTAAAAAAGAAAGTGAATAGAGAGGCATAGAAAAGGTCGAGGATTGACTAAAGTTACATCAAAGATTAGAGAGATAGTGTGGAAACAGACCCTGTGGCCCACCAAGTCCGCATAAACCCGCTATCACCCCATACACTAGCACTATCCAACACACAAGGGACAATTTACAAATTACAGAAGCCAATTAACCAACAAGTGTGTGTCTTTGGAGTGTGGTCGGAAAACCGGAGCACCTGGAGAAAACCCACACAGTCACAGGGAGAACGATACAAATTCCGTACAGGCAGCATCCAAAGTCAGGATCCAACTCGGGTCTCTGTAAAGCAGCAACTCTACTGCGAAACCACTGTGCCGCCCTAAACAAAGCATTGAAATATTATCATTTTTTATTTGCCTGGACACACTATAGTCCTAAACTGGAAAGAGTGTCATCCCCGTTGATAGATGAAGGCACGCAATGCATCATCCTTAGCTTGTGAACTCAGCAACTTGCAATTTATTTTACCTTTCCAATGTGGAAATGTGTTGAGATACCTGAGATAGTAAGGTGTTCAAAACACCCAGTCAAGAAGGCAGATTAAGCAGAGGTTTGTAAAGATGTAGAATGAGGAAATGACACTTCCCCACATTTCATTCATTAATTGCCTTCAAGACAATTACACACTTTTTTTGGGAATACATAACTGTACAGTCAGCATCTTAAAGAGAAAGCAGGATTTACAAATTAATTAGGACACTGGCAGAACAAAAAAAAAGTATTTTACAAATGCTGGCAGCTTGGGCTTCAACAGAAGTCTCTGTTTTTATTTCAGATTTCTAGCACTGTATGCATGTATTGTCTTTTCGCTTACAGCTCACCATTACTAAAATTGCTTTCTTGACATATGATGTTGAATAGTGTCCTTAAAAGGCAGTCAATTACTGGCATTTTTCCATCTGCTGTTGTGTGTCGAATTCTGGTCATCGTGCTTTTGGATGCATGCTAATGTTTTGGAGCGGTTTCAGATGATATTGAGTGAAGTGGTTCCAAAGGTTCATTAGTTCTCGGAGTCGAATTGGGCCATTTGGCCCATCAAGTCTACTCTATCATTCAATCATGGCTGATCTATCTTTTCCTCCCAACCCCATCTCCTGCCTTTCCCCATTACCCCCGACACTCATACTAATCAAGAATCTGTCCATCTCCACCATTAAAATATCAATTGACGGCCTCCACAGCCATCTGAGGCAATGCATTCCACAGTTTAACCACTCTCTGACTAAATAAATTCATCCTCCTTTCTAAAGGTACATCCTTTTACTCTGAGGCTATGGCCTCTGGTCCTAGACTCTCCCACTAGTGGAAACATTCTCTCCACATCCACCCTATCCAGGCCTTTCACTACTTGGTAAGTTTCAATGAAGTCCCACCTCATTCTTCTAAACTCCAGCGAGTACAAGCCCATTGCTGTCAAATGCTCATCATATGTTAACCCAATTATTCCTGGGATCATTCTTGCAAACCTTCTCTGGACCCTCTCCGGTGCCAGCACATCCTTCCTCAGTTATGAGGCCCAGGGCTGGTTAAATGGAAAAATTGCAGAGATGGAGCTATTCTGCATATCTGGTTAAGGATAAATTAAATAGAGCTATGCAGGATTTTAAAGAGCTCTGATGGAGTACAGGTTCTAGCAACAGGAGGAACAGTAGCCAGTGAATACACATTTTATTGGTCAATGATCAAGAGGGTTATGAGGTGAATGTGTTTATGTGGAAAGTTGTGATTTGGAGTTCACAGTCAAAGAGAATCATAGATTCAAAGTCATGCAGCATGAAACAGTCCTTTCTTCCATATCAACCAAGATGCCCCTTCTAATCTAGTCCTGTTTGCCTGTGTTTGACTCATATCCTTCTGAACCTTTCCTATCCAGACTGAACCATAAGTATCAAAGTAGAATTAGATTAATACTTGAAATAAATGTTTGTCTTTAGGGTAAAGAGAATGGGACGGGTTGGCTCTGGAAGATGCTGATGGAAACGTGAGGAGAAAAGATTACGGGAATGGAATTGTTCAGTGATCTGAATTAGACTCGATGGGCCTAGATGACATCCTTCTATATGATTATGAAATACGGAAACATAAAATATGGAAGGTCAGCTAAGATTTCCGTTCTCAAGTCTCTGGAGTGGGATTTAAACCGATAACTCAAAGGCAACAACATTACTTATTAAGATATGGTTGACACTTGATCAGAGGCACAGTATGAAAGGCAGGAAAAGTACTCTATGAAACACAGTAAAATTGAGATACAAGATACTGCAGACGATAGCATCTTATGCAAAACACAAAGTGCTTGAAAATCTCAGTGAGTCGGGCAGCATCTGTGGAAGTGAAATGGACATTTTGGGTTGGGACCCTTTGGTCTGTCCATTCCCCTCCACAGATGCTGCCTGACCTGCTGAGTTCCTCCAGCAGTTTGCTTTTTATTCTGTAAACCACTCCTGGTGTTCCATGTCAAAATCCATTCAAAACCCAACCGACAAATCCTGTCAGGGGGCCTGAACAACAGGGAGAGGTTGGGCAGCCCAAGACCATTACTTGGAGTGCAGGAGGATGAGGGGTATTTTTTTCAAGGTCTATAGGATCATGAGGGGAATAGATAGGGTGGATGCACAGTCTTCTTGGGAATCAAGTACCAGAGGACATAGGTTTAAGGTGAGAGGGGCAAGATTAAATAGGAGTCTGATGGTTAACTTTTTCACACATAGGGTGGTGGATGTAGAAAATGATTTGCCAGAATAGGTAGTTGGTATAACAACATTTATAAGGCATTTGGACAGGTACATAGGTAGGAAAGGTTTAGAGGGATATGACCAAGCATGAGCAGATGGGATTGGTGGAGATGGGGCATCTTGGTTGGCATTGGCAAGTTGAACTGAAGGGCCTGTTCCCATTCTATCTGCACTCTCCTTTTGTCTTCTGTACTGGCTGTGTCAGTTTTAGCTGATGTAACGCTGACGGGACATATATGTGATCTGTATCCAGACCGTCAACTCCACACTGAATCAGACAGTCCAAGGTTGCAGTTGAGGTTACAGCACATTCAGAGCTTACGAGTTGCAATGCACTAGCGTCTAAGTCCGGAATGTGATGGCACACTCATCGCAGTTCATCAGTGGTTCTGCAAGGAACCACCACCAAGCCATTAACGGGATCCGTTTCATTATTGCTCTGGTTAGCACCCAGCCCACGGTCTGAAACTAAACATGGTTTGAGTTTTAATTTGTAATTTTAAAAAAAAACAAGTTTTGTATGACAGCGAGCTTGAGGTCAAAATGACAAAATTAATTTCCATTTTATATAACACCTTTTTAATGTTGCAAAATGTCACAAGGTGATTACTCACAACAAAAAGATGTGAACAGTGCTCCAGAAGTAAAAAGCTGTCTGGCATTCGAACTTCTTGTGATAATTTATATGACTGGTTGCAATTTACAGTAACTACATACTGAGTAATATATCTCTAGCTTTCAATAGTGTTTTCCTTCTCAGTTTCAGTTATTTTTCTTACTTGTCAGATACCCCCACAATTCATGCACAACTTTCTGCTGTGGAGGTAACAGAATAATCTAATTCCTGGTCTCTACTAATGTCAGCCAAGTTGTGAGACGGAGAAATTCCCTGGTTTACCAGGGACTGTATTGGAGTCAAGTTTTCACAAGTATTTTTACTTTAGTTATACGCACAAAGCCTCTTGCCCAGAGTAGGGGAATCAAAAGCCAGAGAGCATAGATTTAAGGTGAAGGGGGAAAGGTTTTATAGGAAGCTGAGGGGTAACTTTTCCACACAGAGAGTTGTGGGTGTTTGGATCAAGCTGCCAGAAGAGGTAGTTTAAGAAACAATTAGACAGGTACATGAATAGGATAGGTTTAGAGGGACATGAGCCAAACGCAGGCAGGTGGGTGGTCGGTGTGGGCACGTTGAGCCGAAGGGCCTGTTTCCACACCCTTTGACTCTATGATTCTATTAGTTCTGTCATATTTCCTTTTTCCTCTCTCTGGGATTATGTGGTGATGGAAGGCACTGGGAGGAAGAGATGAGCTTCCAGAGGAGGGAGTTGAGTCAGGTACTATAGCAGCATTTATAAGACTGTTGTACACGTAAATGAATAGGAAACCTTTTGTAGAGATATGGGCCTAACCCAGGCTAATGGGACCAGCATAGATGGGGTACCTGGAACGAGTTGGGCCGAAGGGCCTGTTTCCATTCTGGATGACTCAGTACCTCCATATCAATGTAACTCTTTTCTTATTAGTGACATCTTGTTAAGTTGAGAGTTTAGTTGAAGGGTTTAGTCATGGCTTGTAGCATCCTGATAGCCTTTCTATTCTACAGACAAACGCCGACAGCAAAGCTTGGAGCCTGTGATAAATGACAGCTTGCTACACACATCACGGCCAAGCAAGGTTAAAGAACAAGACGACTTCTGCCAAATTTCATATGCATAACCATGCTGGGGTACAGTAACAAAGTGGTTATATTACTGAAGTAATAATCCAGTGAGTTAGGCTGATGATCTTAATCATGAGTTCAAATCCCACCATGGCAGTTATGGAATTTATTTCAATTAGCTAACAAATCTGGAATTAAAAGGGCAGTGTTGGTAATGGCGATGATTATGCTGCTGAATTGTCACGAAGCTCATTGTCCATTAATGCCCTTAAGGGAAGAGAATTCAGTCTGGCCTTTACATGACTTCAGTTCTATAGCTTCGTGCTTGAATCTTAACTGCCTATCGAGTCAATTGGTTCAAGGGCAATTTGGGATGAGCAATAAAATGATTTTCGAGTGATCCTCACATGAATAAAACAACGGGAGTTTCAAGGGACTGCAGTTGCTGGAATCTGTTACAAAAGGAAAGGAGAGCAGATGGAGGAACTCATCGGGTTGGGCAGCATCTATGACTAAAATGGACAGTCCATGTCCATGAATCAGTTTAGTTTACTATTTGGTTTAGTTTGGAGATAAAGTACAGAAACAGGCTTCATTAGGCCCTTCAGCCTAATGAATCCACACCGACCAGCGATCACCCGTAAATTTACACTATCCTACACAGACTTGGGGCAATTTCCAATTTTACTAAGCCAATTAACCTACAAACCTGTACATCTTTGGAGTGTGGGAGGAAGCCGGAGCTCCCGGTGAAAACCCATGGTGAGAATGTACAAGCCCCATACAGACAGCACCCATAGTCGGGATCGACCCTAGCTCCCTGGCACTGTAAGGCAACAATTCTACTGCTGCACCACCATGTCACCCAGGACAAGACACTTAATCGAGAGGGGATGTTGCCTGTATATAGAGGTGTGGGCAGGGGTGGGGCAAGAGCTAGCAAGTGGTAGGTTGGTGCAAGTGAGGGGAGATTGACTGGGTTATAATAGTAGGTGGTGGGAAGGGTGGGTTGGGAGGCAGTAAGTGGAGGATAAAGTGAAGCAGATTCTGGAATCTGATGGGGAAGCAAGGTGAAGAATGGGACTGAAGGAGGTGGGATGGTGGCTGATGGGGCAGATTGCTTTCCTGCCTCTCACCTCTCACCTCCCCTCTTGTTATCTCACCTTCCCCAGCCAACAATGGGCCATTATGGGCTCCACCTTTGCTGAGATCATCTGTCATGGGTCTTGATTTGATCATTTGTCGGCACTGGGCCTGTACTCGCTGGAGTTCAGAAGAATGAGGGGGATCTCATTGAAACATACAGAATAGTGAAAGGCTTGGATAGAGTGGATGTGGCGAGGATGTTTCCACTGGTGGGAGGCCTGGTCAGTAGATATTTTTAAGGCAGAGATACTGTAGATAGATACTTGAGTAGTGCAGGTGTCAGAGGTTATGGGGAGTAGGCAGGAGAATGGGGTTAGGAGAGATAGATAGATCAGCCATGATTCATTGGTGGAGTAGACTTGATTGGCCGAAGTGTCCTAATTCTACTCTTATCACTTATGACCTTATGTTTGTTCAGGCCAGTTCTCGCCTCATATTTATTTCCCCCCCACCCCATCTCTACTTTCAATCTGAAGAAGGGTTCTGACCCAAAATGTCACCTTTTTTTTCCTCCAAAGATGCTGCCAGACCCACTGAGTTACTCCAGCATTTTGTGTCTATCCTTGAGAGCCAGTACAGTGAATAAATAAAAGACCCTGACGAATTGCATCTGAAACAGAACTGGTTGCTTCTCTATAATTTGACAACAGCCATGGAGCAACCTTTGGAGTAAGCTTGTTTATTGAACAATTTGTGGCTGAACAATTACATTTGTGACTATTCCACTGAAGACCAGTCAGTTTGGTTTAGTTTATTATTGTCAGGTGTATCAAGATGCAGTGAAAAGCTTTTTGTTGCATGCTATCCAGTCAGTGAACAGACTATACATGATTACAATCAGTTCATCCACAGTGTACAGATATATTTTGCTTGGGCAGCTTAGAACCCAGCGATCTGAACGGTGATTCCTCTAAATTCAAGTAACCCCTGCAATCCCCGTCTCCCCCTCCCCCACCCTAGTTGTCCCACTAATTCCACTGTTCGCATCCCTGTATTCCTTCGTTATTACCTTTTCCTCAGCCAACAATAGAGCAATGATGGGCTCCGCCCTTCCTTGGTCATCTGTTACTGGCCCTGATTTGTTCTGGCATTTTCCTACTTTCAGTTCCCCCCCACTCCCCTCCTTGGGCATCACTCATACTTTTTCTCCAGAGATGATGCCTGGCCCGCTGAGTTACTGCAGCAGTTTGTGTCTGTCTTCGGTATAAGCCAGCATCTGCAGTTCCATCCTATAGAATAAAGGAACTGATTTCCCCTTTTCTATGGAGATTTCAGTTGCGCACATTTTCTTGTGAAGCACAAAGTCACCTACAGGACTCGAGAGGAGGTAAAGCTCTCAGCTCACTCAAATAATCGATGAAGGATTTGACGTTGAGTTAATTGACTTCCTGCCGCATAGGTTGATCCAGCCCTGGAGGTAGCAACTTTGCTTGGAGTGGGGGGGGGGGGGGGGGGGGGGGGGGGGGAGCAGTTGAGGGGTTTTCTGTTTATACTCTGCTGTGCCTTCTGAAGTGGTTAAATGCACTGCTGCATCATGGCAGGGTTAGACGTCTTACGCCAGATCCTCCCTTTGGCAGGTGCAGCGTTCGAGCAATCTAAAATCTGTTCCCACTTTCACCCCTGGATCAACATCTGCAGCGATGTTAAAGTCGTTCCGCTTTCCAGCCTGGGGACTTGGCAGAAAAAGAATAATACCACAAATCACGCCTCCTGGGAGTCCTTAAGTTACATTTCACCCAGTGCTTTAATTCTGTCCTTTAACACTCAAGCATCTGATAAAAGCCACTGAACCATATTGATGATTTCTGTTGCAGGAGCTGCCTAAGCAAAAAGGAGGACGGGAAAATCACATTTGGTTTTCCACCTCCTCTCCTTGTACTTTTATTTTACAGACCCTTTGCAGACCAATGAAGTATTTCTGACATTGAGTTACTTCAAATGCTTAAGGTGTGTGCATCGCTTACAGGTTAGGCACTTTTACAAAGAGTGCATTGTCGTTGTGTATCCCTACAGCTGTTAAGGTTTTGTAATAGGAACAAAGAAAATAGATGCAGGAGTAGTCCATTCGGCCCCTTGTTATGCATGGAGGTACAAGGAATTGCAGATGCTGGGACCTTGAGCAAAGCACGAAGTGCTGGAGTAACTCAGCGGTTCAGGCAGCATCTGTGGTGTGAATGGACTGATGACTTTTTGGGTTGGGACCCATTTTCAAACATTCATTATGTATCCTGTGCTATGTGTGTGGGAGCCAAACACCGGACACCAGAGCCTATGTGTCTGGTGTCAAATTACTATTTTGAAAGGAAACCTTGCTTGATGTTGGACTTCGGAAGTGGAGCTTTTTCTGTTGCTCTTTCTGCCATCTTTGGCTCAGTGGGAAGCATACATGACTCTGGGCCAGGAAGCAGTGGGATCAAGCCTCTTTCCAGAGGCATGAACACCTACATCAAGGCTGTTACTCACTGGTGTCAATACTGGGAAATTCCTACTTTCTCAGTAATGTAGATGCTCTCTTGTGGAAGAAGTGTTCAATCAATGTACCGCAGGTGCTCTCAGACAGAAGATTGTTCATAAGTCAAGGACCTACATAGGTATATAGATCCTTGAAAGTGGTGTCACAGGTACACAGGCTGTCAGTACATTGGCCTTCATCAGTTGCCTTGGTAAAGCCACCAGCATAATCAAGGATGAATCTCACCCTGGCCACTCCCTCTGCTCCCCTCTCCTATCAGGCAAAAGGTACAGAAGTGTGAAAATCCATATCTCCAGATTCAGGCACAGTTTGTTCCCACCTGTTATCAGGCTACCGAACCATCCTATCACCAACCAGAGAGCGGTCCTGAGCTACTATCTACACCATTGCAGAGCCTTAGACTATCTTTAGTCAGACCTTGCTAGAATTTATCTTGCAGTAAACATTATTCCCTTAATCATGTATCTGTACACTGTAGAGAGCTCGATTATAATCATGTGTAGTCTTTTCACTGTCTGGTTAGCACGTAGCAAAAAGCTTTTCGCTGTACCTCAATACACGTGACAATAAATTGAACTAAACTAATCTTCGTGGTTTCAAGAATGTCACTGAAATACTTTTTTTTTCACATATAAAGCATATCATTTGTGTATTATTTACGTTTTGTGTGTTCTCCAAATCAACATGCCTGTGATTTGCATTGTAACTCCTCGAAACTTGCGCATGTGACAGTGAACCTGACATTATAAAGGATATTATAATTATATTATCCCCGAAGATCCCCATTTGCCTTGCACCTTGTTATTAAATTTCCTCTTCCTTTCACCCCTCAGAGACACATCTTTGTGTTCTTTTCTATCTTTCCACTTTCTGCACATCTTTAAGATTTGTTTTATCTGCAGCCATTTCCACTTCTGGCAAGATACCATTGACCTTAACCGTTTACTCTTTTCTCCCTCCGCGGTTAATGCCTAACCTGCTGAATGATTGCCGGGACTTTCTGTTTTTAAACCACTTTGAAGCTGGAGGCTGTCCAGCACATACACAGCTCCCTGATGAGAAATCTGCCCCGGCCCCGGTGTTGACACCAGCCGAATCTCGCAGCATGGTGTGTAAACTAACACAGCTGTGTGAGAGTCGGGGAGGAGAGGTGCTGGCAGGGTCAGTAAACTGTTCTCCAGGGGATCTCGAGAGGGGAAGAGAATTGTAGAGACCAGCTCAGGGTCACTGGGGGCTCATTTAGACTCCCTCAATGGACAGAGCAAATGCTTTCCACCCTAAACTCTGTTGGAATTAATGATATTATCATTCTTAGAAACCTCAGTAACAGTACACCGTCTCTGTCCAGTGTCACTGGTTCACCTTCTCTGTCCAGTGTCACTGGTTCACCTGCTCTGGTGCCACAGTTACTTGCTCTCAGGTTGTACATTCTGAATTACACACGAGGTATGTGCCCTGCATTGTGGATGGTAGAGACCTGCATTACTCCACACGCCACACCCGGTAGCTTTTGAACTGCCCTCGTCAATACGTTCATTGTACATGTGTTAATGAGGACCTGGGACTCCTCTTCAGACTGTGGAAGGATCCTAACCTGAAACATCAACTATCCATGTTCCCCAGAAATGCGGCCTGTCCTGTTGAATTACTCCAACACTTTGTCTTTTTGTGCATGAGCATCTGCAGTTGCCCATGTCTCCATCACGCAAACCACCTCCCTTCCAGTGACTCCATCTACACTTCACGCTGCCTTGGCAAGGCCACCACCATAGTCAAAGATGAGTCTTACCCTGGACACTCCCTCTTCTGCCCTCTCCCATCAGTCAAGAGATACAGAAGTGTGAAAATACACACCTGCAGGTTCAGGGACAGTTTCTTCCCAGCTGTTATCAGGCAACTGGACCATCCTAACATCAGCAAGTTGATCAGTCCTCAGCTGCCATCTACCCCATTGGAGACCCTCGGATTATCTTTAATCTGACATTTCTTGATTTTATCTTGCACGAGACATTATTCCCTTTATTCTGTATCTGTGCGCTGTGGATGGCTTGATTGTAACTATGTGTAGTCTTTCCGCTGGCTGGATAGCACGTGGCTAAAAAGCCTTTCGCTGTACTGCTGTACACTTGACAATAAACAAAACTAAAGATAGACACAAAAAGCTGGAGTAACTCAGCGGGATCGGCAGCATCTCTGGATGGGTGACTTTTTCAGTCGACACCCTTCTTTAGACAATCCTTCCTACGATTAACTACACTAAGCTCCTGTAAAGAACGGTGCCAGCAATCTGGGCACTTCTCAATAATGGAGGATGTGGCTGGGAGTAAATGGCTTTAACCTGTTGTGGGGGAGGTGACCAAGACTGCTGACATCTCTGGGGATGAAATGGTTTGGAATGAATGACTGTGACAGTGCGGGAGGGCGAGCGGAATGAACACGAATGGATGTGTCATGCTGAATCTAGGCCGCTTCACTAATCGTGCCAATCCAAGTCTGTCTGAATGGAGTTTCCTCCCAACATCCAGCCCCTGTCGCTCTCCATGTGCTGCACAATAACGATCATAATTCGCTGCTTAACCACTTTATAAAGAAAACTCACTCGCTTTAGAATGAAACCAACTCAAAAGACAATGAGGATAATCCCAAATGGTTTGCAAATTAATCCTAAACCCTTGCAATTGTTTCTCTTTTACAAGAGACCTTTTTTGGTGAATCTACCCCTAAAACAGCCCCTTCAAACCACTGTGCACTGTGAGACTCATTGAACTAAATTGCCGGGATTGCACAAAGAAATTCCTTGGTAATGCAGTGAAAGGTGACAAACCTCTCTTCTATTTAAGCCCCTGCCATACTCCAGAATGTGTATTTTTGAAATTAATTTTGTTTGTTTAACGAAAAATTATTTTTAATTTCAGAAATTAAAAAAATGAAGTCCTTAAAGGTCAGATTTGATTGAGAACCTCATAATCAACCGTATAAATCAAGTGAATGCTTGTGATCAGGCTAGGCTTCATTGATGGATTGAAAGATACAACACGCCGACAGGCCCTTTGGCCCACCGAATCCACACCGACCATCGATCACCCGTTCACACTAGTTCTATGTTATCCCATTTTCCCATCCACTTCCTACATACTAGGGGCATTTTAATGAGGCCAATTAAGACTACAAACCTGCATGTCTTTGTGATGTGGGAGGAAAATGGAGCACCCAGAGGAAACCCACCTGGTTACAGGGAGAACGGGCAAACTCCACACAGACAGCACTCGAGGTGAGGATCAATCCCGTGTCTCTGGCACTGTGAGGCTCTGTGCCACCCTAAAATCAAACTTTTATCTTTACTTCTTTGTGAATATAATCTCACACATTAATTACCAGGATCGGACCCGAGCCACTGGCACCGTGAGGCAACAGCTCTACCGTCTGTGCCACAGTGCCGCCCTAATGCCAGGGTTGTGAAATAGCAGCATTTTTATTCGCTACTACCCCAGAACCAACAACACACTTGTTTGTCAGTCCATTGCCATGCTGGTTTCTGTGAAGTGAATATTCACCTCTCAGATCTATTGCATCATTCAGGGTCATCTGCTCCTAATCCCCATTTGTCCACCTTTGACCTATGCTCTTTGACTTTCACCCAGTTAAAATCTATTGACCTCCATTTTGAAGGAAGCAATTGATATCAGCTTACATAAGCTTTGGGGGCATTGATTTCCCTGCTTTCGTGTTTACAGCAATGTTTGCTGATCACTTTCCTCGATGACACTTGCTTCCCTCCAATATAATCACAGACTTCCTTTATCATCAGAACATACATAAAATATGAGCAGGAACTGCCATTTGGCCCTTTGTGCCAGTTCTACTGTTGAGTATCAGCGCCTCCGTGATCTTTATCCTTAACTCAATTTCTTGTCTAATCCCGAAATCTTCAATTGCTCTGTGGTTAATTTTAAAATTTATCTCAGCTTTAAATATACTGCATAGGTCTACAAATGTGAATGCAGCTCATGGGTGCCTATTACTCCCATGTCCTTTTGAAATGAATAGTCAAGAACGATGCAATCCTTCCAGGCTGTTTATCAGATCTATTCTGTAACATCTGTAGATTGATCACATTTGAAAATATAAAACTGCACACACGCACATGCTCTCGCACGCCCACTCTCGCACACACTCTCTCTCACACACTCTCTCACACTCTCTCTGTCTCACTCTCTCTCACACACTCTCTCTCGCACTCTCTCTCTCACACACACACTCTCTCTCACACACACTCTCTCTCTCACACTCTCTCACAGAAACACTGTGAGATCAATCTCACCACACACACTCACACTCACACTCTCACACATGCACACTCTCTCACACAGGTCACAAAAGTAGTTCATCACAGGATCAAGCCTTTCGGCCCACAATGTCGAACATGACACCAAGATGAACTAATTTAACCTGCCTGAACATGATCCATATCCCTCCATTCCCTGCATATCCATGTGCCTATTCAAAAGCTACTTAAACACCACTATTGTATCTGACTTCACTACCACCACAGGTAGTGTGTTCCTGGCATCCACCACCCTCTGTGTAAAAAAAGTAAATCTTGTCTCACACATCTCCCCAAACCTTTGCCCCTCTCACCGATAGATATGCACAGACACATGCATATGTACATATACAGTACATCCAATTTTATATACAGACATATATACACCTGCAAATAGTTATGCAGGAACACACACACATACCTGCATGTACGCACATCCATACATCTATATATATAAACACATGCACAAATGCACATATACAGATGCAGAGCTGAACACAGCCACCCATACACACACCAGGAATTTCAAGTGCCAGCACAGACTGTAAGCAAAAGCTCATTTTTGTGCCAACCAGACCACAATTAGAGTCCAGTAATAACTATGGATTGTTTTACTCAACAGGGATCATTCTCATCAATTAATGGCATGGCCTTCAGTTTATATGAAGGTTTTCCGCCATGAAAGCACTGAATTTTGGCATGAATTGGAGACTCCATTAAATTAAAATTACATTAAAGAAATCTGCAAATGGTATTGTTGACTGCAGACTCTCGTTCTAGAGGGAAGAGTGGACTGGATAGAGTTAATCCCTGTATTGGCACAAATCTATATTTGAGCTCAAGCCAAATGCCTCTTGGTTGACATTAATGTATGTTTCCGTTGGCACGGCGACCTTGTTTTTGTGTAGTGATTGGAATCTCACATATATGTGGCTTACTGCGAACACTGGGCAGCCAGACCTAATGTCCATCGGTAGCAATTTTGACAGAATTAGAAAATAGTAAGATAACCCTTTAAAATATTTAACAAAATGATGATTGAATGATTCGGACGACTTCAGCATACAGAGTCCTGGCTCTGAAGCGGCTTTGGGAATCTTGCACCATGCCAACAGAATCAATGGCAATGGGACATATTAAACAACCAGAGGTACATTAGAGTCCATTTCCCACACACCCAATCACGCCAAATTGCATTCAAGTAGAGCCTTTAACATCCCAAGGTCCCTCCATGAGATTGTGGCCCCGTCTGCTAACCTGATTAAAACCAAGGACCCCACTGATTGATGGTCAAGAGATAATAAAATGGGGAAGGGTGTTGTGGTCCATGGGTGCGAAAATAATGCATGGGAAACATGCCAAGAATGGGACATTCCAGAAAACGTTTAAATCAAATTCCTGCATTAGAATTAGGAGCCCGATTATTCGATTTTGCCTAAGGTTTTCCAGTGGAAGAGAGGTGTGAGAGGCATTTCCAAATTCCTTTCTGACCGCACTTCTGCAGAGCAGTCTATTCCTATTTCATTGGCTATAAAACACATTGGGAAAGAAATAGCAAGGTGATAGATTTTCAGATTTTCGGGGTACCCGTTCTTTCAAAATGGTAAACTTGATATGAATATATAATCATACACACACACACACACACACACACACACACACACACACACACACACACACACACACACACACACACACACACACACACACACACACACACACACACACACACACTATATATATGTAAGCACACACACACACACACAGTCAAACAGAAAGGAATAACTCATATACTGTATATATATATGTGTATATATATGTGTGTGTGTATATGTGTGTGTGTGTGTGTGTGTGTGTGTATGCACAAGTAGATGTATATGTGTATGTATATATAAATCAAGTTTGCCATTTTGAAAGAATAGGTAGTCAAAAAAGAAAAAATAATAAAAAGGCTTGTCTTTGTCACTTACCTTTCCTTCTCTTTCTCAATGTGCTTTACAATCAATGAAAATCTCTTGGAGTGTCACTGTTTAGATGCAACAAAATACAGCAACATATTTCCCTGAAGGTTGAGGGCTGAACGTTTTGTGGATGTAAATGGTATAATGAGTTTGTGGCGTAGATAAGTTGGATATAGTGACAGTTCTATTTTCAAGAGTAGGGGAGTCTAAAGTAGAGGACGTACAGGTAGATTTAAGATAGAGGGGGAGCATATTTTAAAGGGTCCTGAGGGGTAACATTTTCACACCGAGGGTATTAGGTGTATGGAATGAGCTACCAGATGAAGCTGCAGAGGCAGAGCATTTACAAATGTTTCACAAATGAGTTGGATGTGGCCCTTGTTAAGGGGATCAGAGGGTATGGAGAGAAGGCAGGTACGGGATACTGAGTTGGATGATCAGCCATGATCATATTGAATGGCGGTGCAGGCTCGAAGGGCTGAATGGCCTACTCCTGCACCTAATTTCTATGTCTATGTTTTCTATGTTTAGAGGGATATGGATTAAACACAAATGGATGGGACTTGCTCAGGTAGAATTTCGTGGTCGGCATGGATGAGTTGGGCTGGAGGGCTTGTTTCCATGCTGTCTAAATCTCTGACCTCCAAGCTCCAACTGTGGGTGCTTGCGGACTTAACATCACAGAACTCGTGGTCTCTGGTCAGAGACCGACTTCGGGAACTCCAAGCCGCAGGAGCTTCGACCGCCCCGATGTGGGAGCTTCGATCACCCTGACGCGGGAGTCTTGATCACCCTGGCACGGAAGCTGTGATCGTCCCGACGTAGGAGCTCCGACCGCCCCGACTCGGAGGCTTCAACCGGCTGCGGGAGCTTCGATTGCCCTGACGGACGGTTCGACTACCCCGACCGCAGGAGAATAAAGAGGAAGAAGATTGGACTTTTGTGCCTTCCATCACAGTGAGGAATGTGGGGAATCTGCTGTGGTGGATGTTTATGTTAACTTTTATGTAGTTGTGTGTCTTGTTGCTTTTTTTTTCGTATGGCTGTGTGGTAATTCGCATATCACTGTGCCTAATTGGTACGTGACAATAAAATACCTTTGAAACCTTTGTATTGTGATTGCCAACTTTTCTCAGGAGATTCCATAAACTACAATGAGGTGATGCATAGATAATCTGATTTTAGTAGTGTTGGTCGAGGGGTAAATTTTGGATTGTACATCCAAGGGAACATGTTTGCCCATTATAGTACCTTTTGTAACCGTCTGAGAAATAGATGGAGCCTGGATTCTCATCTGATTGTCTTGAATGGACAGACTTCTGGCTGATAAATAATCATGCAATCTGGGAAGAACATTACTACAATGGGGACAACAGCCCAGTGTTGGACGGGCTATGGTGGCGAGGAGCCTATTGAATGTGAAGTGGAGCAAACACCAATTCCCAGGATAACTTTGAGATTTTGGGAATAACTTTGCCAGGACTGTGGGTGGAAAGACAGTGGAGCTATAGAGGGCAGCAGAGGCCTGGACTATAAGTATGGAGATTAATGGGTCTCTGTAAACCTTTTAGTAAGTTAAAACCAAACTTTTAGGTTTTCCACTTGCGAAAATATTTTACCGAACATTCACAGCAGAAGGCCAGGTTATTGGAAATTCAAACACAGCATGCAGGAAATGAGTGCTAAGACTCCAAGGCTGAAAGCTTTCACCACCAGACTCAGGCACAGCTTCCTCACCTCTGTTATGAGGCTTCTGAACGGTCTTTCCTCGAGTAAAGGTTCTGTTTAATTCACCTCTATAACATTGCAGACATTGGCCTTTTTCTATGGAACTGATGTGCTACAATGCTCAGCAATGTACACTGCAATCTTCCCCTTTGCTCAACCTATGGTACTTGATTGTTTGACATGGTTGTATTTATGTATAGTATTATCTGATCTGGTTTGGAGGGCATGCAAAACAAAGCCTTTCATTGCACCTTATTGTTAATAATAATTATGGCAATAATAAACCTAAACCAAAACCTAAATCAGAGGTGATTCTGACTGTGACAGGAATGGACTAAAACAGCCTATCGCTTCTGGATTGTAACCATCATGATAGACATTTTGGAACTGTGGGGGCAGTGAAAGCTATAAATGGAACACATAGCTCAAAGTCAAACATAGAAAGGAATAACTCAGCTTCAAATATTGCCATTCATATTTTCAGGACATCCCAGAATTCTACAAAGCCAATAAATTAAATTTTGACGGGCAGTTGCCGTTTTAATGCAAGGAAATACAACCATTGTTGAAGAAACTATGTAAAATGATGGCTATGGTTTATTCTAAGAAGAGCAAAATATAAGCAAAAACAGCAGCAGTAGGTTAGACAGCTCTGTGACCGACTCCACCATTAATAAGAACGTGGATGGTTTGACCTTTGCTCACAGCTCCACCTTCTTGCCCAAGATAGACACAAAATACTGGAGTAACTCAGCGGGACAAGCAGCATCTCTGGAGAGAAAGGATGGGTGACGTTTCGGGTCATGACCTTTTTCAGACTCATGTCAGGGGAGAGGGAGATACATAGACATGGAAGTGTATGGTGTGAAAACAATTCCTTATCTATGACAGTGATTCCATCAGTATGTTCTATAAATAACAAGGACCTAAGCAGAAAATAATTCAGGTTGTTAAAACACTGAGCAGGAAGCACTTAAAGGGTGGGTAACTCTTGGAATGAGCGCCGTTGGAACTGAAATATTTAACCCCATCAAAGGTAATTATTATTTTCCCAATTCAATTAGATTTCAACCTCTTCCCACTCATAAGGCTTCTCGGTAGAATCTTGTTCATCATCTGGTTGAAACTACTGTGTGTTGCAGTGAATGTGATGGAACAACGTCGTCTTCCATTAACCATATAACCATATAACAATTACAGCACGGAAACAGGCCCTCTCGGCCCTTCCAGTCCGTGCCGACCATTTGTTTTCCCATAGTCCCATCTACCTGCACTCAGACCATACCCCTCCATTCCCTTCCCGGCCATATACCTATCCACTTTACTTTTAAATGTTAAAATCGATCCTGCCTCCACCACTTCTGTTGGAAGCTCATTCCAGTCAGCCACCACCCTCTGAGTAAAGAAGTTCCCCCTCACGTTACCCCTAAACTTCCGTCCCTTAATTCGCATGTCATGCCCTCTTGTTTGAATCTTCCCTACCCTTAATGAGAAAAGCTTAGCCATGTCAACTCTGTCTATCCCTTTCATTATTTTAAAGACCTCATTCAAGTCCCACCTTAACCTTCTGCGCTCCAAAGAATAAAGACCTAGCTTGTTCAACCTTTCTCTGCAACATAGTTGCTGGATCCCAGGCAACATTCTAGTAAATCTCCTCTGTACTCTCTCTATTTTGTTGACATCCTTCCTATAATTAGGCGACCAAAATTGTACACCATACTCCAGAATTGGTCTCACCAATGCCTTGTACAATTTTAACATTACTTCCCTACTCCTATATTCAATGCTCTGATTTATAAAGGCCAGCACACCAAAGGCTTTCTTTACCACCCCATCTACATGCGATTCCACCTTCAGGGAACTATGCACAGTTATTCCTAGATCTCTCTGTTCCACAACATTCCTCAATTCCCTACCATTTACCATTCTTCAGTCTGTTTGCTGGCTTTCTCATCTATTGATAATTGCTGATTCTTTTCCATCTTGACATGACTGTTTATCTGCCAGGTCCCAGGCCACAGTTATGAATAAGTCATAAATGTCCATGTAACTTTGTTCTCCTGCTCTCTTCTAAGTGCTGTACCTCAATTATAGCTACTGGTCATGAATCGTTGTGCCATTGAAAGCCATGGCTTCAGCTGCCATTTGTTTCTGGCACTCCACCATGCAGTTGATGTGAAGGCACCTCCCATCGTAAACCCGAACCTAACTCCTGCTACACTGCATACATTGTATCACATGGGATAGATTCAGTACAGATCTACTCCCTGCAAAATGGGCATGCATGTGGTATTGGTTTATTATTGTCATGTTGGGGTGGGAGATTGCAACCTTCACGTGGTCCACCCTGTTTCAACTAATGCAATAAACCCGACGTGCATAAACAAAAGATCAAATAGAACAAGTTGACCTACAACTTTAGGCTGTGCACGCCATACGCAAGAAGAAGATTGTCATGTTTTGCTTAGTTTAGAGATACAGCGTGGAACCAGGCCCTTCAGCCCATTGCATCCACGCCAACCAATGGTCACCCATACACTAGTTCTATCCGACACATTAGGGGCAATTTACAGAAGCCAATTAACCTACAAATCTGCATGTCTTCGGAATGCGGGAGAAAACCGGAGCACCCAGAGAAAATCCAGGGTAGGGTAGTCTGAAACTAGAAGGCATAAGTTTCAGGTGAGTGGGGAAAGGTACAAAAGGGAACTGAGGGGCAACACTTTCACTCAGAACATGGTGCTTATGGAACAAGCTGCCAGAGGAAGTGATAGAGGCAGGTACAAATATAGCCTTTAAAATATATGCATGGGCAGGTACATGGATAGAAAAGGTGTGGAGGGATATGGGAGAGATACAAAAGGGATGTGCTCAGTTAGGCAACTTGGTTAGCATGGATATGTTGAACTGAAGGATTTAATTCCAATGCTGTGAGGCTCGAAAACTCTATGGTCTCTTTCCCTCTCTCTCTCCTAATATGTTCCTCAATACCTTCAGTACATCTGTAACTAAAACCAACCCTCAACTGGGCCTGCTTATGAGAATTGGTGTCAAATATTTGTTTGGCAATGCTTGTTGACACAATATGAATACACTTATCTCTGGAAATGATTTTCCCATTCACAAAGCTTGCTGGAGTCTTTCCATAGCTCATAATTTCTCTCAGATGAAAGAGATTGTCCACATCTACATTTTTAATCATCCACTGAAAATATTTTGCTTCCAATTATATTGTGCTTGGCATGACATCAGAGTTCATGTTCGTATCTCAGCAATTACTCAAGAACAGAGGGATTGTGGCATATATGTACGAGGTTCTCTGAAGGCAACAGTGCAGATTGATAAGGCAAGTAAGAAAGCAAGTGAAATACTTGCCTGCATTAGCCGAGGCATAGATATTCACGCTGCCTTGGAAAAGCAGCCAACATAACCAAACATTTGTCCTACCCCAATCATTCCTTCTTCTCCCTGATCCTGACTAGCAGAAGGCACAGAAGCTTGAATGCATGCACCATCAGGCTCAGGAAGATCCTCTTCCCCTCTGTTATCAGGCTTCTGCATGGTCCTTCCATTAGCTAGCCAATTCACCTCTACCCCACTGCAGTTTTTGTCTCTGGAACGGATACACTACAATGCTGAGAACTATATTCTGCACTCTGTATCTTCCCCTTTTCTCTACCTATTATACTTGAGTTTGACTTGATTTTATCTATGTGTAGTATTATATGATCTATTTGGATAGCATGCAACACAAAGCTTTTCACAGTACCTTGCTGCACATGACAATAATAAACCTAAACAGAATATAAAAGCAAGGATGTTATAATACAACCATATAAACATCAGAGAGGTCACGGTTGGAGTACTGTGTGCAGTTCTGGGCCACCACACTATAGGAAGAATGTGGTGATGTTGGAGAGAGCGCAGAGGAGATTCTCCAGGATGTTGTGAGGAATGAGTATTTCAACCCTTAGAGCAGAGGAGACTGAGGGATAATCTAATCAACATTACTATGGAGTGGAATAGTGTTGTAGCTGGTGGAGCTGCTGCCTCACAGCACCAGAGACATGGGTTTGATCCTGACCTTGGGTGCTGTCTGTGTGGAATTTGCAAGTCCTCCCTGTGATAGCAGGGGTTTCCTCCGGGTGCTCCGGTTTCCTCCCACGCTCCAAAGGCGTGTGGGTTTGCAGGTTATTTGGCCTCTGTAAATTGCCTCGTATTTAGGAACTGGTTGAAAAAGTGGGATAACAGAGAACTAGTGTGAACGGATGATCAATGGTCAGCGTGGAATTTATGTGCCAATGGGCCTGTTTCCATGCTGTATCTTTCAATCAAACAATTGAAACAAACTTATGAGGGATAGGCCAGATAGAAATAAACTTTCCTCTTACCTGTACAGTCCATAACTAGAGAGTATAGGTTTAAGCTGAGGTGTCGGAGGTTTTAAGGGGACTTGAGGAAGACATTTTTCATCCAGCAGGTAGTTAAAATCTTGAATGCATTTATGACTGCATAGCAGAGCCAGCCACACTTGTATCATCAAGAAGTATTTAGACAAGTGCTTAAAACATCAACGCACAGAAAGCTATAAGTTGTGCGTTAGAAATGGAATCAGTGTGTCTTTGCAACTCATGTCCAGTATGGATACAATTACTGGAACACCAATTTCCATGCCATATAATTCAGTGGCTCAATAAGAATAATATTAGATGATTTATGGCTACTGTTGTATTCTTTGAAGTGTAGTCACTGGTTTGATACTGGAAATGTGGTGGCTGTTTTCTGCACAGTAATATTCCACAATATTTGATTAAGAGCAAATAATATATTTCTTGATGTGGGTTAATGGTTACATATTGGAATGATTACAGGGGAAAATTCTGCAGATCCCCTGGAACTGTGCATGGGTGCACACAATGGACAGAGCACAGGTTTAAAATGAGAAGAGTAAGATTTAATAAGAACTTTAGGGGCTACGTCTTCATGCAGAGGGTGGTGGGTATATGGAACAAGCTGTTGGAGGCTGTAGTTGAGGCTGGTACACTCACAACAACATTTGAAACTTGCAGTAAGTCCCCAATTTTCTATACCCAAAAGTATAGAGTGATCTTTTGAAATACCCCTAAGATTGCTGAAGGTGTCTCAGTTTGGTATCTCATCTGAATGAAGCCAACTCTCTAAGAATTCCAAACTTTCCCTCAGTACTAAAGTGAAGTACCTGGTGACAGAAGGAACTACAGATGCTGGAATCTTGCATAGAACACAACATGCTGGAGTGACCTGCTGAGTTACTCTTGCATTTAGTTTAATTTCGTTTAGAGATACAGCATGGAAACAGACTCGTCGATGCACTGGGTCCATGCTGACCATCGATCATCCGTTCACACCAGTTTCAACCCACTTTCGCAACCATTCCCTACACACTAGGGCCTATTTTACAGAGGCCAATTAACCTAAAAACCTGCAAGTCTTTGGGATGTGGGAGGAGAATAGAATACCCAGAGGTCAGGATCGAACCTGGGTATCCGGCATTGTGAGGCAGGAGCTCCTCCTGCACAATGAGGGGTTTGGCCTTGTTTTGTGGACGAGTTCTTTAAGACTTATAACTCGGGGGAGGGGAGACTGTCCACCAACAAAGAGACAAATGACCAAAAGAAGTTAGAGATCTCTTCCATTGGTTGGTGTCTGTTTATTACATTTAACATTGATTGGGGAGCAGTACTTGCAAAGGAAGCGCTGCTTGCTTATAAATGGATCGAGCAATTGCTATGTTATATAAGAGTGGAATTACTGCGCAGTTTGAGACACATAAATCAAGTCTGGAGTGCATTTCAGCGCTGCTGTTACTGCTCCTTTGTGACTGAGTTAACCTCTGTGAAGCTAGATGTTCAATATTTAAAACAATAACTCCAGAAGGTTTTGAACAGAAAATGAGGAACACAGAGGCAATGTGAAGCTAATGACTAATTGTTCCTTGGGCGATGGAATACAAAGCAGACATGTGCAAAAATTCCACAAACCAAATGCATTAACAGCCTGGATTTTAGACTGAAGACAAAAGAGACCACAGATGCTGGAATATATTAAAAAAAAAACAGAACACTGGAAAAACTCAGCAGGCCAAGCAGCAACTGTGGAGGCAAAATGTGTAAACATGCCCTGATAAAGGGGCTCAACCCGCAATACTGATCAACACCTTATGCCTCCACAGATGCTGCTTGACCTGCTGAGTTCTTCCAGCATTCTTTATCTGGTCCTGGTATATTGACTCATGCCTTGGTGATAGATCGTGTATAATCATACAAGTGGTCGTTCTATTTAATTATTTGGTTGCAAAAGGACACAGAAGAACATGGCTTGCACGCATGGCATTATATTTTCCTTTGTTACATTGCATACGATGAAAAACCTTACGATGAAATTCTTACCTTGGAGTTAGACCAGTAAGGATTCACCAGATTATTTCCAGAGTTGAGATCAGGCTGTAAATTCTTGGCATATACCCATTGAAATGTAGAAGCATAAAAGATAATCCAATGGTAACATACAAGATGCTGAAAAATATGGCCAGGGTAGATGCTAAAAATCGATTTCAGTCTAGTTTAGAGATACAGCATGGAAAGAGGCCCTTCGGCCCACGGAGTACACGTCCCCCATCAATCACCCATACTTTAGTTCAATGTCCTACACATTATGGGCAATTATTACAGAAGCCAATCAACCTACAAATCTGCTCATCTTTGAAATGTGGGAGGAAACCGGAGAACCGAAAGAAAACCCACACAGTCACAGGGAGAACGTACAAACTCCACACAGACAGCACCCGTATTGAGGATTGAACGGGTCTCAGGTGCTGTGAAGCAGCAACTCTACTGCCACCCCACCGTGCCGCTCTTTTCTCTCTCCAGATCTAGAACTGGGGACATAGGCTTAGGAAAAGGGACGGCCATTTCAAAGTTGTGACTGAGGACAAGTTTTCTCATTGCAGGGTTAGAAATATTTGGAATTATCTACTCCAGTGGATTGTGGATGCTGCTTTAATGAATTAATCTATGACGGATCTATACATTTTTAGATACTCAAAGAATTAAATATATGTTTATAGAGCAGGAGAGTCAGCCATGATTGTATTGCATTTGTAGGAAGGAACTGCAGATGCTGGTTTATACCAAAGGTAGACACAAAGTGCTGTAGTTCCTCAGCGGTTTCAAGCAGCATCTCTGGAGAAGAGGAATAGTTGACGAGTCGGAACCCTTCACACTGCTGAAGAATTCTTCAGACAGTCAGAAGTGCAGACTGTCTGAAGAAAGGTTCCGACCTCTGATTTTATTGCATGGTGTGCAGTTACCCAAAAAGGTTTGTGATTGAATCTTGGTTCTATTTGTTACGTACACAGTGGATCTATTGTTGCAGATCTAAATCGATGTTTATTTATCTGTAGATATATATGTTCATAAGTATTGTTTGTAAATTCTACCACACATGGGTCACCTATTCCAAATGTCTCTATGTTAGTATTTGTAACATAAAACATAGAACAGTACAGCACAGGAACAGGCCCTTCAGCCCTCAATATCTGTGCTGAACATAATGCCAAGTTAAATTACTCTCCTCTGCCCACATATGATCCATACTCTTCCATTCCCTGCATAACCATGTGCCTGTCTAAAAGCCTCTTACACGCCACTATCTTATCTGCCTCTACCACCACCCCCGCCAGTATATTCCAAGCACCCATCCCTCTCTCTATAAAAACTTGCCTTGCAGGTCTCCTCAAAACTATTCCCCTCCTACCTTATAACTATCCCCACAAGTATATCATATTTCTAACCCGGGGAAGAAAGTTCCAACTGTCTAACCTACCAATGCCTCCCATAATTTTATATACTTCTATCGTGTCTCCCCTTAACCTCTGATGCTCCAGAGAAAACAATCTTAGTTTGTCAAATCTCTTCTATGTCTAATACTCTCTCGTTTTTAGTTTTAATGTTAGAGATACAACGTGGAAACACGCCCTTCAGCCCACTGAGTCCGTGCCAACCAGCGGTCCTCATACACAAGTTCTATCCCACAGATTGGGGATAATTTATAGAAGTCAATTATTCTACAAACCTCTACGTTTTTGGAGTGTGGAGGAAACCAGAGCACCCGGAGAAAACCCAGGCAGTCACAGGGAGAACATACAAACTCCGTCTCGACAGAACCTGTTGTGAGGTTCGAACCCGGGTCTCTGGCACTGTAAGGCAGTAATTCTACAACTGCGCAACTGTGCCACTACATGCAGTGTTCTCATAAACCTCTTCGACACCCTCTCCAAAGCCTCCACATCCAGACGAATCTACTCCCTTCGGCGACTTCCATTTCATTCTTACATTCTTATCTAGCTTCCCCTTAAATACTTCATTGCATTGAAATACACTTCCAGCTGAAATAAATCTTTCCACTGGTTTATGTGGCAGAAGTCCCACGTGTAATATCTTCTCCGATGGAATATAGATAGGCTTTGCATTTTTGTACATGAAATGTACTTGCATGTTCACCTTTGTGCTGAGCTACAGGTCATCATTCATTATCAGTCAATGCGGTAACCTAGATATTGCGGATTGCAGCCTTCAAAATGAACTGCTGGTATTTAGAACATAGAATATCAAAAAGTACAGCACAGGAACTGGCCCTACACCCTACAATGTCTGTGCCGAACATAATGCCAACCTATTCCTGCACATGCTTATGGGCACATCCATACCATTTCATGCACATGCTTATGTAAAAGCCTCTTAAACACCACTATCATACCTGCCTCCACTACCACCCCTGGCAGCAGGCTCCAGGCACCCACCACCGTTTGTATGAAAAACATGCCTCACACATCTTAACGTTTTTCCTCTTTCGCTTTAAACCTGTGTCTTTGACATTTCCACCCTGGGAATAAAAATGCCTGCTGTCTACTCTATCTATGCCGCTCATCATTTTCTATACTTCTGTCAGGTCTCCCCTCAACGTGTTCCAGGGAAAACAGCCCAAGTTTGCCAACATCAATGCTGGACATCAGCTCATGAGATCCGTAAGGAAATCCCAAATATATTGCTGATGACAAATAAGCAATCATTTAAATAAATGCAACAGATTTCAAAATGTAAAGCCTTCCTGTCGGACATTCAATACACTCACAGCCAATAAAATACATTTATGCTGCCTCACAGCGCCAGAGGCCTGGGTGCTGACAGCATGGAGTTTGCACACTGTGACCACATGAGTTTCCTCCCACATCCCAAAGGAATGTAGATTTGTAGGTTGATTGGCTAAATTGTCCCTCGTATATTGGGAGTGGATGAGAAGGTGGGATAACGTAGAACTAGAGTGCCTTCGTGATGGATTCTAAGAGCAGCTTGTATTGGAGCCTACCAGGGAGAAGGCAATTCTGGATTTAGTGTGATGTAATGAACCAGATTTGATAAAGGAACTTGAGGTTAGTGAGTCATTAGGTAGTGACCATAATATGGTCAAGTTTAATCTACAATTGGAGAGGGAGAAGTGTACATCGGAGGTGTCAGTGTTACAGTTTAATAAAGGGAACTATGGGGCCATGAGAGAGGAGCTGGCCAAAGTTGATTGAAAAGATACCCTAGCAGGGATGACAGTGGAACAACAATGGCGGGTATTTCTAGGAATAATACAGAAGTTGCAGGATCAGTTCATTCCGAGGAGGAAGAAAGATTCCAAGGGGAGTAAGGGGCGACCGTGGCTGACAAGGGACGTCAGGGACAGTATAAAAATAAAAGAGAAGTACAATGTAGCAAAGATGAGCGGGAAGCAAGAGGATTGGGTAATGTTTAAAGAAGCAACACAAGATAACTAAAAAGACAATACGAGGAGAAAAGATGAGGTACGAAGGTAAATAAGCCAAGAATATAAAGGAGGATAGTAAAAGCTTCTTTAGATATTTGAACAGGAAAAAATTAGTTAAGACCAAAGTTGGACTCTTGAAGACCGAAAAAGATGAATTTATTATGGGGAACAAGGAAATGGCAGATGAGTTGAACAGGTACTTTGGATCTGTCTTCACTAAGGAGGACACAAACAAACTTCCTGATATAGTAGTGGCCAGAGGATCTGGGGTGACGGAGGAACTGAAGGAAATCCACATTAGGTAGGAAATGGTGTTGGGTAGACTGATGGGACTGAAGGCTGATAAATCCCCAGGGCCTGATGGTCTGCATCCCAGGGTACTGAAGGAAGTTGCTCTAGAAATCGTGGATGCATTGGTGATCATTTTCCAATGTTCTATAGACTCAGGATCAGTTCCCGTGGATTGGAGGGTACCTAATGTTATCCCACTTTTTAAGAAAGGCGAGAGAGAGAAAACAGGGAATTATAGACCAGTTAGCTGACATCGGTGGTGGGGAAGATGCTGGAGTCAATTATAAAAGATGAAATAGCCGCACATTTAGATAGTAGTAACAGGATCGGTCCGGGTCAGCATGGATTTACAAAGGGGAAATCATGCTTGACTAATCTTCTGGCATTTTTGAGGATGAAACTAGGAAAATGGACCAGGGAGAGCCAGTGGATGTAGTGTACCTGGGCTTTCAGAAAGCATTTGATAAGGTCCCACATAGGAGATTAGTGGGCAAAATTAGGGCACATGGCATTGGGGGTAGAGTGCTGACATGGATAGAAAATTGGTGGCCAAATGGAAACAGACAATAGGAAACAAAGATTAGGGATTCCCCAATCAGGTTCCCCCATATCCCCTGACTCCACTATTTTTAAGAGCCCTATCCTTCTCAGCAAGTGAAGCAAAAAGATTAAGGGATTAAAGGCAGTGACTAGTGGGGTACCGCAAGCTCGGTGCTGGGACCGCAGCTATTTACAATATACATTCATGATTTGGATGAAGGGATTCAAAGTAACATTAGTAAATTTGCAAATGACACAAAGCTGGGTATCCGTGTGAACTGTGAGGAGGATGCTATGAGAATGCAGGGTGACTTGGACAGGTTGGGGGAGTGGGCAGATGCATGGCAGATGAAGTTTAATGTGGATAAATGTGAGGTTATCCACTTTGGTAAAAAAACTGGAAGGCAGATTACTATCTAAATGGCGTCATGTTGGGAAAAGGGGAAGTACAACGGGATCTGGGGGTCCTTGTTCATCAGTTTATGAAAGTAAGCATGCAGGTACAGCAGGCAGTGAAGAAAGCGAATGGCATGTTGGCCATCATAACAAGAGAAGTCAAGTATAGGAGCAAAGAGGTCCTTCTGCAGTTGTACAGGGCCCTAGTGAGACCACACCTGGAGTATTGTGTGCAATTTTGGTCCCCTAATTTGAGGAAGGACATTCTTGCTATTGAAGGAGTGCAGCGTAGGTTTACAAGGTTAATTCCCGGGATGGCGGGACTGTCATATGCTGAGAGAATGGAGTGGCTGGGCTTGTATACTCTGGGGTTTAGAAGGATGAGAGGGGATCTTATTGAAACATATAAGATTGTTAAGGGTTTGGACACGCTAGAGGCAGGAAACATGTTCCCGATGTTGGGGGAGTCCAGAACCAGAGGCCACAGTTTAAGAATAAGTGGTAAGCCATTTAGAACCGAGACGAGGAAACACTTTTTCTCACAGAGAGTTGTGAGTCTGTGGAATTCTCTGCCTCAGAGGGTGGTGGAGGTCTGGTTCTCTGGATACTTTCAAGAGAGAGCTAGATAGGGCTCTTAAAGATAGCGGAGTCAGGGGATGTGGGGAGAAGGCAGGAACAGGGTACTGATTGGGGATGATTAGCCATGATCACATTGAATGGCGATGCTGGCTTGAAGGGCCGAATGCCCTTCTCCTGCACCTATTGTCTATTGTCTATTGTCTATTGTCTAATGTGAATGGGTGATCGATGGTTGGCATAGGCTTGGTGGGTCGAAGGGCCTGTTTCCATGCTGCAAATCTGAACTGGCATGAACAAAACTGAACAAAACTGAACTAAACCTATAGGGTAGCATGTGGCTAAACTGATAGAGTGACTGCCTCACTGTTCCAGGGACCTGGCTTTGAAACCAGCCCCCAGTCCTATCTGTGGGGCGTGTACACATTCTTTCTATGACCATATAGATCTTGGCTGGTGTTCTGGTGTCCTCCCAACATTTCAAAGACAAGTTGGTAGATTAATTGCTACTGTGAGTTATCCCTTGGTGTCAGCTGGTGGTTAAAATATAATCAAAGTGAGTGATCAAAGTGATGTGAGTGAGTGCAGGGGAAGAAAGAGAATGCAAATGGAACTAATAGGACTGGTCTCTAAAGAGCTGACATGGACATCATGGACTGAATAGTGTCCCTCCGTGTAGTTATGAAGATAAGAACTTTAAAAATACAGTAGTTCATTTGCATAGGTTGAAAGCTCACAATATGATGATGGTGACTGAATAATAGGTTTTAGTAAATGTTGACATATCATACCATCATACAGCATGGAAACAGACCTTTCGGCCCAACTTGCCCATGCAACCAAGATGCCCCATCTACACTAGTCCCATCAGCCCGTGTTTGGCCCATATCCAAACCCTTTCCAACGCAAAGGGTTCTCTGGTTTTTGACTGCGCAACTCTGGGGAATGTTGTCCAGTTTTTAATTTTACTTCGGAGTCACGTGAGTGATTCCGTGAAGAACCCTGCCAGTCTGCATGCGCGTCATTACGTATGACGCATGGCGCAGCGACCGGCTGGGAGGCGCATCGCTCCTCCAGCGGTAAGTTTAAAAACCCTCAGGTAAGTGTTAAACTTAGTTGGAGGTCGTTTTCTGTGCTTCGGAATTCTTGTTTCAGGAGACAAGGTCGAATATGGAGAAAGCATAGAAGGTGAAGTCAAGGCGAGCCGCCGGGAGAGTAGCTATGGAAGACCGCGGGAGTGCAGGTAGCAGGCGGCCGCCTATCTCACCTACCGAGTCAGTGGCGGTACGACCAGCGACTGCAGGCTTGGTGTCTCAGAGCACTGTGGCTGCACCATTGGGGCGGAAAGCCACCAAAAAGTCTGCACGGCCCGTAGACTCGGATGAGTCGGGCCAGGAGGATTCCCCTCCGATAATGAATAACGTCTTTGGACGGCTGTCCAGGATGGAGCGCCTAATGGAGAGGATGCTCCACCAGGATACACTCCAACTGGAGGAGTTGTGTCAGCGCGGGTCTCCTAGGGAGCCTCCGCCAGCTGCACCTATATCAGCGCTGCTTAATGCCTCCCTCTCGGAGGAGGAGAGCATGCGGGGTCAGTTTTACTCTGACGCCGAGTCCGTGAGTATAGCCGTGGAGCTTACCCCAAGGGATGAAAGGCACGAGCCAGAGGTGCCAGTCCTGGCAGCAAGATTTGCTATCCCCACAGAAACAGGGGAACCACTGGGTGAAGAATTGGCCGCAAGTATTAATTACCTGGCCTCACACCAGGTTCAAGAGCATACGCTGGAGGAAATATGAGACCCCTGCCAAGTGTATCCTGCTCAAAGTGCCGGCAGTTAACCATGCCATCTGGGGTCACATGGGCGTAGGTATCCGCGCTCATGATATGAGGCTTCAGAGAGTACTGAAGCTGCTCGCTTTGGGCATTACAGCGTTCGCCAGGTCGGTGGATGGAGGGCACCTGTCTGATGTACAGCAGGATGCCCTTTGAGATAAATTGCCTGAGAAAGACTGCCTTCCACCCTACTATTAACCCTAAGTTCCCGGCTCCATGTAAACCCAGCAATATCCAGCCACCGAACCTGCTGTTCGCTGAAGATCGCTCAAAAAGAATCAAGGAGCTGGACGACGAGGCAAGAACGGTCGGACTCATCAAAGCACCGACAACCTCGCTTTGGTGGCAGTACCCCTACAAACGGTTTGCTGAAACCGGATCAAGTCAAGGACCAAGCCGGCCATTCACAAATATGCGCAGTTGGCGCACCACAATGGGGCATGGGCGAACATGACCTTACCCCCCAAAAACCAGGGGCAGATTCCACCAGTAACCATGGAGGTAGGTGGGTCTGGTTCTTGTCGGAACATATTAAGTGGGGATCACCTACAAACTGGGGGGAGATTACACTTGTTCTTGAAGGAATGGTATGGGATAACATCAGATCCGTTTATACTGCACAGTATACAAGAGTTTCGAATTGAATTCCTTCCCAATTTGCATCCATGCACACAGCATACACCAAGCCAGACATTGTTTTTTTCATAACAAGAGAATTTGGAGGTACAAGCTGAAATTGAAAAATTATACAAAAAAGGGGTAATTGAGAAGGCGGTTCACCAATCTCACAAATTCGTGTCTAATATTTTTCCTAGGCCAAAGAAGGATGGGGGATGTTGAATCATTCTTGACATAACGAGCCTTAATCCCTTTGTGCTGTATAAACATTTCAAAATGGAAATCTTTGTTATTGCCAATCAACCGATTTCCAGAGGGTGTTATATGTCATGTATAGATCTTAAAGATGCATATTATTCAGTGCCTGTTCATAAGGATCATTGGAGCTATTTGAAGTTTAGCTGGATGAGGCAATTATGGCAATTTAAAGCATTGCCTAATGGGTTAACCTCGGCCCCTAGATTATTTACAAAACTGTTAACACCAGTGCTGGGGCTACTTCGGGCTCAGAGTCACATTGTAATGGCTTATTTGGATGATATCTTAATCACAGGGAAGACTCGGGAAGCAGCTGAATTAGCTGTTAAACTCATGTTTGAGAGATTGGGGTTTCTCATCCATCCAGTTAAATCCAAATTGATACCAGTTAGAGTTATTGATTATTTAGGATTCACTATTAACTCAACTCACATGTCTGTGACTCTGCCCAGGGGCAAGAGATTAGACTTAATTGAAGGCTGTAACAAGCTCATGGTGGAGCAGCAACCTTTAATTAGACAGGTGGCCAGCATGATTGGCAAATTAGTGGCTGCCTTTACAGCTGTACAATTTGGACCTTTGCATTACCAACATTTACAACGTGCAAAGGAGCAGGCATTCAGGATAACTGCAGGTCATTTTAACAGGGCCATGCAATTACCAGCTGAAGCCATTGCTGAAGTGCAGTAGTGGATAGTGAACATTTCGAGTTGCTCCAGTAAAGTTCTAATTGAGTAACCTTCAGTTGTTTTACAGACTGAAGTTAGTGCCCGAGGATGGAGTGCTACTGATACCATCTCTAGCTGTGGGGGCAGATGGAATATGCATGAGGCATTTATTCTTCAATCATATGGGATTAATTATTTAGAACTGTTGGGAGCATTCTATGGTCTTAAGGCTTATTGTACTAGTATGCGTCACTTGCATGTTCAGCTTCAGATTGACAACACTACGGCAGTGGCGTATGTTAATTACATGGGTGGAATCAAGTCGGAATCTTGTGATAGATTGGCTAACCTTATTTGGCACTAGTGTATTGCAAGAAACATTTGGGTTTCAGCTATCTACCTACCAGCTAGATTCAACATGGTGGCAGACACCAGGTCACGCAAATTCAATGACAACACAGAATGGATGTTGAATCATGATGTTTTTAATGATATTGTTGCTCGGTATGGGATGCCAGATATCGATTTGTTTGCATCCAGACTCAATCACCAGTTACCGAAGTATGTTTCATGGGAACCAGACCCAGGGGCAGTAGCGGTAGATGCATTCTTGCTACACTGGGGTGGAATGTTTTTATATGCATTTCCCCATTTTGCCTCATCAGTCGGTGCTTGCTCAAGATCAAGCAAGACTCCGCCTCAGGAGTTTTGGTGGTACCCGACTGGCCTACTCAGCATGGTTCCCACTCATTTTGGGAATAATAACACAACCTCTTATGACTGTCCCGAAAAGTAGTAACCTACTGGTGCACCCTGTAACTGGGGAACAACATCCATTACATGACCATATTGATCTATTGACCTGGGGCTTGGACTATCCGATCATACCGTGGATGTGATCACTGCGGCCTGGAGGGATAGTACCAAAAAACAGTACATATCTCATGTCAGGAAATGGGAGGTGTTCTGTTTACGGGGGAACATAACATATCAGACGGCACACATCTCACATGTGCTAGAGTTTCTGTCCACGCTATATTTTGATGAAGGGTTGAGCTATAGTGCCATCAATAGTGCCAGGAGTGCCCTGTCATCTTACTTATGGCTGGGGTCAGAACAACATTCAGTTGGTTCTCACCCTTTAATATCCCGGTTTACGAAGGGTATTTTTAATTCCAATCCCCCCAGGCCCAGGTACTCTGAAATCTGGGATGTGAGTGTGGTACTCACGCTGCTTCGTCAGTGGGCTCCAGCCACACCCCTGTCTTTGCCCAAAATCACCCTAATGGTGGTCATGCTCATGGCGCTGGTTTCAGCGCAACGGGTCCAGACGTTGCAGAAGCTGCGACTGGACAGGATGGTGTCATCTGGAAATAATAACACCTTTATACATTTATGATTTAATTAAACAGAGCAGACCAGGGGTGTCAGGGTTCAAGGTTAATTTTACGGCATATCCCACGGATTTACGATTGTGTGTAGTTTTGCACCTGCAACATTATATCAAGGTCACCAAGAGCCTCAGAGGCTCGGAATCACCATTATTTATCAGCCACAAAAAGCCACATAAGAAAGTGTTGGTACAGACCATTTCAAGATGACTGAAACAGGTTCTGGTTTGTGCAGGAGTGGACACTGACAATTTTAAATCTCACTCCACCAGGGCAGCATCAACATCAGCAGCGAGGGCAAAGGACATCCCTCTCGACCATATCCTCGCAGCCGCAGGATGGTCAAATGAACTGACTTTTCAAAGGTTCTATAACAAGCTGCTTACCGGACCAGGGGTATTTGCACAGTCTATTTTAGGATCTGTTTCATAGTGTCCCCCTGGGAGAGAGGGATCGCTATCGTTTTTCTTTTTTAAATAAACCATTCACATGTTCAAATCAATGCCATGGTTCAGTGCATTGTTTATTATTCACTCATCCAGGGTCAATCGATGCAGTGAGACGCCTGGATTCATATCTATGGCATGAAATCACAGAGCTTTGAAATCTTCACGGAATCACTCACGTGACTCCAAAGTAAAATAGTAAGATTAAATGAGAACTTACCAGTTAGAAGTTTGATCTTTATTTTATGAGGAGTTACGATGAGCGATTACGTGCCCACCGCTCCCAACCCTCATATCACAAATGTCATCTGGTAGCTCTAGGTTTCTAATCATAACTATGTTACTTCAATTACTGTTACCAGTGATTTCACACCGCTGCTTTGAAGATTGACGCATATGCGGACTGTCGGGATTCTTCACGTAATCGCTCATCGTAACTCCTCATAAAATAAAGATGAAACTTCAAACTGGTAAGTTCTCATTTAATCTTACTATTATTGCTCAGAATACCTTGGTCATCTTCCCTCTCTCTCTTCGAATCTTGCATCCTGTAGCCTTTCATTGCACTGTAGCTGGAACACTCAGTGCTTTCAACAAAGATGTGATAGTGGGTTTTAGATAGACTATGAAAATGCAAGAAATGAAGGGACATGGTAGATGAAAAGGTTTTGTCTTGGCATCATGTTCGGTGTGGACATCATGGCCTGTTCTTTTGTTGTACTTTTCTCTGTTCCATCGCATTCTAGATCTCACTGACAGTACTACAATGGTGACTAGATAATGGAACATAAGTCTAGAACACCTGCTTTCAAATCACCACAGTAGTATATGAACCCAATAGCTATCTGACTCAGACATAGGAACCACTGAGGGGTTGAATTGTCTTTCCCTGTTGCTGTAGGGGATCTGAGTTTCATGGGACATGTTCTGAACCATTAAGATCAGGAAACAACCTCCATTTTATAAATTAAACTTCATTCAAACCACAACTTTCCACTGACCCGGTGAGGCGATGCAAAAGTGTTTTCAGTCAACAGTACTGTCCTGTTCCAAAGTTATATTTCCGATGTTGATAATTCTTAAATCTACTTTAAAATATTTCCATTGAAATGCATCTGTTTCACATGAAGTTTATTGGAGATGAATGATGTGGCTTCTTCATTGACCTGAAGCGAACTATTGTGAACCATTGTTAGGATACCGAGGCATGCCAAATATAACTGCAGTCACAGAAACTGGCTATTATAATTATATGTTGTAACTTTCATGTGGAAAAATATCAGTTGAAATAAAAATAACATTTTCACTGGCAAAACTTCAGACTGATAGAATGGCAGTATGTTTATTTTATTTTGCTGAAATTTCTAAATAAAATTAAATATGTTTTCTTTCCCAATTCTGCTTTTGAATTGTTTCTCACTGGGTTGACTTTTGATCAGCCCTGAAATAAGCTTATAGGTTGGATTAAATTCAGGGATACAAATAATATCAGTGCTTTAAATGTAGGCAAAAATATGTCAATGTTCATGTCAATTAAAAATTAAACTACATTTATCAATAAGAAGAGACAGGAACTGCAGATGATGGTTTACAAAGAAAAAGCACACAAAGTGCTGGAGTAACTCAGCAGGCCAGGCAGCACCCCTGGAGGACATGGATAGGTGGCAGAAACGTCATATTTCCATATTTTCCAGAGATGCTGCCTGACCCGCTGAGTTACTTTTGGCTTTGGCAAAATTGTTAAATCCCTGCCCCAATGTACAAGTTCATTCAAAAGTTCTCCCGAATTTGCCCTGATTCGAACACGGAGATTTACGGTAATGGCCGCTCGTAGGTACTCGGGGTTCTCGTGGACATTTTTCAACATGTTGAAAAATCTTCACAATTCTTCCCGAGCTTACTGCGTTTCCCGAGTACCTGCTGTTAGCGTTACGAGCCGCTAAGAGACGTCCCCAAGCTCCGACGTACCCGCTACGTTCATTCTACATGCTTATCACGAGTTTGATTTTTTTTAAACTCGGGAGAGCACTTGAATGAACTCGTACAGTGGGTCAGGGCTTTAAATGTTCTCTTGCGTGCAGATAGTGCTAGTGTATGAGGTGATCACTGGTCAGTGTGGACTTGAAAGGCTGAAGAACCGGTTTCCGCGCTGTATCACTAAACTAAACTAAACTAAAGCACTCCGTTAGCATTGCACTTGAGTGACAATCTGTGTTCAAACTTCTGCATGAGTACTTGAACCCATAAACTTTGCATTCACAGGCAAGATTAGCATGCAATGATACTCAGCTGAATCGCCTTTCTGAATGTTAGGGTGTTCTATGTTACTTTGCTCCATCTAAATATAGGACCAGTAAACTCACCCACGATAAATGGTTTAGACTGTATTAAATCATCTCAAAATAAATTTAAGACAAAATATTAGTTAGCCCAGAAGGCATTTTCCATGGTTTATCAACACGGCGGAAATGGAGTTAGTCATTTACTGTCAGTGAATTCTAAGGTCGTGTTTACTGACTGAACTTACAGAATCTGAGGTAAGCTTTCCCACTTCTGGTGACTAAAATGCAAATTAATTTCCTCTTCTAACACTTTGTGCAACACATTTGCCTCTTGTTCATCGTGAGACATCCAAAGTAAATTAATTATTATTTTGACTATGATCACTGAGAGAAAAGCAAAATGTGAAAGTGATTTCAAAGATGCTTCTAAATTTTTCTTCACACTGCCTGCTTCCAAATGAGTGCCAGAGTGGCCGACTTCTGCTCCTATATCTTATGCCCTTATTAAAACAAATGTCTTAGAGGGATTGTCACAGTGGATGATGGAAAGCTGCAGTCCTGAGACGAACTAGGGGTCATCGTCACAGGGGAAGAGGTCAGACGTTTTGGATTAAGGTGAGCAATGTAATGCCAAGTAATGGCGAATGTTTCCAACTCTCCATCTCAGATGTCTGTAGATGCTTTGTTGTTGCGTATGTTTCCAAATGATATCAATAGTTTCTTAGGATGCATGGAAGCACCTAAATGGATGAGTGTAATATCACCTGAGTGATATTACACTCATCCATTTAGATGTTCCCATGGCAGAGTAAACTAACGTTCTCTGTGGTTTCCACTGAGTAACCATATTGTGCACATATGTGGGATGTTGCCCTGGAATATATTACAGTGGGGAAATGATCTTGAGATTGGGAAAGTGAACGAGATGGAGTGAGAAAAGGCTCCATGGTCATGTGGTCCACAATTTTCCAAAGGAAGTGGATTATATTGGAGAGAAGCTGTTTGGTTTCTTTCAGCTGCATCTGGAGAAGTGCCACCACTCTGACAGCCGAGTGCAACCATGTGTTACTTGCATGAACAGCAGTGATATATTGTCTACTGTTGGTAAAAGAACTGAAAGCTAATCTCCGTCAGTGCATATCCAGCTTTCATTTACTCTCGATGCCACATCAAAAGTGCTGTCCAGCTTAGTTTGGCCAACTCTGGTTGCATGTTTTTCTGTGATACCCTCGGTTAATCTCCAACCATAAATCACCCGTTGCCTCATCAACTCATTGTTCACTCTATTGGTCCATCCATCCGACATCACTGCTTTCTCACAGCCAATTGGAAAAGGGAAAACGTCAGTTGGCCAATTGGATTAATTTTGACCATCAGTAAAACAGTCTTCTTTTCCCTCCTCTGATATTTCCACAACAGATTAATAATAACTGCCCAGTGAAATATCTACTATTCTTCTGATTATTCTCCTGGGTTGCTTACAGCTGTCGACCCCCTTACACAATGGGCTGCTCTATATTTGGCCTACCAATACTCCATGTAACAATTGCAGGTTGACATTGAGTACGTGACTCAGAACGTTCATCAGGTTTGACCCCTACTTTCACTGGGAATTGGGAAAACACTGGAAGTGAGTGGAAACCTTCTGTGCTGATACTATTCTGTAAAAATCTTGACCGAGAGTTGACTCGTTATTTTTGTCCAGAGACACCTGTGACTTGCACTCAGACTGATTTTTATAAGTTGGAGGAGCAGAATTAGGTCATTCAGCCCATCAAGCCTAGTCCGCTATTCAATCATAGCTAATCTATCTTTCCCTCTCAACCCCATTCTCCTGCCTTCTTCTCATAACCCCTGAACCTGCACTAATCAAGAATCTATCAAGCTCCAATGTCTTAAAAAGAAACATCCTGATTTTATAAAGGAAGCTGTATGTATATCTTCCTTCTTAAAACACTGCAAGATCTTGAACATCAGTGGGCTACTTATCCATCAATATCATGCACCATTCTTTTCGATCCTCTGTATCTGGCCATTGGATATTTGAAAGTACTAATTCCCTGTCCACAAAACTGTTCATGTTCTTCAACAAAATGAGGATCTTTCAGCGACACTCATCCACAAAAGGTCTTTTACGCTGTCAAATTTTAAGCCGTTTTTTTTTACAGTCTTTAATTAACATTTATTTGAGAGTTATTGTTGTTGGGAATTATATACTGTTTTAATTGTGGTATAAATTACAGCGGTGGTTTTAGCTACTAAATCCACAAGCTCTGGAAGTCTCACCTAAATCTTTGTGTGTTCCATATTCTCTTCTGAACTATAGGATGCTCCATCAAACTTTTCTTTCTGGCCAAGTTTTCAGTCATCTGGCCGTATTGGCAGTGAATGGAGAGATATACTGTAGATCATGTGCAGGCAGATGAGATTAGTTTATCTTGGCATTATGTTTGTCCGAGACATACTGTAGTAGGCCAAAGGGACTGTTCATGAGCTGTACTGTTCTATTTTCTATATGGCTCAGCATCAGATTTTGTTTCATAATGCTTCTGTGATGCATTTAGGACCTTTCGTTCATGATATTATGGAAGTGAGAAGTATTGTTGGTGTCTTTTTAATTCAGTTTAGTTTATTGTCATGTGTACCGAGGTACAGTGAAAAGCCTTTTTGTTATATGTGTTATTTTGTTTTGTGCTATCCAGTCAGTGAAATAACTATACATGATTACAATCAAACCGTCTACAGTGTTCAGATGCAAGATAAAAGGAATAATGTTTAATGCAAGATAAAGTCCAGTAAAGTCTGATAAAAGATAGACCGAGGATATCCAATGCGAGGAGGTGCACATCACATCAGCACTTAAAAAGTTGCCCTATTTGATAAAAATCTCTGTAACTTCATATTGCATGTACTCTGCAGAATTATCATTTGGATATTATCATGCAGACTCATTGTATTATTGCATTAGATTGCTTGCACAGATATCGCAGTGGGACTCTCCACTAAGTTCCCTGGACTTCATGTCCTTGAGTAGTACCAAAGTATTTCTTTTGCATATTTCCATACAACCTAGAAGAGTGTGGCAAGGGATTTGTTCAGTCATCCCAGTAGCAGAAACAACAGAGAATACATACTGAGAAGAGAGATTGACCACACTGACCCAGTTTGGGTTTGTTTCTGATACTGTTGGTAACCTCTGTAATTGGGCTCAAGTTGTTGTTGACGGGTGGCGCTGTGCGTGGCAGCCTCACCAGCAGTCCTTACGTCCTTTCACCCTTTTTTGTTATTTTTAGTCTGTTTAAAACTATGTTCCTGGAGGTTTCTTAGTCTTTTTCATGTGGGGGAGGTGGGGAGGGGAAGGGAGAAACCGTTTCCCAGTCACTTCCCGGTTGGGATGCGTCTATTCTCCGAGTCGCATCTTCGCCCCCCCCCCCCACCCTCGCGGCCTACCATCTGGTTTGGCGCGGCCTTTCCTGCTGGAGACTGGCCAGAGCTTCAGCGGCGGCACAGCACTGGATTCCATCACGAGCGGGCGATGCCTTACCGGGGATCGCCGTGTGGAGCTCTGGAGTGTTCGGCCTGCCGACCTTGGGCCTGCCGACACATGGAGCTGTGGTCTGCGGGGCTTCCAGCCGTGGGCGGCGCTGATCCGTCCAGCTCGGCCTGTGGACTTTGGGAGCCGCGGTCTCCAGTAGGAAGCGGCCGATTCGGAAACTCCAAGCCGCCGAGAGTGTTCTTCCGTTCCGACGCCGGTGCTCTGATCATCCCGGGGAGAGGGCTTGAAACATCGGGCTGCCATTGCGGCAAATGCGGAGGGCCCAAAGGCCCTGACCACAGGTGAACAAAGAGGAGGATGACGGAACTCCATTGCCTTCCCTCACAGTGGAAAACATTGATTCTGCTGTGTGGGGATGTTCATGTTAAATTCTATCGTGTATTGTGTTCTCTTTATTCGTATGGCTGTATGGTAATTCAAATCTCACTGTACCATTTGGTGCATGTGATAATAAATATCTCTTGAACTCTTGAATTCTTGAAGTTCAATATTCTAGATATGTGAATCTTTAATCTTTTTTTTTTTTTTAAATGGTGGCAGTGGTGCAGAGGTACAGTTGCTGCCTTACACTGCCTGAGACCCAGGTTAGATCCTGACTATGGGTTCTGTCTGTACGGAGTTTGCCCGTTCTCCCTGTGACCGCGTGGACAGGATTGAACCTGGGTGTCAGGCACTGCAAGGCAACAAACCTACCATTGTGCCACTGTTTCTTACTCCATGTAACAGAACGAGGGCCGCTCGAAGGGAAGGGAACCCAAGAGTGGTTAAAATAAGAAAGCGATTATCACAAGTTTAGAGAATTAAATTCAAAATTGATATGATGAGTCATTGTTTAAATGTTTTTGTCTGCATAAATTTGTTTTTGCTAATAAAAGTGGGCTCCAGGCCTAATGACACTCATGCATTAATCACCCTTTACTGTGAAAAGTGTTCATCAGAGCCATTTACGAAAGCGAAATTTATTACAGATGGGACAATTTAAAGGTTATTTGTGATTAACACTTGTCTGTAATGATATTATCAATGATACTTTGCTGCTGAGAATGCAGGAAATGTTCAATGGGTAGGTCGGCAACTGAAAGGAGAAGAGGAGGAGGATTCTCGGACATATCTGTGTGGAGACAAGCCGAGTGAGAAATAAAACTCAGCTAATCTTACTTGCCCTGTATTCCGTACTGCCACGGCCATGCTTGCGGTAATGGACTGTGATACATATGCAGTCTTGACTCTAAAGCATAGAAACAAAGAACCACAGATACTGATTAATATACAAAAGGACACAAGGTGCTGGTGTATCTCAGCAGGCCAGGCAGCTTCTCAAGAGAACAACTATAGGTGACGTTTCAGGTTGAGACCATTCCTCAGACTGAAGGCGATGTTTTTGTTCATCTGAAGAAGGATCTCAACCTGAATGTTACCTATCCATGTTCTCCAGAGATGCTACCTGACCAACTGAGTTACTCCAGCACTTTTGTGGCCCTTTGACTCTAAAGTATTTGATTTACAATTGAAGAACACAAAGTGCTGGAGTACCTCAGCATCTCTGGAGGGCAGGGACAGGCGACGTTTCATGGTAGGACTCTTCTTCAGATGACTGAGAACATTGCCTGTGCATGTCCTGATCCGAAATGTCACCTATCCATGTCGTCCAGAGATGCTGCCTGACCTGTTGAGTTACTCCAGCATTGTATGAACATTGCAATATTCCAGCATCCAGAGTTCCTTGCGTCTGCCTTTACTATTGATTCTACTTTGGAATGGCACAGTGGCATGGCAAGTGGAGACCTGCTCCTGTGCTGCACTATTCTATATTTCATAGTCGTAGTCATACAGCATGGAAACAGGCCCTTCAGCCCAACTTGCCCACAACGACCAACATATCCCTTCTACACTAGTGCATTTGGCCCAAATCCCTCTAAACCTGTCCTCAAAATGTACCTGTCTAAATGTTTCTTAAACCTTGTGATATTACCTGCTTAAGCGGCCTCATCTGGCAGCTCATTCCATACATCCACCACCCTTAGTTTGAAAAAGTTACCCCTCAGGGTAGAACGTACAAACTCCGTACAGACACACACCTGTAGTCAGGATTGAACCCGGGTCTCTGGCGCTGTAAGGCAGCAACTCTACTGCTGCGCCACTGTGCCACCCCAGGTAGTTGCATTATTGTGTGTTCATTATGTAGGAAGAAACTGTAGATGCTGGTTGAAACCGAAGATGGACACAAAATGCTTAAGTAACTCAGCGGGACAGGCAGCATCTCTGGAGAGAAGGATGATGATTCAGAAGAAAGGTCTAGACCCAAAACGTTACCCATTCCTTCTCTCCAGAGGTGCTGCCTGTCCCGCTGAGGTTACTCCAGCATTTTGTGTCTATTATGAGCTTATTTACATCCTCATGATATGGTGAGTGGAGCAGGTTTGTGAGGAAAACACTGGGTTTAGACTTGTGCTCCCAGCGCCCTTATCCACTGGTGTTTCTTATGTTGGATATTCTTCTGGATTGATTGACCATGACTGATTGCGATGGTTAGTCCAACAACTCCATTATGGTTCTTTCAAGTAAGCACAAGGATGATAGAACCACTTTTAATGAACTACACTCTCCGTAAAATACCTTTGGATCAACAATGTTTATTTTTCCAGTTTTAAAACAATTAGCTTGCGGAACAATAAAGTTGTAATTCTTTTATATGGAATATCTTGCATAAGTGAGTGTAACAGGAGATAGATATTGGTTAGCTTTTAAGATTAATCCTTCATATATCCTAAACTTTCTAAATTTAAACGGTATTTTCTAAAAATCTTATTCTAAATGTCCAAATTCTCCAAGCTAATTAGGAATGGCAATAAATGCTGGCATTGTAATTGAGGGCATGTTTCATCAAATATGTTTGGTATTCTGTAGTAAATGTGCTGTCTTTCTCTTACAAGACAGCACATCTACCACAAAATACCATAACATACTTGATGGTACATGCCCTTCATTTACAAGGCCAGCATTTATTGCCATTCTTAAAATGAGCTGGAGAATTCTTGAATCTCTGCAGTCAATGGCAAAGTTTCTCTCGGAAGTGGAATTCCCATATTTGGGAGCAGTAATGAAGGAACAATGGGGTGTGCAAAGGCAGGTGTCAGTAACTGTCTGTGGGCGGCACGGGGTGGTGCAGTGTTAGAGTTCCTGCCTTACAGCGCCAGAGACCTGGGCTCAATACCAACTATGGGTGCTGTCTGTATGGAGTTTGTATGTTCACCCGTGACCACATGGGCTTTTTCCGAGAATATATTGTAATTAATTTATTAGCCATGTATGTAGACATACAAGGAATTTGAGATCTTCCGTTTCCTCCCACACTCCAAAGACGTACAGGTTTGTAGGTTAATTGGCTTGCTATAAATGTAAATTATCCCTAGTGTGTGTAGGATAGTGTTAGTGTGGGGAGATCGCTGATCGGTGTGGACTCTGAGGGCCAAAAGGCCTGTTTCAATGCTGTATCTGTAAAATAAATTAAACTAAACTGCATTCTCATGTTCCTGCTACCTGTCCTACCACTCGGTAAGGGTCATGGATTGGGAAGCTCTGTAAAATATACAATATGCCGCGTGGCCTCAGGGCATTCTGTACATGGTACACACAGTGGCCACTGTGTGCCAGAGGTTCAAGAGGAGTGACTGTTTGGGGTGGTGGATAGTACAATATTGCCAAATATCGCGAGTGTTCTTGGGACCTGCACTTATTCAGGGGATATGACCTGCTCTCTACCATTTTACTGGTCAATGTTCAATCACTTGAAAATAAAGTGGACTTAAGGGCAAGGCTGCTTTATCAAAGGGAGATGAGGGCATGCTGTTTGCTCTGTTTCACAGAGACATAGCTCATCCCCAGCTTCCCATACTTAGCCATCCATCGCATGTACAGAACGCATGCATCGGGGAAAGGGAAAGATGCTGCTCTTTCTGCCTCCCAAGGGAATTCACCTCCATCATCCTGACAGCGGTGTACTTTATAAAGAAATGATAAAGAAAGCCCATTATCACCTCTATTTCCCGAGAAGAATGCGGATATTTGTTATGTTAGAGAGGACTCCCTTGAACATCTACAGGTGTAGGTAGAGAGCATATTGACTGGCTGCATCACTGTCTGGTTTATCAACTTGAACACCCAGGAGTGAAGAAGACTGCAAAAAATGGTGAACACTGCCCAGTCTACCTCCCCGCCTTCGAAGAGATTTACAGGAGTCGCTGCCTCAAAAAGCCAGCCAGCATAATCAGAGACCAACAACACCCTGGCCACACACTCATTTCACTCCTGCCATCGGGAAGAAGACAAAGGAGCTAGAAAACTGTAACATCCAGATTCAGGAACAGCTTTTTCTCTACAGCCATTAAACACGACAACCTCCAAATAAGCTGTGAACCACATTGGGGGCATTGGTTTTGTCTTTTAGCACTATTACTGTAACTATTATTGTTTGTTTGTTTTTATAGATATATGTGTGTACATATGTGTACACACACACACACACACACATGCGCGCGCACACACGCACACACACGCACATATGTAGACACTGAGCTTTTTCCCCTTGTTTATGATGCTATTTACAGTATTATGTTTACATATTCTGTTTTGCTGCTGCAAGAAAGAATTTCATTGTTCTATCTGGGACACATGTCTTTTCAGGCAAGTTAATAGCATTCTATCACAATACTGACTGATGCCTTGTAAATGGTAGTAGGGTGTGGTGAATCAGAAACTTAAACCCTGCAGAATAGCCAGCTGTTCTTGTGGCCCTACAGTTATCTTGTTTAAAAAAAGGCAGTGTTGGATTAACTCAGTGGGTCAGGCAGCATCTCTGGAGGTAGGTGACATTTTGGGTCAGGACCCTGCTTCAGATTGAATAAGGGTCCTGACATGAAACTTCACTCATCCATGTTCTCCAGAGATGCTGCCTGACCTGCCCAGTTACTCCCGCACTTTGTGTCCTTTTGTGTAAACCAGCATCTGCAATTCCTTGTTTGCACAGGTAGATATATTAATGAGCAGCTGTAAATTGCTCCAAGCACATAAATGAATGGTAGAATCTGGGTGGAGATGATGATAGTGTGGGGAAAATAAAATGGGTTTGGATGGAATTAGTGTTCAAAAGGATGTTGGTGGTCAGTATGGACTCAATGGGCCAAAGGGTTGCATCTCTCTGTGATCCATGATAAAAAATCAATTTGAGAGCACAGTGAGTTCATCTTTAGTTCAGAGTGTCCAGCCTTTCCTGTACCATCCGACAGGTTTTCTTTGTACATCAGTCAGGTTTAGCTATTGAACCCTGATATATATTAAGAATGATGTAAGGAGTGGGTGGGTGTGGGAATAAGGGGTTGTGCTACTTAATATTATGTTAACCTCCCCCTGGACTGTGTTAATTAGCCAGGGCTACACCATCATAAATGGTGCGCTTCAGCTTTGATCTGCACTAGTAAACACCACAGCCCACAGCAGTGATCAGCCAGAATGTGATTGTGGTTTGTTTGAGAGCCCAGTTGGTGAATGAAATTGACATGTAAAAAGCACACACAAACATGTCCTCTGACACTGAATTACTGGCATCTTTGCTTCCTGGAAGGGAAGCTTATTTACAGAAGACAGCTTTCATTCCATTAACCCTTTATGACCCAAAATGTCTTTGACATCAGCATCTCTTACCTAACCCAGTGATCTTTCCTGACCTCCAGCTTTAGTTTAGTCCAGTTTATTGTCACGTGTACCAAGGTACAGTGAAAAGCTTTTTTTGTGGCATGCTATCCAGTCAGCGGAAAGACTATAAGAAGGGTCTCGACCTGAAACGTCACCCATTCCTTCACTATAGAGATGCTGCCTGACCCACTGAGTTACTCCAGCATTTTGTGTCTATGCATGATTACAATGAAGCTATCCACAGTGTACAGATACAGGATAAAGGGAATAATGTCTGGTGCAAGATAAAGTCCAGTAAGGTCAGAGTAAAAATAGTTCAAGGGTCTCCAATAAGGTAGATGGTAGCTCAGGACAGCTCTCTATACTCCATTCAGAACAGGACCTCAAAACTTTCTATGAATTGAGTCAGTTTAACATGGCGTGAATTTGCACCCAAGAGATTGTACATTAATGGAAACAGGATTCAGAAAATTGAGTCTAATTGCAGTTATTTAATAAGGAACAGGGGAAATATTGGGGATTGTGGGTCAATTGGCACTAAACTTGATTTTCAGCAGATACCCTTGCATAGATTATTTATTGGAGGCTAGAAGAGTACTTTTTAAAACAACCTCAGATCTTTCTTAATGGTTTTCAATGCTCCAACCATTCTCTCTCTGAGTTCTGATGAAACCTCCTAGGATGCTGCCTGTCAGCTGAACATTTTTGCAGTGAAAGACTCAATGTGCTAGAATCTTGATTGAAACACAAAGGGGGTAATTCAACAGGTCAGGCAGCTTCACTGAAAGGTATAGTTCCTTGAAAGTGGTGTTATGGGTAAATTGGGTGGATTGGGAGGCTTTGGGTACATGGGCCTTCAGCAGAGAGGGTGCTGAGTATAGAAGTTGTGATGTTATGTTACAAAACATTAGTGAGGCCATATTTAGAGTATTGTAATCAGTTTTGGTCACACTGCTGTAGAAAACATTTTGTTAATATAGAAAGAGTGCTACAAATGGTGAGAGAGGAGAGATTTAATAGGAATCTGAGGGACAAATTTTTCATAGAGAGGGTGGTGGGCATATGGAATGAGCTGCCAGAGGAGGTAGTTGAGGCAAGTACTAAAACAACATTTAAATTACATTTATACAGATACATGGACAGGAAATAGAGGGATATGTGGGGAACACTGGTAGGTGAGACACGTGTACATGGGGAAGCTTGTTTGGCATGGGCAGGTTGGGCCAAAGGGACTGTTTGCAGGTTGCAATGCTCCATGAATCCATGACACGGATAAGCGGCATTGGGGTCATGACCCTTCTTCAGAGTGGGTTTATTCCAGCTGTTTCTGTTACTCTATCTAACTAACCTGTTTGTTTCTTCTGCTTCCCCTGTGTTATATCAGCTCCTCGCCACCTCACTCTCCATCCATACATTTGTTTTTTGTTTACAGCTCTATGACCTCATGGCAGATCTCTGTCTCTCCACCTAATGGGTAGCACATGCAAAAGTTGCTTTAAATATTCATTCACACCACAAACAAGTGCAACCTTCAGGCTGTGCCCTGCAGAACTCTGCAACATTGATAACCCCCCTTTGACTGAATAATGAATAACCTCTTTGCAACACCATTCCTTTCATTTCTCTTGCACTCTGCCAAATACTAATAATGCTTATTCCATTGCAGTTATTTTTAACTACACCAAAACACTCCCTAAATCTAAATTGCATCAAAATTTTCAATGCAATTTGGGAGGTTGCAGAAAAGCAAAAGACTTTATACACTTTCCAGTTTGTGTAATCTGTTTGACAATCTGATTTAAAACAGAATGTGTGCATTGGATCATTTGAAGGGAATTCACAGCTAAAAATGATTCATTTAACGAGTGTAGATAGAAAATGGATTTAGCACTCACAGTTTCTGTTGCTAACAGAAATAGTACGTTATTGATTAGTCACTTAACTGTAATTGACTTGATGCACCATTTTTGATTCCCCCTCACAGTATGTGCCGTGCATGGGATTCTCTGCAGAGTTGAAAGATACATTAACCCCTTTGGATGAAACCCTGTGCCATATTTGAATGAACTCTTGAAAATAAATATCACAGATGAAAGAATGTCACACAATTACTTTTTTTTAAAGTAACGCTACACAATGTGACTACAAGGTGGTGCTGGCTCGAAGGGCCGAATGGCCTACTCCTGCACCAATTGTCTATTAACACACATACAAATTCCTGAATACTAGCAGACACCACTGGTTCTCTCCCAAATGGAAAGCAAGTTTCTCCCAGTAGCAATCCTCTACTTTTTCCCTTGTGATTGCCGACCTTTTCTCCTCCAGAATGCTCAGGTTTAGTTTAGTTTAGATTAGAGGTACAACGTGGAAATAGACCCTTCAGCCCACCGAGTCCACGACGACAAGTGATCACCCATACATCACTCGTACACTAGTTCTATCCTAGACACGAGGGACAATTTATAGAAGCCAATCAATCTACAAACCTGCACGTCTTTGGAGTAAGTGAGGAAACCAGAGCACCTGGAGAAAACCCACGTGGCCACAGGGAGAACGTATAAACTCTAAACAGACAGCACCCGTAATCAAGATCATACCTGGGTCTCTGGCGCTGTTAGGCAGCAACTCTACCACTATGCCACTTTTGATCTCTACTGGTCTGCTAAGATGGATTTCTGACCTCTTCAATTAAGGACTGAGGCACAATCCCAGAACTTGGCCTTTCCCTTATCCTAACTAACCTCCAAAATATTAACAAGGCCCTGCCTTTAGGATTAGTAGAATCTCTCCATCGTCTCTTAGATATCAATAAATAATTTATTATAAATGTGTACCATGCTCATTACAGTATCTGTGCTGACACTTATAAATATTACTCCAGGATATATGGCGGTTTAATACCACGTAGTATTATATGGATATTACAAACAGAATCAGGCCATTTGGCTCAAATGATCTATGTTTATGCTCTACATGGTGTTAGCGGTTATAGGGGGAAAGCAGGAGAATGGGATTAAGAGGGAAAGATAGATCAGCCAAAATTGAATGGCAGAGTAGATGAAGGCCTAATTCTGCTCCTTTAACTAATGAACACGATTCTTGTCTCTGAATTTCACACATCAAAACACATTAATCTTGTACTGATCGTGAACAATGCTTTATGGTGAAATTAGCCTCTTCAAATATTAGTATCCAAATGCTTAACACACGGACAGAATCCAGTTTGATGGAGACAGTTCTCACAATCAAAAAAAAAGAATCAATGCATTCATTGTGGAAGAGTAAAGGAATTTCACACAATCTCATTGATTTGGGTGGAGAACATTGCAAAGTTATAGGTCTTTCACAGGAACTAGAAATAATCTGCATATGGTTGGAATATAATAAATATCAGTGGTAGACAAAAATGCTGGAGAAACTCAGCGAGTGACGCTGCATCTATGGAGCGAAGGAAATAGGCGACGTTTTGGGTCGAGACCCATCTTCAGACTCAAGCATCTGACTTGAGTCTCAAGACTTCAGCCTCCAGTTCCTTCTTAAACAGACTATCAGTGTAATATCTTTCTCCAAGGGATCTATTCTAATGGCATCAGTGCACTGGAATTCAGGATGCAGGTTCATACATGTTACATACTTCTTCCCACCGACCAATAGTTGGGTCTAACTCTCTAATGCCCCTGTCCCATTTAGGAAATGTGAACGGAAACCTCTGGAGACTCTGGAGACTTTGCGCCCCACCTTAGGTTTCCTAAGTGGGACAGGGGCATTACCAACTTCAATACCTTCTTCCAAAGTTGAAGCCATAACCCAGCTGCTGCATGAATCAGGGGTAGTCAGGAAAAAGAGTGTGGGGTGGGGGGGTGGAGAGAATCCTTTCAAGCTAGGAATTGTCACTGACTCTCGCAAGATTAAAAAACAAGCAGAAGATCTTTGTAATGATCCAGGCTACCACATCCCCTTGAGGCTGATTTGTGGAAGGGTATATCAAATGCACCTCTATTGATGTGATTAATTCATTCATACAATACCGCATAATTATAAGGCATATTGATTTTACGAAACAGCAAGTCAACTGCTCCCACCCAAAGCTGGTTTTGCATTGTTGTGCTCCTGTTGCCAGTTCGATTTGAAGGCAGATTTACTTCTGATCAAAGGTGTGAGCTGCCACAAGGCTGCGAGCTGAGGATTGTGCAGGGTTTTTGTTTGAAATGGAGAAGGAAGTTCATGCTTAGGGTTAAACGTGGAGGAGGGGATTGTGGAGGATGTAAATCTTAAACGTAAACCGCCGGTGTTTTTTTTTACACTGTATTCAGGTTTTTTTAGAGCTACAGCTCACGCAGTCCATTGATCACTTGTTCACTACTTCCATGTTATCCTAAGTTTTGCATCCTTCACACAAGGGGCAATTTGCAGAAGCCAATTAACCTACAAACATGCACGTCTTTGGAATATGTGAGGAAACCGCAGCTCCTGGAGAAAACCCATGCAGTGACAGTGAGAACAACTCTGGACAGACACCACCCATAGTCACGATCAAATCCCGATCTCTATGCTGTGAGGCTGCAGCTCTACCACTGTACCACTGTGCAGCCCCTAAGTTTAATTTGGGGTCTCGGTGAAGTGCTACAAATTGGAGCATTTAGTGACCAACAAGAGAAAAATGAGATCATTATTACGTTTATCAGATTTTGTTTGGAAAAGCAATACGTTTATTAGCTATTGTTGAAGAAACCATAAGAGGAAACAAAATTAGTACCACTAGAGTACACATTAGGAGTGGTCTGGGCAGATCTGCTCGCCACACTGCAGGAAGGAGATAATTGTACTGAAGAGGGTACAGATTCTCCAAGATGTTGCCAAGCGTGAAATGTTGCAGTTAGGAAGAGAGATTGGATAGGCTGGATTTGTTTTCCTTGGAGCAGAGGAGGCCAATGAATGATCTGAAAGAGGAGTACAATATTGTGAGGGACATAGATAGAATAGATAATAGAAAACTTCTCCCCATAGTAGAGGTATCCAAAAAATACGCTATAGGTTTATGTTAAAGGATGAGAGGTTTAAGGCAGTACATTTTTTTAATCCAGAAGCAGGTTAAAATCTGCAATGCCTGCATAAAGTGTTGCTGGAGGCCAGTAGTCCCACAATGTTTGAGAAGTATCTTCATGAGCATCGAGGTAAAGAATGAAATGGAGCAAATGCTGGTAAATGGCGTTCATATGGATGAGTACTTGATAACCGCCAAGGACAAGGTGGGCCGAAGGGTCTACTTCAGTGACTCCATAACACGGTGCTGCAGCAGTAGAGTTGCTGCTTTACAGTGTCAGAGGCCCGGGTTCGATCCTGACTACGGCTGCTGTCTGTACGGAGTTTGTACGTTCTCCCCGTGACCTCGTGGGATTTCTCTGAGATCTTCAGTTTCCTCCCACACTCCAAAGACATACAGGTTTGTAGGTTAATTGGCTTGGTATAAATGTAAAATAGTGCCTAGTGTGCGTAGGATAGTGTTAATGTGAGGGGATCGCTGGTCGATGCAGACTTGGAGGGCTCTACCTATAGTATTTGAGTTTGACTTGATTGTATTTATGTGCAGTATTATTTGATTTGTTAAGATAGCAAGCAAAACAAAGCTATTCGCTGTACCTCGGTGCACCTGACAACAACAAACCTAAACCTAAACTTCATGGAGAACTTTACTATATTTCTTCAAAAGGGGCGGCATGGTGGCGTACCAGTAGAGTTACTGCCTTAAAGTGCCGGAGACTCGGCTTAGATCCTGTCTACCGGTGCTGTCTGTACGGATTTTGTACGTTCTCCCCGTGACCACGTGGGTCTTCCCCGATTGCTCCGGTTTCCTCCCACACTCCAAAGACGTACAGGTTTGTAGGTTAATTGGCTTCAGTAAATATTGTGAATTGTCCCTAGTGTGTAGGATAGTGTGAGTGTACTGGGTGATCGCTGGTCAGCATGGACTCAGTGGGCCGAAGGGCATAGTTCCGCACTGTATCTCTAAACTAAACTAAACTAAACTAAAATGTACCTATTATACTCGAGAAAGCAGACGGAAGTTCCAAAGGAGCATAAAGCCAGCCTGGAATATGTAATCAAATCTCTGGACTTGGAAAACATGGATTTCTATCTGGGAGGCAAGCATGCCTCTATTGAGCTGAAGGTATTGGGGAAAAATGCCTTGATGGGCCTTGACCTCTGATGGTTCATGTGTTCGCCAGGTTTGCAACCAGGTTACAATAATCAATGTAATTCCTTGTGCTAATGGTTTATAAATCTATTCTTAATTCAATATCCCTATCAGTAAAATAATCAATTAACCAATGGTTAAAACATTGCACAAGTGACCTTTAACAACTTTGAGGATCGTAGGTTGAATCTCTGCTCTGTACTTATTCATAATGCCCTGACCCGTATCCAGGGTGCTGCTACGCTGACCTTGGAGATGTCTGAATAAATGAATGGGGAATACAGGCATGTCTCAAAGCTTGCAATTCTATAGATTGAATAGAAGAGTGCATTGGAGGGTCAGATCAGACTCAGGTCACCTTCGCGTCGAACAATTTACTCCCCTCCATGGTATGGCTTGTACAGAAAGCATGAACAGTGGGGAGGGTGCATTAGAAAGCCCAGGACCCAAGCAAATCAAGGAGACAACAATAATCAAGAATGGAGAACAGATCTAATTAGGAGGATTCAAAATAGGACAAAGAATAAAATAAAAAAACTGATAAGAAGGAATGAAGTATTGAAGCAGCTCAAAAGGACACAAAGTGCTGGCATAACTCAGCAGGTCAGGCAGCATTGCTGGGGAACTTGGATAGGTGTCGTTTTGGGCTGAAACCCTTCTTCAGACTGATTGTAGGGGTGAGGGAGAAGAAAGCTGGAAAAAGGGAGAGGTTGGTCAAAGTGTGGCAGGTAGTAGGTCAGCGCAGGCCAGGGGAATTATTTAACAGGTAGATGGTCGGTACAAAGACCTGAGAAAAGAACAATAAGTGTGAGGCAGGTTTGTAGAGTTGCTGATTAAGAAGCCAAGGGTGAGGAAAGTAGCAGGAGGTGGAGGTGTGGGTGGGGGAGTTGGGTTGGACGGGAGAAATAATTGGAAGTCCAAGTAGGGCCCAGGGGAGGAAAGATATGGGGGGAGGGGTCTGTTGGGGAGAAAAGAGGGTGGATGGGGGTGGACGGGGGGGTGGGGGGGGGTTATGTTATGTTTTATTTAGACAAAGTCAATGTTCAAGATAAATAACTTTGTGCAGAACTTGTGAACTCAAGAACAGCACTTTGTGTCATAGTTCTCTTTTAATAGTTCAGACCATAAATATAGCATCTTGGTTAGTAAGGGTGTCAGGGGTTGTGGGGAGAAGGCAGGAGAATGGGGTTGTGAGGGAAAGATAGATTAGCCATGATTGAATAGCAGAGTAGATGATGGGCCACATGGCCTAATTCTGCTCCTATAACTTATGAACTCATGATATTTTACATTCTGCATCTACTCCCACATTCTAGTTCACATGGTTTCTCTATGACATGCACGTAACTCACTTGTCATGATACAGTTTCAATTTTAAGAATATAACTGGTTAGTTAGAAGTTACCTAAAATTGGAGATTTCAACATTCGTACCATTGAGTTGTAAGCTACCCAAGCGGAATATTGAAGCCGCTCCCTAGTTTTCCAGACCTCCCAGTCTTCACTCAGAAGAGCAACCTGACTGCGCCAATTTGAGGAACTCTGGCTGAACTATTAGGATACAATCAGCTCACAATTATTTTTGTAAAACACCCTCACAGCTACAAGAGAGTGAGAGATTGTTATCCCATTAATCTGTACTGGATCCAAACCCATATTCTAAACATGGGAAGATAGTGTACTGAACTCCAAGGTCCTTGTGGGAAGACTAGCACTAAACAAGTACTTTTCTTCTGGATTCACAAACAGATCTTACCTCCCTGACCTCGTACAACATTTGATTTAATGTTTCACCGGATATCTCCAGCAACTCAATTTTTTTAAATTATGTCATTTATGTTTACAGACCTGTTATGCTGCACGTAAGAATTTTACTTTTTCCATTTTGGTGCATATGACAATTATGCCGCCAAAACCTCTTTGCCATCATTGTCACGGCCTGTTAGATCATTTTGGAGGGAACATGGAGAGTGTGAAATGGGATGATAGTTTCCTTGTTCTAACTGATAGTCACTCTCAGTGGATTGAAATGAAATGTACGGGTTTGAATATCACTACAGAATGCTGATGACGAGGACTACATCTGAATGCCATATTTAAAGATCTCTTCTCTAACTTTGGCCTTCAATTTTGATGTGTATGAATAAAGGTCATGGAACAGAATGGTAGCAAGCATGTACGCATACCTTGATCTTGTCCGGCTTTAAATGGGCGGCACAGTGGCACTGTGGTAGAGCTGCTGCCTTACAGTGCCAGAGAACCGGGTTTGATCCTGACTACGGATGCTGCCTGCACCTCCTCTGGCAGTTTGTTCCATGTACCCACCTCCATTTGTGTAAAAAAAAAAGTTAGCCCTCAGGTACCTATTAAATCTTTCCCCCCCTCACCTTAATCTTATGACCTCTGGTTCTCGATTCCCCTACTTTGGGCAAAAGGGCATGTATCCTATCTATTCCTCTCATGATTTGTACACCTCTATAAAATGACGCCTCATCCTCCTGCACTCCAAGGAATAAAGCCCTAGCCTGTCCAACCTCTCCCTATAGCTCAGGCCCTTGAGACCTATAAATCCTCACTGCACCCTTTCCAGCGTAACAACATCTTTCCTGTACCATGGTGACCAAAACTGAACACAATACCCTAAATGTGGCCTCACCGATGTCTCGTACAACTGTAACATGACCTCTCAACTAAGTCTGGATTTTGAATCACTTGATCATAGTTGGATGCAGAGCCAGACTGGAGGAAGTAGGATTCCAAATCCAAGCTAGCCATGACAAAGAGTTCCAATCAAGAACCAAGCAATCCAAAACTTGATGCAACAGTAACATCAGGAAGAATATGAAAACTGGTCCCAAAGCTGCAAATACCTTTCTGAAGATATTATCTCCACCTTGCTCTAGAATTTCTTCACTAAACATTTTTGCCTCTCTTTGCTCCCTTAAAACTAATTTATTTGACCAACCATTTGCTCAACTGTCTTAATTTCCACTGTGGTAATATTTAAAAAAATAAGTGACTTCCTGTATAGCACTGTGGGACGTTTACTACATTGAAGTGGGTATATAAATTCAGGGTGGCATCAGCGGACCTGATGCATCGCCGTGCCAAAGATATGGGTTCGATCCTGACTACGAATGCTGTCTGTCTGTACATTTTCCCTGTGACTATGTGGACTTTCTCCGGGTGGTCCAGTTTCCTACCACTGTCCAAAGACGTGCAGGTTTGTGGGATAAATGGCTTTGTAAAAAATCCCCTGTTGTGTAGGATGCTAGAGTGGGATAACATGGAACTGGTGTGAACGGGCAAACTATGGGCAGAAGGGCTGAATCCACGCTGTATCTCCATAAACTATATGCATCTGTGTACTGGGGTTGAACCTGTGTGGTGAGTCTCCACACAATGGTAAGTCTCTCTCTGCCTCAAGCCAACAGCCTCTTCGCATTCCTGTCACTGGCCTGCTGATAAGAGAAACAAGAACTGGCTTAGACTTTGAGTTCAGCAAAACATGAACCCTGCAAGATCTGGGTAATGCTTTATTGATCAACGTACAAGGCTGTAGACTGTCTCTGACTTCATTTGGAAAAGGTTGGTAATGATGAATTAGTCAGTGCTTTGCTCCATTTCTTGCAACTCCTCATAGCTTTCAACATTGAAACCATTACGAACAGATGTTTCGGACACTATGAAAACATGACATACATTCTGAGGAAGCTGCTGGTGGAGGCTGCACTCAAAGGGATATCCTACAGCCATCTTGTGGCCGCTTTCCCTGACAAAATGAGTTGATTTAAGACTGCAATTAATTTTGAAACGGATTTGACAGTTGTTGTTCGTCACCGTTTTTTGATCGTTGCCCCACTTTTCGCTCTTTCATTCATTTAAAGAGTGAGGTTAGAAAGATATAATTGTTCATCTCATCATTGTGACTCAGAATAAAACTGTGTTGATTATTTTTGATCGTGTCGTATGCACATACATAGACACACACATACGTGTGAACAAACTCTCACATGATCACATATATATGCTCAAACACACATGTGCACCAATACGCACGTGCATGAACACACACATGCATGAACAAACATGCACGAATACACACATGAACACAAACATGAACACACACGAGCACACATATGGAAACACAAACAAACACACATACACCAGAAATGCACACATTTGAACACCCACACATTCACTCCAACTGATATAATACAAACACACTCTGACTCACTCACAACACATTCACGCAATGAATACGCGCACCCACACACAAAATTGAAGTGCACACACATTCGCACGGCACACATGTTCACCCGTACTCGTACAGCACAAAACACAGTCAGACTCACTCACAACAAAATACATCCACCCAATGAATACACGCACATACGTAACACACAAACATATTCAGTCAATAAATCACATCCTGCCTGTATGAGTCTGCAACTGTTTGAAGTCACTATTTTATCAAGAGCCAGACTTCCTCAGTTTATCTTGTGATGGGCCACAATACCATCGAAGGGTCCGACCAACAGCGGTGAGTTGAAGTGCTGCTCTGGTGTGTGATTTGCTTCAGGGTGCTGTTGATAATACAAAGACTCTTTTGTTGGTCTATTTAAAACCAACATTAATCCAAGATTACCACCCATACAATGTACCTTTCATCTCCTCGCTGTTGCTGGTGTGAGGCTCATGGTGTGTTGCTAAGTTCCAATGTTTGTGAAGTTATTTGTATTTTAGACAGAATATTTCTCCAAGACCTTGCCTTCCATTCAGAATGTCCTAAAGGGGCATTTTTTAAAATCAAACTTCTGTTTTAAATGCAGGTTTATTTATTTTCTATATTGCTATGAGGATGTCAAAAGGCAGGATCTGTGATTAAATCATGCCACCTTGTTGCCTGTTACCATATTTCTCCCAGATTTATGCACAATGGTTTTGCTAATGCGAGACTGTGGTGTGCATTGGAGGAGGAGGTGAAGAGAGGGTGTGTTGTAGGGTGTAGCTATGCACAAATTGCTGAAGGTGTTGGTGGTCGAGAATGGATCAGCCACATGACATAGACAAATGTCTGACAAAATGATTTCTGTCTGGCAAACAAAACTTGCTATTGAACCACACAAGGAGATGTTAGATCAGTCGACCAGAAGCTTGGTGTAAGGAGCATCTGGGTGAAGGAAAGGACAATGGCACAGCTGATAGGGCTGCCGCCCCGCACAGCTACAAAGATCTGGGTTCAATCATGACGTTGGTTGCTGTTTGTGTGAAGTTTGCACGTTCTTCATGGGACTGTGTGGGTTTCCTATGGGTGCACTTATGGAAGGGAAATGTTTAGAGGGAGATAGGTCAAATGCCGACAGGGGGGACTAGTGTAGATGGGGCATCTTGGTCGGTGTGGGCAAGTTGGGACGAAGGACCTGTTCCTTGCTGTATGACATTATGACTGGTTTTCTCCCAAATCCCAGACATACAGGTTTGTAGGTTAATTGGCCTCTGTAAAAATGCCCCTAATATATAGGGAGCTGATGAGAAAGTGGGTTAACGTAGAACTAGTGTGAATGGGTGAATGATGGTCAGTGTGGACTCGGTGGGCCGAAGTGTCTGTTTCCATGCATTATCTTGAAACTAAACTAAACTAAGTTAAAGTTTTAAAGAAGGAACTGCAGATGCTGGAGAATCGAGGGTACACAAAAAGCTGGAGAAACTCAGCGGGTGCAGCAGCATCTAAGGAGCGAAGGAGATAGGCGACGTTTCGGGTCGAGACCCTTCTTCAGACAGCTTGGAAGGCTGAGAGGTTTCCTTGTGGGAATTTCAACAAAATCAAGTACAAACTAAAACTCCCTCTATAATGCTTTTGTATTGCTTTTAAAAAAGATATGTAATTAGGAGTTGCATTTTCATTGCACAATGGTGTAATGCATGGAATATCAATGTTGTGCCATAGATTATCTATAATACTGGTTGTTGGTGATATTTCAATTAATTGCAATTAATTCTAACCTTCCTGTTATTTTGAGCAAGACCCAGTGAACTTTTTTTTGCACTAAACATTGCGACTCGTAAGTCAAAGCTTTGTAGATGTACATCTCAAATCGTGTACATATTAAAATAATCTTTAATTTCCAGCACATAACATATGATGAAAACATTTCCTTTTTTTAAAAGTATAAATAGAGAATGTGTGCTGGCCAAATGTGACACATGACGAATATATTCATATGCAAGGCTGACTGGGAAATTCAGCAGCAATACATCTACAAATGAATTGTGTTTGCTTTACGTGGAGTTATTTATCATTTCACACGGCAAGTGACAAAATTCTCTATTTTTATGAGAATTTTCAAAATTCCTTTGTTTTTTCTCTCATCTTTAGTGTCCTGCAATGTTAATTGCATGTTTTCTTTGTGTGTAATTCATAAATTACATTTTGCTAGTACTGAAGAGAGAACTTTTTCAAAGGGGCTCATTGCATTTCACAGCCAGTGAAGTATTTTTGCCAGGGTGGCACAGTGACACAGCGGTAGAGTTGCTGCCTGACTGCGCTTGAGACCCGGGTTCGATCCTGACTACGGGTGCTGCCTGTATAGAGTTTGTACCTCCTCCCTGTGACCACATGGATTTTCTCTGGGCGCTCCGGTTCTAAAGACATGCAGGTTTGTAGGTTAATTGGCTTTGGTAAAAAGTTGCAAATTGACCCTAGTATGTAGGAGAGTGCTAGTGAATGGGTGATTGTTGGTCAGCAGGGGCTCATTGGGCCAAAGGGCCAGTTTCCGTGCTAATTCTCGAAAGGCTAAAGTAAACTTGTAATGTTTTCACTATGACAATCTATAAACTGTTTGCAATATTGGGTGTAATATTTGACCCTGAGTGGAACTTTGGACCACATATCTGCACCATCACCATGAGCCATTTCCATCTCCTGAACAACCCCTTATCTCAGCCGCCATCAATCTGCTGCTCAAAACCTCCACTTACTTCATCAGTGCTGGTGGAACACAGCTGCTCAGGCAGCATCTGTGGAGATACTTCATTATCTCTCGACATCAATTCCAACACACTCCCAGCCCAGTACACTAGTTCTACCTTCTATGAACTGGAGTTCATGCTGAACTCCGTTGCATGTGTTTTGACTCGCACCATGTTTTCTTTATTATTCTCTCAAACTGGTTTTGACCAACAGCCGGTTGTGGTAAAGGCACTAAGTGAGTGCAATTTCATGTTAATAAACATTTAGTTAAATGGTCGTTCTTGCTTGGGAGACGTCTTGTGAATTCTTTGCTCTTGTTTGGCAGACGCGTGCTTAGAAATTCACCTCAGGTCAATAGAGCTAAATGCCCTTTGCAGTCCTGTCAGCACACTGTCTCTGATTCGAGCGTTTATCCATCCCTATAATGGAAGTACAGCTGACATGCTGAGACCCATTGATGATTAACCTGTAACACGGTTCACGGGCGGCCTCTCCACAGCTTAAATTTTAAAAACAGGGCTAACTAATTGGACAGATTATCCTGTGCTGACAAAACACCACACCAAAGCTTGTTCACCCATTGTCCCTGTACTTTCTGATTTTTCTGGTTTCCAGTGCAAAGATGACTCAAATATTAAAATATTCCTTTTGGGTTTGAAGCTTTCCCTTCCCTCACCCATCCCCATTTTAAAATCTTCTCTAACACTGCCATCTTTGTCATTGTTTTGTTTGTCTTCTCCTCTTGCTTGGTATCAGGTTTTATGTCAGCATTAAGCCATCCACAGTGTGCAGATACATAATAAACGGAATAATGTGAATAACATTTAGTGCAAGATAAAGCCTGTAAAGTCTGATGAAAGATAGTCCGAGGGTCTTCAATGAGGTAGATAGTGTTTCAGGACTGGTCTCGGGTAGGGTAGTTCAGTTGCCTGATAACAGCTGGGAAGAAACTATCGCTGAATCTGGAGGTGTGCGTTTTCACACTTCTATACCTTTTGCCTGATGGGAGGGGGAAGAAGTGGGGCTGTATAAAGTGTATAAATGTGGAGGTTCGTTGTGAAATGTTCTCAGTATAATATGCAACTCACTTGTCCGTCACGCGGAGAGAGTGTGCTGTATACTTTCTCTAGTTGAGGCGGAGTGAAGTTGAAAATGTGAAGTGGTTGCAAGAAATTGGACAAACCATCTTAAACGGTGTCCATTCTTCCTTTCCACTGACGACATGTGTAGTGTAACGTAACCCGCCACTTCACTAATGTCCATCTTGTGCCTTGTCTGAAGGCCAACGATCTGCAGGTTGTCTTAATTCTGGTTAAACTGAGGCCAGCAGCTCACTTGCACTGGCAAGGTTATATCAGCTATTAGCTGGCAACACTGTGGTTTTCTCTGTAGATAGATGTGGGTGGCTCTATGCTTGCTTTGATAGGTGTAGTAAAGCCGTGAGTTGCAGAGGAAACCGAGTTGCTTAGAGTTTGTGGCCTGCTTTATCCGGGCATATGTGCTAGAGATGAAGTTAAACCAGTTTGGGAAGATGTCCATATATCTAGTCTATATATGAGTACCTATATATATATATATATATATATATATATATATATATATATATATATATGAGTACCCATATATATGTCTGAAGAAGCGTCTTGACCCTAAACATCACCCATGCTTTCCATACAGAGATGCTCTCTGTCCCACTGAGTTTCTTCAGCATTTTGTGTCTATTGAGAATGTAATATGTAAGAAGGAACTGCAGATACTGGGCCTTCTCCACTGTCAGAGTGAGGCCACAGGCAAATTGTAGGAACAGCATCTTGTAGCGCGCCTACTGGCGCACGCAGGTATCGAACCTGGCGTTTGGAAGCTGCAGTCACGTGACACGGGAGGGGCTGCTTGTTTTCGCGCGGTTTTGCTTTCGCGCGCCAGTTCAGCACTGAGCACCACTGTGCCAGACGTGTCTAGAGAACCTGTTTACTGAAAAGTGAATTTTTGAATAAAAGTTCATTTAAAACTTCAGTTGTCATTCTTGAGACCGCCAAATTGGTGACCCCGACCTGTCTAGCCGTCTTTAGACAGGAGAATTATGCAGGAAGACACCGTTCCCCCAGAATCAGCCGGCACGCGGCAGGGCTCACCATCTTTCAAATTACCATCGTTTTGGCCCGACCCACCTCAGGTGTGGTTCGCCCACGTTGAGGCACAGTTTCACCTCCATCGCATCGTGGCGGACGATACTATGTACTTCCATGTGGTGGGGGCATTGTCGCAGGACTGTGCCTCGAGGCTGTTGTCTTTCATCGGGAACCCGCCGACCATCGGCAAATACAAAGGGCTGAAGACCCTGGTGCTCCACGCTTACGGTCTCAGCCGCAGAGACAGGGCAGCGATGTTGCTGCACACGGGCAGTGCCGGCGATCGGCGGCCATCCACCCTGATGGACGGGCACCACCCAAGTCTGCTTTTCGAACTGACGTTCCTGGAGCAGATGCCCGACGAAGTCCAGCTGATGCTCGCTGGAGCTGATTTCAGTGACCCCCAACAACTCGCTGAGAGAGCTGACGAATTGTGGGCACACAGACGGCAGGACGTGTGTGTTTTTCACCGCCCCCTGGTCACGGCGCGGGTGCAACCGAGACGACATAGGGAGCAAGAAGGAGCCCAGCCCAGCGTCGAAGAAGCATCGCCGCGGCCCGTGGTCTACGTCGCTGGTGTTACTACCATCAACGATACAGGCCCGAAGCCCGAACATGCCGGAGCCCCTGTTCATATCAGGAAAATGTCTCGGCCGATTGTCCATAGAGGCGAACGCGATCGGCCCAAATGAACACCTCTACGTTCGCGATCGGTTTTCCGGCCACTGTTTCCTGGTGGATTCCGGTGCCCATGCCAGCATCCTGCCTGAGATACTCGTGCCGGTAAGGTAGCACCTGTCCTCTCGGCTGTTAATGGGAGCGACATTCTCACTTAAGGTACGCGGACCCTGGACGTAAATTTCGACTTCCGCCCGTACATGTGGAAGTTTATCGTTGCTGACGTCACCGAACCGATCCTGGGGGCCGATTTCTTGCGCGCGTTCTCCCTGTTAGTCGATGTGCGAGGCGGACCCATGGTCCCTGTGTCGGACCTGCGCCCTGCCAAGCCGCGTGGTCCGTCCACGCCCCTACAGCAACTCGACGAGGTAGCTGAGGTCCAGCAACCTTTCGCAACCCTGCTCGCCGAGAGTTGCTCACGCCCTGGTTCAACGGGGCCACGCCCCGTCATGGCGTGGTCCACCACATTCCCACCGAGGGCCCACCGGTACACGCCCGCGCGCGCCGCCTCCCGCCCGATAAACTGCGCATCGCACGAGATGAGTTCCAGCTTATAGAGGACATGGGGATTGTCCGGCGGTCGGATAGCCCATGGGCTTCCCCGCTACACATGGTGCCCAAAGCGTCCGGGGGTTGGAGACCTTGCGGTGATTACTGCCGTTTAAACGCGGTAACCACAGCAGATCAGTACCCAGTGCCGAACATCCAGGATTTCTCGGTTCTTCTGGACGGTGCAACCTTATTCTCGAAGGTCGACCTCACTCGCGGGTATAATCAAATTCCGGTCCATCTCGATGACGTCCCTAAGACGGTCACCATCACCCCTTTCGGCCTTTTCGAATGTCTTAGAATGCCTTTTGGCCTGAAGAACGCCGCTCAGGCGTTTCAAAGATTAATGGATCAGGTTGGTCGGGGTTTGCCGTTCATATTCATCTACCTCGATGATATTCTGGCGGCCAGCAGCTCGCAGGCAGAGCATGTCAGGCATCTCCGCCTGCTTTTCGAACGGCTGCGCAAACACGGGTTGGTGATCAACCCCGCGAAGTGCCAGTTCGGATTGCGTTCCATTTCATTCTTGGGTCACAGCATCACCTCCCACGGCGCGCAGCCGCTGCCCGAGAAGGTCGGCGCTATCCATCGCTTCCCGAAGCCCTATCGGTCAAGGGCCTGCAGGAGTTTATCGGGGTGGTTAATTTCTACCACCGTTTCGTCCCGTCAGCAGCCGCCAGCATGCGGCTGTTGTTCCAATGCCCGGCCGGTAGGCCTAAGGACCTGGTTGGTCCAAGGAGGCGGAGAAGGCGTTCGAGGGACCTAAGACTGCATTGGCCAACGCCACTATGCTAGAACACCCTAGGGCGTCAGCCTAAACGGCCTTCACCGTGGACGCTTCCGACGTCGCGGTGGGCGCCGTCCTTCAGCAACACGTATGTAGCCGCTGGGTGCTGCTGGCATTTTTCAGCAGGCAACTGCGAGCCTTCGAAGATCTGCCATTTTTGATATTTCCTGAAGGGGCGCGCTTTCACCGCATTCACAGACCACAAGCCATTCACGTTCGCCTTGACCAATGTATCTGACCCCTGGTCTGCCAGACGGCAATGGCACCTCGCCTACATTTCCGAATTTACGTCTGATATTCGGCATGTGGCAGGGAAGTTGAACGTTGTGGGTAACGCGTTGTCCCATCCAGCACTTCCCGAAGTTTCAGCGTTAAGTCTAGGCGTGGATTATGAGGAGCTGGTCGCTGCTCAACAGGCAGACGCCAGTATGGAGGTTTACCGCAATGTTGAATCAGGTCTCAAGCTGGCTAAGGTGCCTAGCGGCGCCGTCGGCGTGCGAGTCCTTTGCGGTATCTTCACGGGCAAAGCCCATCGCATTGTTCCGGTTGCTTGGAGGTGTTGGATTTTCGACACTATCCACAGCCTAGCGCACCTGTCCATTCGCGCCACCTCTGCCTTGGTCGCGGCGAAGTTCGTCTGGCATGGGTTGAGGAAGCAGGTCGCAGCATGGGCCCGTTCCTGCAACCCATGCCAGACTTAAAAGGTACAGAGACATGTGCGCCTGCCGGTACAGGATTCCGCCGTTCGTTTCGACGGTTTAGTTTTGCCAGCCCCTACTGTTACACTCGCCCCGCAACATCGGACTATGCGTTCCGGTCGAACTGTCCGGTTATCCGTGCGTTTCCGTACCGCAGATTCTGGTGGGGGGGCATGTAGTGGCGCCTACTGGCGCACGCAGGTATCGAACCCGGCGTTCCGAAGCCGCAGTCACGTGACTCGGAAGGGGCTGCTTGCTTTTGCGCGGTTTTGCTTTTGCGCGCTAGTTCAGCACTGACCACCGATGTGGCCAGACGTGTCTAGAGAACCTGTTTACTGAAAAGTGAATTTTCGATAAAAGTGTGTTTAAAACTTCAGTTGTCGTTCTTGAGACCGCCAAAACCTCTTATTTGGCTTGGACCATCTACAACCCAATGGCACAATTATTGATCTCTCTAACTTCAAGTAACCCTTGCATTCCTTCTCTCACCATCCCTCCTCCACCCTAGACTTCTTGCTAATTTCACGGTTTGTATCCCTTCATTACCACCTCATCCCCAGCCAACAATGGACCATTGTGGGCTCCACCTATCTTGAGTCATCGATGCAGGCTCTGCTTTGTTCTGCACCTTTCCATACCTCTAGTTTTCCCCTCCCTGACTCAGTCTGATGAAGGGTCTCGACCCAAAACATCTCCTATTCCTGTTCTCCAGAGATGCTGTCTGACCCGCTGAGTTACTCTGGCATTTTGTGTCTATCCAGAACTTAATCCTCTCGGACCAAGAACAGAACCTTCCTTATTAACCCACCTTGTCTCTGAATCAATATAACGTAGATTCAAGTCCCTCCGCAAGGACATGAGCACGTTGACCAAAATGACACAGAGTGCAGTTTTATGGCAGGTACAGTTTTTCAGATGACTCTTCTGTGTTTAGAGTGAATGTGAAAAGTCCCCCATCAGTACAGATCTCCTCAGTATCCTGTCCAAAGTATATACCGTGATTGTGGTCATTTAAAAAAAAGGACTACCAGTTCACGTTGGAGATATCCCCAAAGTATGGGCCAATAGTTATCCATCAATCAATAGGTGTTCTCAACTTGTAGAAGCAAGGAACTGCAGATGCTGGTTTACAAAAAAAAAGACACAAAGTACTGGAGTAACTCAGCAGGTCAGGCAGCATCCCTGGAGATGATGGATAGGTGATGTTTCAGGTCGAGGCCTTACTTCAGACTGATTGTAGGGTCACAATACAAATCCATGTTCTCTAATTAATAGATAATCTCATCTTGTAGAAACAAAGAACTGCAGATGCTGGTTTGCAAAAAAATACAGTAAGTTGCTGGAGTAACTCAACCGGTGAGGTAGCATCCCTGGAGACCATGGGTAAGTGATGTTTTGGGTTCGGTCCCTTCTTTGGACTGTTCTCACTTTATCATTTTTCCGAGTGCAAAGTCGGTTGCTTTGCTTCCAACAATACGTTCAGTGAAATTGAGAAATACATGTTTTCCAGAGATGCTGCCTGTCCCTACGGGTCACTGTCTATACAGTGAAACCCTAGTTTGTGTCCTTCTCTATAAGCAGTGAAACCCTGCCTGGTGACAGGCAATCCCCCCCCCCCCCCCCACCATGGCAGGATGGTGAGCGATCTCCTCGCCACCTGAAGCTCACCTTCTATTGGGCTGTGCTTCAGTGGGTACGACCCCTCCCCATGCCAGGAGATTGAAGAGTCTACATGGCTGATCTATCTTTCCCTCTCAACCCCTTTCTCCTGCCTTCTCCCCATAACTCTTGACACCCTCACTAATCAAGAATCTGTCAATCTCCGCCTTAAAAATACCCAATTGCGGCCTCCACAGCTGTCTGTGGCAATGAATTCCACTGATTCGCAACCCTCTTTCTAAAGAAATTCCTCCTCATCTCCTTCTAAGGTTCACCCTGTTATTCTGAGGCTATGCCCTCTGGTTCGAGACTCTCTCACTCGTAGAAACATCCCCACCACATTCACTCTATCCAGGTCTTTCAATATTCGATAAGCCTCAATGAGGTCCGCCTCATCCTTTTAAACTCCAGTGAGTACAGGCCCAGTGCCGTCAAAGGCTCATCAATATTTTTCCTCGTCAGGTTTTCCTCGTCATTGTATCTCAATAGGTTTGGGTGGCTAACTGAGCAAATCTAAGAGAGCAAACTCTCCAGCTGGGCCTCAAAACAAGCCAGGAGTTGGGGCAGGTGGGTCAGAAGGTGGATCACATGCTTTGCTCACTCAATCTTTTTTGTTAATTTCGCTGTCTGCAGAATTTAATGCCTTCCACCTCTACTAAAGGCCGACAGGCCGACATTTCTCAGTTAATTAAGGGAAAAGAAAGGAGTCGCTGAAGTAAATGCTGACAAATGCTCCCTCCGCAACCAGCAAACGATCTCCGAGGGCACAGAGATGCTGAATGCTTCGCTTCTTCCGCACACACTGCAAAAAATCTTAACGACTTTGGAGAGATTTTGAACACTGTAATGTGTCCTCAGCACAAACTGTGGTAAATAAATTGCAAGTTATGACTGCTGTGGGGAGATATGCAGGAATATGGCTACACCAGGGACGGCCACCAGACAAGATAATGAAGAATGTTAGAATAAAGGATGGCTTGCTATCTCCCTGTCCAGATATTGAGAAGCCCATAGCTAATGCCGAGTGTCTTTCTGAATTGGCCTTTTAATTTAGATTCAAACTGAACAATGAGGCTTTGCTTTTTTTTTCAAGTTAGTATCTCTGTCATTTGCATGTTTAGAAAGGAACTGCGGATGCTTGTGCAGACCGAAGACATACACAAAGTGCTGGAGTAACTCAGCGGGTCATGCAGCATCTCTGGAGAAATGGGATGGTTGACATTTTGGGTCAAGACACTTTGGATGGGAGCGTCACCCATCCTTTTTGAGGATAGGTCCCAACCCGAAACGTCACCCACCCTTTTTCTCCAGATATGCTGCCTCCCCTGCATAGTTACTCCAGCACTAGGTGTATATCTTCTGACATTTGCATGTTCCCCTTACCAGCTAAATAAAATCAACAATGCTGGTTCAAATATGTAAAATTTGAAAACAACTTTAAAGTGCTCATGTCCCCTCTGTAGGCTGCTCTTAGAAATTAACTGGTTACAAAATGTTCTCATTAATATTACAGGATTCTTCGTATTCCTACTGGAAACTTTCCTACTTTATGCTTTAAAAAAAAAATGTTTTTAAGAATGAATAACATCATATAACGGTGAGAGTTCATGAGCAGGGTCAGTAAAGTTACCAAGGTTGTCAGTGGGACGAAGAATTGAATTAACATTGGCGGTGAAAAGAATTGGGCCGGCACAATGGCACAGCGGTTGCTGCCTTACAGCGCCAGACGGTTCGATCCTGACTACGGATGTTGTCTGTGCGGAGGTTGTAGGTTCTCCCTGTGACTGCGTTCCTCCCACATTCTAAAGATGTATAGATTTGTAAGTTAATTGGCTTTGGTAAAATTATAAATTTTCCCTAGTATGTGGGATAGTGTTAGTATATGATGTGATCACTAGTCGGCATGGTCTCAGTGGGCTGAAGGGCCAGTTTCCACACTGTATTTCTAAAGTCTAAAGTATTTTTGACGTTTATGGTCTATATATTAATCCAGTTACCTTCCATCAGAGATCTTCTGACTATCTTTACTATCTTTGGACTTTACACTATCTTGCACTAAATGTTATTCCCTTTAACCTGTATCTGTACACTGTGGGCAGCTTGATTGTAATCGTGTATAGTCTTTTCACTGACTGGATAGCGCGCAACAAAATAGCTTTTCACTGTACCTTGGTACATATGACAATAATAAATTAAAATAAACTGAGACGTATGGAATGCATATTGCCATTAACCCCTTTGACCTGTCAGTTCTGCTGAAGTGATTCACGTGGCGATAGGTAGTTTAAAAATCTTAGAAAAAATCTTTTCCCTGTATGGAGGACCCGACCTTTTCTCTGTCAGGTCTCCGTTGTCATTGGGGCCTAGCACCGCGGAGCGGCCTCCAACCGGAACGACCTGGGGCTCCAGTCGCGGAGCTGTGGAGCTGCGGACTACTCACCATCGTGGGGCTGGCCGGCTTCGGAGCGTGGGGAGCTGCGGTGGCATGCTGCTGCTGCTGCACGACCCCGGAGAACCGGAAGCTCCAGTCACAGGTCCGGTGGATGGTAACACCGGGAGCTCGCGGGTCCCTGGTGGGAGAACCCTTTTCGGAGCTCCCGTGGCGGCAACTTCTCCAGCCCGAGTTGCGGGGTTGAAGGCGACCCGGTGCGGGAATTTACATCGCCCGGCGCGGCTTTAATGGCCGCGGGACTTGCTAGTGCCCACCTGGGGCTCCAACATCAAGACCCGGAGCGCGGCTTTGCATCGCCCGGCGCAGCCTGAATGGCCGCGGGACTTATTTACCATCGCCCTGCCGGGGGCTTTGACATTGACATCGGGAGGAGAATGGGGAGCGCAGGGGAGAGATAAGACTTTGCCTTCCATCACAGTGAGGAGGAGATTCACTGTGATGGATGTTTGTGTAAATTGTGGTGTGTCTTGGTTCTTTTCTTGTTTGTATGACTGCAGAAACCAAATTTCGTTTGAACCTCAATGAGGTTCAAATGACAATAAACTGTATTGTATTGTATTGTATAAAAACAATTGTATTGGAGCTTAATCTCTCTCTAATACTTTAAACTGTCACCATTAGGAGGTTTCAGTGGACCAGCCGAAGACAGGTCTGCGTACTTGAAGCATTCAATGCACATCTTGTATGCACATGTACCACTTCAAGGACATTTATGTAAGAATTTAATTTTAAGATACACTCTAGTTGTGCAACTATTTAGTTTGACTGTAATGTTGCTTTTAGTTCTTCGTTTGAAAGCACTAAAATTAATTGGCATCATCACGTCATAAAAACTGCAGTGCACTTTGGTTAGTTGCTGTCGGCTATCTCTGGTAATTTTAACGTTAACTTTATTGGGTGATTCTGTACAAAAATAGGAGAGTTTATGCATTTATTCAATAACCACTTTAAGTTGTTTTCTTATATCTTCGCTGGAACAGGGACATTCCAAGCAGTGTGATCAAACAAAGTGAAATGATAGTAAACTGTATACGAAGATATTTGAGTTGAAGACAAAAACTTGGCTCAGAAACGAGAATCTTATTGGAAGAAAAAGAGGCAGAGGGATGGAGAATTTTACAGAGCAAACTGCAGAGCTCAGAGACCTGGCAGTTCAAGACATGGCTACCAAGAGTGGAGTGATTATGTCTGGGGTTGCTAATGATTCGAAATTGGAAGACGGCTTATCTCAGAGGGTTTAAGCATTGGAGGAATTTCGAGATTAGGGGATGGGTAAAAGGGTGGAGGGATTTGAAAAAATGGATGATAATTTTGAAGGCATTGCCTGCAAGTGAGTGATGGGGGAGTGGGGTTTGAGTGATGGACCTGTCCCACTATGGAGTCCTAATTTGCGAGTTTAGAAGAGTTTGCGCTCGCCACAAACTCGCAGCATGCTCGAGAGAAGTTCCCGCATACAAATAAACATTTTCCGCGAGTAAAAATTGGTCGGCATGGGTCTTTTGAACTCATAGTGCAGTGGTAGTGGGGTCGCCATGTAGTTATAGGTAGTCGAGGTAGCCGTAGGCAATCTCCTTTGCTGACGGGCTCATTGGGGAAAATAAATGTAAGCACGAGTTTTCAGAACCAAGGAAAACCGACCGGTAATGTTAAATGCCCGCTAAACTTTATTAAAAGTTGTCTGGCTTCTTAAAAGTGTCTCCACTCCTTCTCCCCCCTTCTCTTCCCTTCTCCCCCCTTCTCTCCCCTTCTCCCCCCCTTCTCCCCTCCGCTCCCCCAACCCGCTCTTTCAAAGGACTTACTGTACACTGTGCCAGCCGTCTTTTATCTTCCTGTTCATCGCGGGTATCACCTTGGCTTTGCACCTTGTGAATTTCAGACAGCGCTCCCCCGCTTTCCCTGACCCCTGCCTTTGCGATGTGTTTGTGTATGTGTGTGTGTGCTGACGGTCGATCCAGCTCGCGGCTTTTCAGGCAAGTGCCCCTGAGCTTGAAGTTCGAAGACAGTTGCTGAATAGTTGCGTAAGTGGGACAGGCCCTTGAGTTTGGACAAGGACAGCAGTAGAGTTTTGGATGATTTTAGACTTTAAACTTTAGAGATTCAGAGCCTTTGGCCCACTGAGTCCATGCCGACCAGCGATCTCCGTACACTAGCACTATCCACCGCACTTGGAACAATTTACAATTTTACCAAAGCAATTTTTACCTACAAACCTGTATGCCTTTGGAATGTTGGAGGAAAGCAGAGAACCTGGACAAAACCCATGTGGTCACAGGGAGAACGTACAAACTCCATACAGACTGCACCCATGGTCAGGATTGAACCCGGGTCTCTGGTACTGTAAGGCATCAACTCTACCACCGCACCATCTATAATCTTTCATGATGTTTTCATGAAGCACCGATTGAAGGAATCCTGTCTTCTACCCAAATGCCATTTGCTTCACTTCTGCACAGAGGAATAGACAAATTGGGTAAGGTGGGAAAATGTGGCCAATGGAGGATATTGAAGAAAGAATTTCAACCAATCTGCAATGACTAGGTTAACCCAATAGAGTAGGTGTGAGCTACCCCATCCCATGTAATATGATGTAGATATTGAAAACAATCAAATGGATTGCAGGACTGAGACTCCACATTTACAATGCTCTAAGTGATGTAAGTGTCCATTGGCTTTCCAAGGTCTCTGTTCTCCTCCACTTCATTGTTCATTGCTCCATCAATAACATCTGTACTTCTAGCTAACAGGGTCCAAAAATATGGAGATTCCTACCTCGACCTCTCTGCCCCAGTCTGTTTCCTTATGCCCCTGTCCCACTTAGGAAACCTGAACGGAAACCTCTGGAGACTTTGCGCCCCACCCAAGGTTTCCGTGTGGTTCCCGAATGTTCCCAAAGGTTCCCGGAGGTTTTTGTCAGTCTCCCTAATGGTCGAAAGTGGTTTCCTTTTTAAAAATCGGTAATTTTTTAGTCAAAGCCGGTTGCAATTCTAGTTGAAGGTGGTTGCCGGAAGACAAAAACCTCCGGGAACCTTCGGGAACCCCCGGGAACTGCACGAAACTTTGGGTGGGGCGCAAAGTCTCCAGAGGTTTCCGTTCAGGTTTCCTAAGTCGGACAGGGGCATAAGGTGCACTTTAAAAGTTAAACCCCTGTCTCACTGTGCGAGTTGGCCCACGAGTGACCCCGAGTTTTCACTCGTGGTGATCACGTAGCGGGAACGTCGGAACTCGCACGAGCAACTTATCGACTCGTGGCGCTAACTCGGCAGGTACTCGGGAAACTTGTTAACTCGTGAAAAAAATCAAACATGTTTGATTTTTTCCACGAGTCAAATTAACTGTTCAAGTGTAAAATGGAAACATTTTAACTCGTTGCAATAACGTAGTGGCCCCGTGCGTTTATCTTAGTGTCTCGTGAGTGTACCGTGGGAACTTTAATAATCTGTTCTTTTGCTCGTAAGACTGAACCAAAGATAGACACAAAATGCTGGAGTTTATAACTCAGCGGACCAGGCAGCATCTCTGGAGAGAAGGAATAGAGTCGAGACCCTTCTTCAGACTTTCCTTCGCTCCAGAGATGCAGCCTGTCCCGCAGAGTTACTCCAGCATTTCGTGTCTATCTTCGGCCTTTCTGCCACTTGTCCCCGTGGCTTCACTCTGTCTCAATGAACGGCTTAAAGACCTGCCGAAGGGGCAAGTCTGGGGTGGTGGGTGGGATGTGTCCACGTGTGATGCTCCATCCACCCCCCCGGGGCCGAGAGTGTGGGATTGGGAAGGAACTGCAGATGCTGGTTCACACCGGAGATAGACACACACAATGCTGGAGTAACTCGGCGGGACAGGCTGCATCTCTGGAGCGAAGGAATGGGTGGCATTTCGGGTAAGTCTGAAGAAGGGTCTCGACTCTATTCCTTCTCTCCAGAGATGCTGCCATGTCCGCTGAGTTGTGTGTGTGTGTCTCTCTCCCTCTCTGTCTATCTGTGTGTATCTGTGTGTGTGTCTGATGTCGGGTCCCGGTGGCCGCTCAAAGTCATCCGAGCTGCCTCATTCCTCTGAAGTGGTGGCCAGCTGCTGTCTGTGTGTATCTCTGTGTGTGTGTGTGTGTGTGTGTGTGTGTGTGTGTGTGTGTGTGTGTGTGTGTGTGTGTGTGTCTCTCTCCCTCTCTGTCTATCTGTGTGTGTGTGTGTGTGTGTGTGTGTGTGTACTGTCGGGTCCTGGCGGCCGCTCAGTCACCCGCGCTGCTTAATTCCTCTGAAGTGGTGGCCAGCTGCTGTCTGTGTGTATCTCTATCTGTGTGTGTGTGTGTGTGTGTGTGTGTGTGTGTGTGTGTGTGTGTGTCTCTCTCTCCCTCTCTGTCTATCTGTGTGTGTGTGTGTGTGTACTGTCGGGTCCTGGCGGCCGCTCAGTCACCCGCGCTGCTTAATTCCTCTGAAGTGGTGGCCAGCTGCTGTCTGTGTGTATCTCTATCTGTGTGTGTGTGTGTGTGTGTGTGTGTGTGTGTGTGTGTGTGTCTCTCTCTCTCTCCCTCTCTGTCTATCTCTGTGTGTGTGTGTGTGTGTGTGTGTATACTGTCGGGTCCTGGCGGCCGCTCAGTCACCCGCGCTGCTTAATTCCTCTGAAGTGGTGGCCAGCTGCTGTCTGTGTGTATCTCTCTCTCTCTGTGTGTGTGTGTGTGTGTGTGTGTGTGTGTGTGTGTGTGTGTGTGTGTGTGTCTGCTGTCGGGTCCCAACGGCCGCTCAATGTCAGTCACCCGGGCTGCTTCCTTTTTTAAAATTATTTAAAATAGAGATCCATTGCAAAAAAGTATTTAAAAACATAAAAAAAACAAGAAATGCTTGGTAGAATGCGCATTTTCCCATTGTAGGTCATATCAATAGATGCGGCCGCGCTGAAATAACTCAAAACCACAGGATGGAGATGTATTTTAACATTGTTGCTTTATTAAACCATACCTTCATTCACGGTTGGCTCAAGAGTAACGGGAGAGGAACTTGCTAACTCGGGAGAGGAACTTGCTAACTCGGGAGAGGAACTTGTAACATCGCAGCAATTACATACCCGTGGGAACTCGGCCACACACTTGATCATACACTTGCAGTCTCGTGGGCAGCCACGAGTCTATCACTCGGGGTACCTCGTGGGTCAACTCGCACAGTGAGACAGGGGCATTACCTCTTTTGGCAAAACATTTTGTCAAATTCTGTTAACATCTTTAAATATTTTGTTTGCTAACACGTCGTGTTATATTAAAGATGCCGTATAAATGCATATATTTGTTCAAACTGAAGGGGGTCTGGGTGAAATTTGAGACAGAAGGAACTGCAGATGCTGGAACCTTGTGAGTCTGAAGAAAGGTTCTGACCTAAGATGTTGCCTATCCAAGTCCGCCAGAGATGATGCTTTACCTACTGAGTTGCTCCAGCAATTTAAGCTCTTTGCTGTTAAATTGGTACAATTTAGGTTTAGTTTGCTTGTTCCGACTGGCATAAGGAATGTAGAGAGCAAAAATGAAAGGGAGACAGCAGGTGCACTGGGGAAAATATAAATCTTGCAGAGTACTTTGGAAACATGAGTAATACCAGAAGATTTGAAAATAGCTAATGCGATTTCAATCCTCCACAAAGTACAGAGGCATGACCCTGAGTATTATTGGCTAGTTATCTTGACATCAATAGTGGGAAAGAAATACAGCAGTCTATTAGAAAGGATGCAATGCAGAAACATCTATCAAGATCAAAGGTAATAAACAAAAACCAACATTGGTTCATCAAAAGGAAGTCGAGCCTAACACATTTATTGGAATTTGTTCACGGTGTAATGAAGTTACTGGATTATGGTATATTAGATATCCTGACTTCCAGAAGTCGTTGACAAGGTCTCTTACCGAAGCCTTACAGGTAAAGTGAAGGCTCATTGGATTAGGGTGAAATTGAGCAGATGGCTAAAAATGTTTCTCAGTTTAGTGGGTAGAGTAATACTGCACGGAAACAGGCCCTTCAGCCTTTTCTGTAGATGCTGACTAAGATACCCCATTTACGCTAGTCACATTATCTTATTGAAACATATAAGATTAGTCAGGGTTTGGATATGTTAGAGGCAGGAAACATGGTCCTGATGTTGGGTGAGTCCAGCACCTTGGCCACAGTTCAGGAGTAAGTGGTAAGCCATTTAGAACGGATAAGAGGAATAGCCTTTTCACACAGAAAGTTGTGAGTCTGTGGAATTCTCTACCTCAGAGGGCGGTGGATGCTGGTTGCCTGGATGCTTTCAAGAGAGAGCTAGACAGAGCTCATAAAGATAGCAGAGTCAAGATATATGGGGAGAAGGCAGGAACAGGGTAATGATTGTGGATGATCAGCCATGATCACATTGAATGGCGGAGCTGGCTCGAAGAGCCAAATGGCCTACTCCTGCACCTATTGTCTATTGTCTATTGTATATTTGTGAGCATTTGGCCCATATCCCTCAACCTCCTCTATCCATGTACCTGTCCTAGTGTCTTTTAAATGCTGTTATTGTACCTGCCTCAACAACCATCTCTGTCAGCACGTTCCATATACCCACCACCCTCTGAGTGAAAAGGTTGCCCCTCAGGTTCCTATTATATCCTGGTTGAAGGATGACTACGTGATAATTGTTTAAGTCTCCCCGTGGTGTAAGGACCCGCTTTTGATCCAGATGTTTATGACGTTGATGAGGGTATTGGTGGCAGTTTGGGTATTAGGAGGATACAGAGAGGTTCTTTTTTATCGGGGGTGGGGGGGGGGGGGGGGGGGGAATGAAGTGAGAGTGAATGTGCAAGGATATGGCAGGTAATGGGCAAGGATATGATATGGAAAAATATTTATTCATCCACTTTGGTCCAAAGACTATTAAAAGTTTCCCACATTTTAGAATGGTGAGCAATTGAAAGTTGTTTGTGTTCAGGATGGCCAGCATGTCATGTAGAGAAATGACTTACAGGCATCACAGTTACACCACGGTAGAGTTGCCACCATATAGCACCAGAGACCCAGGTTCGATCCTGGCTACGGGTGCTCTCTGTTCTCCCTGTGACCATGTGGGTTATGTCCGGCTGCTCCGGTTTCCTCCCACATGCAAGAGATTTGCAGGATTGTAATTAATAGTCCCTAGTATGCAGAATAGAACTAGTGTAAGGTGATCGTTAGTTGGTGTGGACTCGGTGGGCAGAAGGGTCTGTTTCCATGTTGTATCCCCTAAGTTAAACTAATCTAAACAAAACTACTCTGAATATTAACAAATAGGCTCAACAGGCTCTTTGGGAGGGAGGTGGCATGTTTTTCCTTTAGTGCAAGAGGATTTGAGTGCAAGACTAGTGATGTCTTAATCCAAGTATATACAGTAGATCCCTAAGGTAACCACATCTGGAATATTGTGTGAAGGTCTTGTCTCCTTGCCTATGGAAGGATATACTTGCACAGATGGAATGTAGCTAAGGTTCATATGATTGATTTTTGGGTGGGTGGATTTATTATATTTAGAGAGATTAAGCAGGTTGTCCTATATTCTCCACAGTTCAGAAGAATGAGAGCTAATCTCATTGAAATTTGCAAAATTCTTAAGCAAGCTGAGAGGTTACTTGCAGTCAATGCTTGCCTTGATTGGCGTGTCTAGAACCAGTGGTTACAGTCTCAAATTAAGTGGTAGGCTATTTAGGACACAATTTATGATGGGCTATTTAGAGTGGGACAGAGGCTCAGCTGGCAGAGCTGCTGTCTCACAGTACCGGAGACCTGGATTCGTTTCTGACCTCCGGTGCTGTCTGTGTGGGGTTTGCATGTTTTCCCTGTAACCATATGGTTCCTCCAGGTTCTTCCCACATCCCAAAGACGAGTAGGTTTGTAGGTTACCTGTCCCTAGTGTGTCGGGAGTAGATAAGAAAGTGGGAAAACATAGAACTAGTGTGAACGGGTGATCAAAGATAGACACGAAATGCTGGAGCAACTCAGCGGTTCAGGCAGCATCTCAGGAGAAAATGGATAAGTGATGTTTCGGGTCATGACCCTTCTTCAGACAAAATGGGTAACGGATGGTCAACGTGGACTCGGTGAGCAGAAGGACCAATTTCCCTGCTGGTATCTTTCAAACAATCAAGTTGAAAATAAATGTCTTCAACCAGACTGTAATTAATATTTGGAATTGGGCTGTGGAGGCTCAGACCTGATATTAAAGGAATTATAGGATATGGGATTAGTGCATTAATGTGGCATGGAAGGAAAAGATCAACCGCGATCATGTCTAAGGGTGATATTAGTATAAGAGGCCCAATGTCCAACTCCTCTTTATATTTCTTAATCTTGAATGATTACATTTGCTGATACACCAACACTCTTATCTCTTCAAACCTTTCAATCTGAGTACTCGCGTAGGCGAGCGTCGACTCAGTGAACCACTCTCACCTCTGAATCACAAAACTCTGAGTTCCAGAGAATTGAGGAGATAATCTAATCTGGGTCTCCTTGGCAGCACCAATGGAGGCAATATTCGTCAGTTGTGTTGTGAAATAGGCATACATTGTGACATGGTACAAATTAGAAGGACAGCTGAGAAATTCATCTTGGTGTCCTAGACTGATATCTATCCTGAAAAGATCATTATCTCCATGTCGTTTATGTGAAGTGGCTACCTGGTATGGCCTTGGCATCCGAAGAAGAAAATTCCATTGTTTAAAATAGAGACATAGAATCATACAGCAGAGAAATAAGCCATTCGGTCCAACTCATCCATGCTGGCCAAAATGCTCCATCTAATCTACTACCTTTGGCCCACATTTAGCCCAAATCTTCTAAATCTTTCCCAATCCAGGTGCAGGTGTATTTTTAATACTATTAGAGTATCTGCCTCAACTACCTCCCATGGCAACTGGTTCCATATGCCCACCACCCTCAGAGTGAAAACGTTATCCCTCAGGTTCTTATTAAATCCTCCTGCCCTGAACTTATGTCCTCTGGCTCCTGATTCTCCCACCCTAGGATCAAGACTGTGCATGCACCCTATCTTTTCCCCTTATGATTCTATACACCTATGTAACATCACCAGAATACCAAGGAGACTTAGAGAGAGAAAGAGAGAGAGAAAGAAAGGGAGAGAGAAAGAGAGAGAAAGAAAGAGAGAGAAAGAAAGAGAGAGTAAGAAAGAAAGAAAGAGAGAGAGAGAGAGAGAGAGAGAGAGAGAGAGAGAGAGAGAGAGAGAGAGAAATAGAGAAAGAAAGTGAATGAGAAAGAAATCAAGTGAGAAAGAGAGGGAAAAAAGAGAGAGAAAGAAGGAGCCGTTGAGAGATATTAAAGAAATAGGGATAAACACACATACTCAGAGATGAATGATTACAGATTGATTAGGACTTTGTAATTAGAAAGATACTGTGTTTTCCCAAACGTCTACTTGAAATTGTTCATTCGAAAATAGAACCCAATCTACATGTAGGATGCCAAACAAGAATGTTTACTGTCCATTGCCTTTTAGTGTTAGCAGCTTTGATCAGTGGCTTTTCTGAATGAAGAGCTTTCAATAATTATCTTTAACAATAACGAGAGCCTGTCTCCGGTTGGCTCCACAGGACTTGGTTAATGATGTCTTAAGGGCCTGTCCCACTTGGGCGTCATTTGCGCGTCACGCAGGTGGCGCGCGAGGATTTTGAGAATCCCAAAATCCTGGGGCACCACGCGCTACCGTTCGTCACTGCCTACGCCACCACGTCTCACCACGCGCCATGCGCACATAATGCACGCCATGCATGCGTCGTGAAGTGTAAATGACGTCGCGTAAATGACGCACAAATAACACTCAAGTGGGACAGGCCCTTAAAGACACTTTGTTGAAAGAAATGCAGTGAAGTGGAAATCCATGTCGTTGGTCATTGGTGACTCAAATTCTACAGAGATTTGGTATTTGCATCATAATGGAGACATCATCTGTGGCTCTGCGATACTCTGAAAGTTTGATTGCCTCTAATGGTAGAATGGCCTACTGCAATGTTGTAGGAAGATCTAAAATATGTAAACAGGAGGAGACCCTTTGGCCCATTGAATCCATGTTGGTCCTCTGAGAAATCTCATCAATTCCGTTCTCCTACGTATTTGCTTGTAACTTATCCTTCAGTCCGAGTATTGAGTATAGAAGTTGGGAGGTCACATTGCAGTTATATATAAGATTTTGGTGAGGCGCATTTAGAGTATTGTATTCAGTTCTGGGCACCATGTAATAGGAAAGATGTTGTTGATTTGGAAAGGGTGCAGAGAAGATTTACGAGGATGTTGCCGGGACTCAAGGATCTGACCTATAGGGACAGGTAGATCAGGCTGGGACTCTATTCCCTGAAGCGTAGGAGGATGAGGGTGATCTAATAAAGGTGTACAAAAAATCATGAGAGGAATAGATTGGGTGGATGCACAGAGTCTCTTGCCCAGAGTGGGGGAATCGAGAGCCAGGGGGCAAAGGGGAAAGGGGAAAAGATTTAATAGGAATCTGAGGGGTAACCTTTTCATGCAAGGGTTGATGCATGTATGGAACAAGCTGCCAGAGGAGGTAGTTGAGGCAGGGATTATCACAACATTTAAGAAGCAATTAGACTGGTACATGGATAGGACAGGTTTAGAGGGATGTCGGCCAAATGCAGGCAAGTGGGACTAGTGCAGATGGGACATGTTGATGTGGGCAAGTTGGGTTAAAAGTCCTGTTTCCACACTGAATGGCTATAACTGTAACTCCATGGCACACTGAGATGACCAAGGAAGACTAGCACTGCCTGAAATCTTCACTCACTAAGAATTTATGTTTAAAAAATTCTGCAGTTTGCCATTTGGAGTGGAAAATAGACGGGACCAAGACCGATGGAGGAGCGCTGAGATGTGGAAATGATTCTAATGCAATTAGATGCTAAGTGACTAGATACGCAACATACGATGAAATTAAGGTTAACCTGGAGGTTTGCCAGATTTGACCTTGAAGTATGTCAGACTACAGCTGACTCTAGATACATCTGTATGTGCAGATGCCCATTAATGCTCATACACGTAGACACGCATTTAAACAAAATCATCAGAAGCTGTTGTTAACCCTCTGTTGACCAATGCTTTACTGTTTCACTGCAGGTCTATTACAGTATTTTTTTCCATTGCAATATTTTTTCAACAGAAATATTATTGGAATTGAAAGCACATTAAAATAAAAAACAGATTTGGAATGTAGGACAAATCTAAAGGAAATGGAAAATGTTGAATTTAGCCTTGAAACAAGTTGTAAACAGCATGCAAGATTCTTCAAAGAGTTAACTGAGGCATAATGTTTCCTCTTGGCAGTGTTTTTGTGAATGTAATGAGACAGAGCATACATATACAAAAAAAGGTGGAGATTTATTTTGCAGATAGTATACTTGCTATTTAAATGTTGAGTCTCTGAGTTTTTGGTGCAAACAATGTTCTTTCTGAGAAATTGTTATTTTGTACAAAGAAGGCATATCATGTGACTAGCCAATTGGATCATGATTTGAATATGCACATAGTTGTAGAGAGAACCACATTTTCCATATTTAAACATATATTCAACTTCTGGTCAAACAAAATGCAAATAAAAACAATGATTGAAGAGATTTTCAATTTGTAGTCTGGATGCCATTCTACAATAAAAATATTGTAATGTTGACAGACTGTGCAGTATTGTGATTCCAGTGGAGAAAGTGCAGAGGAGATTAACCGGAATATTGCCAGGACTAGAGGACATCAGTTATGGGAAGAGATTGGATAAAATCGACTTATTTTCCTTGGAACAACAGAAGCTGAGAGGCTGTTCTAACAGAAATATATTAAGATTATGAGAGCCGCAGATGGGGTAGATGATCAAAAGCTTTATTCCATCCTAAGGGGCTCAAAAATAAGAGAGCATAGGCTTAAGGTGAGAGGAAGGAGTTTTAACGGGAATCTGAGGGGGAAATTATTTTACACAGAGAGTGGTTGATATCTGGAACTTGCTATCAAAGGAGGTTGTGGCGTCAGATACTATTACAGCACTTGAACAAGCATGGCGTCGAAGAATGTGGTCCGAATGCAGTCAAATTGGACTAGTGTAGATGGGCAAAAAGGTCAGCATTGACCTGGACTGGAAGGACTTAAAGGCCTGTTTCTGTGCAATACAAATTTACGATTCTGGCGCTGAGTGAATTACCAATGTAATGTGGAAGGATATCCTCTCTGAACAATGAGGTTTAACATCCACACCTGGTTTGGAGATAGGAGCACAAGCATCTAGGCTGATCTCCTGGTACTACCTTGAGCAAATGCAGCTCAGTTGGAGGTGCCGTCAGATAGATGTTAAACTAATGCACCTACTGATGTTAAAAATCCCTTTGGTGTGAAAAATAAGGTGTCTTTTTTAACATTTTTTTAGCTTGGCATTATAAATCCCAATAATTTGGATTCTAATTGTCCATCCATAATTTGAAGAAAGGGGTGTCTTGACCATTACTTATCCCAAAGGCTAATTGGGATATGCCTGGATAATTCAAGCCAATGCAAACCCTTTATATTTAAAAAAAGGATGGCCCATCATTTTCTCTCAAAGACCAGATCCAATCCCTCCAGATCCAATTCCAAGTCTTGCTACCAGCTCCTCCGTGTGAAGAACACGTTTTACTGTCATTTCCTCTGGGAAGAGAAGGAGAATTGTACAAATTCTGGAGCAGTTTGGCCTGAAAGAAAAGTGGAATACAAGCCAGGCAGCTACAAGGATATATGTAAACTCTTTGTAAATTGCGAGAAGTGAGCAGAGAGGAGAGAAGGGTTTAAGATTATTATACATGAAGAATAGAGGCGCAGCATTATGTTTGCTTCCCAGAATGGTCCCAGAATTTGTTTTTGGTCGTATTGTTCAAATTGTGAGGGAATATTATGTTATCAGGGGCACATACTGGAAGGATTTATTGAGTTAAGTGATATATGAGAGCTCAAAGTATGTACACAATTAAATTGATATGATTACTGCAAGTATCCAATCAATGAATGTGTCTACTGATGTCAGGTTGGGTTCCTCTTCCTGATGTGCTCAATAAATTGCTTGGGCATTTACTGTTAATGATGCCATCTGTATTAATCATGTGAATGAAATATATTAATAATTGGTGAAAGTAATATTAAAGTTTAAACTAATATTTTGTTACCGACCAACTGGTTGAAGGATGCCAATTACAAGGTTTTCTTTCTGAAGAAGATATAATGATAATAAAGTCAAGTGTGGGAAAACCTCAAGAGCCGACACATCTGTTGAAATACCCTTTTAGAATTGCAACAGAAAAATTTAAGTATGTGGGCATCCAAATTACTAGGAAATATAAATCACTACTTAACGCAAACTATATGCCTTTATTAACTAAATTAAAGGGGTTGATTAAATTTTGGAAAACACTGCCAATGTCCTTAAATAGGCAGAATAAATGCGATAAAAATGATCTTCTTACCACAAATACTGTACCTATTTCAATCAGTCCCACTATATTTACCAAAAAAATATATTTAAAAAACTAGATTCTGATATTATAAACTTCATATGGGATTATAAATCACACAAAATTCAAAGAAAACACTTGTGTAAATCTAAAGAATCAGGGGGATTGACACTCCCTAACTTGTTGTATTACTATTGGGCAGTGAATATTAAAAATATAATCTACTGGTTGGACAGTTCTGCCCAACAGGTAGATTGGATAAGAATGGAGAAAGAGGATTGTTCCCCTTATAATGTAGGAGCAATCTTTCTTTCCCCGATGAAACTGAACAATATAATATATAAGAAAAATCCAATTATTCACAGTATAATACGAATTTGGAAACAAATAAAATTAACTTTAAAATCAAGAAAACTATCGCTTCTTTCTCCAATAACTAATAATCCCTCATTCAAACCATCTATTATTGATAAAATGTTTAATCAATGGGAAATAATATGAATTAAAACGATGGGAGATATGTATGAAATGGGAAAACTTTTATCATTCCAACAATTACAACTAAAATATAATTTGAAAAGTAATTAATATTTCAAATATCTTCAAATTCAAGATTATTTGAAAAAATATATACAAGGAAACTTTAACCCCAGATTTATTAGAGGAAGGAATGAATAGAAAGGCAGAATCAAGCAATTTAATATCTTACTTATATAATATAATTCTAAATATAGAAACACCAATGACAGAGGCAATTAGAAGGGACAGCGAACAAGAGTTATTGATAAAAATTCCGAACGATAGATGGGAAAAAAATCTATTATATGTAAATAGATTAATTAATGTAAGACATAACCTAATTCAATTTAAAATTTTACATAGATTATACTATTCGAAAACTAAATTGAATAAAATATTTTCAAATGTTTCCCCCATCTGTGATAAATGTCAAACTCAAAATGCCATTATAGCACATTCCTTTGTCTCTTGTACAAAACTGCATAAATTTTGGAATGAATTTTTTGGAATTTTTACAAAACTAGTTAACACAAAATTGAACCCCAATACAGAACTGATTATCTTTGGATCAATGGAAGAGGGAAGTAAACTAACTATATTCCAAGAAGCGTTTCTTAATTACGGTTTAATAACAGCAAAAAAACTTATACTCAAATTTTGGAAAAACGCAACCACGCCAACATTCAAAATGTGGATTTCAAATGTGTCGGAAACGCTACATCTTGAAGAAATGAGATTCCTCCTACTAGGCAAAGTAGACCAATTCTTAAAGACTTGGTCTCCTTTTATCAACTTTTTACAAGTAGATGGTGCAACATAACATAACCTTAGAAATTAAATGGTTTAGAACCGGGTGATGGATGGGCAAAAATACGAAATAGGTAGATCTCTCCTAATCTCTCTTTTCTCTACTTTCTCCTTTTTTTTCAATCTTTTTAGCTTCTCATCTCTGTCCCTTATTTCTTTTGCTATCTGTTTCTACTCGCTTGTCTATCTATTCCGACACTCTCTATTTATTTTTTCTCTCACTGTTCTTTTATTATTAAATTAAAAAAACAAAGTTGTACAAGAATGGAAATATGTATTTACGTATTAGGTACTCAATTTGGAAACAAATAAAATTAACTTTAAAACCAAGAAAGTTTTACTATTGTACTTACTTCTAACAAAAATAAACAAAAACAAAAAAACAATAAAAAATGTGGGAAATTGTCCTCAAAAAAGGACACTAACTGTCGAAGTAACTCAATGGGTCAGGCAGCGCCTCTGGAGAACATGGATAGGTGAGGTTTTGGGTCGGGACCTTTCTTCAGACTTGCAGTGAAAATTACAAGATGTAATAGAATTGCAGGTACTGGTCTATACCAAAGACAGACACACACTGCTGGAGTAACTCAATGGATCAGGCAGCATTTATGGAGAACATTGATAGGTCCTCTCCTCCAGAGGAAGAATTTCTTCTGAATAGAGTTTTAGTATCCACAGCTTTGAAGATATGAGCACAAAAGTGTTCTGGTATCAATTTTACTCAAATGTTTTACTGGACACAATATAGCAGAAGCTGTGCAATGGTCACTATGTCCGACATTCAGTCCCATTGACTTCAGTGGATCTAACCTTACAAGAATGGCATTTAAGAAACAGAATACAACATGCAGTCATGATCACGTTGATCTTTTGGCACAAATAGCCAAGGATAAATTTCTACCACACATCTTTACAAAGGCCATGAAAGTGCAGTCTACCCTTGTTATTGCGGGCCTCTTTACAACAGATTTTAGTTATAGTGATCAGAACGTCCCCACAGCAATCAGACACCAGTGTCTCTTAGGCTGCGAGTCACACTGCAGGGGGTACTTGAGATTGACAAGCAATTGCTGCGATTGCTTGTCAATGACTACTCGGTGGTTCAAGAAAATCCTTTACTCGGTTACAGCGGACAATCAGCAATAATGGACGCCATTCCCCCCCGCTGTGGTCCATTATAACGAGGGTTATCTGTTATGTTATGGCGATATTTCCAAAGGTTGTCAGCAAATTGCAGCCTTACAGCTTCAGAGACCCAGGTTAGATCCTGACTATGATTGCTGTCTGTACGGAGTTTGTACTTTCTCCCTGTGACCGTGTGGTTTTTTTCTGGATGTCCCGGTTTCTTCCCACCTCCCAAAGATGTACAGGTTTGTAGGTTAATTGGCTTCTGTTAATTGTAAATGATTCGATGATACTTAATTGTCACATGCACCTAGGTACTGTGAAACGCTTTGTTTTGCATGCAACCCGATATTGTCCCCTGTTAGGGGACACTCTATTAGGCTTGTGCTGTTCAGGTGGATCTATTCCTGAGATAAACTCAATTGTAGAACCTGACACAGTATCTAATATAAACTGATCAGATGTTATGCAGCACCATTCATTATAAAACAATTGTAATCTACCTCCAACAGGAGGTTGTACACCAGAAACCTGATCCTTAACAGAAATTCCCTGTACCTCCACAATCGGCCTGTAAGGTCCCTTTCTGCCGATACTGGGGTTGTTGCTGGTCTGCTCTAGTGAGTAAAAACATTGCCCCACTGGCCTCCCTCTGCTTGGCCCAGCACCTGGATCCGACCTTCACTACATCAAACTACGCTTCCGTAATGGTGCTCTTGAGACGGTTGGTTTCATCAACCCGATTGTTTTTGCCTCATCATCAATATCTCGAATCTGTTTAATGAGGTCTGCTCCAAATAGATAATCAGGCGGTTGTACATTGGTAGCCCTGCATAAAGCCGCAAATTTCTGATTTAATGTTGGCCGGATGGCGATCTTCCTAATGCAGTTTACCTCGAAGAATGCATTGCAGAAAAGGGCCAGCATGTCTTTCTGGATTGGCGTCTGCGGTGTCCCTTGGACCATCTTGCCGAATGCAGTTATTCCTGCCGCCACCAACTGGAGGACGTGCTGAAAGCGAACTTCTTGTCCTCTCATAGATGCACTCATGGGTGCCCAAATTGCCGGGTTTACGTTGGGCACCCTGAGTGAGGCACAATTGACGGGTGTTTTGCATTTTGCCGTGGTTTCTTCCATAACGGTTTGTTGGAGCTGGTGAGATACCAAATAGTTCACATTGGTGGCTACATATTCCTCCATTGCCTCACCAGTCCCTTCCGGAATAGCAAAACTCCTTGCTAAATCTGGGACACCCGGAGCGTGGCTCTTGTGCTCTGGTGTATGCACATGAGCAGGGACACCAGAATCAGGGTCAGCTTCATCCTGCCCTGCTTCTCCCGAGTCATACTCAAGGTCCTATACAAGGCGCTGGAAGGAAATTCCCTTGCCAATAAGCACCATATTCTTCTTCATATGGGCCTATTCGAGAAGCTGCCTGGGGAATCAATGGGGCCTTTGACTCCTGGCTTATCAAAGTGTGGAGCATTTGTTCCATATGTTGAAGTTTCCCCCACATTCTTTTTCTATCCGGAGGGGAGTCTTCTTGTTCTTCAGACCCGTCTGATAAAACGGGTCTGATAGACTTATGTGTTGCTTTTCTGTGAGTTGCAGAGGCCTCAGTCTCCTGAGTCACTGGAGCAGGTGTACACTGTTCAGTTGTCGGTATACCGGCAGCCGATATCGGAACCGGCGTTACCGGTCTAATCTCCCGACCCGATCTGATATGCGAATCCGCATCCCCGCTGGATCCACGCTTACTCCGAACTCTTCTACCAGAACGCTCCATGCCACCGACTCCTACTGATTCTACGAGCCAGATTTACGGAGCTTAAATACTTCCAGGAAACAAGTTTAAACTCACTTACCTGCAAAGTTACTACTTACCGCTGGTGGAGCTGCGCTCTCCAGCCCGTTCAGTGCGACATGCGTGGACGTAATGCATGCACCTGGTGGGGCTTCTTCACGTAGTCACTCACGTGACTCCGAAGTAAAATTGGCTTCTGTTAATTGTAAATGATTCGATTATACTTAATTGTCACATGCACCTAGGAACTGTGAAACACTTTGTTTTGCATGCAAGCCGATAATGACGTCCCAGTGCGTGTAGAATAGTGTTAGTGTACGGGACGACCACTGCTCTGCGTGAACTCAGTGAGCCGTAGGACCTGTTTCCACACTGTATCTCTAAAAACTTTGCAAATTCTCATATTCATTGAAACTGAGAAATACGATAAGCTGCTATTTCACCATCACCCATTTGGCATTGGGCCACACCTCTATGTTTAAAATAGACGGTAACAATGAAAATACCATTTTGTCGATACCACACTCATATTTTACATTAAACTTCATTGGTAAGGTCTGAAAGGTGAGGCATGGTTTAAGATAGTTGTATCATCTAGAGTTCTTACTTAGATTTATTCTCTCCCCACTGTGGGAACGTTGCTTAATGCAAACCGTGTGCGCGTTTGATCGCGTCCCCCCATGTTTGAAATTTCCACGTGGCATTCTCAGTCGGAAATCGTGTCATCACAAAGCGATTTTGTTTTAATAAACAGGAAATTGTGGCTTGCATCTCACAAATTCCTGAACAACATACAACCTTTAAACACAGAGTTCATTTATAGTACAGAGTTTATCTGCAATAATCTGCAATAGTCTCGGTTCAACTCTCAGCTCTTCGAGTTCACAGATGGCAAGCAGGGAGTGTAGAGGGTGGAGTTCCAACTGGCTCTTTACATAATCCAGTGGTAGCAAGCTATCAATTAACCTGACTTCACTTCAGTCTGTGAACATTAGAAACATTGTTGATTCCTTAACAGAAAGTGAAGACTTCAAGGGTAGACATCAAGCCAACTCATAGGCCTCAATTTGGATATACACTGTAAAAGGAACAAAAATATTCAGAGCAATTGGATCAGAGAAGAGAGTGTGTCAAATTATTTGGCCTGATATTTTAAAGTATAGGCACAAAACTTGATGGGCTAAATGTGCTGTGGTGCAGCGGTAGGGTTGCTGCCTTACAGGGCCAAAGACAGTTGGTGCCTTACATGGCCAGTTTGATCATGATGGCGAGTGCTGTCTGTACGGCGTTTGTGTGTTCTCCCTGTGACCCTGTGGGTTTTCTCCGGGTGCTCCAATTTCCTCCCACATTCCAAAGACTTGAAAGAAGTCCATGTTTGTACATCAATTGGCCTCTGTAAATTGCCCCTAGTGTGTAGGATGCAAAAATGGGATAATATAGAACTAGTGTACAGGTAATTGGTGTTCGGTGTAGACACGGTGGGCCAAAGGGCCTGTTTCCATGTTGTATCTCTAAACTAAACTATCAAGGCACAGTTAAACATTCTCTTTGACACGATTTAAGATTTGAAAAATACTCCTTGGCTCAGTTTCCACAAGTAAACAGGCTGCCTGAAGTCATCAGAAAGAGTTGGATCAGGGAAATTCCATGGATAGATGCCAATAAAATCTCATTAATAAAGACGAGTCCAGTGATTGTAGTTCATCGCAGCGGGGAAACTTATTTATTTATTTTGCTTTTCCATGGAGATTTAGCTAAATCTGTGATCGCTAATCATCAACATTGATCTCACGCTCTGTTATCTAGATACTGTGCTCTACCTACTCCCATCCGCCTCATCTGTGAAAGAGTCTATGTTCCCACTTCAGAACGCACAATATCTGTGGCAGCAAGTTATCCTGGATCCTGGGAGACTGCGCAAAACAACACATGGATGTAACTTTTCCTTATCCATTTACCACTTTGTAAATGTGTTTGGGCTATTAATAATAGCCTAGGATTGGCAGATCACATCTGACTCCAGGTCAAACAGACTTGGCTCTCAAAAGGACACAAAGTGCTGGAGTAACTCATTAGGTCAGACAGCATCTTTGGAGAACATGGATAGGTGATGTTTCAAGTCGAGACCCTTCTTCAGTTGCTTCTCCCGAGATGGTGCCTGAGCTGCTGAGTTACTCCAGCCATTTATGTCCTTTAGTGTAATAACCAGCATCTGCAGTTCATTGTTACTACAGCCTTTAGGTCTCCTTGGTATGCTTTAGCACTAGATGGATGGCAACAGATTACCGATGCAAAGCCAAACTGCAGCATCTATGATGTTACAACGGACTCAGGACTAAACTTCGCCTTGAAAATTATTTGAAAAGTTATAACCTGCGCCAAGCCGACAAGCGATGTTAATTCAAGGATGAGCAATGTTAAGTGAGAGACAAAATAAAATGGCGTCATACAGCATGAAAACCGGCCCTTTGGCCCAATTTGCCCTCACAAACCAACATGTCCCATCCTCACTAGTCCCACCTCCCTGTATTGGCCCATATCCCTCTTAACCTATACTATCCATGTACCTGTCTAAATGTTTCTTAAATGTTGCGTTAGTACCTGCATCAAATGCCTCCTCTGGCACTTCATTCCATACACCCATCACCCTTTGTGTAAAAAAGTAAAATAGTAAGATTACTATTAAATCTTGTGCCCCTCATTTTAAACCTATGTCCTCTGGTTCTCGATTTCCCCCACTCTGGGTAAGAGACTCTGTGTGTTTACCCGATCTATTCCTCTCATGATTTTGTATGCCTCTAAAAGATCGCTCCTCATCCTCTTGTGCTTCAAAAAATAGTCGTAATCTGCTCAACCTCTCCTTATAGCTCAGGCCCTCGAGTCCTGGCAACATCCTTGTGAATCTTCTCCGCACCCTTTCCAGCTTGACAACATCTTTCTTATACCATGGTGCCCCAAACTGAACACAATTCTCTAAATGTGTCCTCACCAACATCTTATCTAGATGCAACATCTTATCTAGATACTCTGACTGATGATGAAGTCCGATGTGCTGAAAGTGTTTTCTGTTAAAGTCCATGATTGTTGCATATAGTCTCCCTTGAATGTTCTTGGACAGACATATGTACATCTAGCCTACAGAGCAGGTAGGCTACTGTATCTGGAGGTTGGCTACAGGGCCAGGCCAGGACAGGACATTCCTGTCACAGGACAGGAAGCGGAGCATCCTAGAAGAAGTGATGGAGCAGGACCCATGATGGAGACTCAGGAGCAGATCGGTGATCAACCAAGGAGAAGAGGCTCAGGATGAAGGGTGATAGGCCAAGGAATGGGAGACCCAGAGGCTGAGTGGTGACAGAAATGGAGCATCAATAACAACATAATCAGGATTTATGCGATGAATGTGACAGTAGAGAATAGAAGTAAATGATTGATGAGTATTGATCTTTGTTCCGTCTAAATTAGGCATAACAAAGGGCCAAGAAATTAAAAAGGAGCAATTAAGCCTGAGATTTTCCCTGGCTAAATGAATCGATCTAGTGGATAAAGGCAATGGAGAGTGCCATAGACCTGCATAAGGTTTGTAATATACAAGATGGGAACTCCAGGACATTTCCTGTGTCCAACCATAGTGCTAGAAATTGCACTATTGTCATCATTATGGTGTTTTAGCATGTTTCCTTTCTACGAATACTGTGTGCATTTGCTCTTTCTGACTGTATAGTTCTGAGTATGCCCAGTATCTTGAGTGTATGTAATTAAGAAGGCATTTGTTCCATGTCGAGTAGAAGTGAGTTTTCCAATTAGTCAGGCAATTCAAGTGTCTTCAGCTAAAGGAGGTTAACAATCTCTTAATTGCTGAAGATAAACAAAAAATGCTGAAGTAACACAGCAGGTCAGGCACCATCTCTGGAGAAAAGAAATAGGTGACATTTTGGATCATAAACCGTCTTCAAAATGAAAGATAAATGTGGTTGGAGGTGGGGGGGAAACTAGAGGCGAGAAAATGCCATAATAAATCAGGGCCCGCAATGGATGACCTCAGGGAAGGTGGAGTTCATGATGACACATTGTTGGTTGGGGAAGATGTGCTAACATTGTGTGGGGCAACTTTTTTACACAGAGGGTGGTTGAGTGTCGGAACACACTGTCAGGGTTGGTGGTTGAGGCAGATACAATAGTGGAATTTCAGAGGGTTTTGGATGGTCATATTGATATGCAAGGAATGGACGGAAATGGATTCTGCATTGGCAGAGAGATAGTCCTGCCATCATGTTTGGCCCAACCATTGTGGGCCGAAGGGCCTGGTCTTAAACTGTTCTAAGTTCTATGTTAGATCTTGCGCATAACATGAAACCACGTTGATTTTAATGAGATTTGAATGGCACAGGTTGTGAAAGCTAATCACTTAAAAAATAATCTTTCTTTACTTTTATGATTAATTATTTCTTTGAATATTTTTAAGGTTGTGGTAGATAAGATCTCTAACACAAAAGGGTGAAATGTTAGTGTGAATGGAAAAGAATGCAGTCGTGATTACAATCAGAACCTTATCATGACCTTATCAAGTGGTGGTGCAGTCTCACGACATTCAGTCACCTACCCCTGTTCTTAAATTTTTTGCCTTTACCTAACTTTATCTCTTTATTTCTAAAGCACATTATTTTTTTACACGCATTAATAGTTCACATTAATTTAAGCATTTTTAAATGTCTCTGGATATCAGAGATGTTTAAATATTATTGAAATGAGTAACAGTAACAGTTTTGATTGAAGGCAAAATATCTCACCACTTCTGCCAAAGCTTTACCAGCTGTCGATGGCAGTCAGAGATATTTTGAGTGCGGAACCATCTCATTATGATTCCTGCACATTGTCACCATCCTAGCCTTGACTTGGGTGATGGGCGGCACAGTGTGTGTGCTGTCTGTAAGGAGTTGTACATTCTCCCTGTGACCGCATGGGTTTTCTCCGGGTGCTCCAGTTTCCTCTCACACTTCAAAGATGTGCAAGCTTGTAGGTTATTTGCCTTCTCTAAATTGTCCCGAGAGTGTAGGATAGAACTAGTGTACGGGTGATTGTTGGTTGGGTCATTCATCCTGTTTCCATGCAGTATCTGTAAATGAAGCTAAAAGTATAGCACATCACAAGTACAGCACATCAAAAATAATCTCATCTGCCTGCACATGAATCATATCCCTCCATATCCATGTATCCACCTAAAAGCCTCTTAAAAGCAACTATTGTATCAGCAAATGCCACATTCATACCTGCAATTAAAAATTGCATAACATTTCAACTGCTTTTATTCCTGGCTTATGCTTAACTTTAGGTAAAAGTGGACAATAAACAGATGGGCAGAAACTCAGTGCACAGTCGTCGCAGTTTGGTGTGAAAATTTGTTAACCTGCATTATTTTGGCAGGCACACATTCCTGGGCTTGGCGGCATGCAGAGACAGAAAAAAAAGCAATATTTTTTTTCTCTTTCCACCTACCTCCCCCCTTTTAATTTGCATTCAGTTGATGAAAATATTCAGTCATTAGATATTGGCTGATGTTGTGGCTGCTAGTGCTAAAATCTGGTCCACGGGTGTTAAATCCTGACTGCAGTATTGATTCTCGGAGCACTTTTTGGACTGAGTACAGATTCACAGTGATGTCTCCTTGACACCACATAAGGGAATCTGAATTGTCAATTTGTTGGTGGTGTTGAGTTGCTGCTAGCCAATGCCATTGGGTGCAGTGGGGGAGTTCAAACCCAGTCTATTTTACAGGCTGCTGTTGCTCATATTACAGTGCTGGCTTCAGGGACACAACCAAAGGTTTTCTTTCCCTCCCTCCGTACATGTCACAAAGCCAAATATCACACATTGCCTCTGACCCAGGAGTTCAATGCTGAGTTAGGCTAGACATTCCAGGATAACATGATAGCAAGTCCTTCATTTTTTTTACCAAAAATTATTTAATCAATTATTTACAATAATATTTACAGTATGGAATAAATCAAAACAAAACCCACCACCATAATACAAGACAAACAACCTTTGCTCGGTCCGCATTAACCAACCTGATCTCCCTGTGGCTCAGCACTTCAACTCCCCCTCCCATTCCCATTCCAAATCTGACCTTTCTGTCCTGGGCCTCCTCCATTGCCAGAGTGAGTACCACCGGAAATTGGAGGAGCAGCACCACATATTCCGCTTGGGCAGTCTGCGCCCCAGCGGCCTGAACATTGACTTCTCCAATTTCTGGTAGCCCTTGCTGTCTCCTCCCCTTCTCAGCTCCCCCTCATCCCTCTGGCTCCTCCTCTTCCTTTCTTCTTCCCACCCCCCTTACCCTTCATCAGTCTGAAGAAGGGTTTCAGCCCGAAACGTTGCCTATTTCCTTCTCTCCATAGATGCCGCCGCACCCGCTGAGTTTCTCCAGCGTTTTTGTCTATACTAAATAAACTACTATACAACTATATTACAATCCTTATTGAGGATGTATTCAAACCCCGTGGTGCCCAGCAGTCCTGGAAATTCCCCAGGGTGCCTATGGACAGCGCATAGTCCCTGTCAAGAACCACCCGGGTGCAGATGTAAACCCGGAAAAGGGGCAGGCAGCCGGCTTGGGCAGAGGCCTCTTCCAACTGGCACCTTGACTCGCGGATGGCCAGCCTGGCCTTCTTGACTGGGATAAACCAGAGGTAGCAGTTTATTAAACCTGGAGCAACTGAGCGGGTGAGGCAGCATCTATGGAGCGAAGGAATAGGTAACATTTCGGGTTGAGATCCTTCTTCAGACTGAGAGTTAGGGGAGTGGGAAACAAGATATGGAAGGGTACAAAGAACATGTGAAATGTGAGAAAATGTACAAAGAAAAGGGTGTTATGTTGAAGCACTCGCTATCCAAAATATTGCAATGTCTTTAATCACTGCTAACAGACATTTTAAGTGTTATTTAGATTGTCAACTAAGCAGCCACCTTCGGAAGAAACAAAACTTAATAATAAGGCATCTTGCAAAAAAAGGGGGATTTGAGGTTAAGACTGAAACCTGGCCATCTCTTCATTACCTTTGACAAAAGTTTCCTCCCTGTCTAAGAGTTGAAAACTCTTTCAATGGTTCTCCCAGATCAACCCTAATTCTCATATTTTAATACAGAAAATATTGTCAGTCCCTTCAGGTTTCTCTCATCATGTTAGTCTGTGAGCTTAACTACTGTTAGTAAATGTGACACTGTCCTTTAATATTGAATTCTAGTGTTTGTTGGTATTAGCATGGGTCACAGAGGAGGTGAACTAATTTTATTTCTCTTCTGGTCTGAAGAACCCAAAAATGGACACGAAAAGCTGGAGTAACTGGAGCAGCATCTCTGGAGAGAAGGAATGGGTAATATTTGGGTCGAGACCCTTCCTTCAGACCCGAAATATTGCCTATCCATTCCCTCCATTGGTGCTGCCTGACTCACTGAATGTTTCCAGCACGTTTTTGATATTATTTATCCATTGCTTTGAAGGGACGGTGGCGCTGTTCGTAGCTTTTTTACCGCTGCACTGGTTTTGTTCAGTCTAGCATACAGACTGAAGTTTGGGATCTTTGGGTCTGTGTGTCTGTTCGGCAGACATCACCTTTTACTGACTAGGTCTTTGAAGGAGCTGGAAACATAAGGTACAGAAGGCTTCCATCTAACTAAAGAGATTTTGATCATTCTTGGGCTACTTCCAGTCCTTCAGTTACTGACAATAATGGGACTTTTCAACCTCTATGTTTTAGGAGTGGGCTGTATTGAATTACTCAATGGCTATCACATATAGCTGTGCTGGCAGAGAAACATGTAACATTGCACCTTCTCTGTGTTGTCAGTTTCACAGTGTTACTTTCACACCATTACAATACAATATTAAAGGACTCTGTCACCTTTACGCAAACATGAGAATGTTTGCCAATTGACTTAGCTTTATTTATTTTGTTTTCCTAATGGGTTGTTCAGAAGCAGTGAAAATTTTAAAAAGGGGGAAAAAAAAATCACAGTCAAGTTTAAGATTGTTGAAATACAACTGAATTACTGCGACGACTAAACAGAATTACTTCTCATCCGTGACCATAGTTCAGAAGAATTTAATTGGCTGAGATGTGACCTGAGATGGTGAATGGCACTATAAAAGTGCAAATCATTCCCCTTTAGGCTGACTTGGAAGGCACTTAAAACTGAAGAAGGGTTTGGAGAATGGTCCTGACCTGAAATATCACCTGTCCATCTTCTTCAGTTACTGCATGTACTCGCTGCGTTACTCCAGCACATTGTGTCCTTTTGTGTAAACCAGCATCTCTAGCTCCCTGTTTCTATACTTAAAACTTTAGCCTTTCCATTGTAAAATTAAGGATCATACTCTCTGTCTCGCACCAAACTGCCCCCAAACATGTACACACTCACACAGCAAAGAATAGTCTTTATTCCTAGTATTCAGTAACTCATATATTTCACTCCTTTAACTTGAACTCCAAAACTATCAGTTATTTAGTATTATAGTTATTAATTTATTATATTTTTGATTATTTTATATTATCTGTGTGTTACTGCGTTTACAGGCTTGTTGGGTTGCAGCAAATAAGAATTTCATTTTTCTCTTGTTGGTACTAACGACAAACACACTTGACTGTTTATTGTCTGTTGACTGTCCATCTACACAGTGTGAAGAAGGGCCTCGACCCGAAACTTCACCCATTCCATCTAGCCAGAGATGCTGCCTGACCTGCTGAGTTACTCCAGCATTTTATGTCTATCTTCGGTGTAATCCAGCATCTGCAGTTCCTTCCTACACATCTACATTTCACGCGGCCTCGGCAAGGCTACCAACATAATGATGGATGAGTCTCAGTCGGTCACTCCCTCTTCTCCCCTCTCGCATCAGGCAAGCGGTACAGAAGTGTGAAAATGCGCACCTCAAGATTCAGGGACTATTTCTTCCAGCTGTTATCAGCAACTGAACCATCCTATCACCAACTGGAGAGTGGTCCTGACCTACCATCTACCTCATTGGAGACCTTGGAACTATCTTCAGTTGGGCGTTACTGGACTTTGTAGAATGTGTTTACAAGTGTGTAACCCTGAAGAAGAACTACCTTCAGCACAAGTTCAAAACCATAAAACTTCCAACAGCAACCTGCATTGATATATTGCCTCTGACATAGTGAAATGACACAAGCCACTTAATAGGAGTATTGGAGTATTATCAAACAAATATACATTAACAGAGTGCTAGAGAGAGGGGGAAGAATCAGGACAGAAGGCTAACATGATATGAATCTAGAAGTGTTGTAAAGGAGGTGTTACAGATGGAGAGAGGAGAGGATGACATATCTTAAGCCATAGGATCATGAAACACACTGTGCATGTTAACGCTTTGCTTCAATTTGCTAACATTTCCAGTACTGATCTGTCACCTATCAAAAATCACTATGATTTGAAGCACCAGGGATTAGGAAGTGGCCTTGCATTTCTTACCTGGAGTCAAACAGCGCAGAAACAGGCCCTATGGCCTAACTCGCCCATGCCATCCAAGATGCCCCATCTAAATTAGTCCCATTTGCCCTCATTTGACCCATATCCTTTCCTATCCATGTACCTGTATAAATTATCAAAGCTTACTGAGTTGAATGAACACATTTACTTAGGATAGTAGGGTGTTAGATGGAAGAGATAATGCAGAGACCATTTGATTTGCCAATATATTGAGGGATTATCATAATGGCAGAAACAGCAAGCAAAGAAGAAAGCAGATGTTTTCGCATGGGTACACAAAAAGCTGGAGAAACTCAGCGGATGCAGCAGCATCTAAGGAGCGAAGGAGATAGGCGACGTTTCGGGTCGAGACCCTTCTTCAAACTACTGCTTTGGTGTCACCTCCTGCACCCACACACAACTGACTGATTTCACCACCAACTTCCATCCGGCACTCAAATACACTTGGACCATTTCCGACATTTCCCTACCATTCCTTTAAAAAAAAACTTTGAAGATGTTTTCGCATAGCAGCTTTCTCAGGGTATTCGGAGATGCTTCAGGTCAAAAATATTTTTGAAGTGTGGTCCTAATGACACTTGTGCAGAGTACATTCCCGCAAAAGCAACAAAACAAAGACTTGATGACATCGAACATATAACAGTACAGCATAGGAACAAGCCCTTTGGCCCACATGCTTATGCCGAAAATGATGCTGTTCTTAAAGGCTCTTTTATTATTAATTGGGTGTACTGTTCTGGTTAGCTTGGAGGATTACCAAGATTTAATGGTGTCGCTTTTTAAAAATTGTGTATATAGTAATTTAGGACACAGTGATAGAATTGCGGCCTTACAGCGTCTTAGACCTGGGTTCAATCCTAATTACGGGTGCTGTCTGTATGGAGTTTCTACGTTCTCCCCATGACCTCGTGGGTTTTCTCCGGGTGCTCCGATGTCTACCCACATTCCAAAGACGTGAGGGTTTGTAGGTTAATTGGCTTCTGTAAATTTACCCTCGTATGTAGGATAGATTTAGTGTACGGGTGATTTCTGGTCAGAGTGTGGAGTCAGTGGGCCGAAGGGCCTGTTTCCATGCTGTATCTCTAAACTGAACTGAATTAAACTAAATCAATCTGGTTAGCGTGGTGAACTGGCCTATGCTTAATGGTGTAGGATCTTTTACATACTGTATACTGAGGGAGGGCAGACACAGAATCTGCACGTTATTTTAGTGGAACCATCAATCTACTTTATCCCAGGCAGCTTAACGATTCCCAGTTTAGTGCAGTGATTTCTTTACTGCAGGGGGTCATGGAGGTACGAGCAGTATGAGTGTATGATATCTAATGGTTTTGGTGGAGTGATGCATGCAGGTATATCCCTTGGTAATCTTGTATTGCATTTGATCCATTGAGACTGGGTTTAGTTTCCCTGCTGGATGTCCTTACAATACTGATACTTCTCAAATGTCACACAAGGAGAAACTTACCCTAGAAATAGTGCAGTGAACTAACAAGCTTCCTATTTTGAGATCAATGCTAATCAACTGCGCTGTATTGAGGACTTTTCCAAGTTAACAGAAAGATCACTGAGAAAGGACATTTTATTTTAGTTTAGTTTAGAGGTACAGCACGGAAACAGAGCCTTCGGCCCACAGACTCCATGCTGTCTGGTGATGCCAATACACTAGCACAATCCTACACACACTGGGGACAATTTACAATCTTTACCAAATCCAATTAACTTACAAATCTGTACGTCTTTGGAGTTTGGTAAGGAAACTGGAGAACCCAGGAAAAACCCACGCGGTCACGGGGAGAAAAAAACAAACTCCGTACAGACAGCGCATGTAGTCAGGATTGACCCCGGGTCTCTGGCACTGTAAGTCAGCAACTACAGTATACTGCTGGGCCACCGTTCCATTTAGTTTAGTTTAGTTTAGAGGTACAGCGTGGAAACAGGCCCTTCACCCTGCTGACCATCAATTACCCATTCACATTGGTTCTGTTATCCAACTTTCGCATCCACTCCCTACGCACCAGAGACAATTTACAGAGGCCAATTAACCTGGAAACCCGCACATCCTTGAGATGCCGGAGGAAACCCACATGGTCACGGGAGAACATGCAAACTCCACACAAACAGCATCCGAGGTCAGGAGCGAAACTTGGCCTCTGGCACTATGAGGCAACTGTGCAATTTCTGCACCACTGTTGGCCATAATATTGGCCATAATTGACAGCAAATAACTTTTTTACTGCAGCTATGCTTAGGTCTTATAAGGTGGTCATGGTTTTATAGACACTGGTCGTACAAGGTAAAGGAAAGTGTGAATCAGGCCAACTAGTTTGTTCAGGTGTTTCAACTCCTAACAAGCCTTATCCCATTCTTTCCACCTTGCCCTCTCATCCGCTTCCACCTCAATTATAAATCAGTCATCTCTTTATACATGTATGTGGCAATGTTAACTACCTCACTTCTTCATCTCACGGTTTCCAGTTAAAAAAATTCCCATTAATGGCATGGGAAGAATAAAAAAATGTATTTAATAACTTTATAACCTTAATTCCATTTTCTCAAGACTAACCCCCAAGCAAAAGCAGTTCCCTCATTTATACCCTGTCAAGCCTTTCAATTTGTCTTCCCTTTCCCAGTAACCAGAACCCCAGTCTAAGGAAGTCTAAAGATGAGTCCCGACCCGAAACATCACTTATTCATGTTTCCCAGTGATGCTGACTGACCCGCTGAGTTACTCCAGCGCTTTGTGTCCCGGGTTACTCAATCCATATTCTCCATAAAACACAAAGTGCTACAGTAACTCAGCGGGTCAGGCAGCATCTCTGCAGAACATGGATGGGCAACATTTTATGTCGACACTTGTTCAGATTCAACAGCCGACTTTTCAGGTTGAGACCTGTGCTCACACTGGCTATTTCTCTGAACCTCTGGCTGCAGTATTACAAATCTGCATTTCAAGACTTTCAATATCCTTATTGAATCACAAAGTCCAGAACTGTATATGGTCCTCCAAAGATTATCTGAACAAGGTTGCAGCTAAACTTTCTGCCTTACTCAGAAGATAACAGACTGAGTGCTTGCATCTATTCAGAAAGTTTATGAAAGAGTCATTTGGCCCAGGTCATTCATATTGTCAAAGGGTTTGATAAGCTTGGCATAAATAAGACTTTTCCATTTGTAATGGAGACGAGACCCTGAGCAAAAAAAAAGTAGTCCTTAATAAATTCAAAAGGGAATTCATAAGAAATCTTGTTAAACAAAGGGTAATTAGGAAAGTACTTTACTGTTGCTCATTTATTCAGAATAGTTGCGATGAATCTAATTTTTCGAAGAGATTTAATCATTCACTTTATAGAGTAACGTTAAATTTTTGTGTGATAAACTTTTACAAGCGGATGGCTTATATTTGAAACATCATTACATTTTCTGGCAGGTACAGACATCTGAGTTTTGAGATTTGAGAAGTGAAATCAGAGACCCACAGTTCACAATGTAAGCCTGTCAAGTGACTAGGATCAGAGCGGCATTTTCCATTTCCCATCACACACAACACAAACAGTGAATCAACATGGACTGGATCCAAACTCACGAATAGAATACTGCAGAACGCAGCTCTGCTTCACTGGGGACCGTGCAGGCATTCCTTCCTACACTCGTAACAGTTTGGCGCAGAAGTAGCAACTGGTCTTCCAGTCAAAAGGTCAAGGGTTTGAACCTCACCATTAACTTGAGCACCTAATCAGGATTGACACTGCCTAAAGGGATTGCAGTGTCGTTATCTTGCAGCTGAGATGTTAAGAGGCTCAGCTTGTACATCTAATTGGATGCAAAACATCCCAGGGCACTTTTTTTGAAAGCCATGCTGGAAAAAAAAAAACACTTCTTGAAAGAAGTTGGGGGGAATATATATTCATGCACTGAAGAGTTAGAGGGAGAAATTTTATTTTTTTAAATTACAAGTGAAAGAAATGAACAAGGCACCCATTATACTCAGTAGAAACAAGGAACTGCGGATGCTGGTTTACAAAGAAGGACACAAAATGCTGGATTAATTCAGCGGGTCAGGCAGCATCCATGGAGGAAGTAAACATACTTTGAGGAGATTTTGCAGTGGCCACGTGTGTTATCTTTATGGAGTTTCTACACCGCCTGTGATTGCTTCGGTTTTCTCCAGAGCTCAGGGTTTCCTCCTACATTCCAAAGAAGGCCCGTTTGCAGGTTAATTGGACTTCTGTAAATTGTCCCTAGTATTTGGATGAAATTAGTGTAAGGGCAATCATGGTTGGAGTGGACTCAGTGGGCCATAGGATCTGTTTCCCTGCTGTATCTCTAAACAAAACTGAGCAATGAGGAAAGAGCATGAGGACGTTCCTGACACAGCAGTCTCTTGACCTGAAGCATCGATAATTCCTCTCTCCCCACACCCTTCCTCCACAGCAGCTGTTTGACCCACTGAGTTCCTACACCTGTTTATGTTTTTTCATTTTTTTTTGTTCCAGTTTCCAGCATCTGAAGCCTCTTGTGTCGCAACAGACCAAGAATAATTGCTTGGCTTCATCAAAATGGTGACACAATAAAATAATTAATGGCATTCGTTTGAGCTGTATTTTCTTCTTCTGCATCTCCCTCTGTATGAAAAAGTTGTTCTTCATGTCCCTTTAAATGTTGTCTCTCTCAACTAAAATCTATGCACTCTAGTTTTAAACTCCCCCACCAAGGAGAAAAGACTGACCATACACCTTATCTTGGGCCTGATTGATTCAGTTAAACTTGGTTCGGCAATGATTCCGGGGATCTTGATGGTGGGCGTTTAGGAGTCCAATACAGTCAATCTGACCTCAATGTTGTAATTCACTTGTTCTGTCCATGTTTGGATTAAGAATGTGCTGAGCTCAGGAGTTATGTGGACCTTACAAAACCCAAACCGACCTTGTGAGGTCAGGTTATGAATGAGTAAGATCTATTTGAGTGCCCTCACCTTTTCTCTCTTTTGATAATGTGATTACACTGATGGGATGGTAATTAGTTGGACCAAACATGTCCTGCTTTTTGTGGATACAGGTATTTCCTGCATTACCTGAAAGATATCAGTATTGGATCAGCCTGTGTTAGGGTCAACATCCTCTGCAGCACAATATCTGAGTTGGTGTTGATTTCCATGGTCATTGTTTGGTTTAGTTTAGTTTGGAGATACAGCATGGAAACAGGCCCGTCAGCCCACCGAGCCCACGCTGACCATCGATCACCCGTTCACACTAGGTCTACGTCACCCCACTTTTTCACCCACTCCCTACACTTTTGGGATTATTTACAGAGACCGATTAACCTACAAACCTGCATGTCTTTGGGATGCGGGAGGAAGCCGGAGCAGCCAGAAGAAACCTAAGCGGTCACCGAGAGAAAGCGGTGACTCCACACAGACAGCACCCAAGGTCAGAATTGAACTGGAGTCTCTGGCACTGTGAGCCAGTACTCTACCAGCTGTGCCACTGTGCTGCTCTCTTATGCATTGTACGCCACCTTGCAGATGCAGTCTGCAAGATCTTTAGCTGCACACCATTGCTGTATCCATATTTCAGATCAGAATCAACACAGTTCCTTCTCTTCCTCACTCATATAATATACGATAGCCTGCTGTGAAATGTTAATACTAGCAATTAAGTCTTTTCTCAGATGAATCTAAAAATTCAAATCGACCCAATTAGAAAGATATTTTGAAACGTGATTTGAATCATAAATTTTCCAAATGGGTGCTACTGCCTTACATTAATAAGACTGCTAGTTAATTGCTCTGTATTTATCACTAATCATCAACTAACCTAAAGGCAAAATGGTTTCCAATTATAATGTTCTACCTCTACCCACCAGTTACCTTATACTCCAGCTTTAATGGATAATAAAAGGGCTGCTACATGAGTTCTAACCTTATCTACATCCTTTCCACCATGGGTCTATCATTGAGGACTGCTCCCCCCAACCCATTGCTCATCAAAACTCTGCTGAAACCTCCCTGACAACACAGTATCCAAATCCTCAAGCCCATCGACACTCATCTTCGCCTTACGACAGCCTTTCATGATGCACCTCACTGCTGTGAATGGAATATGCTGTGCAAAAATATTGCTTCTTGCAATACAACAGTGACCAGAAATAATTCATTGACTTTGAGTTTCCTGTTTCTTGTTTTTCTACTAAATGCAATCACTATTATCGAGTGGCTGTCTAACAAATTCTAATTGGTAATGCATCTATTTTCAAATCTACTTTTCTCCCCCTAAATTACTTTAGTGTCTTGTGTTATGGAGCCATCAATGACTGACAGCTTCTAATGGATTGCATCAGCTATGGAGTACACCTCAGATTTCCTTATGTCTTGGAAGGAGGCCTTTCCACCCATTGCATTCACGCTGTATCTCAGAGCAATCCTCTCAATCCCATTACCCCATTTATTTCCCCTCAACCAATTATCTCACACATGCCTGATAGTTTAGTTTAGAATTTTTTTTTTTTGTCACTTGTACAGTGAAAAACATTTGGTTGCATGCTAACTAGTCAATACACATGATTACAATTGAGCCATCCATAGTGCACAGATTCAGGATAAAGGGAATAGTGTCTAGTGCAAGATAAAGTCCAGTAAAGTCCAATTAAAGATAGTCTGATGTCTCCAATGAGATAGATGGTCGGTCAGGATCATTCTCTAGTTGTTAATAAAATGGTTCAGTTGCCTGATAACAGCTGGGGAAAAAACTGCCACCAGATCTGGAGGTATGTGTTTTTACACTTCTATGCCTCTTGCCTGATAGGAGGGAGGAGAAGAGGGAGTGTCCCAGGTGAAACCCGTCCTTGATAATGCTGGTGGCCTTGCCGAGGCAGTGTGAAATGTAGATGGAAGGGAGGCTAGTTTGTGTGATGATCGGGATTGCTTCTGCAATTCCCTTCAATTTATTGTGGTTTTGGATGGAGCTGTTCCCAAACCAATGCTTTCTATGCGCATCTGTAGAAGTTAGTGAGGAGTGTTGGGTACATGCCAAACTTCTGAAGTAAAGGTGTTGTTGTGCTTTCCTGGCCTAGTTATTTTTCCCTGATTATGCTAACATTCACCAAGGGGTTAGTTAGCTTGACATCTGGAATGTCTGGAATGTGGGGAAAAAAAGTGGGAGGGATGCCACAGTTACAGCAACGACGTGTGGATTCAGGGTTGAACTTGGGTTACTGGCGCTGAGATGCAACTGGAGTGCAATTTTCTGCTTGACAGAAGCCAATTCTACAACCTGACAGAGACCTGGGCCTCAGATAAGGAGTAAACCAAATCTTAAGCTATTGCTTCAACATAATAGAGTGAAGACAGTTGATTGATTGCAAGATACTGCACGGAAACATGCAGTACGACTCAATAACTTTATACAGAGAAAATAATATAAAGAAAGAGAGCAAAGCAAAAAAGGGAGAACAGGAAAAGAAAATTATCAAACTTTTGTTTAGCTAAGAAATACAACGGAAACAAACCCTTTGGCCAACCATCAGTCACCCATTCTCACCAGTTCTATGTTATCCCACTTTCGTGTCCACTGACACACTGGGAGCAATTTACAGAGGCCGATTAACCTACAAACCTGCACGTCTTTGGAGATGTGGGGGGAAACCGGACCACCTGAAAGAAATCCATGTGGTCACAGGGAGAACGTGCAAACCCCACACACTCAGCACACAAGGTCAGGATTGAACTTGTTTCTCTGGGGCTGAGAGGCAGTGGCTCTTCCAGCTGCACCACTGTGCATTCTAGAATGAATTGGAATAGTGGAAGGTGAGAGAGCAGGAATGGAAATATTTCACATCTATAAGTGCACGGCAGGCATCTAGAGTTATCAAGTTTGTGTTGTGTAACTCGAATCTGCAAGTGCGAATGGCGGCAAGTGAATTATGGTTCAAGGAAGATTATTGGTTGTGAAGGATTATGACTAATTGTGGCCTGTGATCCGGGTCATGTAACTACATGGGTAAAACTCTGGCAAGCAGACAGCTGGCCACTTGAAGGAATAATTTTACAGCCTGGACTGAAATCCTCACTCTTTCCTTCAATTTAAACTCCAGCCAAATGGAATACCACTCCACTATAAATACTGAAGTTAGATTAGAGGTAAGCATAGTTTGTAATTCCATCACATTTGGCCACAGTTGCCGACAAATTGCAATTCCATTTTGTAATTCCTATTGGTTATTCCAACTTGTAATTCAAGTTGTAATAACTTGTAATTCAAGTAATAACTTGTATTAATAACTTGTACCTTACATTAATAACGTATTACGAACTTGTATAAGTAATAAGTAGCAATAATGTAATTCAAGTTGTAATAACTTGTAATAACTTGTTCCTCCAACTTGTAATTCCATAGTTTGTAATTCCATCACATTTGGCCCCAGTTGACGAGTATTAAACAAAGTGCGTTGGGTTAAGGTGAAAGGGGAGATTAAAGAGGGATGTCAGGGGCAACTTTTTGACTCAGAGGATGTCTATCAGGAATGAGCTGCCAAAGGAAGGTGTAGAAGTGGACACCATAGCAGCTTTTAAGACATTTGGAGAGATATATGGATAGGAAGGTTTTAGAGGGATTTGGGCCAAATGCTCTCAAATAAGACTAGCCCAGTCTGCCAACTTAGTCAAGGTGGGTCAAAGTGGCTGTTTCCATGTGGTATACCTCTATGACTCTGACTCTATCTATTAAATGACAATAGTGTTTTTCAACCTCCATCCTCCAAACCCCTTGCTGGTGGACACAACACACCATCTTAACAAATTAAGATGTTGACTCCAAATGTTATTACCAACAGAATCAGGAACAGCGTCTTCCCCACTGTCATTAGATTACTGAGAAGACCCTTCAGAAGCTAAATGTGTCATCCCAATCTCCCAACCTACCTCGTTGTCGCCTTTGCACTTTTTTAAAAGCTGCAATTTCTCTGTAAGTGGAGTTGAGGAGAGAACCTTGAAAAGCTAGAAATTGGTTTGCCAACTGGATGGTCTCTTTTCAAACTTCTCCACCCCCCTTCACTACAATCAGTCTGAAGAAGGGTCCCAACCCGAAACATAACCCATCCATTACCTCCACAGATGCTGCCTGGCCCACTGAGTTACTCCAGCACTTTGTATTTTATTAAAGATTCCAGCATCTGCAATCCTCTTGTCCCCCTTCAGACAATGTGCGCAATTTAGGGTCTCAACGTTGGGGATGTGGGCTTGGGAGAAGATTCTCATATTGGTTTGCTTATCCTGACAGAGGATTTTATTGAGGAATTATTGGGGGTGTTTTTTCTATGCTGCCTCAATGTGTCTGCTGTAGATAATCCAGTTTCAAAAGCAAGACAGCGGTCATAGCTGCCAAGTGAAGCATATCAATTTTGTGCTGGATCTGTTGTCTTGATATTAAAAATTAGGAAGATGAATTAGGAGAGATCTTAAACATTTACCCATTCTGCCTCCAAAGATGCTGCTTTATCTGTTAAGTTCTTCCAGTGTTCAATTTTTTTTACCACAAAACCAATTGATTATTAGGTTGGGTCATACTGGATTCCTTCTAACCGAGCAACCTGCACTAACCAGTTCCTGATACACTTGGGCCAACACTCTGCACCAGGGAATCCACCCTTGATGTTGAACATGCTGAGAGCATTGATTAGATCTGAGGCAATGGATCCCGAGGCCCTGTCTCCTGAAGTGCCCCAATCCTTTTGACAGACTGCCTCTCAAAAAGGCCTTTGAGCTGTTGTTAATGTCCCTGACCATCATAAGTAGTTAACAAATTTTCAACGGATCATAAATAATCTATGAGAACGAATGAAGAATGTTCAAGTACAAGAAGTTAGAGGAAAACATTAATAAGAACCCATGGGGCAACTTTTTCACATGGAAGGTGGTACGTAAATGGAGCAAGCTGCCAGACAAATTGATTGAGGACGACTGGAGAGATATGGGGTCAAATGCGTGCAGATGGGATGAGTAGATGGGCATTTTGATTGGCACGGGCGGGTTGGGCCTTGGGATCTGTTTCCATGCTGTATGACTTTATGACTATCAATTAATTAAAGTGTTAAGTAAAATGAACAAGTATAAGCAAACCTGCCATTGCTTTCTCCACAAGATTGTAATTCCATTCAGTCGAATGGGAATGCACAATGAGATCAGCCAAACCAGGAGGACCAATATGAAGTGTATCTATCATCTTAGTTCACTGTTACGCCACTGATGATCTCAAGGGCAAAGAGTGTGTGGGGTCAGATGTATTGGTACCTCATCTCCATCTTGGTTCTGGCTTGCACATTGCAATGTGCAGACGTGGAGTTCATGGAGGAGATGAGCAGGAGGAGGATATGGCTGGTTGTTCTCTGGAGTCAGACCAGAGATGTATCCAGTCAGCCACCAACATTTGAACTCCCAGTTCAAAGTAAAACTGCAGAGCAAGAAAAGATAGGGTCAATGATTTGTGTAGGAAGGAACTGCAGGTGCTGATTTAAACCGTAATCTGGAGTAAGTCAGCGAGAGAGGCAGCATCTCTGGAGTGAAGGAATGGGTGACGTTTTGGGTCGAGACCCATCTTTGGATCTGAAGAAATGTCTCGACCTGAAATGTCACCCATTACTTCTCTCCAGAGATGCTGCCTGTCCCGTTGAGTTACTCCAGCTTTATGTGTCTATCTAGGGTCAATGATTTGTTGGGAGGGACATCCGACTCATTCCAATGGAGAAAACATAATGAGGCAGATCCTCTTCCTCATCGTTGATCTAACAATTGGCATGGTCTCCTGACTATGCAATAAAAAGATACTTGATTCAAAGGAAAGCTTCCAACATTGACACTCAAGCTGCAAGCTATATGAAATATTCCGCTGATCTCTGTCGTTTGCATCGCTATGATATGTTGAGAGATTCTTGCACATTTTGCAGGCTGAGGTTTTTTGTAGAAGTGGAACCGTTCTTTGTTGGAGAGGTTGGGCAATAACCTGAAACAGTGCATTTTCTGCTAAGGGTTGGGCTCAGCTCTGAAATCTCACGACTCTGTCTCTCGGTTGTGCTGAAGTGCTGGGAAAGTCATCGCAATGTGGGTGTTCGAGTTGCAGATGACCAGAAGATGCCAACTCATCTTGAACAATTGACACTTATTAAAAAAATAAGTTTCCATGACCTGGTTAAAATTTTGCATTTTCACATGATCTGGCCAAAAAATTGTCCCAAGCCTCACATTGGTGAAAGTCCTTGCAATAAGAAATATACTTTGGCAAAGGAATACTTTGAATAAGAATATGCAGAAAACAAACACTCACAACTTAGTTTTGTTTAGTTTATTATTGTCTTATTGTTTATTATTTTGATCGCATACTATCCAGTCAAAGAAAAGACTATATACTGTATGAATACTATCAAGCCGTCCATAGTGCATAGAGAAAGGATAAAGGGCACAACAATTAGTGCGCAGTACAACATTGAAGTCCAATAAAGTCAGATTAAAGATAGATCAATGGTCGACAATGAGGTAGATGGGAGGTTAGGATCACACTCACTGATGAGAGGACGAAGTGGACTTAGATAGGATCATGTTCAACGTTGTTGATGCTGGAACCTTGGTTACAGTCTTGGGATGAAAAGTAGGAGATGAGAAGATTGTTTTAATATGCCAGTGGATGCAAATAGGGCCAAATAGCACGGAAGCAGAGCCTTCAATACAACTCGTCCAATCTAACCAAGATGCGGCATCTAAGCTAGTCCCATTTGCTCACATTTGGCCCATATTTTCTATACAAACTCTTTCAAATGTTTGCACAATCTTGAGGTTTGTAGATACACAGTCATTGAGCATTGTCGAGGCTGAGATCAATAGATTTTTGGAAACCAAAGGAAAATTAAGGTGAGGTATTGGATCAATGGTGATCTTATTGACCAGCTATAAGACCTACAACTACATCGGATTTCTATTTTTCAGATACGATGACGCAGAATATTGTGGGTTCAAGGCACACTCTAGGCTAGCCCAACAAATCGATACTAACACCTCAGCGCAACAGTTTAGTTTAGTTTAGTTTAGAGATACAACACGAAGCAGTCTCTTCGGCCCACCGAGTCTGTGCCGACCAACGATCCCCATACACTAGCACTATCCTACACACATTTTCAAAATGTTACTGGTCAATTATCCCTCAAAGCTCTATGTCTGTGGAATATGGATGGAATCTAGTGTACCCTGAGAAAACCCATGTGGTCACAGGGAGAATGAATACACTCCATACAGACAGCACCCGTGGTCAGGATCGAACCCAGGTCACTGGCACGGTAAGGCAGCAACTACCACTGCGCCACCCTGCTGCCAAACAGGACAAGCAAAAATATAGGAAATATTGGAAAATATCAGCAGACCAGACAGCATCTGAGTGGAGAGAAAAAAAAGCGCTGGTGTTTCAGGTCTTTTCATCAGCTGTTTTATTTCAGATTTCTAGTATCGGTCGTTTCTACTCAGGGAGTGCTGCACTATTCGAAGTGATGTCTTGCAGATGAGATGTTAACGAACAACACTTTTGCTGTCTCAGCAGATGTAAAATGCCACACGGTTTTATGCAGATGGGGTGCATGGGAGAGGGTAACGGGGAAGTTCTCATCAATGACGGACAAAGTTATCCCTCGAGCAAGAACACTAACGTAGATTATCTGGCTGTTACGATGCAGAGTCAAACAACACTGTATCATACAACACTGTATTATACAACATTGTATCATACAAAGCAGACCCTTCCAAACAAATGCAAGTTACTTCTTAAATATATTTAAGGAGGGGAGGAAATAGGTTACATCTGAATTGCAACAACTCCTAATAATAGTAATTGTGCTTCAAAATTGCAGTACGTGGAGAATTGCTATGTACAATTCTGAACAAATATAATCATTTTAAATTAATCATCTCACTATTGCTAGATCAACCATGTTCATATCGCTGCACAGAGATTCAGAATTTGGTATAGATAGGATAGACAGATTTGGTTTAGTTTACAACATGATAACATATCGCTTATTATATTCTTTGGATCACTCAGTTCATCGACACCCATTCACACTATTCTACGTTATCCCACTTTCTCGACCGCTGCCTACACACTGGGGGCAATTCATGGAGGACAATCAACCTACAAACCCGCACGTCTTTAGGATTCGGGAGGAAACCGGAGCACCCGGAGGAAATCCCCAAGTCCCAGGGAAAATGTGCAAACTTCGCACACACACAGACAGCACCTGAGGTCGGGACCGAACCAGTGTCTCTGGAGCTGTGATGCAGCAGCTCTCTCTACTGTGTCACTGTGCCACCCTGTACCATTAGGAATTGTTTAAATAGCCTTGTACTCAATACCATTGTGAAATCTGGCTGACCCCCATGTAAACAATCAGTGCACTTCAAAAAATTGTTTGCGAGTAGATTAAGTGTTTGAGAAACACAGAGGTGCTATGTAAATATGTCTTTATCCAAGAGATGACTTCATGGCAAGTTCACAGTGTTATCTGCATCTTGAATTAGTCCCATCTTCATGCCACTTATTATTTTATTTCACTAAATATTTTTATTGTGTAGCTATATAGACTGCCGGACCATTAGAGAGAGTTTCCTTGCCAACTCTGTCAACACATTTCATAGCATCACATTTCCTAATGGAAAACTGACGACCTGTCTATATTGAAGTAATGTTAGTGTTTTGTTCGATGGTGCAGAAAGATAGTTAAAGGATTGGAAAGGGATGTTTGTTGTCTGTTTCCTGTTAAGAAGGAAGAATTACTTTATTTTGGAAGGGTTCGAACCAATCTCCTCCAGTAATTTACCTTGTTTCATTCTTGCATTACTGGCAATCGTATTTAAACCCCAAGGTCAGGAATTCATTCCTTTAACCTTTCCACCTCTTTCCACATTTAAGATGCTCAATGAAACCTCTTTGACTATGTCTTAGACCATGTCTTATAATAGACAAAAGACAATAGGTGCAATAGTAGACCATTTGGCCCTTCGAGCCAGCACCGCCATTCACTGTGATCATGGCTGATCATCCACAATCAGTGCAGCGTTCCTGCCTTCTCCCCATATCCCTTGACTCCACTATCTTTAAGAGCTCTATCTAACTCTTTAAAGCACCCTGAGAATTGGCCTCCTGAGGCAGAGAATACCACAGATTCACAACTCTTTGGGTGAAAATATTTTTCTCATCTCCGTTCTAAATGGACTACCCCTTATTCTGAAACTGTGGCCCCTGGTTCTGGTCTCCCCCAACCGGTGCGGCTTAAAATCGGCCCCACAGGATCTTCCATCGCCCGGCGGGTGGGGGGGGGGGGGGGTGGGGGGGGGGGGGGGCGGGGTGGGGGGGTTCAACATCGGGAGCCTCGATCGCCTCAATGCAGCAGTTTAACTGCCTGACCGCGGGAGAAGAAGCAAGGAAGGATAATACTTTTTTCACCTTCCACCACAGTGAGGAGGTACCTGGAGGAGAGTCACTGTGATGGATGTTTGTGTTAAATTGTGTTAATTGTGTGTTTTGTTGCTTTTACTGTTATGACTGCATGGTAATGAAATTTCGTTCAAACTTGTTTTTGAATGACAAATAAAGAATAAATAAAGAAATTCAATTCAATTCAATTCAATTCAATGTTTCAGTAAGATCCCCTCTCAGCGTTCTAAATTCCAGTGTATACAAGCCCAGTCGCTCCATTGTATCAACATATGACAGTCCCGCCATCCCGGGAATTAACCTCATGAACCTACGCGACACTCCGTCAATAACAAGAATGTCCTTCCTCAAATTTGGAGACCAAAACTGCACACAATACTCCACGTGTGGTCTCACTAGGGACCTGTACAACTGCAGAAGGACCTCTTTGCTCCTTTACTCAACTCCTCTCATTCTGAAGGCCATTCCATTCGATTTCTTCACTGCCTGCTGTACCTGCATGTTTAGTTTCAGTGACTGATGAACAAGCACCCCCCAGATCTTGTTGTACTTCCCCTTTTCCCAATTTGACACCATTCAGATAATAATCTGCCTTCCTGTTTTAGCCACCAAAGTGGATAACCTCACATTTATCCACATTAAACTGCACCTGCCATGCATCTGCCCACTCCCCCAACCTGTCCAACTCACACTGCATCCTCATAGATTCCTCCTCACAGTTCACACTGCCACCCAGCTTTGTGTCATCTACAAATTTGTTAATGTTACTTTTAATCCCTTCATGTAAATCATTAATGTATATTGTAAATAGCTGCGGTCTCAGCACCGAGCCTTGCGGTACCCCACTAGTTACTGCCTGCCAATCTGAAAGGAATCCGTTGATCCCTACTCTTTGTTTCCTGTCTGCCAACCAATTTTCTATCCATGTCAATACCCTACCCCCAATACCATGTGCTCTAATTTTTTGCCCACTAATCTCCTATGTGGGACATTATCAAAAGCTTTCTGAAAGTTAAGGTACACTACATCCACTAGCTCTCCCTTGTCCATTTTCCTAGTTACAGCCTCAAAAAATTCCAGAAGATAAGTCAAGCAGGATTTCCCCTTTGTAAATCCATGCTGACTCGGACCGATCCTGTTACTGCTATCCAAATGTGCCACTATTTCATCTTTTATAATTAACTCCAGCATCTTCCCCCCCACCGAAGTCAGGCTAGCTGGTCTATAATTCCCTGTTTTCTCTTCCCCACCTTTCTTAAAAAGTGGGATAACATTAGCTATCCTCCAATCCACGGGAACTGATCCTGAAACTATAGAACATTGGAAAATGATCACCAATGCATTCACGATTTTTAGAGCCACTTCCTTAGGTACCCTGGGATGCAGACCATCAGGCCCTGTGGATTTATAAGCCTTGTCCCATCAGTCTACCCAACACCATTTCCTGCCTAATGTGAATTTCCTTCAGTTCCTCCGTCACCCTAGGTCCTCTTGCCACTAGTACATCTGGGAGATTGTTTGTGCCTTCCTTAGTGAAGACAGATCCAAAGTACCTGTTCAACTCATCTGCCATTTCCTTGTTCCCCATAATAAATTAACCTGTTTCTGTCTTCAAGGGTCCAACTTTGTTCTTAACTATTTTTTTCTTCTTCACATACCTAAAGAAACTTTTACTATCCTCCTTTATATTCTTGGCTAGCTTATCTTCGTACCTCATCTTTTCTCCCCATATTGCATTTTTAGTTATGTTCTATATAGAAACATAGAAACATAGCAAATAGGTGCAGGAGGAGGCCATTCAGCCCTTCAAGCCAGCACCGCCATTCATTGTGATCATGGATGATCGTCCCCTATCAATAACCTGTGCCAGCCTTCTCCCCATATCCCTTGACTCCACTAGCCCCTAGAGCTCTATCTAACTCTATCTTAAATCCATCCAGTGACTTGGCCTCGACTGCCCTCTGTGGCAGGGAATTCCATAAATTCACAACTCTCTGGGTGAAAAGGTTTTTTATCTCACCTCTTAAATGACCTCCCCTTTATTCTAAGACCTCCCCTTTCTTCTGATGCTCTTTAAAAGTTTCCCAATCCTCTGGCTTCCCGCTCATCTTTGCTATGTTATACTTTTTTTCTCTTTTATTGTTTTACTGTCCTTGACTTCCCTTGTCAGCCACGGTCACCCCTTACTCCCCTTAGAATCTTTCTTCCTCTTTGGA